>CM076583.1:141897577-143097577 GCA_034641835.2 Pinus albicaulis | reverse complement strand
AATGGTTTTGTATATGTTAATTTGTCTAAAAATCATCTCAATTTCTTTACTCCACATACTTCCAGCCCAAAAAGGTAGATCAAAAATCTTTTCATGTAATATCCCTTTTTCAGGAATATTGCCAAGCTGCTCAATAGGAACGTTGTATAAGGAAATATGGACAAACAAGATGCAGGAAAAATATTTTTTCCTCTTGAATATGTTCTGTGGGACTCAAATATACAATATCTTCAAAAACAAATCAAGTTAGATCTGCTAAACAGATCTCCCACAAACTGGTACCAGTGAGATATTCCTCTTTAAGACATTATCAATAAAAAATATGATCTAAACTAGAGATTTACTGAATGGGAATTTACTGAATATGTCACCTCTAAATAGAAGGTGAGATTTAAAGGCTATCTGGCCCTTTTCAGACTCTTTCTATAGACTCTTGTCGAGAGGTAATATCCCAAAAGGGTTTACTCAGCAAATCATGCTTGGGAAACGCATTATTCAAGTATGATGGCTTCAAAAACCATGAAATTTGTATGATAATGCTCATAAACCAATATAAATAACAGCATCACTCTTTACTCAGCTCTTAACATCAGAAAGATGGGGAAAAGCAGCATTTTATGGAATAAAATAGGTGTATAAAGAAATATGCATGCGAACAAGGAAAATGGCTCTATAATATGTTATATGAGGTTACGAGGGACTTCCATGTCAAATTTCAGCTCAAACAAAGGTGTTTTTCTATGTTAAACAGTTCCTCCTTCCCGACTAGTCAAGAAAAGTCCTGATTTCCCATGACCTAAAGTATGCAGAAAAGTGTTGAAGCTTGCAAAGCGTAATTTCTGAAGTGTATGACTGATTTTATGTAGAAATATTATTATGAATTTTTATAATAAGATTCATTTAGCTTAGGCATGGAAAAACAACATTTCTATGAAGAAAAACCATGCAATGAGTTACTGCAACACATCGGAAAAAGACTGCAGACTATATCAGCATTATTTTTCAGGTGTTTCAGATGATGTAAGTGAAAAATCATATCTATGAAATATCTATGGCTTAAACATCAGATCTATACCAGATCTGGAAACTACTCAGCCTTCTCTACAAGATCCCCTTGGAATTTCATCAAAATAATGCCGGAATAAGTGTAGATCTGACATATAAGCTACAGAACTGCAAAATGCTCATAATTTCTGAATATAACTTTATTATAATAGAAATAAGATCTGAAAATATCTTAAACAGTAGCTACATCAAATATTTACAAGTGAGAGGCAAGCCTCAATCACTGAAGATCATCTATTGCACAAAACTGAAATAATAATGAAACCCTTTAGTTCAGAAATGCAGTTCTTGAGAGGGACTATGCAGTAGCTGAACCAAAATGAAGCACATGCTATACAATACAGATCTGAAATAAAAATAAGAGAGAGATCCTCTTCTGGGTGGTCACAAGACACCCTCCTTGAGAGAGAACTCCTCCAAAACACTAGATCTTTGCAGATCTAGGATACCACTTGCTACAAAAGATAGCATCTGCAAAACCCTCAATGGGCCAGCGTTGCTCATGAAAATAAAGCTTGGCCTCAAACCAGATAGTGGCTCATTTTAGTACATTCTCCTCCAAGAGCTACTCAAGGAAGGAGGGAGGATTCCTAAATAGGAAATCCTCTTCCCTTAGGCTAAACATCCTAGAGAGCTAGAGTTGCTCCAGCAACCTCTATTTTGAAATATCATCAACAAAATCTCTTGAGCCCTCACCTCCATTTTATAACTTGAAGGGGTTCACAAACCCTAAACCACTTCAATGGACTTAGCCCCTTTTACATTGGAACCTTCTTCTAAAACTGTGCTAGTTCTCCAAGGTGGTCCAATTTATGTTCACACACAAGTGGATTTTGTTACAAAAGGCCCAGATTTATCCCTTTTCACATTGGGCATCTATTTATTCTTTGACTTAAGGAGTTTTTCTTGTCCTCCTTTACATTTTATTCATTATTCATGCAATACAAAAATGATCAAGGCAAAATTAATGTTCCAATTAGCTGAGGCTAATTTAGGAACATTACAGTCTCCCCCTCCCAAATGTTGCTTGTCCTCAAGCAACTACAAGGCAGAACCAGACTTGTCCTTCTCCTTTTGTGGCCTCATCAATGGATCCCACCATGGATGCAAATGATAAGCAATGAATCTACCTTCCAATGACCTTCTCCAAGTGCAAAATAGCAAGTGTACATCATGAGAAATGGGAGGTACAAGTGGTGATCTTCCTGTTGCTCAATGGCCTCATCAGGTAGGAGTGATGAAGAGCGTGGGGAAAAATTTTCCCAATGAGTGTCTCCCACACCCATGCTATCATCCAAATAAAAGGAGACATCCTTGATATCTCATAAAAACAATCATTAATCCCCATGATGTGCATTGAGTAGGGGTTACAAGGCTGGAAATGAGGGATGAATATGTCCAACTCATGCTATCCCTCTTCCCACTATTGATGGATGTGGAGCTGTGGATCCTGGGCTGAAAAAAATGTGGTCACCATGAATCCAAAAGGAATCTAAAACTTCATGTTCTCCTCCATTTATTTCAGTGAATCTCCTTTCCCACTCTCTTATGCATACAGTGGACAATTTATCTTCACCATATGTGCTCCAAAAGACATGTGGACTAAGTGCCATATGATGTGTTGGATGGTGACAATAGTCCCTCCCTTGAGACCAGCATTGTCCATCATCTTGCTGCCTAGTGTCATGATACCATAAGTGGCCATCCCACCACTTGCTTGTTGAAATAAGCTTCTCCAAAGCTTGGAAATGATAGAGGAAAATAAGTGTTGGCTGAATGGAGATCAAGAAAAATATATCTTGCTCTAATTCCTCCCATGTGAGAGGCTCCCCTTCATGATACAAACTCAACGCATGACCCTTTGTAGAAGATGATACAATGTACCATGCAGCATCCACAAAAAGTTCCCTCCTCTTCTTGAAATTCAAATGAGTATGGGAGAGTGCATTCCCAAGGGATACATTCATCCAATGTATAATTTATCCTCTCCCACATATGCTCCTCATAAAAATAGAAACATCAGCAACATAGGGAGCAAGAATAGAAATCATGTTGGTTGCCATATGCAACAAATGTGAATGGCAATGATCCCTCATATGCAACCAACGCAGTTTGGACCTCAACTGCAAAAGAGACTGCTGAAAAATGTGGTCTCCCAACCACTTGCATGCTGCCGCAATATCTTCATAAGCTTGGAGGAATTGAATGATAGATGAGGCAATGTAAGTATGTCCCCCAAATAAAAATCCCTCCCTAGTCCTCCTAGGGAGAGTTCTACAACACTGCTCATGTCCTCAAGTAGAGCATGCAACCTCAAAGAAAGAACGCTCCTCCTTGGAGCAACATTCTGCACATGTATGGTTAAGGAAGCAATATGTAAATCAGAAAGTAAATAAAAAATGTCCTTACCATAGCTTTTGCTCATGCAAAGGGAGTATCTCATAGATGAGCCTCCTTCCATCCTCAAAGAGAAGAGAGAAGACTTCTTTAACTCTTCCCAAGAGTTATGTGCATGCACAACTCCCATGCCAAATGTAGATGTGGAAAGTTTGTTACCCTTCCCCTATTTCTCCTACCATAGCGCAGAAACTGAAATGAGAGTGGGGCTGGATGATATTGAGAGACTGTTTCTCTCCTCCTTGAGCCTAACCAAGACTCTCAGTGCTGCATCAAGAACTCCCAAGGTCTCCACTTATTTGAAATCAATGAGCAATGCCTCACCATGTGAAGCACTCACCTCCTCTTGTTGATCAAGTGGCTTCCTTAGTGCAATGTCTCCAGGAGATGAGACATCATCTAGTGGTGATTGAATACATGAATGAAGAAAACCCTCCATGCTTCCACTGTGCAATCCAATCACCTCTTTAGGTGCATCAACCTTCTGCAATAGATAGGAATGAGATTGGCCCTCTTCCCTATCTCCTCCTTGTGTCTCCAAGGTTTCACACCTCCTCAACAATGGCACAGATGAATCATGTGTTGTGCCTTGATCCCCACATTTGAGATCTTGGGAATTTTTTTGCCATGCCACAAGAAACCCTCTAGTTGGAGCAATATCTCTCTTCTCTTCTACTTGAGGTGCTAGATCAGATCTAGATCTAATAGTGTTGTTGCCCTTAAGCTCTGCAACAAAATTGAGTAACCTTCTAATGGAATGACCATCCTTTGAAGAAGAGAGATTTTTTTTCTCTTGTGCAAAGGTGTGGAAGAGAAATCTTGTCTTCAACAAGGCATGATGCAGAAATTGAGCCTCTCCCATAGGCCTCTGAAATGGATCTTCGTTTTTATGCAGTGCCTTACAATGATCTAAAAAATAGAACTGATTTCTGAGTTTTAGGGCTTGAGACTCATCTTCTTTCGAGAAATCACTAAGATTTTCCCACTTAGTCACTCCTCCTTCTGGTTCTAGCTGTCTCATGGAAGACCTGAATTCATGACTACGCTTTATATTACAATGTGTGGCTGCATGCTCACACACAATGTGTGAAGATCTAGAGTTTGATTGAAACTCAAACCCCTTTGGAGATTTTTCAAACATCTCCCTTCTTGCTTGCTTAGGATCTTCATGAATGCTCTGCATAGATTTAGGAAGAAGCTTTGTGAGCCTATCTTCCTTTCTCCTCCTGCTTCTTCTTCTATCTTCTTAATTAGAATAGGAAGTGCAAGGTACTTCCTCTTCTATTTTCTCACGCATATCATAAGAAGTACTGGGTACTTCTTCATCTTCTTGAAATTTTCTAGGAATTTCACTATAGCTTCTTCTGCTTTGAAACCCTCTTGGAGTTTCATTGCACCCTTCTTATTCCATTGGTTGAACCTCCTTGGAGAGGCGCTTCTCTGATATCAAAAATGATGAGAGTAATCTCATCATCTCCATCAATTTTTTCTCTGCTTCTGCTCTTTATTTAGTGATATCTTGATCTCACAGGCTGTGCTAGAGATCATGCCATGATACCACTGAAATATCCCTTTTTTAGGAATATTGCCAAGCTGCTCAATAGGAACGTTGTATAAGGAAATATGGAAAAATAAGATGCAAGAAAAATCTTGGTTCCTCTTGAATATTATGTGTGGGACTCAAATATGAAATATCTTCAAAAACAAATCAAGTTAGATCTGCTAAACAGATCTCCCATAAACTGGTACCAGTGAGATATTCCTCTTTAAGACATTATCAATCAAAAATATGATCTAAACCAGAGATTTAATGAAGGGGAATTTATTGATTAAGTCACCTCTAAATAGAGGGTGAGATTCAGTGGCTATCTGGCCCTTTTCAGACTCTGTCTATAGACTCTTGTCGAGAGGTAATATCCCAAAAGGGTTTACTTAGCAAATCATGCTTTGGAAACGCATTCTTCAGGTATGATGGCTTCAAAAACAATGAAATTTTTATGATAACGCTCAGCAACCAATAGGAATAACATCAGCACTCTTTACTCAGCTCTTAACATCAGAAAGATGGGGAAAAGCAACATTTTATGCACTAAAATAGGTTTATAAAGAAATATGCGTACGAAAAAGGGAAATGGATCTGGAATATGTTAGCTGAGGTTAAGAGGGACTTTCATGTCAAATTTAAGCTCAAAAAAAGGCGTTTTCTATGTTAAACAGTTCCTCCTTCCCGACTAGTCAAGAAAAACCCTGATTTCCCATGACCTAAAGTATGCAGAAAATTTTTGAAGCTTGCAGAGCGTAATTTCTAAAGGGTATGACTGATTTTATGCAGAAATATCAGTATGCAGGTTTATAATAATATTAATTTAGCTTAGGCATGGAAAAACAACATTTCTATGAAGAAAAACCCTGCAATGAGTTGTTGCAACACATCGGAAAAAGACTGCAGACTATATCAGCGTTATTTTTTAGGGGTTTCAGCTGCTGTAAGTGAAAACTCAAATATATGACAGATCTATGGCTCAAACATCAGATCTATACTAGATCTGGAAACTACTCAGCCTTCTCTACAAGATCCCCTTGGAATTTCATCAAAATAATGCCAGAATAAGTGTAGATCTGACATATGAGCTACAGAACTACAAAATGCTCAGAATTTCTGAAGATAAATTTATTATAACAGATATCAGATCTGAAAATAGCTTAAATAGTAGCTACATCAAATATTTACAAGTGAGAGGCAAACCTCAATCACTGAAGATCATCTATTGCACAAAACTGAAATAATAATGAAACCCTCTAGTGCAGAAACGCAGTTCTTGAGAGGGCATGTGCAGTAGCTGAACCAAAATGAACCACATGCTATACAATACAAATAAGAGAGAGATCCTCTTCTGGGTGGTCACAAGACACCCTCCTTGAGAGAGAACTCCTCCAAAACACTAGATCTCTGCAGATCTAGGATACCACTTGCTACAAAAGATAGCAGCTGCAAAACCCTCAATGGGCTAGCACTACTCTTGAAAATAGAGCTTGGCCTCAAACCAGATAGTGGCTCATTTTAGTACATTCTCCTCCAAGAGCTACTCAAGGAAGGAGGGAGGATTCCTAAACAAGAAATCCTCTTCCCTTAGGCTAAACATCCTAGAGAGCTAGAGTTGCTCCAGCAACCTCTATTTTGAAATATCATCAAAAACATCTCTTGAGCCCTCACCTCATTTTTATAACTTGAAGGGGTGCACAAGCCCTAAACCACTTCAATGGACTTAACCCCTTTCACATCAGAACCTTCTTCTAAAACTGCGCTGGTTCTCCAAGGTGGTCCAATTTATGTTCACACACAAGTGGATTTTGTTACAAAAGCCCTATATTTATCCCTTTTTGCATTGGGCATGTATTTATTCTTTGACTTAAGGATTTTTTCTTGTCCTCATTTACATTTTATTCATTATTCATGAAATACAAAAAAGATCAAGGAAATATTAATGTTCCAATTAGCTGAGGCTAATTTAGGAACATTACATTTCATGATTATGACACTCCTCTGTTAACAGATCAATATAATAAAAAAAATGACTAAAAAACATAATTAACATTGACTTGACTAGGCTAAATTACCTTTCTCCTCCATTTCTACACCAAGTCCTGATATTTTCATTATAGAGTTTTAAGTACTTACCAAATGCAGAAAATCAATGCTGACATCACCAACCTCTACACCCTCAATATTCATTGGTAGAACATTGTTGGAAACATCCCCAGTGATCTTGTTGTTGAGAAGAAGAAATTTATTGTCCACCTACAAACTCAAATCCGCAGCCATGATCTCAAAGAGATTTGATTCGATAGTTGAAACGACTCACGGGATGCGGTTGGATATTGAGAAATTTCATGAATGGGAAATGTTATGCAGATAAATGCTTCTTGCGAACAAGAACAATCTCCCTAGTATCCCAAGCATATCTAGAAACAAACAACCAAATGAAAACCATTTTCTCTAGATCATTTGTGATTCAGAATTATTAATAACAAATTACGAGGACATACCCCTACATGAAGTCCAACGCTTGCCAAAATCTTCTATCTAGTCGCTCCAAAAGAGGTCACTTCAGCATGTGAAACCTGCAATAAAAGACAAAAGAAAGGATTAAAATCACCTGCAAGATATAATAATTGAGAAAACACTAATCTATCTCAGTGATCAAGGAATCAAATAATTGAATTACTCAAATAGATACATGAACAATTCAATGAGAAAATAGAATCCATTTTTATTAACTTGTATAATAAGAAGTAACCTTACAACCTTTCGCCTTGATGTTATACAGGTTCTTCTGGGTTCCTGAACAATCGTTCTCTCTCAGATTGACAAGCCTTCTTCTCTATGAACTAGCATAGAGTTATGGACATGAGTGTGTGATCATTCTCATATAAAAAATGGCTAGTATAGAGAGTATGATCTCTTAATAAATTCTTCAACAATTACCACATATGTGTCTCTACCCTTGAGACTGAAACATGAGCTCAATTTATGAGGAAATGGAGGTAGTTTTAGTTTCATGAAGAGGGGAATGGATTCCTCTCATGAAGGGATTTGAGCTCCATAGACCAAGGGATATGCTCCATGAGTGAAGGGATAGAGCTCATGAGTATAGGATAAAGCTCGATATGAATGCATTATAGAAGCTTCCAGTTGGGAGAATATTCGTCCAGTTGGGCTTCTAGAACTTAATTTTTCCTTTATTTGACTGTTTAAGGGGGTCCGCAGGTTTTATAAGAAAAACGTGCGGGATGTGCCACAGGCTATAGAGAAAATATCTGTGGATCTGAAGGTAAGGGATAGGAAAAGTGTGGAGTTAGACTTTTTAGGGCTTTAATGAGATTTTATCCAATTCTAAGACTTGGTTTAGGAACATTAGGGTTTTTGAATTCTAAGGGAGAATAATATAGGTAGTGATGAACCTATATAGACATTCAAATGTCATGGTGACAAAATAATGTGTAACAGATTGCACCCTAAAGTGAGAAGTCTAAGGTAGTTCTGAAGAGTGAAGTACTTTATCTTTCCGAGGATTGGATTACGGACATACCTATCGAAAGCCTATAAAACCATTCTGTGCAAACATATATATGTATATCATCACTAAGGTAGGCGTTCCCATACTTAGATCAAAACTAACTACATGTTCTGGTAAATAAATGATTTTTAAAATTACATCAATAGTAGACACAACATGGACGCAACCATCTGTCATAAATAGTCTACTATATCATGAAAAATAAAACTCCTCGCAGCCTGAATGGTGGAAACTAGATCCAGGGTCTTGAAATCTACTTCCCAAACTAGTACGATTCTATCCATGTGATTTATTGTGTCAAAGTCGAACATGGTAGAAACCCCTTGATTACCAGTGAATGACAAAAATTGTGAACAAGTGTGAGAGAAACCACCAATAATGACAATGGCTCTCAAAGTACTCAATACAATCCAGGAAGTGTGAATGAATGATTTGCAGCTGAACACTTCATGGAATCATTCGATCAAAGGTCAATTATGCAACCTGTCGTTGAAGTTGAATAACCTGCCATTAAGGCATGCAGATCCCAATGTACTGATAGGATTCTAGATCAAATTTCTAGATGATGAGCTATTGTCGATACAAATTTACCCGTTGCAGGAAAGCCTACAACATGAAACCATTAGATCAAGTTTTGAAGAAATATTTGCAAGGAATTACTCAAGGATGGTCAACGAAAATCGAGACGAATGTTTACAATGAATGGTTTATTTGAACTGTCCCTTGAACACATAATGACACTACAGATGGTTTCGTAACAATTGACCTAAAGCTAATACCCAGAAATTGACTAAAGACTTTCAATGTGGTTTGATTAATTGTTAGACAAAGGATTTTCCCAACCCAGGTATAAGTGTGACAAAAAGTGTTGTGTTCAATAGTGGTATACTGCTTTTCAAAACAAATTGTGACAACTGGATTCATTTTCTCTTTTTCCACCACCATTTCTGGCAAGTACCTCTTTATTTTTGACAAGCTTGAGGAGGATAACATTTGCTTGTTGTGTAAGATCATCCTTCGGATGAGTCCAACTTAGTATTAAAATCGAACCCTAAGAAGGAGTGGTTCATTCCTGTTTGTAATCAACAGGTCATTTACTATTAAGTTTTAACCAGTCCAATATAGGTGAAACTCGGTGTTTTTCAATTTTAGGGAGTTAGAAGAAAAACATAAGAAAGCTCTGTGGTTGTATTTTTTCGTAAATTTAGTCTCTAAAGTCCGAAAAATGATAAAATAATACAAGAGAGAACTCTATTAACCATGATTACTCAACCTATACTTATTTCGTATACAGTCCATTTTAGTCCGAAAAAGGGCTAAACTTATACTGAAAGGGCGACTGTTCATTTCCTTTAACACGTTCGAATAGTCAAGTACTCAACGATATTTTCATGTTTAGAGAGTCTGAAAAGGGCTTAAAAGAGAAATCCAGGGTTTCACTGTTTCATAATTTTCAAGAGCCCAAAAAATTTGTAAAAGTGTACTCATCATCAAAATAGTTCTTTTCACTAGAAAAATCTGTATTTTGCACAAAAACTCGAAAGATTAAACATACCTGTTTCCAATAAGTAAAACATTGAAAATTTACTTTTTAAAGTGGAAAATAAATATAATATTTTATTCATTCCCGTTGTACCTTAACAAAACAACTTGGCTGTGAAAGGAATCCGTGCTTAAGACATTAAAATAAATATGTCACAGAAATATGATCCCCGTTAATCAACCTCCGAAGCTCAATCAGTGAATGTACAAGATCAAATACTCACAGCAAATACATTCAAAAAATATTATAAAAATGAGTTTAACAAATTCATTTTCACCTTGTGTCTTCAAAGTTGTAAAGTGAGAGCTTTTGGCAGAATTTTTTTTTGGAGTTGATAACGGGAGAACCGACCGCTCAAATCAAGATTTATCAAAACTAGGTAATCCACAACACTATTCTCTTCATTTCTATCCAATTAAATTCTATTTTTAGGCTTTAAAATCATTTTTTGAGGAGAAATTATGTTTAAAATTCCGTTCTCGGGGGTCTGCGGTTCATACATGTGTTACCTGCGGACCTCGATAATTTTCTTAAAGGAAAATTATCGAGCTACTACAGTTTTCGTGAAGAGTGCATGTGGACGTTTGCACTGCCTTTGCATGAAAACTGCGGAGGCACCATGACCAAATGAAAATTAATAATTTCTCACAAAAATGGTCAAAATTTCCCTCTAAAAGTTTCTAATATTCAAATGCATCCATTTGCAGACTATTCCACAATGCTAGAGTGGAGAGAATGTGAGCATGAAGGTACAGACGATGCGGCTATGAATGATCTAGCCACAATGCGTGCACTTAGAAATTGTGGTTTGTATATATTCTAGGCAATTCAGGGTATGAGGGCACGAGTGGAACTAATGACATGGCTACTGAACAAATGGGATGTTCAAAATCAGTGCTTTATCATTGGCGATCATCGGGTTGAACTTGAGCTCGAAGATATTTATTTTCTCACTGGATTATCCAAAAGGGGAGAAAACATCTCTTTGTTTGGAGCTAGGCAGGGTGGCCTACCTATTGCTAGTTACAAACAATAATTTTGCAGTGATGAAGTAGATCCCAAAGATAATTGTATAGATATCAAGACCATCTTGCGACTTGATCTTAAATTTATTGCATTCACGGTAACCAGGTTGTGTGGAAGTGTAGCTCCACATGTGGCGACCAAGTCTCAGATGCAGACCGCAGTTGAATGTTTCAAAGGCACCATTTTCAACTATTGTGAATGGGTATTGGTCAACATGAAAGGCCAACTGAACAGAGCAAAAAATGAAAAGTTGAAAATATTTGGGTATGGCACCATCCTAATTTCTTTTCCTTTGGAGATAATTCCATTCCTCACCCCTCAACTTATTCCTGTCGATCGTGGTGAACTTAGAGAACCTCATATGGTACATTGGGTTGCATTGATGGCCTGCCATGGTGGTGAAACAGTACGGCGGTTTGGTTTACTCCTGTGTATTTTATGTGGTTTCAGAACCAAATCTTCACAATTGAAGATTTCCCATATGTGGCTATAGACTTCAGAGGTGATCCCGAGATGTCAGTCCCTCCAGGGGCACAATGGGATGAATCAGGTAAACGAATCATTTTGATGTGTTTTAACTCTAATTTTTATTTGTTTTTTAAATTGTCCAATACTGATAACAAAATTTTAAAATGCAAATGTTGGTCCACTACAGCCAGCTACACTCCACCGCTTTGAAAGGCGGTAAACAGAGCCCATAGCACAGCCACAGGATCAGGAAACACAAATCCTCACTGACATGGAACACAACCTAGAGAGATTGACTATAGATATCCCTGAGACATTGAAAAATGACATTCCTCTTTGTCTCCAGAGACATGTTACTGGTGTTCCAGGCCAGTTTAGGATATTCATGCGTAAGGTGGCATGTGCGATAGTCTACTACCATGATCATCACCACGGATAATGTATGATCATCGTGGATTGACATATTTTTTTTTTATATCAGTATCTTTCATATCATAAGGTGTTTTAAACCTATGATCACAGACGATGTAATATTTTTTGAAAACAAAAACTCTTATCTATGATATTACTACTTTCTCTAACTATCTTGTTCAACATGTATCAAATGTTGTTTTGGTTTATTGTTTTAACATTGTAAAAGTCTATCTAAAACATGATTAGCTAATGCATCAGCCAATGTGTTTAAATTTTTTGAAATGTGTTGATATTTGATGTAATCAAATTGTCTTTCCAAGAGACTAACCTTCAAAAATAATCTCAATAACACTGGATTTTTAATTTCGTATACTCTGTTTAAATGTAATACAATGAGTTCTGAATCTAAAATTATGATCAAATGTCGAATACCAAATTAAATGGCATTAGATAATAACTCAAGCACTGCACTATATTCTACAATATTGTTTGTTGTTTGATGAAGGCTTATCCCATGCATAGAAACTAACTCATCAGTGGGTGAATAAATAAGCCAAGTTGCAGAAGAAATATTCCATGTCCTATGATAGGCACCATTAGCAAAACCAATGTATGTTTGAAGGGATGTCGACATATGCAATATCAAGAGTAATCAAGATAAGCAGAGATAGTATAAAAAACTAGGCACACCCATCTAATCTAAGGCACACTAACTAGAAAAAATAACTAATATACAAGTGAGATCTTCACACAAGAATCAAGCATAATATCTCTTAATATAAAGACCATTTCTGGGCTTATCTAAAGAGACCCCATCATAATCAGTCAATTTGTAAGCCCCTTTGGAGATCACTCACTTGAAAATTTAAGGACCATGCCACATTGGTTCGAATTTCCTAGATCCTTCTGAAAAAACACGAGGTGTAACACTTCGATCATACTAAGCTTTAATGCATTTTTTATGAGCTTCGGCTGCTAATGCAGCAGTGCGCCGAGTCTCATCTAATTATGCTAAGTAAAAAAAGTGTTTTTCCTCTTCAGAGGTAGCTGGTAGTAACTCTATGGCTAATTGGAGTGACAGTATTTCACATTCAATGGGTAACACAGCTTCTAAACCACAAACTAGTTGAAAAGGAGTGAACCCTGTTGCAGTTTTTTCTGAGGCTTGGTATGCCCATAATTCCAGAAAATACATGGTATGCCAATTCAATTTCTGAGTTTCAATAATCCGTTTGATCATGGTGGTTAAAACTTTAATAACAACTTCAACCTAACCATTAGCTTGCGGGTAATATGGAGGAGAATTATCATGGCGCAGGCCAAGTTGATCAGAAAGTTTGATCATCATTGTATTTCGGAAATGACTTCCATGGTCAATGATAATAGCTTGGGGTACACCAAAACGATCAATTACATGATTGAATATGAACGTACCTACAGTTTTTCCATCTGCCGCAAATATAGGCATCGCCTCGGACTATTTGGTAAAGTAATCTACAGTGAGAATAATATACCCATGCCCCCCGGCGAGTGAGGGTTACATGTAATGGAATCGATGCCCCATTTCGGAAAAGGACCAACAAAAAAATGGGGTGAAGAGGAGCTGGTGGTGCATGCATCTTTTGATCAAATATTTGATAGGTGTGGCATTTTCGGACCACAAGAATGCAATATTTGAATAATGACGATCAAAAATAGCCAGCGCACAATATCTTTTGGGTTGTGGCATACCCAGACATATGACCACCACACGCTCTAGCGTGGAATTCATTTAAAATCCTTTCATCCTCTTCATGAGTTATGCAACGTCAAAAAACAGAATCCACATGAAAACGATAAAGTGTGTCCCCAACAATATTGTATTGCTGAGATTGGTAACGGATTGTTCGTCGATTTGAACATGAAATCTCAGGGAAAATGGTTTAGATTTGAAGATAAATGATGATATCTCCATACCATGGATCTAATGTACTGATAAGAAATAGAGATTCATCTGCAATGGGATGCTCTACCACAGTTTTCGCCTCAGTATTGGGAATGTTACACACAAGTTCTACAAACACCATCGATTTCTTTGATTTAAACTTTTCAAATTCCAAATCAAACTCTTGTAGGATAAAAATCCATTTAGGGTGTTTGCCCCCAAGTAATTTTCTTTTCAACATATACATCATTGGGTTGCAATTAGAAATTATAGTTTTCTTGCATAATAGTATGTAATGAAGTAAGCTTTGGAAAACTTGAACTGCTGCCAAGGCCAATTTCTCCCCATGTGAATACTTAATTTTAGTTGGATTCAAATTTCTACTTAGATAGCAAATCACATGCTCATTGTGAAAATCATCCTCTTGAACTAAAACCATTCCAATGGTGGAATTAGAGGTTGCTAGGTATAAAAATTAGTTCTGGTTATAATTGGGTGGATGAAATAACATTGCATGGGTTAACGTGTGTTTTAGAGCATCATAAGATCAATCAATAATCTCATCCCAAATAAAAGGAACATTCTGTTTCAACAACCTGGTAAAACCTTTTGTTAACTCAGCATAGTTCGGGATAAATCTACACAGAAAGTTTTCTTTCCCTTGCAAAATTTGGAGTTGGTGAAGTGTGGAAGGAGGAGGTAAATTTATGATGGCCTCAAACTTCAAGGGATCAACACGAATGTCAGCTTTGGAAACAACGAATCCCAGTAATCATGCAGATTGCACACAAAAAACACACTTGTGCGGATTCAAACGAATCATGTAATGCCTACACCTCATAAAAGTTTATAGTAAATGAGTAGGATGATCTTCCCTATGCCTTGAATGAGCAGGTAAATCATCCAGATAAGGCTGCACAATGTGTCTGATGTCATGAAAATCATAAGACATTTCCCTTTGAAAAGTTGCACCATCATTCTTTAATCCGAAAGGTAATTTATAGTAAGCAAATGTTCCCTGAGGACAAATGAATGATGTTTTTGGTTGATTAGCAGGGAGTATGTTTATTTTATTATATCTGGAAAATCCATCCATGAATGAAAACATCTCATTTCTGGCATAATCATCAATGATTTGGTTGATATAGGGGGTAGGATAATTGTCCTTTGGACAGGCTTTATTAATATCCCTATAATCGACACATACTCGTATATTCCCTTGTTTTTTGGTAACGAGAACTATATTAGATACCCAATATGTTAATGGGATTGGATAAATAAATCCCGCTCTTAGTAGTTTCTCAACTTCAACTTTAATAGGAGCAACGTTTCAAGGATGTATCGGATGTAAACGTTGTCTAATAGGCTTTGCATCCGAGTATGTCTTTATTTTATGAACGACAATTTTTGTATCAATTCCTAACATTTATTCGTAGGAATAGGAAAATATGTCATAGAATTCTTGAAATAAGGCTTTATATGTATTAATTTCGTCAATCATACAAGAAGCTCCTATATTGAATGTTTTCAACAACTCCTGGTTTAACTGATATGTTAATAGGAACAGTTGTAGAAATGTTTCCAAAATTAATCTCAGAATCCAATTTTGTAATCGTAATTGGATTCTGTGACATAATCAATTGTAAAAATAAATGAAAAATAATTTTCAAATTTATCAAGTTCAGGTAAAAATGAAGATCTATGGTGTGGATCATCCCAGGGTAATTCATCCATAGACAAAAATTCACGAATACATTCATCAGTATAAAACACTTGTTGGAAAGGATCGGAAATAGATGCCAAGGCTAAGCTTGGTAGTGAATAATATTCTTCAGTGGCTACATTCATTGGATTGGGATTAGTTGAAGGTGTGTTAGAAAATAACTATACTGTTGTATATGCTATCTCAAAAGGACTCAAAGGCATCTCGCCATTGAAATAATCCACTTCTAACTTTGAAGGTACTATCCAAGGATCATCAAATGGAATAGTACTTGATGAAATAATATTGATCTTAGCAATGGTACGTGGTACATTGGGTGGAGGCATAGAAAAATTCCCCATTAAAACAGAATCTTTTACTAAACCTACTCCAACATCTTCATAAGGAATAGTCAATTTTCCAACATGTTGAATACAATCTATAGAGGCTGGGTCAAACAAATAATATGACAGCTGATCAATTTTCTCAATATTTCTTTTATAAGGAAACATGGAAGACATGACAGTAGTCATAGCATAAGACCAACTTCAACCCAGAAGAAGGTTGTAATGCAGAGGAGCAAGAACTACTTCCACATCTAGATTAACAGTTTTACCTTCGACCTCTATAGGTAGATCCTGTAAAATTCCATACGGACGGAATCCTCTTCCATAAAAAGCTTTAAGGATTTTCATAGATTCATTAATCATTGGAGAACCAAGACTTTTCCAACAATTTAATGACATAAAGCACGCAGATGCCCCCTCATCAATTATAGTATGAAAAACACGTCTATTTTTTACTAATACCAAAATCTAAAAAGCCATCTGATGGGGGAGTCTCAATGCAAAAGTTTCTAAATCGAAGGCCATAAGGTTAGAATCCTGAGGAAATATAGCTCCAATATCTAATAAAAGTAATTTCCTTTGTGTTGGACAGGTTTGGAACACTTCTAAGGCCGACATTGCTGAAGGGGAAATCACCAAGTCTTCAACAATGTTGTAGTTCTGAGCAGCGCTCGCATGTGGATTGAAAGCTAACTTCCAAAGTAAACCTTTGGTAGGTGGTTTAATTACTAGACCAATATTAGGGTTGTTGAGATGAAGTGGATCAGAAAACGAAGGAGATGTAGCTGGTGTTGAATTATAATTTTCTAGTTCTTTACCAGTAACAAGATTTTTGCTTCCATAGTCTGGTGATCGCGTCGCAACCATAACCTCAGACATCATTAAAATATCTACTCATGAGAGTGAAGAAGATCCTATCATTTTTCTATCTTGACTAGGAAAAGGATCCTTCAAGAAAGCAGGTGTGGGTGAACCTTTGACAAATTTAGAGACCTTAGATCGATGCTGGCACTCTTTAGTAAAGTGATCCTCATCACAGATAAGACAAGGATAATAAGGTTTTTGTTTATGGTCAGATGGTTCAGTTTCTTTTTATTTACTCCTTGGGAGATGAAATCTATTTTCTTTTATTCTTACCTTTCTTATTATTACCAGTTTTGGATTTATTTGTAGATGAATCTACAACATGAATATCGACAGAAGTTTCAAGGGAAGAATCTCCTTTCAGTGAATCAGGTAAATTTACTATAGGAGAAGTACTTTTTGAATAGTTCTTACTTTTATTTGTTTTAACTAAACCAATTACACCATCTACAACATGAGACCCTAAAGGAGTTGCAGTTATTTGACCAAGACGTGGTAAATCAGGAATTTTTTCGTACAAAGTACCAGACTATGTATATACGAGGTCTAAGTACTGAGCTTGAGCAATAACCTATTCCTCGGTAACAACTCCTCCCTTAGCCACATCTTCAGTGATATTTGGAAGTAATGATTTGTTGAAAAATTCTACCAAATCTTATCCAGAATAAAGACTTTCACCAGACGTCTTCTACGTCTCCATTCATGTATGTGATCAGATATGTACATAGACATAGATTGTTTTAATGAAGTCAATAATTCCATGCCATTGTCGTATCTTATTGGCAATTGAAAATGTGTGAAGAAAGCAGTTGCTAAAGAGTTGAAATTTTTGAATGAGCCACGTGGTAGTTCAATGTACCATTTTAAAGCTAAGCCTATCAGTGTTCTCTGAAATAGTTGTAATCGAATAGAATCATCAATCAAAGAGTTGGATGCGCACCAGAGGTGGTAAGTCATGACATGGTTTGATGGATCCTCTCCTGATTTCCCTTCAAATTTAGGGATATAACTGGGAAACGTATTTGGCATTGGCCGTCAATATGGAAGATAATATATGGGGTCATTCGTTAGGCACGACAAATCAGGTAAATCCAAAGTTTCTATGAATGGAAACCGACGGTTAGGGTCTTGAGAAAATTGATAACATTGTGGAATTATACTAGTACTAGGAGGAGGATATCCAATATATCTTGGAATAGCCTGTGTGATTAGGATTGGAATGCCTCCTGGATAACCAGGATTAGCTGGACCATATTGGGGTTGAGCCAGTATCTCATACGTGTAACCAGGGTACGGTTGATGCTGGTATACTGGATTTTGTGTTGCAGGTCCATATTGATACTGCCCTTGATAAGGTTGATAAACAAGCTGAGGTTGGCTTGTTACAATTGTACTTGTACCAGGTGGTCTCGTAGGTAGCTGAACGGTAGTCTGGACTGTAGGTCCAGTTGTGGTGCAGAGACTACATGGATTTGATGTGATACTTGAGAGGCTATAGAAATAGGGCCTTTAGAAACTCCAGGAATAGGTGTGGTAACTTGAATAGAAATTGGTGCAGCAGTTTGAGTTGGATTTCTAGGTGTACTCGAACCAGGCTGCTGCATTGTACTAGATGCAAGTACCTGAATCGTATGTTGAACAGGTTGGACAGGTTGTTGGATTTTACTGTAACTTATTGGTTGACCAGTTTGATAATAGGGTAATTGCACATTAGGTTGCAAATTCCGTTGAACTTGAGATGGGTCCCACACCATATTTACTCTGGGATATGAAGGTCCCATTGAAGGTTGTACTGCATAAGAATTACCATAACCAGGTTGATAATTTGGAACATATGCTTGATAATTAGCCGGATAATTCCCACCTCCTTGAAACAATTGTTGTTTTGGGTAGAACTGTGGCCCTAAAGTAGGTTGTTGTCCTGGGAAATATGGTTTCCCTGGTGTAGGGTATTGTCCTTGAAGAGGTTGCGGACCCTGAGTTGAGTAATGTCCTTGAGGTTGATATTGACTTTGAGGTATGTACTTACCTTGAGGTATGTACTATACTTGAGGTTGATATGGTACTTGAGGTATGTACTGTCCTTGAGGTTGCCCCCCAGGCGGTAAATTACTACCTTGAGGGTCACGGTTAGGAATGTTTCCAGACATCATGTAAATGTGTTCCACACTCAAATTTTAGGTATGTGATTCATTTGGACCAGATGATGGTATATGTTTTTCAGGAGAAGGGCATGCTCTAAGAAAGTACCAGAAAGCGACTGGTATCCTACCAAAACAGATGGACCACCATACAAATATGATTCTGGTGATGTAGAAAACATGGATGACTCACCAAACATGTTTAATGGAGGTCCGTAACCTCTTGGTATGGCGTAAAAAGGGATTTAGTGTGGCCAATAGTTTAGACCAGTATTGTGTAGAAAGTCTGTCAACTGCGAATACCAAGGATCTTGTTTGAAAGGGCTATAGTAAATCAAATCACTTGTCCTAAGATCTAAAGGGTCCTAATTTGAAGGAAGAACAACTTCTTCTTCAGTTTCAGTAACTTCTTCAATACTAATGAGACCAGGAGGAAGATTTTCAGTGATGCGATACTTCACTCTGGGTGAATTAGGACGATGATAGGTTGGAGTGATGAACTCAAAAGCAGTCTCAGATATAGTAGGTTCAGTTTCTCGTTCAGGAATTTCAGGATCAGTAGCTGATAATTCACCAGCTGTAGAAACAAGTTCAGCTAGTTCATGAATCAAAACTATTATTGGAGTACTCCCTATTGTTTGAGGTTGATCTACTTCATAGTTAGGACGAAAAATTATTTATGTTTCTTCGTGATCTAGTCCCTAATATTTCTCCTTTCTCAAATTTAAGTTTTTCTAATTGGCTTGGTGTGTACTCAAGGGGTTTCCCCTACATTCTATGTGATTCTCTAGGTAATTCTACCACGATTAAAAATTTTAACACATGAAATCAAAGAAAATTTCAACAAGATGTCGTAAACTCTCTAAGGAAATCATAAAATTGATGACCCGCCTACAAAATGTAAGATAGCAATCCACACACAAACAATATATTCCTACATTAAAAACACTAGTTAGTGATAGAATACAACGTCGTAGAATTTTAATATAGAAATGGTGGTTAGAATAGTTACCCCGAAAACCTGCTGAATGAAACAGTCTGATGCAAGTTTCTCCACTTAAACCATCTCGAAGTGAAGAGAACCCTCCGGAAAGTCTAAGTGAGTCTATTCGACATCTGCTCTAGGTACAGTGGGACCTTCCCTCCACCATCATCTTGGGAAAGAATCTTAAATTTTATAGCCACTAAGATCACCAATGAGAACAAATATATCTGGGGGAATGTTGCACTGAAAATTGTCATCTTCACATTCTGCTATTTGTATGAGCTCATTATCACTCATACTTCCTCCTTTGCAAGTCTAACACATCAGTTCCTTATGTCAAGCCTTGAAAATAAGAGAAAAGTTCTCAAAAATCTCCTTAACTCTGGTGTCGCACTTTCTCTTTGTCTTGCCTACGGTCCCGCACCTAATTTTTATGACTCCTGCATACCTAAATGCACTTTCTCTGTGTTATGGGTGCGGACCCTTGTAAAAGATTAAAAAGGCGCAAGTAAACTCAAAAATCTCACTTTCAGTAAATTCTAGAAGCCCTTGAAAGGAATCTTGCGGTGGCAGAACTGCTCTTTTGAGGTTCATGTATCCCTTACCATAAGGAGCTAACCCCTTGATGTGAGGAGCTTATCCCTTTGAAGGAGGATTCTATCCCTTCATATTTGGAACTGAAACCTCCTCTTTTGCACTATAAAAAGAGGCATTGGGTAGCCTCAAGGGGAGTTCAAGCTTTAGAATTATTTGAGGTTAAGTGTTGTTGGGATTCAGACTCATTTAACTGAGATTTTTGTGAGGAGAGATCGCATACCTCTATCTGTCTCAGTTGGAAGAGTGCAAGGCTTGTCAAAGTAGAGGAGATTCCTGCTTCAGACCTCGAGAAGGCCTGTTCAACATCAAGGCTAAGGTTGTAAGGTTTTCTTCATTCAAAGTTAATACAAATGAATTCATCTTTCTCAATAAGCTGTTAATTAACTGTTTATTTCATGGATTCCTTGATCACCATGATAGGCATGATTTATAATATTTACTATACAGGTTCTATTTAATGTTTTCTTGTTTGTGACTGCAGGTCTATAAAGATAACTCCTTCAAGTGACTGAAGGACAACTACTTCGAACAAGCATTGGATCTATGGTAAGACCTTAACACCTTTCGAGTATTCTTTTGTAAATCACACATGTTTAGAGAAAGATAGGTTTAATTGGTTGTTTTTTGCTAGATTAACTTTTGGTACTAGAGAGATCGATCTTGTCCACAAGATTGATTTATCCGATCAACAAATTGGTGACTCCACTAGGGAAGGTTGATGAAGGGGCTTCTACGTGTATTATGTCGATCCAATGTTGGAAAATGCTTAGTTCTCCTAAACTCAATCAGTCTCTGACAATTATAAATGCTTTTGATGGCCGAGGGTTCCATCCTTTTGGTATTTTGCAGGATTTACCTATATGGGTCAAAAGTAAAACCGTAAATCTAGATGTGGAAGTGGTTGATGCCCCTCTATATTACAACCTTCTCCTAGGTTGTAGTTGGTCTTATGCTATGACTACTGCTATTTCATCAGTCTTTTGGCTTATCAAGTTTCCACATCAAGGAAAGATCATTACAATAGACCAATTAACTTATTTCTCATCTGATCCAGCCTCTACAGAAACTATCCAACACATCGGTAAAATGACTATCCCTTACAAGGATGTTGGGGTAGGTTTGACTAAAGATTCTAGTTTACTAGGAACTTTTTCCTTTCCTCCTCCTAATGTTTCACCTCCTACTACAAATATTCATATGATTTCATCAAATACTATTACTTTTGATGATCCTTGGATCATACCTCCCTATTCCGAGTTGGATTCATTTGACGGCGTGATGCTTTTGAGTCCCTTTGAAATTGCATATCAAGCTGTACAGTCGCTTTTCAATCCTTCTTCAACCAAAACTGATCCAATGAATGGGATCCATGACGAATCACTTTCAATATCTTGCTCAGCCAAAACGACATTTCCTGATATTGTTTATATTGATGAGCAGATTCGTGAACTCTTGTTTGTTGACGATTTACCATGGGAAGATCTACATCATCAAACTTCATTTTCACCTGAGCTGGATCAATTTGAAAATGATTTATCTTCTATTTTTTCTAATGAATATGTCAAAGAATCACATAATCCATTGCAAAATCCTAATTCTGAGTTAAATTTGGAAAATATCTCTCGAACGATTCCTATTGACAGTTCAGATAAGCCAAGAACAATTGAAACACTCATATAGGAAATGTTGTACGGACAAAGAACTCCAATTTTAGAAAGCCCTATTTCAAGAATTCTGTGATGTGTTTGCCTGGTCATATGAAGAAATGCCAAGAATCGATCCGTCAATTGTTGTACATGAAATCAAGACTTACCCGGATGCCAAACCTATCCGTCAACGCTTACGTCAAATACATCCAAGAAACGTTGCTGCTATCAAAGCCAAAGTTGAGAAATTACTTCGTGCAGGTTTCATTTATCTAATTCATTTAACCGATTGGGTATCGAAAATTGTTCCTATTAACAAAAAACAAGGAACAATAAGAGTATGTATCGACTATAGGGATATTAATCGAGCTTGTCCTAAAGACAATTATCCAGCCCCCTATATCGATCAAATAATTTATGATTGTGCCGACAGTGAAATGTTTTCCTTTATAGATGGTTTTCTCAGTTACAATCAAATAAATATACTTCCTGTTGATCAGCCTAAAACAACTTTCATTTGTCCATGGGGAACATTTTCTTATTGCAAACTACCCTTTGGATTGAAGAACGCTGGGGCAACTTTTCAAAGGGCTATATCTTACGCATTTCATGACATTAAGCACATTGTGCAGCCTTATCTCGATGATTTACCTGCTCATTCATCATGTAGGACCACCCATCTCACTCATTTACGAGCAATATTTATGAGATGTAGGCATTATCGAATTCGGCTGAATCCACAAAAATGTGTTTTCTGTGTAGAATCGGGTCACTTACTGGGATTTATTGTTTCAAAAGCAGGCATTCACGTTGATATGTCGAAGGTCGAAGATATTGTCAATCTACCTCCTCCTTCGACTCTACACCAACTCCAAAGTTTGCAGGGGAAAGCAAATTTTTTACGTCATTTCATTCCTAGCTACGCTGAGTTAACAAAGGGTTTTACTAGGTTGTTAAAACAGAACTTTCCATTCTTTTGGGATGAGATCGCTAATCAATATTTTGATGCACTCAAACACCCGTTGACCCATGCACCATTACTGCATCCTCCCAATTACAACCAAGACTATTTTTTGTACCTCGCCGCCTCTCATTCCACCATTGGGATGGTTTTAGTTCAGGAATATGAATTCAACAATGAACATGTGATTTACTGCCTTAGTTGAAATTTTGCATCCGACTGAGATCAAATACACGCATGTGGAGAAATTGGGCTTGGCAGCTGTTCAAGCTATCCAAAGATTTCGACACTACATCTTATTACGAAAAACCATAGTAATTTATGACTGTAACCCTATGATGTACATCTTGACCAAAAAATTTCTAGGGGGCAAGTATTCCAAATGGATATTTACCTTGCAGGAATTTGACTTGGAATTTCAAAAATCCAAGGCAATGAAATCTTTGGTTTTTGCAGAACTGATGTGTGATTTCCCCTCTACTGATACTGAAACTGTGGCGGAGTAGCCCATTGCAGACGAATCCTTGTTTCTTATCAGTAGTCTCGATCCCTAGTATGGGGATATTATTTTTTATCTCCAAACCCAATCTTTTCGGCTTGAAATTTCACGATCTCAGTGACGAAAAATACGTTTCCAATCCCAACAATACAATATTATTGGTGATACACTCTATCGTCATGGAGTGGATTCTATTTTTTGACGTTGTCTTACTCATGAAGAAGCTGAGAAGGTTCTAAATGACTGCCATTCTGGAGCATGTGGTGGTCATATGTCTGGGTATGCCACAGCCCAAAATATATTGTGCGCTGGTTATTTCTGGCCGTCGTTATTCAAAGATTGTATTTATGCAGTCCGAAAATGCCACAATTGTCAGGTCTTTGATCGCAAAATGCGTGCACCACCCACTCCTCTTCACCCTATAATTGTTGTCGGTCCTTTCGCAAAGTGGGGTATTGACTTTATTACATGTAACCCTCACTCGACCGGGGGCATGCATATATTATCCTAGCGGTAGATTATTTTACTAAGTGGGCCGAAGCGATGCCTACATTTTCGGCAGACGGCAAGACTGCCACAACTTTCATGTTCAATCATATAATTGCTAGATTTGGTGTTCCTCAAGCCATAATTACGGATCATGGAAGTCATTTTCGAAATATCATGATGACTGAACTGACAAATCAACTTGGCCTGTGCCATGATATTTCTACTCCATATTACCCGCAGGCTAATGGTTTTGTTGAAGCTATCAATAAAGTTTTAGTCACTATGATCAAACGAATTATTGGTATTCATAAGTTGAATTGGCATTCCATGTTATTTTCAGCACTTTGGGCATATCGGACCTGAGTAAAAACATCAACTAGTTTCACTCCCTTTCAACTAGTTTACGGTTTCGAAGCTGTGTTTCCTATTGAATGCAAAATTCCATCATTGAAATTAGCCATAGAATTACTCCTAGCTACGTCTGAAGAGGAGAAGCATTTTTTGTACATGGCTCAGCTAGATGAGAATCGACGAAATGCTACATTAGCAAATGAAGCTCATGTCAAAGGAATAAAGGCTCAGTACGATAGAAATGTTACACCTCGTAATTTTTCAGAAGGAGACCTAGTTTTAGTGTACGATCAAGCCAATGATAAGCTGGGGGATGGAAAATTTGTGCCTATGTGGCATGGTCCTTTCATTGTTAAGCGAAAGCTGGAAAAAAGGGCCTATGAGCTGATAGATTTCAACAATGTCCCTTTAGATAAACCCAGAAGTGGGATTTATTTGAAAAGATATTATGCTTAAACTTGGTGTGGAGATTTTTAATTAGATTAGATTCTTTACAGTTGGTGTGTCTTAGATTAGAAAAGCGCGCCTATTTTAGAGTGTGTTCTTATCACTATTCTTGCTTATCTGATTTTTACTCTTGATATTGTAGATGTCGACGTCTCTTCAAACCTACATTGGTTTTGTTGATGGTGCTTATCGTAGTACACGGAACATTTTTTCTGTAGCTTGGGTTATCTATTCACCCTCTGACGAGTTAGTATCCATGCACGGGGTAAGCCTTGGTCAAACAATGAATCACATTGCAGAGTATATTGCAGTGATTGAGTTATTATCTGAATCCATATCATTTGGGATTCGTAGTGTGATTGTTAGGTTGGATTCTGAACTTGTTGTATTACAGCTTAACAGGGTTTATGCCATTAGAAATCCAGTGTTATTACGGTTATTTTTAAGAGTTCGTCTCTTGGAACGTGAATTTTATTACATTGAATATCAGCATATTCCAAGACATTTGAATACATTAGCAGATGCAGTTGCTTCTAGTATGATAAATAGGCATTTTTCAATAATCAAAACATTAAATTAAACAATATTCGATAACATGTACATAGATAGCCGGTAATAATGATATATCATAGCATAGAAGTTTGTTTCAAAATATACATCATCTTCGATCATAGGTTGAAAAACACCTTATGATCGGCAAAAATAATAGTACAAAAGTTCAAAAATATGAGTCTAAAAAACGATCATCCTATCCCTGATGATGATCATGATAAGAGACCACTGCCTGGGCCACCCTACACAGTAACCTCCTAAAATTTCCTGGGACACCGATCACATATCTCTGTAATTTGAGCGGAATATCATCTATGTCAGTCTCTAGAATGTCTAGAGTCAGGCGCTCTAGGTGATGTTGTAAATCAGATAGGATCTCTGCTCATTGGCCCTCTGGGGCTGGTGTAGCTACAACTAGATGCCTCCTCTCATAAGGTTGGAGATTGGCTGGTCGCCATGGGCCCACATCTGCATTTAAACTTTTGATTATTAGTTTTGGGACGATTAAAAAAAAAAAAAAAAAGAACTTAGAAATTGTTGAAAATGATTTTTACCTGATTCATCCCATTGTTCCCTTGCTAAGATAGCCATCTCTCGGTCACTGCGGAAATATATCCCGGCTTATGGAAAGCCCTCTATAACAAAAATTTTGTGTTCCAGCCAACGAAAATATGAAGAAGGAAATTGAACAATTTCGATGCCCTCAGCATGACGAGCCATCAATGCAACCCAATGAACCATCCTAGGTTCTCGAGGTCAACCAGCATCAACAGGAGTTTTCTGCGGAGCTAACATGGGGATCCTCTCTAGAGCAAAGGTGACTACAATGGATCCATATCCAAAGTTTTTTAGCTTTCCATTCTTTGCTCTCGTTAGTTGGCCTTTTACATTGGCCAACAAAGCTTCGCACCAGTTGAAAATGGTGCCTCGAAAGCAGTCTACAGCAATGCGCATCTGGGTACCGGTAGCCACATGCAACGCTGTGCTCCCACATATTCTGGTGACAGTAAATGCAATAACTTTAAGCTCGGGATGGATGATATTTTTTATGTCAATCCGTTTGTCCTGGGGGTCTGCCTGATCATCACAGAACTCTAGTTGAATACTAGCGACAGACTGGCCACCTAGCCTAGTCCCAAATAGAGAAATTTGTTCGCCCCTCTTGGACAAACCAGTTAAAAAATAGATATCCTCCAGCTCAATTTCGAGCCAGTGGCCACCAATAATAAAACACTAGTCATGTACATTCCATTTGTTCACCAGCCACATAAGGAGGTCTACCTGTGCCCTCATGCCCTGAATGGCCCAGAATTTATACAAACCACATGCTCTCAACGCCTGCATTATAGGAAAATGATTCATTGCAGCATCATCTACGTCTTCATTCTTGATTTCTCTCCAACCAAGCATCTTTTATGTCCTACAATACATAAAAAGACATATTAGAACAAGATTTTTTGAAAATGTTTGGGCGGAAATTGAGAAAAATAAATTTGAAATTTCATTGCGCGAGGTCCGCACCCTATTTTCATACACATTGCATAAGTACGCATGGGCGCTGTGGAACAGGTGTGGACCCAAGACTTTTTTATATGTAGAAAAAAATCGAGGTTCGCAAGGCCCACGTGTTGCACCTACGGACCCCCGTGGGCGATTTTTTCAACCTATTTTTGCTTAAAAAATGAAATCTAAAGCCTAAAAATGAAATGTAAATAGATGAAATGCAAGATAAAGAGGTCGTGGATTACCAGGAGCTGACGGTTTTCGATTTTTCCAGACGGATTCTCTAGAATCTTTGCAGGAACTTTTTTACCCAAAAGCTCTCACTTTTCACTCTAAACTCAAATGGTAAAAATGAAGTTAGAAAAGTCCCTTTTGTAAGTTTTTTCAAATAATTGAATTTTTAATTTGTTTATTTTTCACTTTAAAAAGGTTATTTTTTTAAAACATTTTTACTTATCTTAAACAGGTATGTGTAATGTTTCGAGTTTTTGTGTAGAATATTGGATTTTTCGAGAAAAATGATCGTTTTTCAACAAACAACATACTTTTATCACTTTTTCGGACTCTTTAAAAAATTTATGAAAAAGCGAAAACTTGGAGTCCTATTTTAAGCTCTTTTCAAAATCTTGAAAATTGAAAATATTGGCGAGCACTTGATTATTCGAACTCGTTAAAATAAATGAATGTTTGTCCTTTCAGTATAAATTTACCCCATTTACGGACTGAAATGGACTATTTATGAAAAAGGTATGCGTTGACTAGATACGGTCAATAGAGTTCTCTCTTGCATTATTTTATCCTTTTTCGGGCTCGAGAGACTAAATTTACGAAAAAGTACCCCCATGGAGTCTTCTTAAGTTTTTTCTTATAACTCCCTAAAATTGAAAAAACACCGAGTTTCTCCTATACTGGACTCATTAAAATTTAACAGTAAAGGGCTTGTTTAATTTCAAAATAGGAACAAACCACTCCTTCTTAGGGTTCAAATCTTAAACTAAGTTGTACTCATTCGAAGGATGAGATTATAAACAAGCAAATGTCATCCTCCTCAAGCTTGTCAAAAATAAAGAGGTACTTGCCAAAAATGGTGGGGGAAAAGAGAGAAAAATGAACCTATTTGCTGTATTTTGATTATTCAAAAAGTCGTTAACCACTCTTGAACACGACACTTTGTTCACCTGGGTTGGGAAATCCTTTTCATAACAGTTAATCAAACCATTTTTAAAGTCTTCAGCCTATTTCTGGGTATTATCTTTGGGTCAATTGTCACCAAACCATCTGCAGTGTCGTTATGTGTTCAAGAGGATAGTTCAAACAAACCATTCATTTGCAAAATATCTGTCATCCATTTTTGACCATCCGTGAGTCAGTCCTTGCCAATATATTTCTTCCAAACTTGATCTATGATTTAGTGTTGTGGGCTTGCCTATGACAGAGCACTTCCTATCAAGGACAACTCATTATCTAGGAAGTTGATCTAGAAATCGTCAATACCTTGAAATCTGCATGCCTCAATGGCAGGTTTCTCGCCTTCGACTATAGGTTGCATCATTGACCTTCGATCGAATGATTGCATGACATGTTCGACTTCAGCTCATTCATTCACATCTCATGGATTGTACTGAGTACTTTGAGGGCCATTGACATTACTGGTGGTTACTCTCACACTTGTTAACAGTTTACATCATTGACTGGTAATCAAGTGGTTTCTACCATGTTCAACTTCGACACATTCATTCACATGGATAGAATCGTACTAGTTCGAGAAGTGGAAATCAAGACCCTGGATCTAGTTTCTACCATCTAGGATACGAGGAATTTTGTTATTAATTTATACAGTGGACTATTCATAAACATATGGTTGTGCCCATACTTTGTCTACACATGTCTATATTGTTGATGTATTGAAAATCATTCCTATATCAAAATAGTTTAAATCAATTTCTAGTTAGTTTTGATCTGAGTATGGAAATGCCTACCTCAGAAATGATATTTTTACATATATATATTTTGCATTGAATGTTTTTACAAGTTCCTACTAGGGTGTCCACTGGATGATCCTTTAAATGATAAATTACTACACTCTTCATATATGACAGACTTCATCTTCATCTATTCCAGACTTTTGACTTTAAGGGGCAATCTATTGTACTGAAAATTGTCATCTTCACATTCTGCTATTTGTATGAGCTCATTATCACTCATACTTCCTCCTTTGCAAGTCTAACACATCAGTTCCTTATGTCAAGCCTTGAAAATAAGAGAAAAGTTTTCAAGAATCTCCTTAACTCTGGTATCGCACTTTCTCTTTGTCTTGCCTATGGTCCGGCACCTAATTTTCATGACTCCTACGTACTTTCTCTGTGTTATGGGTGTGGACCCCTATAAAATATTAAAAAGGTGCAAGTAAACTCAAAAATATCACTTTCAGTAAATTCTAGAAGCCTTTGGAAGGAATCTTGCGGTGGCAGAACTGCTCTTTTGAGGTTCATGTATCCCTTACCTTAAGGAGCTAACCCCTTGATGTGAGGAGCTTATCCTTTTGAAGGAGTATTCTTTCCCTTCATAGTTGGAACTGAAACCTCCTCTTTTGCACTATAAAAAGAGGCATTGGGTAGCCTCAAGGGGAGTTCAAGCCTTAGAATTATTTGAGGTTAAGTGTTGTTGGGATTCAGACTCATTTAACTGATATTTTTGTGAGGAGAGATCACATACCTCTATCTGTCTCAGTTGGAAGAGTGAAAGGCTTGTCAGAGTAGAGGAGATTCCTGATTTGGACCCCAAGAAGGCTTGTTCAACATCAAGGCTAAGGTTGTAAGGTTTTCTTCATTCAAAGTTAATACAAATGAATTCATTTTTCTCAATAAGATGTTAATTAACTGTTTATTTCATGGATTCCTTGATCACCATGATAGGCATGATTTATAATATTTACTATACAGGTGCTATTTAATGTTTTCTTGTTTGTGACTGCAAGTCTATAAAGATAACTCCTTCAAGTGACCGAAGGACAAATACTTTGAACAAGCATTTGATCTACAGTAAGACCTTAACACCTTTATAGTATTATTTTGTAAATCACATATGTTTAGAGAAAGATAGGTTTATTTAGCTGTTTATTGCTAGATTACCTTTTGGTACTAGGGAGATCAATCTTGTTCGCAAGATTGATTTATTCGGTCAACAGGGAGGTTAACAGGGAATAGTCTACGATTCGATATACATGCAAGGGCAGAGTAACTAGCTCAATCCCCTTGAAGGCTACTTGATATAATCTAAGGTTTACCGACAAGTGACCCCAGGCTCCTCGACAATGGTCTATTCGAGGTTTACAGTTTTTAATATGTGCACATCTGCTATCTTTCCCAATGAGATATGTATGATTGTCTCATTGGTTCGGACATGATCTCATGCTTGACTCTTTTAAGAAGAGCTTCCCAAAGCATACATGCTACAATTGGATTTTCCTACCGCAAGTTTGCTACTTTTTTGTTTTAATTGTCTTGGAATCTTAATTACAACCTATTCCAAGACAGTAGCCAAAGCTATGTTGGTGGAAAAGAGCCCTAGAAAATGTAAAAATATCTAGATTGATTTTAATTAAAGCGTTATTTTTAATTTGGTTGTTTCTTAAGACCGAAGGTATGGAAGTGAAACTTCAATTATGTTTTATGACCTGACTCAAAAATACGTTAAATGCATCTATATTAGAGTGCAACTCTTTTATTTTCAATGAAATCTATTTAAAGGAAAGATTTGAGAGATTTAGATAACTTTCAAAGCACCAATTCTTTTGCTTATAAAAAAAAATATTTGAAAAGAAGACTATTTCTTGGAGAACTCAATTTCATATGATGATCAATTACTCATTCAAAATAAAATCCTTCATCAATCCAATCAAAAACTAAAAATCTTTTAACAAACTCTTTCCAAAAAGAAAACCTTATCGAAAATTCCTAAAAACATAAAATTCAAAGCCAAAAGAAAACACTAATGTTTGAACTCTATCTAAAAATTTTTGAGGATGTTTTTCTTAGTTTGTGATCGAAGCAAGAAGAATTTCAGTGTAATATTCCTATTTAGCCCAAGCTAATAGGAATACTTCATTTTGTTGCTTCCTTATTGTTTGATGAATAAAATGTAGAGGATGACATGCAAAGCTCCTTAAGTCAAAGAATAAATAAATGCCCAATGTGAAAAAGGATAAATCTGGGCCTTTGAAACAAAAATCCACTTGTGTGTGAACAGGAATTGGACCACCTTAGAGAACCAACGCAGTTTTAGAAGAGGGATCCAATGTGAAAGGGGTTAAGTCCATTGAAGTGGTTTAGGGTTTGTGCACCCCTTCAAGTTATAAAAAGGAGGAGAGGGCTCAAGAAAGGGTTGTTGATGATTTTAGAAGTTGCTTGAGCAACTCTATTCTCTTGGCTGTTTAGCCTAAGGGAAGAGGATTTTCTTGTTTAGGAATCCTCCCTCCTTCCTTGAGTAGCTCATGGAGGAGACTGTATTGAAACAAGCCACTATCCAGAATTTTGGCCAAGCTCCATCTATTAGCAGCGCTGGTCCTTTTGAGGATTTTGCAGTTGCTTGAGTTGCAGCAAGTGGTAATCTAAAACTGCAGAGATCTAGTGTTTTGGAGGAGATTTCTCTTAGGGAGAGTGTCTTGTGACCACCTAGAAGAGGATCCCTCACTTATATTGTATTTAGATCTGTAATTTATAGAATTTGCTTCATTTTTATACAGCTACTGTGCAGTCCCTCTCAATAACTTCATTTCTACACTTGAGGGTTTCAATGTTATTTCAGTTTTGTGCAATAGATGATCTTCAATGATTGAGGCTTGCCTCTCACTAGTAAATCTTTGATGTAGCTATTGTTTAAGCTATTTTCAGAACTGATCTCTGTTATAATAAATTCATCTTCAGAAATTCTGAGCATTATGTAGTTCTATAGCTTTTAAGTTAGATCTACACTTGTATATGTATTATTTTGATGAAACCCCAAGGGGATCTTGTGGACAAGGCTGAGTAGTTTCCAGATCTGGTATAGATCTGATGTTTCAGCCATATATCTGTCATATATATGTTGGGAAAAATACTAAGAGGGGGGGGTTGAATCAGTATTTAGTGCAGACAATAAAACTTTGATATTTCTTTCTTAAAAACCATACGCAACTTTCCTGAAGCAAACCCGCGTATATACGTGGATATCCTTTACAGAACTCGCATATATACAATGATCTAATTATGCATTTAGATCTTGAATTAGATCATTGCATTAATCATTCATCAAATATTTAGAAAACAGTAAACAAGTGCAAGAAGAACAAAATAATCATCACACATAAGCAACCACACATGAACACCAGGATTTTTAGGTGGAAACCCAATTCGGGAGAAAACCACTGCTGCCGTCATCTCAGTCTTCAATTTTTATTATTAATAAAACTTCTTACAACATGTACTGGTGCAGACTCATACCAGTACGTAGGCACCCACCTGCAGAAGCCTACAACCTTCTCTCATTTACCAGCCTCTCCTGGAAGGGAGCAACAACCCCCTGCTCTCGTTTACCATGCTCACCTGGAAGGGAGCTACTACCCCCTAATATTAGCACCAGCCTCTACTGGCAGAAAGCTTCTACGTTCAGACTGAAGGTTTCAACCCTCAGATCCACTGCAGACCACGTTCATCAATTTTCAAACTAGATAAAACAACTCTGACACAACCCTTTACTTGTCAATAAACAACCTTTTCCCAATGCATCATACAGAACAGTGAAACCACTGTAACCAGAATATCAGAGATAACCCAGACTTTAGAATAAATATGCATAAACACATTCAACCTTGAGCAACCATAAGATCAGATATCATATGCACTTTTATTTAATCAGACCCGTGTATATACGTGCTTTTTATGAATTGAACCCATGTATACATCTGTGCATTTACCAGAATAACCCTAACTGTCCATACACGACTTTGTTGAAACAGATCCGCGTATACACGCACTTTTCACGAACTGAACCTGCGTATAGATCTGTAAAAGATAAACTTTGCACAATAGATCAGATCTATGAACTTACCCATATTTCTTCAAGTTCTTCAGCATATTTTTTCCAGGTCTTCATCACTTCTTTTCAGATCATCCACGAGATTCACCATTTCTAGATCTAGAGATCTTTAACCTTCACCATGTTCATAGATGCATCATAGATTCAGATCTATCAATCAAGAGCAGAGTTCAACCATGCAGATATACTTCAGAGTGAAGTATTCATTAAAGCCTAGACACTTGCACACTCATGCACAATGATTTTCTTCTCCTTATATAGATTTGGCCTTCATCAATACCATGAGTCAAAACCACATCACTTTCAATGGTATTCCTGGACAGGATCAAATAGACACTCCAGCGCTCAATACAATGGGTCAATACCATGGTATTAACCCCTGGTTTTACATATTTAGAGCGCAATTGAGCATACGCGACTTGGTACGTTATTTCCCACGTGCATACGCGACTTCCCCTAGACAAACTCGCATATTCCTTGTGACATACACTTTTCATCATTGTTCTGGCCCATTCTGGAAATTCTTTCTTCTGCGCCTTCTATACTGATTGTAGATACATCAGATGTATATCATTCACAAGCTCATCAAGAAAAACTTCATTAATTAGGTTGCCATCATCTTCATTAAGTGGGTTGCCATCAAGGACAACACTCAACATCATATTGCCAACAATCTCCCCCTTTGGACTTGATGGCAACCACGATGGAGTTTAAGCACCAGAACAGACAACCACGATGGAGTTTGAGCACCAGAACAGATAGATACATTGATTAAAATCATTATAAAACAACCACGTTACTCTCCCCTTATTCAAACACCATGCCACTCTCCCCCTTTGACATCAAGGGCAAAGGGCGGGTCCAAGTTCAAGTTGAATCTTCAAACCTATTATTCAATGAAATACATGACACTATGACATTTCCTATCACCAAGGACTCATACTTACATCAAATATCCAACCAAGTGGATTTACATATGTGACCCAAGTACCCAACCATGTGGGTTTACACATTTTGACTCAATTACCCAACCAAGTGGGTTTACAAAATCTGAACAAGCCCTTTACATGGCTGAATATTACAAATTACATTATAGGTCATAGCCTTTTCATCAAATTACACATATGAATTTTATAGCCAATACCAAAAGGACCTCAAGAGAGAGATTATATTTCAGAATCATCATACTGCCAAGAATGCATTACACCCAGCAAGGCTAATGCTCCCCCTGAAACTATACAACCAATGCATCCTTTCCAAGTGACCAAAACTCCTCCTTAGCTTGTGCATCCTGAACACTTTCAACAGCAAATCATCAAGGCATCTTCACCCAATATCAGAGAAAGAAACAAAAATATAAGAGCTGAAGCATCATCAGAGATACCAAATAATACTGCAGCTGTGCTGAGAAATGTTGACCGCAAAAATTTGTCAGAAACCAACCATACGCGGTTTTTTTTGTATGAACTCGCGTATATACGCGACTGCCATTTAGGAAACCCGCGTATCCAATTTAATCTTCTGAATTTAGGCAAATTTTTTCTTCTTACTGGTAGAAACTACTCCCAGCTTCTGTCTTAGATATTCGAATGCTTCCCTGGGCAGAGGTTTGGTAAAGATATTAGCAACTTGTTCTTTGGAGGGAACATACTCCAACTTCACCTTTTTTTCAAGCACTTGTTCACCTAAGAAGTGATACTTGATGGGAATGTGCTTGGTCTTCGAATACATAACCGGATTCTTTGAGATACTGATGTCACTTGTGTTATCACACATAATGGAGATAGGAGATGTACATTTGATTTGAAAATCTTGTAAGGTTTGCATCATCTAAAGGAGTTGAGTGCAACAAGATGTGGCAGCCACATATTCTACTTCTGTTGTAGATAAGGCAATAGAATTTTGCTTCTTGCTTAACCAAGATACTAACCGGGGTCCCATATAGAATGCACCACCACTAGTGCTTTTTCGATCATCAACATTTCCAGCCCAATCTGCATCAGTGTAAGCATGAAGAGTAAGATCAACATTCTTTGGATACGATAGTCAAAAGTCTTGAGTTCCTTGCAGATATTTGAATATTCTTTTGACAGCCTAAAGGTGAGACTCTTTTGGATTAGCTTGGAATCATCCAACAATCCCAACTTCATGCATAATGTCCGGTCTAGTCCCAGTGAGATAAATTAGGCTTCCTATCATTGATCTGTATTCTGGTTGATTCACCGCGAGAGAATCATCATGAGAACTGAGATTACATCTGGTTATCATTGGTGTACTTACAGGTTTGCATTCTTCCATGATGTTTGGTCAATTTAGTGTGTCCTAAATTGCTACATTAATTTGTCAATCCGGGATTCGTAAGCTGACGAAGTGTGGCACACTATATGTGCAAGATAACCTATCTCTTACTTTTTGTCTCTTTTGGTTTTTTTCTTTTTATCTTGGTTGGTTTCCTAATGTGAGATGGAAATTCTAAAAGACAAGTATGGTTATGATTGTTCAAGGCAATGATGTCCTTTATAATGATTTACCAAACTTCAAACTTCAAAATGATTTTGAAACATACAATGACAAAATTAGTTCCTAAAAGGAAATGAAAATGTGCCACTATTCTAGTTAAACAAACAGTGAACTATTGATCATGAAAACCATTACCCTTGCTGCTGTCTAAACACAAAAGAAACTGTACTCAAAGAAAAGATTGCAAGTGAAATAAAACTAAAATCAAATTACATCAACTCATATTCTGACCCCTCACCATTAGTCTCGCTATGGCTTTCGGAGGTAATCATAAACAACTTGAGCAATCCGATATCTAATTTGCAGAAAAATAAACTAATATCAAATTACACACTCATACTTCAATCCCTCACCATTAGTCTCACTATGGCTTTCGGAGGTAACTGATAATGACATGAGAAATTTAATATCTATCTTGCAGAAAAGTAAACTAATATCAAACTATACACTCATACTTCAATCCCTCACCATTAGTCTCGCTATGGCTTTCGGAGGTAACTGAAAATGACATGAACAATTTAATATCTAACTTTCAGAAAAGTAAACTAATATCAAACTACACACTCATACTTCAATCCCTCACCATTAGTCCCGCTATGGCTTTCGGAGGTAACTGAAAATGACATGAGCAATTTAATATCTAATCTAACTACTAAAGCAAATGTGCAAGACTGAAATAAACAAAACAGTGCTGGAATTAAAAACTAAGGAAAAGAAATCAGCAGAAGGACAATATTGATTCCATGTCATTAGTCATTATAAAATGATGTGAAAATGTTCGGGCTGCCTATTGTAATCTAGAACAAAAACACTGATCAGTTAACAACAACATAAAACATAAGAGATTATGGACAGAAGTAAAATGTAAAGCATGAAAGATTATGGACAGAGATGAAACGTAAATACCATGAAAGATGTAATATATATACACGTGAATGACTATGGCACAATGAATGTAAAGAAATGAAGCATGAAACTATACAGTAATACACAAAACCTCAGCGTGTGCAGGGGCCCTCTGCACAAACCTCGGGCAACAGCTTTCAAATACGAATTACGCTTTTGAACAAAGTCTTCTCATATATTAAAATGCGGTCATAACAGAGAAATAATGTCACAGCACAATGGCGACGCAATTACATTACAGAGCTAACTATTATGCATATGAGAACGCATTATTTATAACAGAGGGAGGTATAACTAATTCCCTAAAGTCTGCGCTGATAGAAGACATGTGAACCATCACGTCCAGAGATCTAGCGTTATGGCCGCCGTGAGGATTAAATCTATGGAGAGTGGTTGTTGGATTCGGCTTATGGAGCCGTTTACAGGTGTTGATGTGTCTCCCGTGATCTAGAAAAGGCCACGCAAATATCCACGTGATGAGAAACAGAGTTCTGTCACCATGGGACTCTTCGGTTGACCACCACTTGGCCACCTTTGACCACAGCCTTCTTAGGTGAATTCGACTGAGCCAATAGGACACGATCCATGTCCATGTCATTTCTAACTTGCCCATGTGGCTCGATTTGCCTGAAGACACCTGCAATATAGACTTTAACAAAATGGCTGCGGAAAGTTGCAGCAGCTGTGGAAAGTGACAAGATTCCGCAGCTAAATGAGCAAAAATATAAATCAAATAGTAGACACAAAACATAGTTAAAAACCATTTTAGATTCTCTTTTACAATTAATATTCAATGACATTTATGACTTAGAAGGTCCAGGTGAATGAAAAAGGTCTAGAAAGGTGTATAAGAAAGATGTAGATTTGAGACTCAACATACCCCCACTGTGAAGGTGTTGCATGTCCTCATGCAACCAAAATTTTCATAATCCTTCTTTCAATTCATATGCCTTGACACTTCAGTCAGTACATCCAGTCCTCTCCTCCTCTTCCTTGGTGTTGCTAACATCCTGGGCTTATTCATCAAGCATCTAAATTTGATATTAACCAATGCTCTACTTAACTTCTGGCATTTCTTCTTCAATTTCCTGTTCTTTTTCTGCCATAGTCCTAGATGTAGCATGGTATTGTCATGAATGATCTTGTCCAATTTTCTTTGTTCCTTTAATGCCTCATTTTCATTTTTAATGTGTCTATTTAAAACCTCCAACTCAAAGACTTCTTGTTTCAGTGATTGGACGAGATCTTCTTGTGCTGTGTGAGGCTGAGTGGATGAAGTGCTGGGACCCGTGGCTGCTCTTTCTAAATATTCTATATAATCATACACTTCTTGCTGCTTTGGGTCTATCTCAGGTGTCGTTTTCATTGGGTTGTCCCCAAAATGTCGTGGAGGAGAATTGTCTTCAAAATCTGGCTGAAAAGGGCTCATGTCAACGTCTGGCTAAGAATGAGATGGACTATGTTCAATTTCTAACTGAGAATGAGATGGACTATGGCCAGCTGGAGTTTGTTCAGATGTTTCTTCTCCCAAATCAATAAAATGGGGTCCTTTCATTTGTGTTTTCCTCAACTTCCCTTTAAGCCTGGAACTTCTTCTTACACGCTGTGGACTACTGTCTTTTTGCTTTTGTTTTCCTTTCCCTCTCTTTTTGGCCATAGATGACTGTTCCTGAAGGTGAACTAGTCTTTCAGACAATATTTGATGGTCTTCTTCTGAAGAAGGGGTTTGATGCATAGCCTCAATGCTTTTTCTCTCTTCAATCTTTTCCTTCTTCCTTTTAGACAGTCTTTCCTCTCTACTGGTTCTTTCAACTGTGTTAGTAGGAGTACTTTGAGTTTCATCATTTTTTCTCTTTCTCCTACTCCTTCTTGATGTACTGCCTTCAGGAATTTCTTGGGGTTCTTCAAAGAAATTTCTAATAAAAAATTGTTCCCATGTGTCCTTTTTCTCTTTTAACTGTTTTTCAATCAAAATTTTCACAAGACCATGGTGATACAAATGTGGTTCCATGTCCCCTAGATGCTTCTAGATGGTCACAGACATCTTCTTCAAACTGTTTAATAAAAAGTATGGCAGATTGAGGGCCTGGTTGTCTAGAAAATTCATCAGCAATCGGGTATGATACATATACATGGATCCAAAACGGCCCTCACAGGTGATAAATTTTTGAATAACTAACAGTAAAGTGGCCCACTCTTCTTTCAAGGCATGAACATAAATTTCCCTTTTAAAAATAGTTACATCCATACCTGGGTTACGTAGGATCATTCTCCAGGCTTCATCACTAATGCTTTTGTTCTTGAACCAACGTTCACCTTCTTGAGGGAGTTCTGTAGCAGATGCTATGGATGCCTCATTCACCGTAAATTTGAGGTCCCCAATTTCTACTTCCAGACCATTGAAAGACCTTGCAAAAGCTTTTGTCACCTCTTTATGGTAGCCTCTAAACTTTTGGATAAACCGAAGCCACTTTGCCTTTTTCAATATATCTCTGACTTGTAGGTATCCTTCCATGAATTTAGGTCCTTCAGTTTTTGTTCTCAACAATTGACCCATCCTTCTTTCTGCTCTTTGAAACTTGTTTGCGTGAGGAGGGTTCAACGGAGGTAAGACGGCTGAATGAGCGGAAATGAGCACGATTTATGGAGGAGACCAGTGACTGTAGGCGGATATCAAAGAATGGGTATACGGAATGTAGCGTAACAGAGAACAAAATGGGGTGAAGCGGAATAGAGAAGGGTTACGTGAGCACGGTAGAAATGCAGCTATGAGATCAATAGAACAGTAGGAGGAGTATAACGCATCCGACAGTATTTAAAATTGGGTGGCTGCAGAGTAAATGTAAGCACGTTTATGAAACGGCTACGGATTTTATGCGGCTGAAAGAAGCCGTAGTCAAATCAACCACGTTTCATCATCACAGGTGGAGTATCGGAGTATGAGTGAAGATCGGAGGCTTGATTATGGGATCGTTTGAAAATGAATGCAAGGATTGTGGGAGGATCATATAGAGATCGTGGAATGGTTACGGAGTTTGTCAACACAATCATTGCATATAATGGAGCTATGGTTTATAACTATGTAAAAATGTGCTTGAATGCTATTTGAAATAAATTTTTACTCATACCTTGGAATTCTTGCCATTTTTCATTGGTCTTCAATCATTTGCTCCTCATTGATGTCTTTGAATGCCCCATGTCTTCATAATATGTCTTCATACCTGCATTTGATTTCATGATTGTTGAACTAACATCTGGCTGTACATTTTTTTGAAAAACAGAGTAGTCGCTGCAGAAACTGCTTCTGGCTGCGGAAACTGGTGTCAGCTGCGGAAACTGACACAGCTATTATTTGGGTGAATGGAAATAGATGGATGATAACTGACTGAATGAAAATGGTCATGAAAGAAAATTTTATTGGTGAAATGAAATGAAATAGATGAAATGAAGTGAAATGGAATGAAGTGGAGTGAAATGAAGTGGAATGGAATGGAGTGGGTGGTCACAAAACTTGTGAAATGAAAGAGAGATTTTTTTTGGAAAATATAGGGTGTCAGGTGTTCCTGATTTTCACCCTACATTTTATGTATAATACTGCCAATCAATGATTGGTTTTCAGGCTTATACAATTTTATTTTTATTTTTTATTTTTTTTAACTGAAAAGAACAAAAGCTAGGCTGGTGGAGAAGAAGAATTCTTCTGTACTAGCCTGATTGCAGAATTTTCTTGAAACATTTTGACAAATTCCTCTTTTGAGAGTGGCTTATGATAGACTTTTAATCTGTGGCCATTCACAATAAGAGGAGTTTGAAATTCATCAATGGTCTTGATTCTTACCGCTCCATTGCTAAAGATCATGTCAACCTCATATGGCCCAAGCCAATGAGTCTGAAATTTTCCTTTAAAATCTTTAAACTTGGAATCAAATAACAATGCCCAATCTCCTTCTTGAAACTTCTTCTCTTTGATGTATTTGTCATGCCATTTAGCTCTTTGATATTGAACTAGATTAGTTCTTAGAATTGCTTCTTGTTTGATCTCATCTAGCTCATTCAACTGCTCCATTCTATGCTTTTGAGCTTCTGATAAATCCATCCCCAACTGAACTGCTATCTTGAAGGTCTTGACTTGGAACTCAATGGGGAGCAGTACTTCTTTCCCATAAACAAGTTCATAGGGAGAATGTCCCGTTGTATTTCTCCATGTAGTTTTGGAGGCCCACAAGGCTTCAAAAGCTCTTCTCGCTCAATTCTTTGCAGATGAAGCTACTTGTGATGATACTTTCAAGAATGGTTTGTAGACCCACTTGACCAGCTTCTTGCGGATGGTAAGGAGTAGATCTTATGTGCTTGATTTTGTATTCTTCCATTAGCTTCTCCACCAGGTTGGATGTGAATTGGCTTCCCTGATCTATCACAATTTCTCTTGGAACACCAAAACAAGTAAAAATATCCTCATAAAGAAAATTAACAACTGAATTTTCAGTAGCAGACACTAATGCTTTGGCTTCCACCCGTTTAGTAACATAATCAGTACAAACCAATATATACTTCTTTTGCTTAGATGGTGGATTAATAGGTCCAATGAAATCTAAAGCTCATTTTTCAAAGGGTTCGATGAGTACCTGTGGTTGCAATGGAATTTCATTTGAAAGGGTAGGTTTCCCTACTCTTTGGCAGCTGTCACACCTTTTGACATATTGTTTTGCATCTTTGAAGAGGGAAGGCCAACAATATCCTAAAGAGAGGATTTTATAGGCTGTCCTTTTGTCAGCAAAGTTTCCACCGCATGGTTCATCATGACATGCCTTAAGGATATCATGCATTTCATCTTCCCTGACACATCTTCTGATCACAAGATCTGGCCCTGTTTTAAACAATTCGTTAGAAATCCATGAATATTTTGAACTTTCCTGAATAATTTTTCGTTTTTCACTTGGAAATAAATGTGAAGGCAGTTTCCCTGTAACCAAATAGTTAGCAATATCTGCATACCAAGGAGTCTTAATAGTTATTGCAAACAAGTATTCATCAGGAAAATTATCCTCTACAGGAGAATCTTCTTTAGTATTCTGAATCCTAGACAAGAAATCAGCTACTGTATTTTGTTTCCCTGGTCTATCCAACACAGTAATATTGAATTACTACAAAATTAGGAGCCATCTTGTCACTCTGCCATTAGTAACAGGTTTTTTCATTAGATATCTAATCACAGAATGATCAGTATGAATAAAAGTTTCATAGCCTGTTATATAATGTCTAAACTTATTGATTGCATGAACAACAGCTAAAAACTCTTTTTCAGTCATAGTATAGTTCAACTCTGTGGGAGTCAAATTTTTACTGGTATAATAAATGGCATAAGGGACTAAATCTTTTTGACCCAACACAGCTCCTAGAGCTGTATCTGAAGCATCCGTAGAAATATGAAAAGGGAGTTTCCAATTTGGTCCTCTCAAGATAGGTGCTTCAGATATTCTTGTTTTCAAAGTTTCAAAGGCTGATTGACAATCAAGATCCCATTTAAATTTACAGTCTTTTGTAAGCAATTTGAAGAGTGGAGATGCTATTTTAGTGAAGTTTTCTATAAATCTTCTATAGTAACCAGTAAATCCTAGAAAACTTCTAACATCTTTTTGACAATTTGGAATAGGAAACTTGGAGATGACTTCAACTTTTGATCTATCAACCTTAATCCCATCTCCTGAAATATGATGTCCTAAAACAATCCCTTCAGTAAACATCATAAAGCATTTTTCATGGCTTAATGAAAGGTTTGTTTCTTTGCATCTTATAAGAATTTTTCCAAATTTTCTAATGCCTCTTCAAATGAATTACCATAAACTGTAAAATCATCCATATAAACCTCTACACAATCATGGATTAGATCAGAAAAAATTCCTAGTACTGCTCTTTGGAATGTTGCTGGTGCATTAAATAACCCAAAAGGAAGCACTCGGTAGGCAAAAGTTCCCCATGGACAAGTAAATGTGGTCTTATCTTGATCTTCAGGTGCTACCTGAATTTGATTATAGCCACTAAAACCATCCAAAAATGAAAAGTACTTTTTACCTGCTAATGTATCTAATACCTGATCGATAAAAGGCAAAGGAAAGTGATCCTTCAAAGTTGCTTTGTTCAATTTCCTGTAATCAATGCATACCCTCCATTTACCATTCTTTTTAGGTACTATAACCAAAGGAGAAACCCATCGGCTATCTGGAATTGGATAAATGAAGTTTACATTGAGTAATTTTTGGAGCTCTTCTTTCACTATCTCCCTAAGATTTGGATTCATCCTTCTTTGAGGTTGTCTGATTGGTCTACTGTTTTCCTCAATATAGATATCATGGATGCAAGTCTTAGGATCAAAACCTTTCATGTCAGTATACTCCCATGCAAATGCAGTAGAATGTTTTTGCAAAATTTTGGTTAGTTCTTCCTGTTGTGACTTTTCCAAATTTTTGTTGATATTCAATGTTTTTTTTGGAAAAATCTCAATGGTAGAACTACCAAACTCTTCCATAGAGTAAAGAGACATTTGTCTTGATGATAAATATTCAATGTTATATTCCAACTGAAATTGTGTGGGGTCATATTCTGAATATGTCTCAAAATTTTCTAATGTGTTCAGAATTTGACTATCCTCACTAATTTCAGAAATGGTAATTACAGGTTGTATAATATCCTCATCATCAACCCATTCATTGTCTCCTACTTCTGTGATTGCTTTTGCTGGAGGATAAAAATTGAATTTCTTTGTCGAATTACCATTAGAAATGTACATATCTCCAGATCTACAACTAATGAAAGCATCAGCTATGGCTAGCCAAGGTCTTCCTAAGATAAGTGGGTGTCCTCCTAGATTACTCTTGGGAGTCAAAATCATAAAATCTACTGGATATTCCCAAGAATCTAAGGAGACTGAAATATCTTCTAATACACCATCTAGTTTAATAATTGATCGATCTGCAAGTTGCAGTAAAGTAGGTGTAAAAATAAGGTTAGGAAGTTTTAGCTGGTCCATAGTCTGTCTACTCATAATGTTGATAGCAGCCCCTAAGTCAATCAATGTGTTTGGAATTTCTATCCCATTTATATGTGTCTTGACAATTGGACTTCCTGGATCTACATACTTCCGCATGGTAATTTTTCCCATCATAATATCTGCAATCTTTCCTACCAGGTGGATTCTTCTTGTGTCTTTTAGTTTCCTTCCTGGTCTTTTGAAACTCAACTCCTTTATCGTTTTTGCTAGAATAGGAATCTCTCGAATGGCTTTGAAAAATGGGATTTTGATACAAACATTCTTCAATTCATCTAGAAAGTCATAGTTAGGCAACAAGATTTGTTTTTCCACCCCCTTGTCAATTTGTAGTCTTTCAGGAAAAGGAGGTGTAGATGAAGATGCAGGTTGCTCAACTATAGGAGTTGTGGGTGTTAACTTTTCTTTCTCTTTTTGAATGTTTGAGTTTTGAAGAGATGTTTCCTCAGAATCCTTATTGGTTTTAAGAGAGTCCTCCTCAGAGGTATCTTGCTCTTGGACATCTATAGAAGGTTTTTCTAAAACTCTACCAGATCTGAGTTGTACATCATTGAGAGGAACAATCATATAGGTAGGAAATTGTTGTCCTTCTATCATGTAAGTATTCCGAGGATTTTTATTGTTAGGATTTGGCAATGGCTGAGCTGGAAGTTGATTTGTCTTTTGTTGGTATGGGAGCATGAGTTGAGGATTTGGATTTTTTTGAGAAGGTTGTTGTTGTGGAAATGGAAATGAAAGTTGTGGATTTGGGTTTGGAAGTTGTGGAGCTTGTTGATTTTGAAAAGATGGAGGATATTGATAAAATTGAGCAAATCTCCCATAAGGATTTTGCATCCCTTGTACCCATGGCCGATATGGATTTTGATGTTGGAGCCAAGGTTCTTGCCAAGGATTCCAATTTGGTGGGGTTTGAAGATTCATAGGGTTGTTAAACCCTTGAGTTTGTTGTCCCTGCCAAGGTCTTCTTGCAACAAAACAAAGAGATTCTACTGAATTTGGATCTTCTTGAAAGACAACTTTGAGTCCAGGAATTGAAGGACAATCCTTGATCTCATGATTCTCTGAGAAAATTATACATGTTTCTACAACTTTTGCATCCAAGGGACATTCCCTTAAAGCATGTTTCTTCCTACATTTTGGACAAAAGATGGCTAGAGCATCTATTTCTGCTTTCTGCTTGTTTTGAATCTTAAGGGTGTCTAGTTGTTCACTAAGGCTCCCTAAGATATCAGTTTTGAATTCATCAAGCATATTGCCAATCTCTGCCCTACTTACTGATCCAGTTGCAGATTTGTTAGCCCTGATAAGAGAAGGATCCCTAGGCCCTTTTCCTATTTTAGATTTTCCTCTTGAGAGATGGACACATAGTTCTATTATGTCACGAAGTGGAAGTTGAGAAATGTCTCCTTTCCCCATCATATTTAAAATATCTATCCATTCATTTCTAATGGCTTTTAATATGAGGGCTTTCAAAGTTTCTTCATCTAAGTTGCTCATCTTTGCTCTTTTTAAGTTGTATTGAAATATTTCAAGTAAATCTTCCAAATTTTCATCTTCTTTTTGCATCATTTTGAATACCTCATCCTTGTGATTGGTGGGCATACAATAGTCCAAGTATCTATCCAAAAATGTTTGTTTCATATCATTCCAAGTCCTAATAGATTGAGTGGCTAATCCTATGAACCATTTCAAAGCAGATCCCTTCAATGTTGAAGGAAACAGTTTGAGTTTTTGAGAGTCTTCCATATAGTCATAAGTTCGGCACACAACTTCAAACTCAAACAGAAATGTTTCAGGATCCTCACTTCGCAATCCATAAAAGTTAGGGAGGACAGATGGTGAGATATTTTTCATTGCTGTATGAGTTTCCTCATCAACTATAGGGAATCCAAACAAGTTATCTCCTTCCCTATTTCTTCCATTATCATCTTCACCATTGTTGTCTCCATTGTTTCCTCCTCCTCTACCTCTACCTCTACCTCCAAATCCATCTATTATTTCCCCTGCCATGATAGTTTCTTTAGAGTCCTCAAAGTCCTCTGGTTCTTCTATCAAGGGAGGATGAGAGGGAGTCTCTTCCTTTTCTTCTTCAGGTGATTCTACTTCTTTGATTACAATATACTCTCTTGTAGAAGTAAAGAAAGGATCCTTTTCTAAATGAGATTTAGTAGGTGGTATAGGAGAATCCTCTAATTCAGCTACTCCTTGAATTCCAAGAATCTTAAGGCTAGGGGTAGATGGTGGTGAATCTTGTCTATGCCTTGAAGAAGATGGAGTTGTGAAAATCGAACTCTTGGCTCTAGCTATAAACCTTCCCCTAGAATCTCTTGCTCTATGCATGTCATTTTTATTATTTTTTAAGTTGGGCTAATAATTCTCTTTCTGATCTTCCAGGTCACACTAGGTGCAAGAAGAGAGCATACTTAAGAAATTATTGAACCAATAACTCCTAATCCTCTAGATCACACTAGGTGCAAGAGGAGAGCATACTTCAAGAAGTTATCAAGTTTTCCCTTCTTTTTATGTGTTTTTTTTTTTTTTTTAAGAAATTGGATACCTAGTTACACTTCCCCGGCAACGGCGCCAAAATGTTTGGTCAATTTAGTGTGTCCTAAATTGTTACATTAATTTGTCAATCCAGGATTCGTAAGCTGATGAAGTGTGGCGCACTATATGTGCAAGATAACCTATCTCTTACTTTTTGTTGTTTTTGGTTTTTTTTCTTTTTATCTTGATTGGTTTCCTAATGTGAGATGGAAATTCTAAAAGACAAGTATGGTTATGATTTTTCAAGGCAATAATGTCCTTTATAATGATTTACCAAACTTCAAACTTCAAAAGGATTTTGAAACATACAATGACAAAATTAGTTCCTAAAAGGAAATGAAAATGTGCCACTATTCTAGTTAAACAAACAGTGAACTATTGATCATGAAAACCATTACCCTTGCTGTTGTCTAAACACAAAAGAAACTGTACTCAAAGAAAACATTGCAAGTAAAATAAAACTAAAATAAAATTACATCAACTCATATTCTGACCCCATTAGTCTCGCTATGGCTTTCGGAGGTAACCATAAACAACTTGAGCAATCTGATATCTAATTTGCAGAATAATAAACTAATATCAAATTACACACTCATACTTCAATCCCTCACCATTAGTCTCGCTATGGCTTTCAGAAGTAATTGAAAATGACATGAGAAATTTAATATCTAACTTGCAGAAAAGTAAACTAATATCAAACTACACACTCATACTTCAATCCCTCACCATTAGTCTAGCTATGGCTTTCGGAGGTAACTGAAAATGACATGAGCAATTTAATATCTAACTTGCAGAAAAGTAAACTAATATCAAACTACAAACTCATACTTCAATCCCTCACCATTAGTCCCACTATGGTTTTCGGAGGTAACTGAAAATGACATGAGAAATTTAATATCTAATCTAACTACTAAAGCAAATGTGCAAGACTCAAATAAACAAAACAGTGCTGGAATTAAACAAAAACTAAGAAAAAGAAATCAGCAGAAGGACAATATTAATTCCATGTCATTAGTCATTATAAAATGATGTGCAAATGCCCGGGCTGCCTATTGTAATCTGAAACAAGAACACTGATCAGTTAACAACAACATAAAACATAAGAGATTATGGACAGAAGTAAAATGTAAAGCATGAAGATTATGGACAGAGATGAAACGTAAATACCATGAAAGATGTAATATATATACACGTGAATGACTATGGCACAATGAACTTAAAGAAATGAAGCATGAAACTATACAGTAATACACAAAACCTCAGCGTGTGCAGGGGCCCTCTGCACAAACCTCGGGAAGCAGCTTTCAAATACGAATTACGCTTATGAATAGAGTCTTCTCATATATTAAAATGCGGTCATAACAGAGAAATAATGTCACAGCACAAGGGAAACACAATTACATTACAGAGCTAACTATTATGCGTATGAGAACGCATTATTTATAATAGAGGGTGATATAACTAATTCCCTAAAGTCTGCGCTGATGGAAGACACGTGAACCATCACGTCCAGAGATCTAGCATTATGGCCACCGTGAGGATTAAATATATGGAGAGTGGCTGTTGGATTCAGCTTATGGAGCCGTTTACAGGTGTTGATATGTCTCCCATGATTTAGAAACGGCCACGCAAATCTTCACGTGATTAGAAACAGAGTTCTGTCACCGTGGGACCCTACGGTTGACCACCACTTGGCCACCTTTGACCACAGCCTTCTTAGGTGAATTCGACTTAGCCAATAGGACACGATCCATGTCCATTTAATTTCTAACTTGCCCATGTGGCTCGATTTTCCTGAAGACACCTGCAATATAGACTTTAACAAAATGGCTGCGGAAAGTTGCAGCAGCTGCGGAAAGTGACAAGATTCCGCAGCTACATGAGCAAAAATCTAAATCAAACATCAGACACAAAACATAGTTAAAAACCATTTTAGATGCTCTTTTACAATTAATATGCAATGATATTGATGACTTAGAAGGTCCAGGTGAATGAAAAAGGTCTAGAAAGGTGTATAAGAAAGATGCAGATTTGGGACTCAACACATGCCATACTTCTTCAGAATTTGCTTAAGATATTTTTTTTGTGATAAGAATATACCATCTGTAGTTTGATGCGCTTGCAAGCCAAGAAATAATGTTAGTTCTCCAAGTAAGGACATTTCAAATTCTTGCTACATGACAGAAGCAAATTTCTGACTCATAGATTCTTCATTACTCCCAAAAATGATATCATCAACATATACAACCACAATCAATAGTTTATCATTTTCAACTTTTGTGTATAAGTTGCTATCAACAGACCCCTTTGAAAATCCTTGTTGATGAAGATATTTGTCAAAACGATAATACCATGCCCTTGGAGCTTGTTTGAGACCATATAGAGCCTTTTAAGTTTACAAACAATATTTTCATCATTTCCAAAAATGAATCCTTCTGGTTGTTCTACATACACTTCTTCTTCTAGATCACCATTGAGAAAAGTAGATTTAACATCCATTTGATAAACTTTGATTTGTTGAAAACTTGAAAAAGCAAGAAACATTCTTATGGATTCAAGTCTAGCTATAGGAGCAAAAGTTTCTTCAAAGTCTATACCTTCTTGTTGAGTATACCCCTTGAAAACCAGTCTAGCTTTGTTTCTTATAACATCCCCATTCTCATTTAACTTGTTCTTGAATATCCATTTAGTTCCAATGAAATTTTTATCATTTGGTCTTGGTATCAAATCCCATGTTTGATTCTTTTCAATTTGATCAAGCTCTTCATTCATGGCTTGAATCCAACATTCATCTTTGCTAGCTTGATTGATATTGTGTGGTTCAATTGTGGATAAAAATGCCAGATAGCTATAAGATCCCACAAGAGTCCTCCTTGTTTGTACACCTGATTCCTTGTCTCCCAAAATTTGAGATTCAGGATGATTCTTTTGAACATATCTGGATGGAGCTTTTTCAGATAAATCATCTTCAGGTTATTCATTGGATCCACTATCTATATCATTTCTATTTGATGTAGATGGACAAAAGTCACCATCATCTTCTTCTGTTGTTTGTTTTTCTTCTTTAGGAGCTGCAGGAGACTCGTCAATAACAACATCAATACATTCAACAATATTTCAAAGCCTTTTATTGTAACATTTGTATGCTCTGCTTGTAGATGAGTAACCAAGAAGTATCCCTTCATCTGATCTAGGTTCAAACTTGCCAAGATTTTCATCATTATTTTTGATAAAGCATTTACTTCCAAAAACTCTAAAATGCTTCACAGAGGGAGAATTACCATACCAGAGTTCATATGGAGTTTTTTCACTATTTACCCGAACATGTGCCTTGTTGAGAATGTTTGCTGCTGTATGTGCTGCTTCTCCCCAGAAAGTGTCAGGTGTTCCAGAATCATCAAGCATAGCTCTAGCCATTTGTTGAATTGTTCTATTCATTCTTTCTGCTATGCCATTTTGTTGTGGAGTGCCAGCTACAGAGAACTGTCTTTTTATGCCATGTTTTTCACAAAATTCAAGGAATTCATTTGATGTATATTCTCCTCCTTGATCAGATCTAAGACACTTGATTTTTAGATCTAATTCATTTTCCACCAATTCTTTGAAGATCTGAAATTTTTCAAATGCTTCATCTTTGTGTTTAATCAACCCGATCCAACACATTCTAGAGAAATCATCAATAAATAAGATATAGTATTCTTCCCCACATGGTGAATTTTTCCTCATAGGTCCACATATGTCAGTATGAATGAGTTCAAGAGGTTTACTTGATGATCCTTATTTGGCATTAAATTGTACTCTGGTCTGCTTACCGAATTGGCAAGATTTGCATATGATACTCTCTGGTAGAGTAATATTGGGAAGACCACGAACAGCTTGAAGTCTGCTTGATTTGTTGATTTGAGAGAAGCTCAGATGCCCCAGCCTTTTATGCCATAGCCAATTTTCTAAAGATTTGCTCAAGTAACATTGATCTTTGTAGTTCTTCAATACATACAGGTTGCTTGGAGTTCTTTTCCCTTTTATAATAGTTTTACCTGTATCAAGATCACGAACCACACATTCTTTTGAACTAAAGACAACTTCTGTTCCTTGATCACACATTTGAATTACACTTAACAGGTTATGCCTTAATCCATCCACATACATGACATCATTAGCCTTCACCTTTTCTTTTAGAAACACGGACCCTTTTCCTTTAATTACAGCAGGAGTATCATTTCCAAATGTAACTTTACTTTCTTTTTCTAGAGCATTATATGCAAGAAGTTTGTTTTTGTCACCTGTCATGTGTCTTGAGCATCCACTATCAATGTACCATTGATTTTCTTCACCTTATGCAAATAACGCTATCCCACAATTTTCAACCTGTAATTCCTTCTTTTTCCATACTTTGGAAATTGAAGGAAAATGATGTTTTGGCTGGACTTTGCTCCCGCATTCAGATTCTTCATGGCCAAATTTATTGCAATAAGTACATTCAACTTCATTTTGAAGAGGAGAAAAGTTGTTATAGGTGTTCTTCTTTGGTTCAGTATCCATCCTTTTCTTTCTTGCTTCTCTTGTCATGATGGTTTTATATGCAACACATTGAACAGCTTTATGACCAAAATTGTGACATGAGTAACATTGTCCATTGAAGTAGAAATTTCTGCGATCATGAAATCTTCTATTTGAATTTACCTGTTGGTTGTTGCTTCTTTGAGAGATATCCCTGTTAGTGTTCCTTGAATTGTGATGATCATGCTTTACCTGTAAGTATTCTTTATTCCCTTGCTGAGTGGCTAAATGTAGTAAACCAGTTGTAGCTGCTTTTAGATAATTTGGTGCTGAAGCCTGAGAAGATTCTCCGGTATATCCAAGACCTATCTTTATAAGAGGAGAACGTTGAACCTTGATAATATCATCTAAGGTTTCAAATCCTTTAGCAAATCTAAGATTCAGAGTCTTTACTTTCTCAAGTTCTTTTCTTAGACTTACTACTTCACATTCTAATTTCTCATTATGTTTCTTTGCTTCTTCTTTCTACCTTTTTAGAGTTTCTATGATGATTTTACTTTATTCCAAGCATATTTTGAGTTGATTGTTTTGATCAAGAAAATCATTGTCATCTAGAGCATCCATAAAAGCATCCTTGTCGTCTCTAGAATTATTTTCAAATGCCATGAGAAGTCTAAGATCTTGTTCACATTCTTCCTCACTATCAGATAACCCATCACTGTCTTCATTTGTATAGTAAATTTTCTTAGTGCTAGATCGGTTCTTATTCCTTCTTTCTACTTCTTTCCCTTTAGCAGATGTTTCTTTATCAGGACACTTTGCAGCATAATGACCAACTCTTCCACAATCAAAACATTTGAAAGGAAGCTTACCTTTGAATCTTCTAGTTCCTAGTTGGAGTCTTCTCACAAAGTTTGCCTCATCTTCTTCTGAGATATATCCTGATCCTTCTAGTTTTTTAACTTCTTTCCCTTTTGTAGAGGCTTTAAAACCAGCTTCTTTGACTTCAGATAATACTCCTCTCCTCATTTCATATGCAGTCAATATGCCATGAAGTTGCACCACAGTAAGAGTTTGAAGATCCTGTTTTTCTTCAAGAGCATAGACTTTTGATTCAAATTTTGTCGTTAGCGATCTTAATATTTTCTCAACCAAAGTAGATTCCGTGATTGTTTCTCCCAGATTTCTCATATGATTTACAACATCATCAAGACGTAAAAAGAAACTGGCAATATTCTCATCACTATGCATCTTTAAATTTTCATATTCAATTCTGAGAGTTTGAAGTTTTTCACTTTTTACCTTTGCATCACCTTCATAACTTAGAATGATTTTGTCCCATATCTCCTTTTTTGTATTCAGCTGCATAACTTTGAAAAATTCTGATTCAGTTAGACTTCCCGTTAGAGCATTGACTGCCTTTGCATTTATTTCATAATTCTTCTTTTGAGTCGGATATGTTGGTATTGCAGCTGGATATTGATATCCTTGTTCAACAATGGCCCATACATCTGCTCCCATAGACTGAAGATAGGATCTCATCCTTATTCTCCAGAAGATTAAATTGCTTCCATTAAAGAGTGGAGGCTTGATAGATGCTGTTCCATCTTGATTGCTCATCTTGCTTGATCTTCCTTCTAGCGGTTAAGCTTTTTCAGAAGGACCTGCTCTGATTCCAATTGTTGGGAAAAATACTGAGAGGGGGGGGGTGAATCAGTATTTAGTGCAAACAATAAAAATTTGATATTTCTTTCTTAAAAACCATACGCAACTTTCTTGAAGCAAACCCGCATATATACACGGATATCCTTTACAAAACTCACGTATATCCAGTGATCTAATTATGCATTTAGATCTTGACTTAGATCATTGCATTACTCATTCATCAGATATTTAGAAAATAGTAAACAAGTGCAGGAAGAATAGAATAATCATCACATATAAGCAACCACACATGAACACCAGGATTTTTAGGTGGAAACCCAATTCGGGAGAAAACCACCACTGCCGTCGTCTCAGTCTTAAATTTTTATTATTAAGAAAACTTCTTACAACATGTACTGGTGTAGACTCATACCAGTACGCAGGCACCCACCTGCAGAAGGCTACAACCTTCTCTCGTTTACCAGCCTCTCCTGGAAGGGAGCAACAACCCCCTACTCTCGTTTACCAGCCTCACCTGGAAGGGAGCTACTACCCCCTGATATTAGCACCAGCCTCTACTGGCAGAAAGCTTCTACGTTCAGACTAAAGGTTTCAACCCTCAGATCCACTGCAGACCACGTTCATCAATTTTCAAACTGGATAAAACAGCTCCAACACAACCCTTTACTTGTCAATAAACAACCTTTGCCCAATGCATCAAACAGAACAGTGAAACCACTGTAACCAGAATATCAGAGATAACCCAGACTTTAGAATAAATATGAAGAAACACATTCAACCTTGAGCAACCATAAGATCATATATCATACACACTTTTATTTAATCAGACCCACGTATATACGTGCTTTTTATGAAGTGAACCCGCGTATACATCTGTGCATTTACCAGAATAACCTTAACTGTCCATACGCAAATTTGTTGAAACAGATCCGCGTATACACACGTTTTTCATGAACTGAACCTGCGTATAGATCTGTAAAAGATAAACTTTTCACAACAAATCAGATCTATGAACTTACCCATATTTCTTCAAGTTCTTCAGCAGATTTGCGCCAGGTCTTCATCACTTCTTTTCAGATCATCCACGAGAATCACCATTTCTATATCTAGAGATCTTTAACCTTCACCATGTTCATAGATACATCATAGATTCAGATCTATCAATCAAGAGCAGAGTTCAACCATGCAGATATACTTCAGAGTGAAGTATTCATTAAAGCCCAGACACTTGCACACTCATGCACAATGATTTTCTTCTCCTTATATAGATTTTGCCTTCATCAATACCATGAGTCAAAACCACATCACTTTCGATGGTATTCCTGGATGGGATCAAATAGACACTCCAGCGCTCAATACAATGGGTCAATACCATGGTAGTAACCCCTGGTTTTACATATTTAGAGTGAAATTGAGCATACGCGACTTGGTACGTTATTTCCTGCGTGCATACGCGACTTCCCCTAGACAAACTCGCGTATTCCTTTTGACATACACTTTTCATCACTGTTCTGGCCCATTCTGGAAATTCTTTCTTCTGCACCTTCTATACTGATTGTAGATACATCAGATGTATATCATTCACAAGCTCATCAAGAACAACTTCATTAAGTAGGTTGCCATCATCTTCATCAAGTGGGTTGCCATCAAGGACAACACTCAGCATCATATTGCCAAAAATATATGATATTTATCTTACAGCAGCTGAATCTTCAGGAAAATAACGCTGGAATAATCTGCAGTCTCTTTCTATGCATTGCAGCAACTCATTTTGGGGGTTTTCCTTCATAGAAATGTATGATTTTCCTTGCATAAGCTATATGAATATTATTCTAAACCTAAATACTGAAATTTCTACATAAAATCAGTGAATCCCTTCAGAAATTACGATATCCATGCTTCAGCAACTTTCTGCATAATTTAGGTCATGGGAAATCAAGGTTTTTCTTCACTAGTCGGCAAGGAGGAACTGTTTAATAGAAAAACAAATTTTGTTTTGCTAAAATTTTGCATGTGAGTCCCTCTTGACCTATTCTAACATATTCCACAACCTTGACCCTTCAATTTACGCATATTGTCTTATACACCTATTTTAGTGCATAAAATGCTGTTTTCCCCATATTTTTTATGTTAAAAGCTGAGTAAAGAGTGTTGCTATTATTTTTATTGGTTTCTAAGAATTATCAGACATATTATATGGTATCTGAAGCCATCACATCTGAAAAATACGTTTTTCAGTCATGATTTGCTGAGTAAGCCCTTTGGGATCTTACCTCTTGACAAGGGTCTATAGACAGAATCTGAAAAGGGCCAGATAGCCTCTAGATCTCATCCTTTCTTGTAAAGGTGAAATATCCAGTAAATTCCCCTTCATTCAATCTCTGGTTTAGATCAAATTGTTGATTGATAATGTATTAAAGAGGAATATCTCACTAGTACCAGTTTGTGGGAGATCTGTTTAACAGATCTAACTTGATTTGTTTTTGAAGATATTACATATTTGAGTCCCACAAAACATATTCAAGAGGAACCAAGATTTTTCTTGCATTTTATTTGCCCATATTTCCTTATACAATGTTCCTATTGAGCAGCTTGGCAATATTCTTGAAAAAGGGACATTACATTCAGCTTATCTCATCAAAAATCAAAACATTCAACAATGGTTTAAAGTGAAATTTAGGCCTTAGTAAGCTTAAGGCTCTTCTAAATTTGAAAATGAAAATGAAACTCAATTTTCATAAAAGAAAGGGTTGCAACAAGTTCAATGGCTCAACAAGAAAACAACATTATACCAGTAAGCTAAGGTATATGATGGTTTCTAATAGACAGCAACAAGAAATTAGGGAAAACACTTACTTGTAAAATACAAATCAGATGAAAAACCACTCAAACACGAGAATTGCTAAAATAAATTCACATATAAGACTTTGAGGGTCAAGACAAGTTGGGGCAAACATAGAGAATCTCGTAATCTTGCTCCTAAAAAGAGAATTCTTAAATTTTTAAAAATTTTCCACAAGTCCACAGGTTTCAAAAGAGAACAGTGCAGTACTGCACTATTTTGAACTAAAAATTGCGGAGGCTACAACACTATTTTTAAACAAAAACTACGGAGGCCAAGAAAAACACAGAAAAAATAAAAATTTAGATTTACTTTTCAGGGATTCTGGTAAGTTATCTACCCTACCCAATTTTAGACTAATCAAAATCAAAAAATCAAATTGAAAATTAAAACGAGAAACTAAGTCTTATTCCCCAGTGGAGTCACCATTTTTTTATGCGGATAAATCCTTCTTGCGGACAAAAACAGTCTCCCTAGTATCCTAAGGATATCTAGAAAAAAACAACCAAATGCAATCCATTTTCTCTAGATCATTTGTGATTCATAATTATTAATAACAAAGTACGAGGACATGCCCCTACTTGAAGTCCAACGATTTCTAAAATCTTATATCCAAGTCACTCCAAAAGAGGTCACTTCAGCATGTGAAACCTACAATCAAAGACAACTAAAAGGATTAAAACCACCTGCAAGATATAATAATTGAGAAAACACTAATCTATCTCAATGATAAAGGAATATAAGAATTGAATTACTCAAATAGATACATGAACAATTCAATGAGAATGGAATCCATTTGTATTAACTTGTATAATAAGAAGTAACTTTATAACCTTTCGCCTTGATGTTATACAGGTTCTTCCGGGGTACTAAACGATTGTCCTATCTCAGATTGACAATCCTTCTTCTCTATGAACTAGCATAGTGTTATGGACATGAGTGTGTGATCATTCTCATATAAAAAATGGCTAGTATAGAGAGTATGCTCTCTTAAGAAATTCTTCAGCAATTACCACATATGTGTCTCTATCCTTGAGACTGAAACATGAGCTCGATTTATAAGGAAATGGAGGTAGTTTCAGTTCCATGAAGAGGGTAATGGATTCCTCTCATGAAGGGATTTGAGCTCCATAGACCCAGGGATAAGCTCCATGAGTGAAGGGATAGAGCTCATGAGTATAGGATAAAGCTTGAACTGAATGCGCTTCTAGAAGCTTCAAGTTGGGAGAATATTCATCCAGTTTGGCTTCTAGAACTTAATTTTTCTTTTATTTGATAGTTTACGGGGGTCCGTTGGTTTTATAAGAAAAACGTGCGAGATGTGTCACAGGCTATAGAGAAAATATCTGTGGATCTGTAGGTAAGGGATAGGAAAAGTGCAGAGTTAGACTTTTTAGGGTTTTAATGAGCTTTTCTCCAATTCTAAGACTTGGTTTAGGAACATTAGGGTTTTTGACTTCAAAGGGAGCATAATATAGGTAGTGATGAACCTATATAGATAGTCAAATGTCATGGTGACAAAATAACATGTAACAGGAAATCACTACAGAGGGAAACTACTCCAAGAGCTTCGCTCACATGATGGTGGTAGATTCATTCTTCCTTTTACATTTTTTATTCATCCTCTTTAGCAATGAGCTCAATGATCCCAACTCGGACATAGATTTCAGTACACTGCGAATATGTATAAGGTATGAATTTATTAATTTGGCGAATCAGCTCCCGTTTTGTGTCCTCCAAAAAGTTTTTGACAATGCAAAATATTTTATTAATGAATCCCATCAATATTTCAATCAACTATTGTAGAAGACATGTATGGAGTTGTTTCCTTTCAATCAAGCCTACATGGAAATTATAGTAATAAAAAAATTGAATATGAGACGCATTTGATGTGTTCCATGCACGCAATGGTTTCACAGTTCCCGCAAATGCAATATGAAAGCTGGATGGGAAACGACCGAAAGCCGACTGTACATGAAAAGATGAAACAATTGGTGGAAGAAATTGGTACAGTGGTCTGCAGTATTTTTCTCCTCCATCCCATCTGAAACTAACAGGAAATGCATCTATGAATTGTAAAGAGAAGAAGAAAAAACAACTTAAGATGGAGGAAGATTAAAATCAAATCAGAAGTGAAAAAGAACCAGATGGTGGCTACAGACCACCATGGTCTTTGTAGATGATGGTGGCTACCAACATCTTTGCCATAAATTGTGCATGTAGTCTTGAAATCATTGAATATTTGATTTTCCTCTTATTTTCATTGCATGAACTCGAGGGTTTATGTGTGAAAATTTGTGTCATTTTTTTTTTATGAGAGAATAGTATATAATAGGGTGGCGGTTACCCAGGTGCTTTGAATTCGTGACTACATGCACTTTTCTCCATGAGTATCATGGCAGTCCCCTGTTTGCAAAAAAACAGTGAGGTTGTTACTTGATATTTCTAGATCAGTGTAATGAAGATTTAGATAATTCCGATGAGAAAGAAAAATTATATCCATACATAATGGTATTTAAGAAACATAAGATGGGATTGGTAGGCGATGTGGGAGTATTTCACCAAAAAAGGAGATGAAAACCCAAATGAAAATGGCCAACTCTGGGGATAAAGTTTATATGGGATGGTATGACTTACTAGAATAATCATAGTTCCCCTCTCCGTTGGACCATTATGGAAGGTCTCGATGGACTAGGATTGAAATTTAATCCTCCATTTGAGGTGAGGGAACAATATCACATTTAAGCCCCTTATTTCTTCAAAATTACCCCATAATGTATGTCAAAATGCCCAAATACAAACAAACATATGCACCCAATTGCAAAATGAATAAAGATTTTTTTTATCAAAATCCAACCTTCCAACATATGTGCATGGAAAATGGGTGATGAATCATATGACTAATGCAAGTGGCGAATATATGAATGACACATCTTCATCAGCTACTTGTGGCTCTCAAGAGCTGCTAGCTATCGGCTGGAAGAGATGAATAGAAGAAACGTTTCTTCTAGGGGTCATCGACTTTTGGTGGGTAACACACATAAATCTTGGATAATCAATTCAAAGAAATGAGAAAAGAAATGATACAAAAAACATGCTATCCCTGGTTGAGGAAGGGTGTTCTTAAAGAATTTATGGAGACTTATCCTTGCTATTCTTTAACCTAGGTATCGTGCTCTCTTTGGAGTGAATCCTGCTTGTGTTTGATGGGTTAAATTTGGCTTGGATAGAAGCCTGATTTGGAGGGGCTCCCCATGAATTTTCCTGCAATGAGAGACAAAATATAGTCAAAAGAAAAGACATTGAAGAAGATTGCTAAAAAAAAAAAATGGAGCTCATCGGGGAAACAACAGTGCAGTCAAAATAATGACATGAACAGAGTTGTTGAAAATATTGGACAAGTGATATATAATCACAGCGCCAAAATTGTCAATATTAAACTTCTATAATAGAAAATAGTGCATCATTCAGAGGAGCTTAAAGTAAAAACTAGCCTATTAAGCTTCATATAAGCATTACTGCATTAAGAACTGAGCAAGTTTCATGTGAGAGACTGTCATAATGCAAGATAACTTGGTTTCCCTCTGTATGCCACTCAGTTGAAAGCTATCAAACAAGTATGAAATACCTTAAAGCTATAATTGACACAATATAATGAAGTGGGTGGAATTTCCAATAGGCTCCTATGGAATTTCATAAGAACTGCACACATCAGCATATAATATAGGCCCTAACATTACACAAACACAGGATAAGAGACTTCAATATTTATGGAAATTAGCCTAGAAAGGATCCCCTCTTATCAAGTTGTTAATTTCACATATTCAATGATATCAAAAGAAATAAAATCCCCAAAAACATGTATTTGTAACAAAGTTATAGTTTTCAAGTAATCAGTAAAGTAAAATTCCTAGAAGCAAAAACTGATAATCTGTAACTACAATCGAAGAAGTAAAGCACAAGATAGTGGCTCATCAAGGAAGATAATTTTGGGATTCCCCATAAAGGCCTACTTACCAACTAAGGTAGCACTTCATTCCTCCACTATAGCTACCAGCCTGGATATTGGATGCACCTGTAAGCTTACCTGACAAGTTTTCTGCATCCTACGTTGAAAGCAATACTCTTTTCCATGGTGTATGCTAAATGATTTGACAAAAATATAAAATGGACATGTTCATAAATAAACTAATTGTAGATATGAAATACATTAAGCTATAAACATTAGTGGATTTCAAAATCATTTAGAACACACCGCTTTGAATGTGGCTGACAGTATGCCCTTGATGCTGGCAAAGAGAGATGTTCCTAAGATGACAGGTCTTCCCATATGATGTCAAATTGCACAGTTCAGTTATGGTACCAGAAAGACATATATGGAAGAAAAAAAAAATTAATACACGACACATTGAGAAGTGAATGCATCCTATTTCTTTTAACATTTGTGCTAGAGAAATTTAACTAAGGGAAAACTCCACTAAGATGTTGAATATGGGAAATTCCAATTTTACTTATGATTTTGTAGCCATATACAAGGGTTGGAAGCAGTTATTTAAAGCAATAATGATTTAATATATTTCAATAAGTTTGAAATATGCTTGTAGTTTTAGACAATATCTTTAAAAAAACACAAAGAAGGTCAAATCTTTTCATAGTATGCTTATTTTTACCTACGCAACGATCTATGGTAAGTGTGATTTTTTTAAATGTTTCTACCACTACTTCCAAATGAAAAATATAGTAAACCCAACAAAAATGAAAACCATTCCCAGAAATCCCACATTAAATGTACAATGTTAAAACTTCAAACTAACCACTCCATTAAAAACTCACTCGAGGAAGCTAACTGGAACTCAATTGGAAGAATAATCGCTTCATTTAACTTGCTGACCAGAGGTGAAAACTGAATGTTCTAGATGGATATGCTTCAAACCGGAATAGTAATTGACCAAAGAATAATTGAATCATTTGAAGAATTATTGATCATTCTTATGTGATAACTCGTAATTTTTAATATAAATTGAAGTTCAGACACTACATTCCTTCACTTCATCATAAGCCAATGAAAAATAAGGTTCTTATTAGCAGTCAACAACATCCTATTACCATTTCCAGTTGTTATTGGAGTGATTCCACTCAGAGAGATAACTATGATTTTTTTTCCAGCTCGTCTAGTTCCAAGAAGGCAACATAGTGTATCCTTCACAAGATTTATCCATGGGAATGGAATTATTTTACTTGGTATTCCTAAACAAATATGTTTTCTAATGTGGTAATGGGACTGTTAAGGAATTTCATTCTTTCACTCAATTAATGCCATACCATTTCATATACAGAGTTATGTTTAACAAATAATTTTATGTAAAGTGCATTTTTGGTAAATAAATACAACGAACTTTATATTAACACCTTCCCCATTTACCCACCAGAGATGTTAACACATCTCTGCTCTGCGTTATATTAATTATCATAGACTTCTTATGCCATAAAATTATCAAACACTTGTCATGTCAATCATCATATATCAATTTCATTTTTTTTAACACTCACCAGCCATGGAATCCACTCTAGAGACCATATTACAGAGAAAACTATACATTTAATAAACACAAAACAAGAACCACCAACTGCAAAGAAAGAAATAGTCAAATTCTTCGACAATTCATCAACAAGGTTTGAGTTTATACATGTTAATCAACATATGTCAATTCCATTTTTTTTTAACACTCACCCACCATGAATGGGTGGGATGTGGCTAAGAACTTTATATTTACACCTTCCCTAGCTTGAACCGCTTTAGGGTTTCATACAATCAAAATAAATTTCTGAACTGAGACATATATAGACACATCATGAAATGAGTTCTAAAATAAAATTCCACTGTACAGACCATATTGCAGAGAAATCTATAATTTTAATAAACACAAAACAAGCAACACCAACTACAAAGAAAGGAATAGTCAAATTATTTGACATATCATTAGCAATATTTGATTTTGTACATATTAAATGGGGTTGATAAGGAATGGATGGGATCTTCCCATTCAAACTTTCCTAAACACCAATCATTGTGAAATAGCAGAAAGAGTTGCACACTGCTGCCCTAAGAATTATCAGGAAACTGGCTTAATTTGAAGGTCTACCACCATGAAAAATAGATGTACAATGGCTATAACAGTTGATTTATCAGTAAAACTATGCTCTATGCATATGATAATATTGAAGCAATCCATTATAGAGAACATGTCTACTGGCTAGAACATTGAGCTTGATCACAGTTTGAATTCTTCTCTTGTGAACTGGCCCTCCAACATGTTCAGAATGGTACTTGAGTGTGGATTTTTCTACTTGCAACAAGGTTAAAGATTTTTTTATGCCTGTCAGTGTCCCTTGATTGGAAAATTGGCTAACCAAATGACAGGGTAAAATCAGACCAGTCTTTGGAGTCCTAGAACCTAGCCTTCCTAGACTCAAAGAGGGCTCTCTCTATTGTGCGAAGGATGTGAGCTTGTTCGCTTCGGATGATTGATTTTAGGCTATTTTTTAAGTGTAATTTTTTTGTTTGTTTAGGGTTGGGGTAAGATGACTAAGTAGGATAGGTGGAATAAGAGGTTGTCAAATCAATAGGGCTATGGGTTCAGATGAAGTCAAGGGTGTCGAAATGATGAATCAAAGTGTGTTTCAGGGTCGATTTAGCAAGGTTAATGGATCCTTAGGTGATGATGAGGTGTAATGAACATCAAGTTTGAGAAAAACTAAGAGATATTAAACATATATATTCTGAAAGAAATAACTCACAAGATAGGGTAAACCATTAATCTCTATGAACAATTCTCAAACCGATAAACATGTAAGATGAACATTCCGATGAGACATAGAAGCATTAGAAATCATAAATTTAGAAATTCAACTTCATATTTTTGAGAAAACACATAAGATAAATAAACAACTCAATATATGGAGAGGTATCTCCTAAACAACATATATCAAACTATCGAGAACTGTGAAACAAGTTGGTAAGCATGGGCAAAGGGCAATATCGAAACAAGGCCTCTTTGTCTTAACCTAATCATTCAGTATTTCATAGAAAAGCTTCACAATAGGGCTTTGAAAACTTTAAATAATCAGGGCATACCATAAATCATATTTATAAGCTAACATACTAACCATTCATGAAATAGAAACAAGTTTTAGTGGGCCTAAGAGCAATCAAGAATTCCTTAAGATGACTAAAAGAAGAAAACATCAAGACTATAGAAAACAGGAGGTTTGAGGTGCTACTATGAGAATATCTCAACATATACTTTTCTGATCTATAGTAACCAAGAAAACTGAAACAAAATGAGGACAAGAAAACATTAACAAGTTAGGAAAACATCACCATTCACCAAGCTATGGAAACCTGCAAGCAAGCTTCTCCAACATCAATCCACACAAGCCATTAATTCACTTCATAAAACCAAATGTCTTCTCAAAGCTCATAAACCATGTATTTCTCTATAAAACATCAAGTCCCAAAAATTTACAATGAATATTCATGGCTTATATAACAAGCAATGAGGAAGAGAGCTCACTATAGCATCTAGAAGCCTATTGGCCAAAAACAAATATCCTAACTTGTCCTTGAGGCCCTATTAGGTCCAAGGCACAAAATATCTTCCAAAATATCTTTTCCGGACTAAAATAGAAAAAATATTGACTTTTAGGCTCTGACATACATGATGAAACTTTCCTAATTCACATTTTCTCAGTTACACAGAGGAACCCTGCATACTGTCTCAAAAACTTGAAAATTTTCCAAGAGCACAGCACCAAAAAAGGTCTTTTTGCAATAGAGTTTTGGAGGCCTTCCCGATGTCAGAAAAGGCTACGTGATGGCCCGTTGGAAAGTTGTGGATGTATAATTTCCAAATCTACCTTTTTTTCCTCAATATGACCTCTAAAAATTTCCCAAAAAGTGGAAAAATCCAAGGCTTCCAAGAGCGCAGCACCTGTTCAAAAAAGAGGGAAGAAAGGTGAAAAAATGAGTGTCTTTGACCCTATTGGGGGAACAAAAAAACTCCAATTGAGCTGAAATTTGGTGATCGTACTCCTCTCATGATGGGGAATCCAAAAATGTAAGCTTCTCCCTCTGAAAAATCCCTAGGAAAAAGCGCAGCACAGGGGGTGTTGCGTTCTTAGGCTTGAAATTTTGCAAAAAACAAAAACTTGTTCAATTTTCCTCAAATTTGGTATGTAGGTGCCTCAAGGGTCCTTGGAGACTTGTAGAGAAACGTGGGCCAAAATACCAAGCCTGGCTTATTATTTTTCATCATTTGGTGCTGGGCCCTCTTTTTGGGCAGTTTTGAGCTTTTGTCTTGCAAAGTGATTTCTCTATTTGTAGTGCTTAGTCATCCTCCTTTGTAAGCTCAAGTCCTTGTTGGCCTTCTCTAGTTTTGCCTCTAAATGTATATTGTCTCTCTTAAGCCATGCTTCCCTTTTATGCTCAATTTCCATGGCAAGGAGTTCGGTGAGGGGAAATTGTTGTGCTTGGGCTGATTCTTCCTCTCTTTGCTTTGCCAATGCTTTCCTAAGACCCATAGTCTTAGGTCTCTTTCTAGCTTGCCCCTCTTCATCACTATTTTGCTCATAAGTGCCCATGTATTCCTCCAAATGCACTTGTGATCTTTGAGCCTCCTTCCTATATTTGAGTGCCCTTGCTTCATAGATGGCCAGCTAGCCACTCATTTGTTTGTTCTGTATTTGTAGGAAGTGAATTAGATCCTTTGATTTTTCTAGCTCAGCCTCCAAGTCCTTAATCTGTGCATTCTGGTCTTGTAGAAGGGAATTCACTATCCTTGTTTCATTTTCCTCATCACTGTCTATGTGAATGAGTTCAAATTATCTTTCTTCCTCATGATGTCTTCTTCCTTCTTCAGTTGTTGTTTACCTTTGTCCTTCAATGGTTTTTTGACTTTTCCCTTCAATGTTTGTTTACCTTTGACCTTCACTGGTTTTTTACCTTTGTCCTTCACTGGTTTTGAGGAAGATTTCATGGCCCCTTTCCTTTTGGAGGTAGCAAACACATGCCTCCTTCCTTTTTAATAAGTTATGGTGAAAGGTGGCATAAGGTTCACTTGAAAAGTTTGGTCACTAGTGACCTTGAGACTGTTTTCTTCTTCATGGATGATTTCTGTGTGACTGTCCTTCTTGCTTTGCTCTTGCCTGTCCTTTTAATAAGCATCCTCAACCTCTTTCAAGCTTTCCTTGCTGCCAAAACCTTCAATATTTCCATGCTCTTTTTTTGCACTATTAGAGGCGCCTATGTTGGTCATTTCTTTACTTTCATGACTGTCCTCCTTTTGATCTTTTGGTCCATTGTCTTCACTATCAATATCACTCTTTATATCACTGTTAGCACTGTTTGTAGGGTCACTTCTTTGGGCACCTTTATTGGTCTTCCCATTACTGTGGGAGTCATTTCTTTCTTCATTAAATGATTACCTTTGACTGATTTCTTCTTCACTTCCCTACTTATTTTCTTCATTACTTGGCCCTTTTTCATCATTTCCTTACCTATTGAAAACAACTTTAAACCCTGTTTCTTGGCTGCCTCTATCATTCTTGCTTTCTCCATTTCTTTCATATGTCTCCTCTCCATTGTCTGCATTTGTACCCTGAGTGTATTTTTCTTCACTTTGAGACCGACTATTTTGGCTTTTTAGCTCATCGTGGGACTCAATTGTTTGAACTCTATTTTCTTGCTCAATGTCTTCTTCTTGAAAAGCTGCCTCTAATTGTGTGTCTTTAAAGTCATCCTTTTCACCATGGGACCCACTATCTTGACTTCTTTTCTCATCAATTGCATCACTGTTTTTACCTCTATTTTCTTCTTCATCCACACATTCAACCTTGTTACTGCCTTCACTGTTCTCTTCTTGGCCATTTCCCTCTTTGACATCTTCTTCTTCTTCACTTCTTTCTTCATCTTCACCATTCTATCCATCATTGTTTTCTTCATGATAATCACTCTCTCCCTTACTGTTTTCTTCATGATCACCACTGCTTCTTCATGCTCATCACTTCTTTCTTCATGTTCATCACTTCTTTCTTCATGTTCATCACTGCTTTCTTCACGTTCAAATTTCTTAGGGGAAAGCAAATGAGGAGGGTCTATTTGAGGGAATGATTCATGTGAAGAAGATAAACCAAGGTCAGGGGAGGGTGATGGAGGTGTGTGAGGAGGATTTTGAGAAGATGATGGCATACTTTACGGAAGGATGGGCTGTGGAGTTGTGAAATCATCATGGGCAATAAAAACCTCCCAGGGAATGCCTTGTTTTTCTAGTTGGTATGAGACAATTACTTTTATGAGGGAATGATGAAAGAGGCTTGACATTTGTTGGGATGGAGGCCTCTTTTGCATGATGGAAGACATTTTCTCAATACTTTTTCAAAGGCAGTAGGGCATGTGTAGTAGCTTGGTCCTGGTGAAATGCATGAGGAGTCTAATATGATAAAAATAGACTCTAGGGAACCTACCCTCACAGGTGAAGTACTTTATGATAATATTCACGAGGAGGTCATATCTGTCCAATAGATGAGAAAAAGGGAAAATTTTTTTACAATCAGCTTGACAACTAGGTTTTAGGAATGGATGATAATGGCTTCAAGATGCTTCTATTTAAACCACCTCTCTCCTATGTAAGGCATTCCAGTGGCCTTAGAGATGACATTGGTGGTCAACTCAAATCTTGCCCCTGCTAGATGTACTTTGTGCATGTGAAGTCTTCAGGTAAATAACTTGGTCAACTGAGGGTATTTTTTGATCTCTTATACTTTGTTACAGAACGCATAGCACCCTAACTCTTGGAAACATGAAAGAATATAATGGGAGGCTATCAGTTCTTCTGTGCTTATAGGTTCAAACCTATTTGGCTTCCCTCCCTTCTTATGCTGCTTTCTTGGTCTTTGATTTGCCTCATTTAGGTAAACACTCCCTTCTTTGGACATTGTGTCTTTCTTCACCCCTTCCTCAAAATCTTTAAAATAGAAATGATATTTGATAGTGTAATAATGTGTAAAGACGGTTAAGGAGATGGTGAGTTTTGTAACACGGTTAGGACTCTAGAAGAGAGCAGGTTAGGTTTTCTTTACAATTTTTCTTCATGCTTCCCTTGACATAAGTTTTGAATTTTCTTGGTGCCCTTAACCTTTATAAAATCATGAAGAGGGGATAACAGTCAAAATAATTTTTTAAAATGTCCTTCACAGCAAAGAAAATTATTTTTCAAGGCTTGAGGGAAATTCGGGCGATGCTGACTATATTTTTATGTAGTTCTGTGATTTTGTGGTAGGATCACAATGTTTGCGCAGAGGGGTGAAACCCCTGGTAGGAGCGCATCGTCTGGGTAGAGGGGTGGAACCTGTGGTAGGAGCACAACATCTGGGTAGAGGGGTGAATCCCGTGGTATGAGCACAACACTTGGGAATTTGAGTGGCTCGAGTCACTGAACGCAGAGTCGTGTAGTGTTTGGATAGTGCCCATAGTGCAGCACTGTGGGCAGCTTTACACATGGCGTCGGGCAGAAAAAACTATGGCAGGAGCACAGCGCCCGTGGGCAAAGCTGCATGCAGCTCGAGTCATCACTCTGCACGTCGGGCAAGGCTGAAAGAGCACAGCACCCACCTACATGTGCACAACACTCATAACAAAATTACGCTGGAAGTCGCTACAGGAGCATAGCACCCTTTTATAGGAGCGCAGCACCCTGGATTTTTTGCTCGAGGACTCTGGCAGAAAACTGGAAACCTCACTGCGTCATTCAAATGAGAAAATGAGTGGGGAGTTGTGGTGTTGTAGTGTTTTATACCCTCCTTTTAAATAATTAAACTTTAAAAAACCAACTTCTCTAAGGTTCATTTTGCACCTTTTTCCTTTTGACAATGCTTTTGGAGTTGTCTTAAAAAGTCTTTTAAAACCCCTTTTAACCACTGTATCTTTTGAGTTTATACAATTGGTTAGATCCAAGATGATCCTTTACTGGTCAGAATCATTTGTTAGGGTGATTTAGGAATCATATTTTCCTCCCTTAGATATTTTGAATATGCCTTTGAATGTTTGTTTGTTAGAAAACAGATTTTTGAGGTGGTGTTTTATCTCCTTCAGTGAAGTGGCGTATAGTGCCCATAATCTGTCTCCCTAGATCTTTTTAGAATACTGATCTTACCCTTGATGTAGTGGAGTTGATGCTTGTTTGCAAAGCTTAGAAGATAGTTGGAAAACTCTTGAAACCATCTGTTGTTGACGAAGGCAGTTTCTTTGTCGTTGTCTATGACCAACCTATCCTGTTTCCCAACTTCTAAACCTTTTAGGGATGTTCAGAAAAAAAATAAGTTTTCCTTCAAAGCTCTCAAAGAGACACTTATTTAAACTCATCACTCATGCCTAAAAACCTTCAATGATCATTTCGAGGGTTTGAGGAGTTCTTTAACCTTTGTAACCCAAGTATTTTCCCACTTCTTGGTAAAAACAGTCACACATTTTGATCCCTAATAAAAAACATACATGCTGCTTTTCTTATTGTTATGGATAGGCTCCTTGTTTTGATCCTTCTTTTTACCTCGCCTTATGGCTTATCTGATGGCTTTTTAGTCTCTTTGCAAAAATGTGGGCAAAGGATAGTTGTCCCTTTACAAAATTCATGATTGAGGCCAAATACCCTCCCAATGATCTCTTTGTTTCAATGAGCAATGTTGCTTACGTGCCACTGTCCTTTTGGAATCTGCACATACCTTTTGATGGGAAGCACTTGAAAATATCTTATTATGAGATCATGATTTTCCCTATAGACCTCAGCCCATTTTACCTTTTTATCAACTGTAAATTCCTTTATGAAGTCCTTTAGGTGTCCTTCCTTACCCTTTTTCTGTTGTGGACCAAATTACAAGGCATTCCTACAGAAATGCTTGGATATGATAGATTATTCTTTTGCAGACCTAGTGCTGGATCAGGACGGTACCTTTGGAGGTCCTTTAATGTTCCCTGGATAATGATAAGCCTCAACTTTGTGTTCTCTTGACTTCACCTTTGAATAACCGTGAAATTGTGAAATTAGAACCATGATAGTGCATAACCTAGGTGGACCTATTTGCCTCGTTGTAATGCTTTAGAATAGGTTTCTTAACTGAAAGCTTGAATCATGGTTTTGAATGAAGATACAAGGTTTTGACACTCTACTTATGCACCACCATCCTAGATAGCTAGAAATCTTCTTTTTATTTCAAAGAGCTTTCAGACAGGGAGTTTTGACAGCACCATTGCTTGAGGCACTTGGTGAGTAAGGAGAAAAGTTTGGTTTACTTGGAGAAATAAGGTGTGAAAGTAGAGGGCTTAGGTAGACAGAGACAGATTGTTATAGGCAGGGATGGTAGACATAGTGAGAGTGAGGGAAAATTGGTCTTGTTTGGGTGATAGATTGGCCATGCTTTGACAAGGAGGTGAGATAATGAAAAAATTTATCTTTTAGGGGATTTCTAGAACTCACATGATTCTTGAATTTTGTTTCTAGAAATATTGGATAGAGCATTTAGTCATCTAAAATAGGTGAAAATTACTAATGGCTAACAACGCCATTATTAAAAGTTTCAAAATATAGGGCATAAAATACACATGTTATGGTGTAATTGACAAACCAAGCCAACATGAACCGATAAACAACTTCATTACTGCATAAGAACTAATCGCTTATTTAGGTCAATGGTTTTGTATATGGTAATTTGTCCAAAAATCATCTCAATTTCTTTACTCCACATACTTCCAGCCCAAAAAGGCACATCAAAAATATTTTCATGATTATGAAACTCCTCTATAAACAGATCAATATAATAAAAAATTACTAAAAAATAGAATTAACATTGACTTGACCCAGCTAAATAACCTTTCTACTCCATTTCTGCTCCAAGTCCTGATATTTTCGTTGTATAGTTTTAAGTACTTACCATATGCAGAAAATCAATGCTCACATCACCAGCCTCTACACCCTCAATAGTCACCGACAGAACATTTTTGGCAACATCCCCAATGATCTTGTTGTTGAGAAGAAACAATTTATTGTCCTCCTACAAACTCAAATCCACGGCCATGATCTCAGAGAGATTTGACTCGATAGTTGAAACGATTCAAGGGACGCGGTTGGATATTGAGAAATTTTATGATTTGGAAATCACTACAGAGGGTGACTACTCCAAGAACTTCGCTCACAGGATGGTGGTAGATTCATTCTTTCTTTTATGTTTTTTATTCAGACTCTTTAGCAATGAGCTCAATGATCCCAACTCAGACATAGATTTCAGTAGGCTGCAAATGTGTATAAGGTCCGACATTATTAAGCTGGAGAATCAACTCTCGCTTTGTGTCCTCCAAAATTTGTTTGACAATGAAAAATATTTGATTATTGAATCTCATCAATATTTCAATCAACTATTGTAGAAGACGTGTATGGATTTGTCTCCTTTCAATAAGCTTACATAGAAAATTATAGTAATAAACAACTCAGAGATGAGCCGCATTTGTCGGGTTCCATGCATGCAATGGTTTCATCATTCCTGCAAATGCAAGATGTAAGCGGGACAGGAAACTACTGAAAGCTGACTATACATGAAAATATGAAACAATTGGTCCAAGAAATTTTTACAGTGGTCTGCAATAGTTTCCTTCTCCATCCAATCCGAATTTTTTGAAACTTTCGAAACTGGCAGGAAATGCATCTTTCAATTGTAAGCGGAAGAAGAAAAAACATGTTAAGTTGAAGGAAGAGGATTAAAATTAAATCAGAAGTGAAAAAGAACTAGACTGTGGTTGCGGACCACTATGGTATTCACCAATGATGGCGGTTGCCAACATATTTAACGTAAATCACGCATGTAGTCTTGAAAAATATTGAATGTTTGATTTTCCTCTTATTTTTGTTGCCTGAACTGGAGGGTTTATGTGTCAAAAGTTTTGTCAAAAAATTTTTTTGATAGACCAGTAGATAATAGGGTGGAGGTCACCCAAGTGCTCTGAATTAGTGACTGTCATGCCCTTTTCTCCATGAGTATCATGGAAGTCCCTTGTTTTCAAAAAAACTGTGAGGTTGTTACTCAATATTTCTAGATCAATGTAATGAATATTTAGATAATTCTGATGAGAAAGAAAATAAATGTCCATCCATAATGGTATTTAATAAATAGAAGACGAGATTAGCGGGCAATGTGGGAGTATTTCACCAAAAAATAGATGAAAACCCAAATGAAAATGGCCAACTCTAGGGATAAAGTATATAAGGGATGGTATGACTTACTAGAATAATCATAACTACACTATTTTTCTAGTGTGTCAATGAAATGTAGTGGGCCTGCCCAGTGGTATCAGAACTGCATTTCATCAACCTAGGAACAAAGAGAAGAAAGATCACCCTCTGCATTCTCAGGGAGTAGTTTCTTCAACACCTTTGATGCTTCTTCACTTAGAAGTGGTTGCACTTGTCCATATTGGAAACTAAAGAGATTGTAAGTATCAAACTACAAACTAATCTATAAAACAAACCACAATGAATATACATATATAGGGTTGCCACCCAGGTGATAATCCCTACTAAGAAAACATGATTGACGAGACAACTACACATAACTCTAAGACAGAATGGGGGTGGGTGATTGATTGTCCTTCCCTTTTGGAATTGTTTAATAATACATAGGGGAACACATCTACAGATGCCCCTAGGTTCAAGAATAGTTGCAGAATGGGGAGAATACTTGATACCTCTTTCAATATTTTGATAATTTAAGAATTGTGGTTTGCAATAAAGAAGGTATAAGGCGGTCAGTAAATGTACCAGTGGTATTTCTAGGGCATCTGTCTAGATTCGAGCTACCATCAGAATAGTAGAAAAGAAATGTTGTGGGTTTCAGAGTGTCATAACCATAACTACCCTCACTCTCCAAACAAGTGTCACAGGTTCGATCTCTTTTGGTGTCCACATTCCATCATTAGGGGAATTTTTAGATCTAAAATGGGCCTCCTAAGGAAATTATAAAATAATAGTGGAAATAATAAAACAATATTAGATTACATCATCAACTTTTAGAGGTAAAAAAGAAAAAACTACTTTTTCAACTCGTATTTTCAACTTATCTCCGTATGGGTTTACTCAAATTTTAAGTGGGAACACTCATTGGAAGAAAATTTTTATTCCTAATCCAAGGAGTACCCATGTTGCATGTTTTTGATGGAACCTGCTACATTAAAAATCATAAATACATGAAAAACGTGATTGCAATCATGTTTTTCATGTATTTCTCATTTTTCGTGTAGTAGCTTCCATCGAAAGTATGCAACATGGGTACTCCTTGGACGAGGAATTAAATTTGACATCTAACAAGTACTCCTGCTTGAAATTTGAGAAAAACCTTACGGATATAAGTTGAAAATATGAGTTAAGAAAGTAGTTTTATTATTTTATTATTTTATAATATTTTTACATTTTAATCCAAAATTGGTGAATCATCCCCCATGGTTGACATCATCATATTGAATATCATTGGTCCTTATAAAGTTTATTTTGGTTGTAAATTTTTCTTAGGAGGCTCAAAATTCGCCAAATGGTTATTTCAAAGCTGAATGAGAGGGATGTGATCAGATCCCCATTCTATGTGAGTGGAAGGTTGTTAGTAACAGGAAGTTGAATATTGATTTGGCAGAATCGTTTCCCAGATTCTGGATTGGAAATGGAGTACCAATCATGGCCACATACACGCCATTTTTTGAAACTCTCTCCACTAATACTTTCTTTGCAGTGCTTCCAAAGCATGAGATTGGTGTATGCACAGGCCATATGAAAATGAGAGGGAGGCCACTGAAATTCGGGGTAATTACCTTAAGGATTGTTCTCTTTCCCGCACATTATTTTTGATAGATCGAGTTAATAACTATGATGTTGGTTATCATTGGGTATCTGTCATTCAGACACTATTGAGATTTGCACCAGTTGTTGGGGACAATGAATCTCAACATCATCACAGCACAAACAACAAATATACATCTCATGTCAAATAGCTGATATCACATACACATCTACCTGCAAGCACATTAAATGAACATATCTAACATGACTTAAGAATGTACACATCATGATGAACACCAACATGTAAATTAAGTACATCAACATGAACATAAAATACATGAACCATATATATATCTATATATATATATATATATATATATAACTGTATAATGTCAAAAATATACAGTTGTAATATAAATGCATATAAATGTCAAATATTTGGTGTTACTACATCAATACTATAACTAGTACTAGTCAAGACCTGCTCGGTCGATGGTACAGCCTCATGCTCAGCTGGATGGTGTGCCTGCTCCAGAGGTGCTTGCTGATCAGATGGTGTAGTGTGCTCAAGAAATGCCTGCTAATCAGATGTTGCAGTCTGCTCAAGAGGTGCCTGATGATGAGTCGATGGTGCATCCTACTCAGTGGATGTTGCCTGCTCAAATGGACCTTCCTGCTCAAGATCAAGTGCCTGCTCAGTCGATGGTTGTGTCTGCTCAGGACTAGGTGCCTACTGAGATGGTGACTACTCAGAAGATGTCTACTGATAAGGACTCGATGATGGATTCTCATCTCCGGTGTGAGGTGAAGGAGGAGGAGTTGGATTTCTAGAATTATGATCACTCCCCTCGTGATCATGATCATCTGATGAGCTACTCTGTCATGCATCTCCACGATGCTTATCCCTCCTAGCTGTAAGTAGCTTGGAAGTTCCAATGATATGATGCATAAGGGTCATCATATCATAGGGCATGTCTCTCCATAGATCTATGAGCCTACGATCAGCCCAGATATAAGGGTTAAAGAACATGTTAGAATAAATTTTATTCTAATTAATTAATTAATACAATAAAATGAAACTATATTAATTTAAATAAAACACTAATATTACCTTTAGCATCAGGTGGCTCAACCTATATGAAGAGGATGTTGGTACATCCTCACCAGTCCAAACCTGCGTACGAACACGACACCATCACGAATGACTGATCATTAACACTAGCTAGCAGTTATGGTGCAACATTATATATCCTGGCCAGATAGTCAGAAAAACCCCTCTTTGGCATCATTTGGCCCCACATATGCATCCATACATGTAACATCATCCTATGAGGCTACCGAAAAAAAGTAGGCCTCGTCTCCGGAAACCTCTCAAAAAATTAAAAAAATAAATCTAAAGCAAAAGGGAGGGTCAACCTCCCATGTGCCTAAGAAGGACATCTATCTAATGTTATACAAAACGTCTGCAAAAAAATGGAAAACCATCTCACAAGTCATGGCGTATGGGATAAAGAATCAACATAAAATAAGCAGGAAGCTAATGTGTTGCACATCACTAGTATAGTGTGAAATGTCCGTCAGTAGTAGTAAGAGGCACCTCACCTCCTCTGGACTAGACAAAGCAATGCGTAACTGACCACCGGAAACCTAAAAATCTGTAGGATAAAGTATATCGTCCCTAATGTATCTCTGGTAGTATGCTAACTGACTCCCTACGGCATAACTGACAGGGACATCTGGGAACTGGGGCAAATCTTTCCCTCTCCTAGATAGGCCAATAATAAAATTAATTTCCTCCTCATTAGGCTCATACCACTTGTTAGGACCGACCTGGAAAGCCTGTCAATGGGCATCCCACTTGTAGATCAGTTATCCCAATAACCCACTGTGCCCCTTCAAGGATGTAGTCTCCTCGTAGAACTTGAGGAGGCCTACCTCCATTAAGAGAAACTGGGTGGGTTCCATAATAGGGAGAGAGTAACAAAGTTTCTTCCCCTCCCATGCCTCCCACTGTTGAATCATGTTATAGCAGTCCTCCATATGCTCTTATTGTTCCCTTTTCTCTCTCCGTTGACGTCAGTGAAAGATTCACATATTAAATACGTTTTTTTATTAAATGAGAAATGTGTGTGTGTGTGTGTGTGTGTGTGTGTGTGTGTGTGTGTGTGTGTGTCTTATTGAAAACAAAACACTCAGTGCACCAAAAAAAATAGTCATGCATTGCTATCGGTGCGTACTTGTTTATCACACACCGCCCACGATGCACATGAAAAACGTTTGCACACCGCGCAAACAGAAAATATTTCTTGTGTGATGTGTTAACCAAGCTATCCACCCAGGGGCAGTTATTCTGCCCAATTCACCACTCAACAACAAGACATAATTACTGGTGCAGTCCGATAAATGACCACACCGTCGTACAACCATACATAGTGTGTTATTTTTAACAACTTTATATGGTCGGTGTGGCCAGAAACCGACACCCATTGCACTATTTTACTGTTACAACGGTGTGCGTTTTCTAATTACTGTTGGTGTCCAGTGTTTTGATAGTTTGGAAAATCAAAAGACAAGGAAACATCAGAACCAATATTTAGAGTTCCAGGATCTAATCCTCCTGTTCTCAAAGAGGGATCTCTCAAATATTTGTTTGCAAAGGTTTGTCTTGTGTGCTTGGAGTATGGATTTTAGACTAATTATTAAGTGCAGATGTTTGTTTGGTTGGATTGAGTTTGATACAGCAGAACATGAAAGGTCTAAGAAAGATAGACAGAAAGAGGAAATATCTGGTTCATTGGGCAATGGAGTCAAAATAAGGTCATGAAAAACTCTTCAAGAGATATGGGATATCAAAGGGAAAATTTAACTTGGCCACAGGATCCTTTTGTTTTTGGAATGAAGTGAACATTAATTATTTGGAAAGAGAATTTTAATTCTCAACAAAGGGAAATTGAAAACATAACTTAACAATAAAGAGATATTTTATAGACAGGGCTAACCATAAATTCCACAAACATTCTTTAAGCAAATAATGACTTCAAGACAACTTTTAAAATGAAATCTAATATTCAAGGAACACCCTATTTCCTCAAAGATTTTATTTTAAAGGACTTAGAAAACATAAAAGATTCACTGATAATTGCAGTCATAGAAGAGGGAACACCTAAATAACATCTATGCTTACAACTATAAAGACCTTCAAAACAATTGTTCAAGCAATGGCAAAGGGCAAGATCAAAACCGACCTCTCTGATTAACTTAAAACAATGGTACTTCAAAGGGAGACTTCAATAACAACTTTCAAGTGATGGCAGACAAGCAGGGAAAACCATAAATCATGTTGAAACCAACTATTTGAGCTATTATAGAAATAAACAAGCATAAAGATTAAAGAGAAAGTTTAAAGCCTCTAAAATACTTCAGCAGAAGAAAACATAAAACAGTGAAGGATGAACAGATCTAAGGTGCTTCCAGGAGTCATTTCTTAGTCTAAAACTTTCAACCTACTGTAGTGAGAAATTATGGAACATAATGAAAACAGGGGAAAAACATAGAACAGTTCAGAATACTTCACCAACAGCCAAGCTCATGGATCCAATGATAGAGCCTTCTCAGGAATAAGCATGCAACAACATCATCAAGACATCCAAGACTTCAATTTATTTTTCAACTTCAACCGAATTGTATATTTATTCAGAGAGTTTCAGTGTTACAACTTGTAATCAAACAACAACCAACACTCACTCATCTTCTGCTGTAGTATATATAGAAGGATGAGGAGGTGAGATCTGAAAAAAGATCTCAATTACAATTAATACAGAATTAAATGGCTCATTGGCCTTTGAGGTGTTCAATGAGGAGATCTACATACATATCCTCTGTATTAAATGATTTTCATAATGATTTCAAGCTCGGTAGGAGTTTTGTTGACCTTTGAGGCATTGTGTGGTGACGAAGTAACTCTGCAGATATTATTTGCATTGAATTTCCTGGCAGAAGTAACTTGTTCGGCTGTGTTGAGGCAAAAATCTGATCCTGATCAATAAATTCAGCTCCTGATTGAATACTTTGAGGCATAGGTGGTGCTTTAATCGTTGGGAGGAATCAATTCGCCTCCATTTGTGGCGGTGGAGGGTTTCCTGTCGGTGAAACCCTTTGGATTTGTTTTGAATTCTGATTTAACCCGGGGACTAGGTTTATAATGATCATTTGGGCCATAATCCTCGTAAACAGTCCATTAATCCTTTGCTCTGATAATTTTCTGGTCTTCAGCGCTGATACTCTTTTCTTGTGCTTGATCCATGTTTTCTTGCTGTTGCACAGGGCTGCATAGGGTCTGGAATGCATCAATGGTTCATGAAACATTGATAAATATCAAATTTTTAAACCCGGTGATCGATTTCCTTTGGTAAATCGAAAGCAAGAGAGTTGTCACCCTCTTCTTTCGAATTTTCTTCGTTCATAGTGAAAACCTTCGAAAACCTGCGAAATACAAACAAAACGTTATAAAATACTGCTTTTATTGGTTTTACTACATTGGAATGCGTGGAGGAAGCGTGGCCGTTGGATGGCATCATCCAACGGTCTAGATTTATCGAGAGTGATCGTGGAGTGAGTGAACGAAAGATCAAATCCGAGCCGTCGATCTGCAGAGATCGACGGTCGAGATTGAAAAGGGCGATAAGAGGAGAAGGATGAATCTGAGCTGTCGATCGCACAGAGATCAACGGTTGGGATCAGGCGATGGAAAGTCAGCCGAGGGGAATCATTGACTGGGCAACGGAATCGGGCGATGAAATATGGACCGTCGATCTGCAGATCAGATCGACAACAGAGATTGATTTGCTATGGTACGAAGGCTTGTTTATCGCACGGGCACTTTGATTATACATCAGACACTTTTGAAGAGCGATAGCCGTTGGATGAGTGGGCCCAGATCGGACGGCGGAGATCGATTTCGCTGGGCATCCTAGTCCAGACTATAAAGCGCGATGGACGGCGATTGCACAGAGGTTTTCAAATCGTACAAGGGACATGCGTCGACCATCGTATGGAATCGCTGGCCATCGGGGAAAAAACGTCTTCCGCTGAAGAGCGGTGCGAAAGAAACCACGTGGGTTTGGAAAATAGCGCGTGGATGAGGGGGGTCCACAGGGATGGTGCGCTCCGCACCGTCCGATCTGCGGAGTAGATTGATGGTGGAGATTGCTCCATCATTTATACAGGCAGAACCTTTGGGAATAAATTAAAACTCAAAAAATACAAATAACAAAGGTTTTTCGCGGTTTGGCGGAGAAAAATTAATTCGAAAGGATAAGCGCCCGATGGGTTTAGCAGTTGGTTCTGGCGCTCGGGCGCATGGGCGAAAAGGGTTAGGGACTTAGCCCGAGGGGGCTTAAGTCCAGAACATAGACAATATGCATTTTTCATGATTTTTAATGGTTTTCAAAGGAAATGAAGTTTCCGATAAGGCTAAGAAGGGGTCTTAGACCTTATGAAATGGATTTTATGAAATGGGAAGGGAAGAAAACATGAAATTATGGGATTTTTATGGGGAATGGGAAAATATAAAATGAGGTTAGTATGGGAAGGAGAAAAAGGGAAAAATGGGGTTTGCAGCAGTATTTTGGCTTTGGAAATCAGCAGGATTCTGAGTTCTAAAGGGAAACAGTAGTGAATATTACCCAAGGATAGGATATTATCAAAAGTCTTCAAGTATCAGAAATTTTTGTAATGAAATTGTTTCTTGAAGGCTATCCAACATCATTTAGCCACCATCTGATATGACAGATTTTTATGGGTGGCTAACAGTGGCTCCACTTGCGGATGGTGCCTTTTTTGAAGGCATCAAGAACTACAGACTTGTATTCTCTGGGAGGATGATCAGTTGCCTCATCCATTGGGCTGTTCTCTTCTTCTTGAATGATCTTCTTTTGCTCTAGAAACAAGTTATCAATCATTGAAAAACAATGGAACTTTTATCAACAAACTTCTACCTACCCAATCCTACTGATCTAACATTTTTCTTCATCTGAGTGCACTTGGATTGGCAAACTCTCTTACAACATTTTATTCTTTTGAAAGCATAAAAAATAATCTAATTCTATTCCTTATTTCTCCCTGAACTCAGATTAAACAGTTGAGCTCAGATATTTCTCTACCTAATCTACTGCCTGTTGGGATTAAGCTGTCCAACAGACTTTCATTCTCTAAATTCTACAACAGAAATTTAAAAACAACCAAGTCAAGATTAAGTTGTTTGACTTGCTGTGATCTATGGCATAAAATCAAACTGCACATAGATTATTATTTGCAGAAAATAAAAAATAAAAAATGGAAGGCTTAAGATCTGAAAGTTTTTCATCATGGCCTTCTCCTTTCTTCACAGCTCTGTTTTTGCTTTGTTTTTGAGCTGTTTTTGCTTTTCTTCTGGTTCAAGTTTTAAGCTGATTAGAACCAAATCTTTATATTTTTTTGACTCAGAATTTAACATAGATTTGAGTTATCTCCTTTTGGAAACTTTGGTTCAGATTTTGAGTTTGTTTGAACCTTCAATTTCTATCCTAATCTATCTACTGATAAGCCAAGATTGAACAGTTTGGCAAATCGAATTCACTATCCTATCAGCAGAAAAATTTAAAGCTAATTAGTCAAGATTAAACAGTTTGACTAACTAGAAGTGTGTTTTGTAGGAGCGGCATTTAAGCTTGCACACTTTCAGATTTATTTCTCTTTTTTGGCATGGGGCTTTGCCTTTCTTGTTTTCACAATCTGCCCTCTTTTCTTTCTTTTATTTGTTTTTGTATTTTTGATTTTTCATAACTTTGAATGCAATGGTTAGACTATGATATTTACAATGGTAAAACAAAAATGCTTTGAAACTTAAGATTCTTGGCAGAAGTAATGCTTGAGCATCCTGCCATTGACAGGACCTCCATATAGGTCTTCTCCATTCAATTCTTTCAAGAAAAATGTATTATGACCCCTCTCAGCATGAATAATATATGGCCCTTTCCACAAGTTCTCAAACTTGCCATGTTTCCCCTTCTCTTCTCTTCTTGAATCCCATTTAAGAACAACACTTCCAACCTGGAAGTTGTTTGCCTTAGTCCTCTTATCAAATAGCTTCTTCATATTTTCTTGGACTAACTGTGTTCTTTCATAAACTTCTTCTCTGGTCTGCTGCAAATGGATTGTTTGGTTGATCCTCCTCTGCATATCATTTTCTTCAACTTGTACTTCTTGAAGGAGCTTCATGACTGGAACTCCTAATGAGGTAGGAAAAATTGCATCCATGCCATAAACTAACTGATAGGGGGACATATTTATTGATTTCTTTGTAGTTAGTCTATCAGCCCATAAGGCATGAACCAACTTACTGTGCCATGATTTTTGATTTTCTTCCAACAGCTTTTTAATGATATTGATGAGACTCTTGTTGGAGGATTCAGCTAATCCATTTCCTTGGGGATAGTAAGCAGTGGAATGGCCCAAGGTTATATGGTATTTGTGACAAAAATCAACCATCTTCTTAGATTTGAAAGCAGCAGCATTATCTGTTATGATTTTTCTGGGACAACCAAATCTGGATAGGATGTGGGTTTCAAGAAACTTGATAATGACAGAGTCATTAGCATTCCTGGTAGGTATAGCTTCTATCCATTTGGTGAAGAAGTCAGTGGCTATGAGGATCCACTTATGTTGAGCTGAGGAGGATGGATGAATTTTCCCAATGAAGTCCAACCCCCATTTTTGAGAAGGTGCCTCCACTCTGATAGGATGTAAGGGTAAGGGAAGGAGTTTTCTCTTACCATCAAAGACCTGACATTTATGGCAAGACATGACCAACTTCTGAGTGTCTGGGAAAAGGGTAGGCCAATAGTAACCTGATATGAGAATTTTGTTTGCTGTGGCCTTCCAGTAGAGGTGTCCTCCACATTCACCATCATGAAATTCATGCATGATTTTTCCTGCATCATCTTCAAGTAAACATTTAAGCAAAATTCCAACAACATTTTTCCAATATAACACCCCATCTAATATACAAAAACTCAAATATTTCTGTTTCAAAAATCTGGCTTTATTTTTAGATAAAGAAGGAGGGGCATTTAGATATAAAATCACATAAATAATGTTAGCATACCAAGGAGAATTAAGAAATGTTTCTTCAACGAAAGGAGAGTAGCTTCTTCTACTTCATCCAACACATCTACCATATTCATGTCTAAATCTTGGAAGTTTGACTCAGCCATAAGTTTTTCTAATCCTTGCCCCTTTACTAGTTTGGTGGGCCTGATTTCTAGGTCATATTCGAGAATAGTTGCAATCCATTTTCCCCTCTTACCATCAGGGTCTTGACTTAGAATGTCCTTGACAACGGTATGTGGAACAAAAGCAATTATGTGAGAGTGTAAAATGTAGACCCTAAAGTCCTTTAAAGCTTTCACTAATGCTAAGGCTTGCTTCTCCATGATGTTATATTTGAGAGGAGCATCTCTTAAGGCCCTACTAAAGAATGATATTGGTTTTTCTTGCCCTAAATCATTCTTTTGAAGCAAAACTGCAGCTATTGTATGTTGAGATGCAAAAGAAAAAATGTAAAATTCTTTGGTAAAATCAGGACTAATCAGGACTGGTGTTTGGGTAAGAGCTTGTTTGACCAGTTCGAATGATTGTTTAGCTAGTAAAGACCATTTTATACCCACGTTTTTCTTAAGCATGTTTGTAATGTTTTTTAATAGCTCAGCAAGGTTGGGAATAAACCTTCTCAAAAAATTAATCTTTCCAATGAAAGATTGCAATTCTTTGAGGCTTCTAGGATGGCTAATTTGCAATATGCCATCTATCCTTGTAGGGTCTATTTTGATTCCCTCTTCTAAAATTATATGACCAAGAAGTTTCCCTTCTTGGAGACCAAAGAGGGTCTTCTTGGGATTCAGTGATAAGCCAAATTTCCTACACTTCTCAAAAACCTTTCTTAGGTGAATCAAATGCTCTTCATCAGTTTTTGAGAAAACAGTTATGTCATCAAGGTAAATAATTATAAAATAGCCAATATCTTCAGAGAAGGCTATGTCCATGGCCCTTTGGAAGGTGGCCCCTGCGTTCATTAATCCGAAAGGCATTTTGACATACATAAAGGTACCCCAAGGTGTGGTAAAAGCAGTTTTGATTTGATCACTTGGGAACACTAACACCTGATTGTAACCTAAGAACCCATCTAAGAGGGATATTCTTCTTGACCCAACTACCCTTTGAATTATATGGTCCATCTTGGGTAACGGGTAGTTTTCCTTTAAAGAGGCTCTGTTTAAATTTCTGAAGTCAATACAAAGCCTGATTTCCCCTGTTTTCTTTCTAACAGAAACTAAGTTTGATACCCATTCTGAAAATCTAATGGGTACTATGATCCCAGCATTATACATTTTCTCGATTTCTGCCTTAACTAAAGGTAATAAAAGGGGATTTATTCTTCTTAGTTTTTTCTTAAAAGGCTTTTGATTTTCCTTCAAGGGGATTTTATGCTGGATGATGCTGGTATCATATGATTTTAAGTCTTTGTATTCCCAAGCAAACAAATCTTTAAATTCTTTGAAAAGCTCTATGTATTGCAATTTTATGTGAGTTGGGAGGGTGCTGGATAGCTTGATCCTCTTAGGTTCTACAAGACTTCCTACGTTATGCTCTTCTACATTTTTTTCCACAGGCTCCATTTTTGGTTCTTTAGCTACATCGTTTAGATCAAACAAGTGTTCTAAAGGTGTGAGACCTCTTGGGATTTTATCATTTTTGCATTGTAAAACTTCCAAGTCTTCTTGGTCTTCATTGTTCATTATCTCTGCTTCAAAAGGATTCTCACAATGATTTGTATTAGCAGGATATGTTTTTTTATCCTCTGGGATTTGTTCAATATACAAGCAGTTTTCTTTATGGCTAGTTTCTAGCGTTGGTGTGCTGAAATCATTTTCTGATTTCAAGAAATCATCTATGTGTTTGTCGGATTCAAACACATGCCAGTGATCTTCGTTATCAGTCACAGCAGGTCTATGTTTCACCTTTATACTGATTTGTTCATTTATCTCAGGTACTTGGCAATTACTAGCAGTGAAGGCAAGTTCATTTGCTAGATGATTCAGTGCTCTAGGGATGAAACTGAGTTCATATTTTTCGAAAGTTTTTAATAAGTCAAGGGCAGCATTTCGATATTCCCTAAGCCTTGGATTCTTGGCTAAGTATTCTCCTTTGATTTTTTTGATGATAAGTTCAGAATCCCCTAAAATAGATATATTTTGGGCTTCTAATTTTTTAAGCAGTTGTAAGCCTAGGAGAAGTGCTTGATACTCAGCAATATTGTTCGTGCATGGGAAGTCTAACTTGTATGAAAAACTCTGATTTGTGTTTTGAATATAGACACCTGCCCCTGCACTGGTTTTATTACAGGATCCATCGAAATTTATTGTCCAAAGTATATTTGACTCATTTTCATTTTCTTATTGATGTTGATCGTCAATGTTTTGGAGTTGATTCGAGGTAAGATTGGATTGTTCTAGTGAACTTATTGGGTCTATTTTTTCTTTACCTTGTTGAGTAATTTCATCTTCGTTACACAAGATAAAGAAATCTAAACTTGATTGAATAGAATAGAATGGAGTGTTGTTTGGTTTGTCCATGTTACTCACCATGTACTCCATGTGGGATTCTCTGTATAGTCTTCTGTTTTGGTTAAAAATAGGGATGGTGGCATAAGACATGTCCATTTGAAGGCTTCCCTGAAGTTTGGCTCCCCATGATCTTGATAAGAGCATGCCATACTTAGGGGGAATGTCAGCTACAACTATATCCATTACTAGATTCTTGGCAGGGATCTGAGCTAGGTTAACACATAAATATTTGATTAAACCCAAACATTTGACTCTTCTTGAGTCAAAAGAATACAAATCTTTGTATGGTTTAGTAATTTCTAAGCCTAAGCTTTCCATTACTACCTTGGGCATTAGATTGTGTGAAGCTCCAGAATCTAACATGGCATTGTGTATAATTTTATCGTGTATGTTCAAACTAACGTAGAAGGGAGGGACTGGTCCTTATTGATATTTTCCTTCAACCTCTGGGCCAAACAACAGCTCAGGTTTGTCATCTGTCAAGTTTAAGGTGTCAGTATCACTTCCTAAATTCAAAGCTTTCAAAACTTGGTTTTTGTACACTTCTTGGGTTACTAGTTCAACTAGGGGGATGGTAATTTTTATCTTAGCAATCTCTCCCTCAAGGCTGAAAGGAATAATTGACTTGTTAATATTTACATCTATTTTTTCAATTGAATTCTTTTCAGCGGCTTTGATTTGCTGAACCTTGTTTGGACTAGCGATAGGAATAGTTTTATTAGGACCACTAGTTGAAGTGCTAGGGGTACTCTGTTCAACATCTGCCCAGACTCCCTTGTCTTTGTTTAAATCTGGTTTTTTGGCGGAAATGTTGGTTTTTTCTACTGTCTTTTTGGGCTGGTTTTCTGCGTTTTTCTTGACAGTATTGCTAGTATTCTTATCTTTTGAATTCTCTATACTTCCCTTGCTCCTAAGATCATACTGTTTGTGTACCTCCATGATTGCATTTTCAAAACCTAATCTATAGTCATCAGAATCTTCATAGGTGTTTGTATTTTGATCATCAGAGAAGAAACCTTGTTCTTCTTCAGTGAGGAAAACATCATCCCCACTGTCTGATCCAATCAAGTTTACATGTGATTCTTCCAACCTTTCCAACTCCCTATCTTCCTCGTATTGATCTACATAGTTCTGTTGAAAGGGAGGTCTAATTTGTTGGTCACTTTCTTTTTGCTTATCTTGATTGTTATCTCTTCTATAATTCTAATTTCTATTTCTTTTTTGATTGTTTTTAAGTGCAGTCTGGTTTTGATTTGCTTGTGCTTTCTTAATTATGCTCATCTCTTTCATCATCTCTTCCATCATCCTCTCCATTTTTGAGCTTAAAGTAGAAGGAGGGGATTCCTCTCTGAAAGATACTCTCTTTTCAGTTTTCATTCTCGCTCTTTTTTCTATTAAGTTGACTTCCACAGAGAGAGCACCCCTTTGCATATTTTCGAGAGTTGCAAAATCTCTTTCTCTTAGTGAATAAGTCATGTCAGAGTCAAATCCTTCAGGAAACTTGTTTAAGGCTGAGCCTTGTGGAGGTTTTAGTTCTGGGGAAAGTGCATTATATACACTGTTAAATCTAGTACAATAGGCTTGTTCACTTTCCCCAGGGTTCCTACGGAGGTTGTTGTAATCAGCAAGGACTTGGAGAGGATTCTTATTTACTTCCCATTTGTTCAAGAATGTCTGGTGGAAGCCTTGGAGATCATTAATAGTACGGGGGGCTAAACCTTTAAACCATTTTCTTACTTCTCCCCCTAAGCTTTGATCAAATAATCTAAGCTTGACAGAATCATCATCGATCTCATTTCTGTCAAAGTATTCATCCATCTTATCCACATGTTGTGATGCAGTTACAACATTTCTAGCATCATATAATGGAATTTTGGACTGATAGTCCTGTGGAAGGTTGACTAACGGTACAGGAAGGACTAAGGGAGCATACCATGCTGCCATGATATGTGGTGGGGGTGGGTTTACAAGGGGTGGATTGACAAGAGGAGGTGTGGGCTGAAGTGGAGTGGTTTGAATAGTGGATGAAGGATGAATAGGAGTGGATGGAACAACAGTGGATTGCTGAGCTGATCTTGGGTGAGAGACACCTAGGTTATGAAGGAAGTGTAAATCAGGAGGTGTTGTTTCTCTGCTGCCAGGATGTTCACTTGTCTTAGGAGATGAAAGTGAAGACTCAGAATCTAGTTGATCTAAATCACCAAATGACCTAGTCCTAAAGGGATTAACTAAGTCAGCTTGTGATTGTTGTAGAGCTAAAATATTTTCAGGGACTGAATTAGCTCTTGGAGGTGATCTAAAAATAGTTGAAGATTCTATCTTAGGAGACTTCCTAAGGATTCTTTCTGGGTTATCAACTATCTCAGGTGGATCAGGGTCAGGATGGGCTCTAGTGTGGATCTTTCTAGGAGCCACTATGGTTTGTTTTTAGACCCAAATAACAAGAAAAGTTCAACCAAGTATGACAATATTTGAGAGGTTAACTGATCTGTTTACACAAATTTTAATCCTACAGTCCTCTAACTAGATTTGAATGATATTGTAATGATAAGGGTTTTTCCCAGTGGAGTCTTAAGGTCTGCTCAGGATTGTGGAGTCGCCATGTGGAAAGTTTTAGAATGTTTTCTAAGAGGTACACTGTCCACCACAGTGTTTGTGAAATATCATTTTGCAAGGATATTCTGAAACACAACAAACTCTAACCAGAGATTGACTGGGAGGGCATTCACCAGATATTTCACCTCAAAAAGAGGATGAGATCCGGAGGCTACCTGGCCCTTTCCAGACTCTGTCTAAGAGTATAAGGTAAAACACAACAAAAGGTAAGTGATATATAAGAATGAGTGTTTTACTACAAAGTGGAAGTTTTTAGCTCGTGAGGAGGTAAAAGGTTTTATGGTCCACTACCATGTTTATTATGAAGCCAAACTTGAAATGTTTTTGGGTTTTTCTGAGTTATTTTGGTTTTATAGGTTAAGAGAGTGTTCTAAGTCTGATTTTTCACTTAGCTAAGGTGTTCAAACAAACAGAGTTGCTCTTATGGCTTGGTAACTGGTTCCTTCAAGGTTTGGTAAGGCTTTAGGAGAATCCTAAGGGTTACTTAGTTTGTCACTGATTCAATTAAGTCCTATCATGATTACCATTTGTTAGGTAGTGCTTGAAGAAAGTTACTTATGTTATACTGGACCTAAAAAGTTTAAAGAAAGGTTTTGAAACCTCTAATTCTCAGTAGGTCCCACCGTGATCGCCATTATGTTGGTGTCCCGTGTTTTGATAGTTTGGAAAATCAAAAGACAAGGCAACATCAGAACCAATCTTTAGAGTTCCAGGATCTAGTCCTCCTGTTCTCAGAGAGGGATCTCTCAAATATTTGTTTGCAAAGGTTTGTCTTGTGTGCTTTGAGTATGGATTTTAGACTAGTTATTAAGTGCAGATGTTTGTTTGGTTGGATTGAGTTGATACAACAGAACATGAAAGGTCTAGGAAAGATAGACAGAAAGAGGAAGTATCTGGTTCGTTGGGCAATGGAGTCAAAATAAGGTCATGAAAAACTCTTGAAGGGATATGGGATATCAAAGGGCAAATCTAACTTGGCCACGGGATCCTTTTGTTTTTGGAATGAAGTGAACATTAATGATTTGGAAAGAGAAGTTTAATTCTCAACAAAGGGAAACTTGAAAAACATAACTTAACAATAAAGAAATATTTGATAGACAGGGATAACCATAAATTCTACAAACATTCTTTAAGAAAATAATGATTTCAAGACAACTTTTAAAATGAAATCTAAGATTCGGGGAACTCCCTATTTCCTCAAAGATTTTATTTTTAAAGGATTTAGAAAACATAAAATATTCACTGATAGTTGCATTCATAGAAGAGCGAACACCTAAATAACATCTATGCTTACAGCTATAAAGACCTTCAAAACAACTGTTCAGGCAATGGCAAAGGGCAAGATCAAAACCGACCTCTTTGATTAACTTATAACAATGGTACTTCAAAGGGAGACTTCAATAACAACTTTCAAGTGATAGCAGGCAAGCAGGGATAACCATAAATCATGCCGAAACCAACTATTTGAGCTATTATGGAAATAAACAAGCATGAAGACTAAAGAGAAAGTTTAAAGCCTCTAAAATACTTCAGCAGAAGAAAACATAAAACAGTGAAGGATGAACAGATCTAAGGTGCTTCCAGGAGTCATTTCTTAGTCTAAAACTTTCAACCTACTGTAGTAAGAATTTATGAAACATAATGAAAACGGGGAAAAACATAGAACAAATTCAGAATACTTCACCAACAGCCAAGCTCATGGATCCAATGATAGAGCCTTCTCAGGAACAGACATGCAACAACATTATCAAGACATTCGAGACTTAAATTTTCTTTTCAACTTCAACAGACTTGTATATTTATTTCAGAGAGTTTCAAAGTTACAACTTGTGATCAAACAACAACTAAAAACCACTCATCTTCTGCTGTAGTATATATAGAAGGATGGGGAGGTGAGATCTGATAAAAGATCTCAACTACAATTTATACAGAATTAAATAGCTCATTGGCCTTTGAGGGGTTCAATGAGGAGATTTACATACATATCCTCTGTATTAAATGAATTTCATAATGATTTCAAGCTTGGTAGGAGTTTTGTTGACCTTTGAGGCATTTTTGTGGTGTCGAAGTAACTCTGCAGATATTCTTTGCATTGAAGTTCCTGGCAGAAATAACTTATTCGGCTGTGTCGAGGCAAAATCTGATCCTAATCAATAAACTCATCTCCTGATTGAATACTTTGAGGCACAGGTGGCGCCGTGGTAGCTTAGATGGATAAATTTGCCTCAATTTGTGGCGGGGGAGGTTCCCTGTCGGTGAAACCTTTTGGATTTGCTTTGAACTCTGTTTTAACCCGGGGATTAGGTTTATAATGATCATTTTGGGCCATAATCCTCGTAAACAGTCCATTAATCCTCTGCTCTGATAATTTCCTGGTCTTCAGCGCTGATACTCTTTTCCTGTGCTTGATCCATGTTTTCTTGCTGTTGCGTAGGGCTGCATAGGGTCTGGAATCCATCAATGGTTTATGAAACATTGATAAATATGAAATTTTTAAACCCGGTGATCGATTTCCTTTAGTAAATCGAAAGCAAGAGAGTCGTCACCCTCTTCTTTCGAATTTTCTTCGTTCATAGTGAAAACCTTCGAAAACCTGCAAAATACAAACAAAACGTTATAAAATCCTGCTTTTATTGATTTTACTGCATTGGAATGCGTGGAGGAAGCGTGACCGTTGGATGGCATCATCCAACGGTCCAGATTTATCGAGAGTGATCGTGGAGTGAGTGAACGGAAGATTAAATCCGAGCCGTCGACCTGCAGAGATTGACGGTCGAGATTGAAAGGGGCGATCAGAGGAGAAGGATGAATCTGAGCTGTCGATCACGCAGAGATCGACGGTCGGGATCGGGCGATGGAAAGTCAGCCGAGGGGAATCGTTGACTGGGCAACGGAATCGAGCGATGAAATATGGACCGTCGATCTGCAGATCAGATCGACGGCGGGGATTGATTTGCTGTGGTACAAACGCTGGTTTATCGCGCGGGCACTTTGATTATACATCGGACACTTTCGAAGAGCGATAGCCGTTGGATGAGTGGGCCCAGATGGGACAGCGAAGATCGATTTCGCTGGGCATCCTGGTCCGGACTATAACGCGCAATGGACGACGGTTGCACGGTGGTTTTCAAATCGTACAGGGACACGCGTCGACCATCGTATGGAATCGCTGGCCGTCGGGGAAAAACTGCCCTCCGCTAAAGAGCAGTGCGAAAGAAACCACGTGGGTTTGGAAAACAGTGCGTGGTTGGGGGGGGGGGGTCCACAAGAATGGCGCGCTCCACACCGTTTGATCTGTGGAGCAGATCGACGGTGGAGATTGCTCCATAATTTACACGGGCGGGTTTTTAATAAAAATAATAAAACGACGGGTTTCCTATAAAAATCAAAGGTTTTATATGTTTTGGTGGGGAAATATAATTTTAAAATGGATAAGCACCCGAGGGTCTTGCAGTTGGTTCTGGCGCTCGGGTCTATGGACGGAAAAGGGTCAAAAACTTAAGCCCAAGGGGGCTTAAGCCCAATACATAAAAATATGCATTTTTCATGACTTTTTAATGGTTTTTTGAAGGAAATTGAGGGTTCCAATAAGGCTAAGAAGGGGTCTTAGAACCTTATCAAGGGTTTTTATAAGGTGGAAAGAGGAAAAAGCATGAAATTTTGGGATTTTCATGGGGAATGGGGGAATAGAAAATAAGGTTAGTTTGGGAAGGAGGCAAAGGGAAAATGGGGTTTGCAGCAGTATTTTGGCTTTGGAAATCAGCAGGATTTCTGAGTTCTGGAGGGAAAAAGTAGTGAATATTATCCAAGGATAGGATATTATCAAAAGTCTTCAAGTATCAGCAATTTTAGTAATGGAATTGTTTCGTGAAGGCTATCCAACATCATTTAGCCACCATCTAATATGACAGAATTTTATGGGTGGCTAAAAATTACCACACCGGAACCTGATGTGGTTTCCGTTAACATCATTCACAGTGCATCTGGTAAATTTACAGGCAACAACGTGAACAGTGCGAGCCGAATGGCTCGAACGCACAGCGCATTAATTTTTTTTAAATAGTAAATCTTAAGTGAATTTGAGAAATTAATCTACTAAAAGTTTAATTTATTGAGAACAAATAGATTACTTTCACATTTTCACATCGAGGAGGCATGTTTACTGAGGAATACTAAAAACAAATTTTCCCACAGTTTTCGAAAATTCGAACTCCACACAGTGAGCAATAGACAGAAGAAATACGAGAAATGGGAGCATCGATGGTAGGGAACCTCATAGAAGACAAAATCACACTGATACTTGAGAGCTCTAGAGCATTGAACAAATATAAATGCATTTTTTTGCGGTGTCTAATTTTTTTTTAAATTAAGCCATTTTTCGGTGTGCTTGATTATGAGATGCACCGGGCAGTTTTATCAATGGCGCACTGCAGTTCGTTGCGGTGTGCTGGATTACAGAGACCCATCGAGTCAGTTTTCATGTATAACGTGGTGTCTCAGTGTGCCATTTGATAGCACACACTGGTGCGCTAGAGTACTGAGACGCACCGAGATGGTTTGTATAGAGAGCACAGTGTCTCGGTGTGCCATTTGATAATATGTGTGGGTGCGCTTTTCATAAAACGCACTGGTGCATGTTATTATTAGAAACATACTTCAAAAAAAAAATCTGAAAAAACTTCCACCTTCCAACCTCCTCTACTGACCTCCAATACAAACAGATATCTGGGCTATTTTTATAAAGCCTCCCTCAAAAACATCTGCTAGAGGGTCTTTTCTTTGTAGTGTTATTCCTTAGGTTTAATATTATTCGCTTGGGTTTATAATATTTATCTTAGGGTTTCTATATGTTGGGTTTATAATATTAATCCCTTAGATTTATAATACCTTGAGGTTTTACATTAATCCCTTGGGTTTATCAATTTAAGAGTTCATATTCTTAGGGTATAATATTATTCATAAGGTTTATAATATTAATACTAGGGTTTATATTCATAAGGTTTATAATATTAATCCTAAGATTTATATTCATAAGGTTTATAATATTAATCCTAGGGTTTAATATAGATCCCTTGGGTTTATAATCATGGTCAATCATGCACAACCATGTTCCAATGTCACATTGTTTGATTTAGGTTGACTCAATATGAAAATCAACCATGGTCCAATGTCACATTGTGACAAATATTGTCTCAATATGAAAATAAACCATGGTAAAACATGGAAAACCATGTTGATTTTAAAGTTTATAATATTTATCTTAGGGTTTAAATAAATAGGGTTAATAATATTAATCCCTTGGGTTTAATACTACTCACTTGTATTTTTAGTATTAATCCCTTGGGTTTATTATTCTCTTCGTTTTTTAATATTAATCTATTCGGTTTAATAATCTAAGGGTTCATTTTCCTAGGGTGTAATATTATTCATATGATTTATAATATAAATCCTTGGGTTTAATATAAATCGCTTGGGTTTATAATCATGGTCAACCATGGTTGAATGTCACATTGTGACAAACATTTTCTGAATATGAAAATCATTCATGGTCCAATGTGGCAATGTGACAAATATTGTCTCAATATGAAAATAAATCATGCCAAACCATGATCAACCATGGTCCAACATCACTTTATGACAAATATTGTCTCAATATGAAAATGAACCATGGTCAACCACGGCCAACCATGTTTATTTTAGGGTTTATAATATTTATCTTAGGGTTTATATACCTTGTGTTTAAATATTGATCCCTTGGGTTTAATATTATTCCCTAGGGTTTATAATATCTTGAGGTTTTAGAATTAATCCATTGTGTTTATTAATCCCTTTGGTTTATAGTATCAATCCCTTGGGTTTATTAATCAAAGGGTTCATAGTCCTAGGGTATATTATTATTCATATGGTTTATAATATTAATCCTTGAGCTTAATATAAATCCCTTGCATTTACAATCATGGTCAACCATGGTTAACAATGGTCTAATGTTACATTGTGTCAAAGGTTGTCTCTATATCAAAATCGACCATGGTCCTACAACGTATTTTGACAAAGTTTGCCTTAGTATGAAAATTAGCGATGGTAAACCATGGTTAACCATGTTTATTTTAGTGTTTTTATAATATTTATCTTAGGGTTTTTATACCTTGGTTTTATAATATCAACCATGGTCCAAAGTCATATTTTGACAATCATGCTCATCCATAGTCAACCATGGTCCAACATTGCATTGTGACAAATATTGTTTCAATATGAAAATCAACCATGGTCAACCATTGTCTAATGTTGCATTGTGCCAAAGGTTATCTCAATATGAAAATCTATCATGGTCAACCATAGACCAATGTCAGAATATAAGAAAGACTGTGTCAATATGAAAATCAATTGTGGTCAATCATGGTCAACCATGCTTATTTTAGGGTTTATAACATTTATCTTAAGGTTTATATTCCATGGATTTAATATTGTTCCCTTGGGTTTTTAGTATTAATCCATTGGGTTTATAATAATACAAAAAATATATGGCAATAAAATATTATTATTATCAATATAATTAATAATTATTATTTATTTATAACAATTATTATTTAGTATTAAATAATTACTATTTATTTATAATAATAAATAAATAAATAGTAAGCATGATGTGTTGGCAAGATCTTAGCTGGGATAGTCATCATCCTTCTTCTCTATGCTGACAATATTGTTCTTCTCGCAAGGTGCCCATCTGATCTTGATACTTAGAATTCTTAAAGGTTTCTGCTCTACCATGGGTTTGTCTGTTAACACTGACAAAACAAAAGTTATGATTATCAAATCCAAGAAGGACACTTACGCTAATTTTATTTATGACAATAGTAACTTGGAGGAAGTGTCTTCTTACAAGTACCTAGGAATTGATATTTATCACAAGCTCAACTGGAACTATAGCATTCAGAAAAGGATTAATGGGGGGTGGAAAGCTTAGTTTGGTCTTGAAAATAATTGTAGAATGACAAACCTCATAATGTGGAATAGAAAGAAGTTCCTCTTTGAAACTTTAGTCACTCCTATTATCTTATATGGATGTGAGGTTTGGGGTTGCAACATCTCTAGAGAAACCTAGAGAAAGATTAAGCAAATCCAGAAGCGTTTTATAACGTATAACCTTAAAATTAAAAGCAATACACCCTATCCTACTCTCCTCATAGAAGTGGATCTTTTCCCTATCGAGAGCCTAGGTATGACTAGGCTTCTGTTGTACAAGCACAAGCTCAATGGCATAGGAGACCACATACTTCCTAAGCTAACTTTAAATTCCATCCAAAACCACCTAAGGCTTAAACAAGGTTGGTATAAAGACACCAGGGTCTGGTTAAACCGTTGGGAGATCAACGAGTGTTACGCCATTTTTTGGTCATCTAACCTATTATTATTAGATGAACCCAAGTACACCATGTAAGACCAATTTTACCCCAAGTAAAATTGCTTTCACCACATAAAATAACTTATTTGGTCATATTTTTTTTTTCTAGGTAAAGTTAAATCTATTAGAGTAACATAATATACATCAAGTACATGGCCTTCAGAGGCATTCAGTCACCAAGATAGCAGAGAATGAACCACCCTTGAAGGGAAACCAGCCCGAGTATCGTTTGAGAGCTTCCTCTAAAGAGGAAACCAGCTTCGACATGCCAAAAAAAAAAAAAAAAACCGAGTCGCCCATAAGGGGAAACCGACCCGAACAAAGTTCTGACCCCGTATTGACAAAGACACGCAGCATAGACATACCGTGATCCAAACAAATTTATGACCCCATATTGACATAGACACATAGCATAGACATACCAAAGACAGTAAAAACTAGAGACAACGAGCATAACATGGAGACGTAGCAGGATTACTTGGACCAAGTCAGAAGCGCTAGAGTCCATAGCTTCCCGATGACTGTTCTTCTTCAATTCAACACCATCCATACTCTTCGTCGTTAAGGCTCGGACCTCTTTGGACTGCACCTGCATCAGCATCATGCTCGCTAACCTGCAAACCAGGATCATGTTGAACATTTGAGCAACCCTCTCCGGTAGCGAGAGAAGAGCTTTTTCCCATGGGCAGAGGGCCACACGAAGATGAGGGGGAAGCCTGCAAGTTGACTGGATGCAGCGTCGGAGGGGGGTAAGGAAGGGCCTCAGGGATTTCTTTAAAGGAAATCAAAATAGTAGCAATGACCAGAGGGCAAGAGGACTCACATTGAAAGTGAAAGACGGCAGTGGAGGGGCTATGCAAGGAGGCAGAGACGGCCGGGCGTGGAGCAAGAGATGGCCGAGATGCTGCAAAACCTCGTTGAGGGGAGGAGGTGGAGCGAATTCCATGCCCTCTCCCACGTCTATTATGCACAGGGGTAGAGTGTTCACTGGGGCTCTCTGAGGCAGACGTCGAAGAGTAGGAGGAGAGCGAGTGTCGCCGACTAGTGTCACGGGGGCGGGATCGGCCCCGGCGAGCACGCAGTCTATGTCGAAGTCTAGGCATAGTATCACAGTGGAATGGAGGGGGTAATTAACTAATAGAAGGCAGCAGCAGAAGAGCAGGAGCCACAAGACCGGGCAGAGAAGCTGAAGGAAGGGAGCAAAAGGGGCTTTGTGAAAAGTGTAAACCGGGGAGGAGGTTGAAGCAACAGCCCAAATGGAATGGCTTGCCCACAGAGGTGCATCTGCAGGACGATTCTGCTTCCGGAGAGCACCTGGAAGCAACTGGCCTGAGGAACATTGACATAGAAACCTGCAAACTGCCTCAAGATCACACCAGGAGCCCGGAAGCCAAACAGAGAAATGGAGTGGATGTGTCAGATGATTGCGAGTTGAATTCTGGTCTTCTCGGCCTCCCGATCGGCTTAAATGCCACGTAGGGTGACGGGCAGGGTAATTGCTCGCATGAAGGGTGCGTAAATGCCGACTACGGGTGGCCATGTGGCTTTTCCATGCACCACACCGCCAATTCACGCACATCGTTTCAGTCTTAAACACTCGCATCTGGGTCTTATTTGGTCATATTTGACCCAAAACAAAGAAATTAATTAAATAAATCTTTATTTATTTAATTATTTCCTAAGAACAAGTTATTTAAATCATTATTTAAATAATATTCTTAGTTAAATTTGACTAAATCATCCATAAATAATCAAATAAACCATTATTTATTCCCATCATTCCCCTAAAATGATAAATAAATCATTTATTTATTTATTATTTATAAATAAAGGAATTGACCCAAGTCAAGAATCTTTTTGTTACACCAATTTTTGGTCATCTAACCTATTATTATTAGATGAACCCAAGTACACCATGTAGGGCCAATTTTACCCCAAGTAAAATTGTTTTCACCATATAAAATAACTTATTCATTCATAACTCCCAGTCATATTTAACCCAAAACAAGGAATTTAATCAAATAAACCCTTATTTATTTAAATATTTCCTAAGAATAAGTTATTTAAATCATTATTTAAATAATATTCTTAGTTAAATTTGACTAAAGTCAGCATAAATAATTAAATAAACCATCATTTATTTAATTATATTTCCATCATTTCCTTAAAATGATAAATAAATCATTTATTTATTTATTATTTATAAATAAAGGAATTGACCCAAGTCAACAATCCTTTTCCCTCCAACAAATATAATAAAATATTCCTAAAGGGTGCTTCTAGAATTCGATTAATAATATTTTATTCATGCACCGAGTTCTAGATAACCCTAATATTTTGTTATAAATAGGAGGTTTTTCCCCATTCATTAGTCACCTTCATTGCATTAGATCACTCTGGATCTACTCTTGGTCACCATTTTCCATTTTTTGCTTTGTGAACTCCCACTGAGTTCTATGTTTGTTTTCCTTCACCATTAAGAGAGAGAAATGCTAGATCTGAAACACTGAGGACTTCCAATAACCCATCCCACTGAGGAGAACCGGAAAACACCTTTCTTGTTTTCCTCTCAGGTGCCCCATTCTTTAATATAATACAAAATTCTTTTAAAAACATTGTTTCTTGTCTTGTCCATTGAATGCATGGAGCCATGTAATATCTTATCTGCTTAATATCTTTTTGTACTTAGATATGAATTTATGCAGCTACTTAAAGATGTTTTGCAGCCATAATTGATGTTATGGCTATTTTTTATGCGTAGCTAAAGTGATCTTTTACGACGAAAGATTCATACTAACAATTGGCGACTCCACACGGGTTTTCTTTTGCGACCACTATCGTTTTATCTATTCCTGCATATCCAGTTGTTTCAGACCCTAGTTTTTTTCTTCCATTTCCTTATTTTCCTATTTTTATGGTGCTTTTCACCTCTAAAACCCTGAAATAGTAAAATTTTTAACTTCTGTGTGTTTCTGGCCTTATTGCGCAGGTGACCGACATCAGCCGTAGCTGAGCCGACAAATTTTTCTGAAATCTACCCCTGAGAGAGCTGGATCTACAGGTCGCACTTATCAGCCCAAAAGGTGTGACCTGAGCCTCAGGATGCTCTTTTCTGCCCAAAAACTGCGACCTGGACTCAAAACAGGTCAGAATCTGCGACCTGCACTTTTTTTGCAAATTTTTCCAGCGCTTTTCTGGGTTTGTCTGAAGCTTCTTTCAGGGTTTTCTAGCCTCTGTCTCTGCCCGTTTAGACCTATTTCTGATCTGCTTCACTCATCTAAGAGGGAATCTTGACCCTTAGGGCTCTAGTACCCCCCACTTTTTGTCAGCAAGTCTTTGATGTTTCAGAAATTTGAATTTCCAGTGTTTCAGCCTTGTTTTTCCCAGATCGGATACCTCTTTTTCAGATCCCTTTAGATCAGCTCTTCTCCCTCTCAAAACACCTCATATCGTTTCATTTGGGTTCATTTCTAAGGCCACTACCTTGTCCCTCTTATTTATAGCTGATCTTCTCCTTTTTAGCAGCAACCTTGCCTCTGCCTCTTTGTTGTTCTCTGGACCACTTTTCAGCAGATTTACCCTTTAGATCCCAGTCCCTCCGTACCTTAGATCTATTGGCCTCTTTTTAGTGTACTTTGCCTAGTTTTTTCCCTCTTATAGATTAGTTTTGAGAGACCCACCTTATTGGGTTAGATTGATGCATTTTTAGTTGTTAATTTTCTGTTCTTTCAGTCTTATTTCCTACAGATTTCTTTTCCATTACGTAGCACACTTTTTTCCTTTACTCTCAAAACATCTGGGTTTAAACAATTAAAATTAACACACGCCACACATAGACCCTAATTGAAGAACCGCCTGGTTAACACTGCCTGGCAAAGACTTTAAAATCAACTGTCACTGCACCTTTCTGCCCTTGACCTCACTTGATTTTGTCCCTCCCTTCCCTTGTCAGTTTTTCTTCTTCCTGTCATCATTGCACCCCCACGGCACCTTTCTCGGAGACTTCTTGGCCTTCACCCTCAATTTCCGCTTGGTCGAATTCCTCCTTCCCGTCATAATCGGGTAAGTCCCCCCCCCCCCCCCGAGTCTGCACTCCAACTCTTCCTCTGATTGTTCAGGATCTCCCCCTAGTCTTGGTCCCCCCCCTGTCACTTTCACCATGTCTACTTCAGGGCCTACTACCAGCACCAACCCCAGTACTACTACTGGGTCTGTTTCCAGTGGAACCACCTCGGGACCTACCTCGACTACCCCATTACTTCCTTATATGGCCGGCCTTAGTCTCCCCGACTTCAATCAGCTAATTAATGATCCTATCCGCCACGATGTTAGTTGGCCTGCTATGCCAACCAAGGTCCCCTTCGACATTCCCAAGTTCGAAGGCCTTGCTACTAAGGATCCCTCCAACCATATCCAATCCTTCCATATGTGGTGTTCCTCCAATTCCATTACTGACGACTCTATTCATCTTAGATTGTTCCAACACATGCTTACAGGTGAAGCTTCTAAATGGTATGCTGAACAGGCCACCTCCTCCCATACCACTTTTGTGACCATTGCCCATGCCTTTTTATCTTATTTCCAGCTCCCTCTCCGATACAATACTGGTACCGAGATTTTAACCTCCTTCTCTCAATACTCCTCCACCCGCCTTTCCGCTCATGTCCAGGAATGGCGGCGCAGAAGAAGCTTATGTCGAGCTCCTCCCTTTGAAGATCAGGTTTATATGGACTGGTTCCTTTGCTCTCTCTTACCTCCCATTGGCAAAGATGTCACCTCCCATTTCCCTCAAACCAAAGAAGCCTCCCTTCAAATAGCCTTGAAATATGACCTTATTTATGCTCAATCTGGTTATGTTTATACCGTCCTTCCTGACCTCCCCAAGCCCGGTGGCACTAACGCCCTAGGGGCATCTCACTCTGCCGACAGTATCGTTAGAGCCCTTTCCCATACCTCTGCCCAACCTACTATGGGCTATGGTTTCCCTCTGGCAGGGTCCAGCACCTCCAGCACTTTTCCCCCTCCCGGTAGCATCTACCCAGGATACGGCATGCCTCCTCCTTTTGCCCCCACTCCTGCTTAACTCAATGTTTCCCACTCCAACCCTTATCCTTACACACAGCCTGGTGTCCCAGCTCCTCCAGCATTTGGACCTCCCACTCCCTTGCCTTCTCGACCCCTGCAACCGCACTTACTTCCCCCTCCAGGGCAAGTATTTGCGCAACAGGGGGCACCTAATCTTCTTCCTTTTCAAAGAAAAAGGAAAGGCAATCTATCGGCCCCTGGTACTCGTGGACCCAATCCTTCAAGTACTGATCTTCACACTGCCAACCAGCCACAGGGTTCTCAGCCCAAGCCAAATAGGCCACTTCGCACCAATAAACCATGTTTGTGTTGCAGTGTGTATGGTCACTACACTCACAATTGTCCATTATTACCACAAATGCAGCAGATGTGGGATTCTCAGGCCACCATGCGGGGACAACACTCCTCCCCTCCCTCCCCAACTACTTCTCAACCCGCTGTGTTTACCGATCCTTTCTCTCAACAAGGATTTGTGGCCACTCAACCCCCTCATGCCCCGATAATGACTCAACCTTCCTTTTTTGGTTCCTTCGATTACCAGATTCACATGATGGCCTTTGACCCACCCCTCACCGTCGAGCTCAACCTTCAAACTCGGTCCCGTCAGTATTCCACACCTCCCTTTTCATCTGTCATCGAGTCTCCATCGTCAGGTCCTATAGAGCCTCTATCGACACCCAATAGTCCCTTACAACTCCCTCCGCCCAAAGTAGAGGTTCATCCCACAACTCCTAAGGGACCATTATGCCGAAATGCTGCCTCTGGTCGGGCTGCCCATTCATACAGCATAGTAGATGATCTGGCCCAATATCCTGCCGCCATTTCCACACTGGAACTCCTCCAGTCATGTCTTTCTCAAAAGAAGACTCTACTATCTGTCATGGGCGCTGTAGATCCTGCTGATGACCAATTGATTGTCTTCGATGCCCGTCAGTCAGATTATCCCCCTCTCCCTCCTTCGGTTGCTTTCCAAATCCCAGTCAAAATCTGAAATGCCAATGTTGCTCGGTGTATTACTGATGAGGGGGCATTTACCTGCGTCATGTCCGCTTTGGTTTGGAAACAACTTGGATCTCCCGAGCTGGCCCCTTCCATGATCACCCTTCGTGTGTGGGATGGCCATGCCTCCCAGCCCATTGGCCTCTTCTGTAACTGTCCTATCACCCTTGCCGGTAAGACTGTCTGTGTCGACGTTGAAGTTATCGACACCCCTCTTGACTACAACATTCTTTTGGGGTGTAGCTACACCTATGCCATGTCTGTCGTCCCCTCCGCAGTCCACCGCAAGATGTTTTTCCCTCATAATGGAAAGATTTTCACCATTGACCAGTTGACCTACCATGAACCAAAATCTCAGACCTCTCCTGAGTCCACCATCTCTACTGTGACCAATAAACCCACTGTTGATTCTTTGACCAGTGTTTCCCCAGGCGTCTACAAAGACTCCTCTCTGCTTGGAACTTTTCCTCGTCCTCCCCCTCCCCTTGTCTCTGACCCCAGCTTAGCGAATGTTTGCATGATGCAATCGTCTCAGGCTGGCCTTCCGCAGCCTGCTCCGGCTAGTCAACAACCTCACACTCACCCATCACCTCCTGCTCCTAGCCCTTCGCTTCAGTCAGTCGAACCGTTTTCACCTGGCCCTTCCCGTCACACTCAGGAACCTACCTACCCTCCCAAGTCAATTCCCTCAGGTCCCCACCATATGGGAGTCGTCCCCCTGGTAATTACCCTGCCAGTCAAATACCTTTTGCTTGGTCCCCCCCGGTGTCTATTTGGTCCCCGTCATGGCCATCCTTTCCCTTCCTAATTTAACCTTGGGAATTCTAGTATGGTATCTTACTCCTCCCACCAAGACCCCACCAGGCCACCCCAAACCATACATAGCCGTGACACTGGTACAACCAATCCCCGTCGCTCCTTCCACCACCACAGTGCCCCTCGCCCCTCCGCAGAACCCTCCTAATGCTGCGACAACTACAGGCAAGAAATGAAAAACTTGCAAGGGGGCATCCAATGACAAAGCCACTGCACCTGACCCTACCCCTCCCCAACCCTCCAAGCCTTGTGCCTTGTGTGATGGTATCGGTCATCCCACCCATACTTGTCCTGAGTTGCCCCATATCCAACCCATGGTTAAAGTCACGTTCCCTGAATCTACGGTCCCTGACACCTCTATCTCTTCCTCATCCGTAGCCAAGAACCCCAAGACTCTTTGCACCAACAAACCCTGTGCTCTGTGTGGTGTCCATGGCCATTACTCTCACCATTGTCCTCACCTCATGCATTACCGTGCCTCTTTAGAGGTCATCCGCGAGTACGAAGTGGAACAAAATCAATCCACCTCTCCTATACTTGCTCAATATGCGTCCGATCTACTCAAGGATCCCCCTACTACCATTGACATTCCTCCCCCTGATGTTGAAACTTTGGAACCTGCTGCTCCCATCCTTTACCAATCATCATCTGCACAACCCACGAAGTACATTCCCTCTAAATCCACTCCATATGTTCTGCTTAACCCTCCTTCAGACACTTTCTCGGGTTCTTCATGTTTTGACCATCATTTTACCCATTCTTCTAACATTCCCCATGATGACCCGTATCTGCGCCTCTCTTCCCATACTGAAGATTTAGGTACCTTCGCAGCATCGTATAGTCTCCTTGACCCTTCCATTCCCTCTTCTAATCATGATCATCCCATCCGTATCTTCGATGTCCTTCGCAGCCTGAGTGCCCACTCTTCATCCCATAGTTCATCCTCTCGTTGACCTATGAGTCTTGGACTTCCTACCCAAACTGCTCCCTCCCATAGTCCTCAATGGATGTCTATCCTCTCCTCAAGCTGCCATTATTTTTCTCATCCCTCCCACTCCTTGCCTTATGACATTATTACATCGGCCCCCTCGTCCACACATTATCTTGGCTACGTCGATGGGGCAAGCCGCCACTCCCACCATCTCACTTCAGCAGCATGGGCCATCTTTACCCCCTTGCATTCCCTGGTTATTGCAAATGGGGTCTGCATTGGTAATTCCACCAATAATCAGGCTGAATTTGATGCAGTTCGTGGTCTCTTAGCCGCTGCCCTCTCTCATCACATCCTCCATCTACATGTTCATTTGGATTCCCTGCTTATTGTCTTACAACTCAATGGCATCTATCGTGTGCATAACCCTATCCTGTTTAGACAATATTTACGAGTGAAACTTTTGATCTGTGAATTTAGATTCATTACATTTAACCATATACCTAGAGATCAAAATCACTACGTAGATCAAATCGCAAATCATGTTCTATACTGCCATGTATCACACACAACACAATAACATTTCGCACCATAAACCAAATGTAAATACATCGTATATATTATATAACATTTGTTTTTAGAGTCCATCTACTCTGAAACATACAACTTGCCCACAGCACGTTACAATACAAAACTACAAAAATGGGGGGCACCACTCGCCCCTACCTAGACACTGGGGGGCACCACCTGCCCTACATATAATCACTCTCTGGAAGATCTTGAGCCAATGGCTCTGCTCCCGCAGCTTGTAGATCACGCACGCCCTGACCGGCCATCGCCATGCGTCGCATGATACCTCACCACTCTGAGGGTAGCCCAATACATAACTCTATGTACTGGTCGTCTAAATCTTGCCAACCACACTCTGACACACCGGTCAGCAGCCCCTCACATCTACGATGGAGGTCCTCCACTAGAGCCGCCATATCATCGTTCTGTGTCGTCCTTGATCCACTTGCACCTGTAGCCCCCGTTGTTGCAGGTCGTCCCATATATCCAGCTAATTTTACTAGAGCTATATCTGCATTCCAGATAGCATCAGAATTAGTACCATGAATATTAGTCACAAACTCTAAAATGCACATCACAGATTAGTTACTCGTCACTCACCATCGGGTCCCCATACTTGACCAGGCGGAAGCGGCAAGTCCAGATCTCCCCAATAACTCATCCCACTATAGGGATAATCATCTATGTATAGTGGCATATGATCCCAATAAGCAAAGAACTCTAGTCAAAACACTCGTCCAACCGCCCCTCCTCCTCCTCTACACAGTAATTGTCCCCACCGACGCATCCGTGGCTCCCTTGGCCCACCATCAGGCAACTGCACACAAGGTCGTAAGGTCGGGATCTTCTCAAAAAATAAAGAGCACAATACCGTCCCATAGGCACAATCATGATTCACTTGCCGCTTGCATAGCGACAACTGTCGTTTCACCAATACCAACATCATCTGGGCCCACCCATAGTAGGTCCCACTCAGCACACTCTCTACAATCATCATCTTCCCTCCAGTGATGTGATGGAATGCTTGGCTGCCAAAGATCCGCAACACTGCTGCGGCCACTGCCCGGGTCTCCAACCTCTCTAGATCACCAATGGATATCCAAGTCCCTTTGACTCGGACACCTAGACGACAATGTCGCTCAACAAACTCCATAATGTTATGCCCCCGTGGTAACACTGGCTGTGTATTTCCCACCATCCCCAATGGTGGGAGACCAGTCAAGAAATACAAATCCTGGACCGTCAGCTTGATCCTGTGCCCCTGCACTACTAACAAATCTTGATCCGGATCCCAATAACTGATAATCTGAGCCAACAAGGGCTCTCCAGCCCTCATCAATAGGTTCTCCAAAAATTTCAGAACCCCATGTCTAGCCAGTGCACAACGGACACCCTGATCCGCCTGGATCTCCGTTTGTAATGTACCTATGTCTCTCTCTCTCCACTTTATCTGTATATATGCCATATCTGCACAAAAACATCATTTTTGTCAGCCTTCAGATCAACAAAACTGCATTTTCTTACACCAAAATAGAATTTCATCCCATAACAGCACTGAAACCTCCCACATCTAGCAGGTCGCACTTGTTGGGAAAAACCCGGGCTAGGGCACACTTTTTAGGCCAAAACCTGCGTCCCAGGTCGCATATTTTTCCCCAAAAAGTGCGACTCGACCGTAATGAGGAAGTAGGGGCAGTTACTGGAATTTAAAACCCTAATCTACCATTTCAATCCATCAAAAACAAAGCTTAGGATTAGGCCTCTTACTTGCAACTGACGGTTCACAATTCCAACGGTCGGTTTGTCCGCTACGATCGATGCAAGATTTAGGGCCTTCTCTCCTCTCCACATTCACCACAGCTACACAAGCAAATGAATGATTTTGGAGGGAAAACACCCTATTAGAAGAAAACCCATGTTTTTCTTTTCACCCGCTGCGACCAAACCGTAGCCCCGTTTGACTCACCGTCTGCACCGTTGGAAAGCTCTCACCAAGCACTGAAATGGGTATCTGTCAGTTTTTTATGATGTGCTACTTCACTAGGACACATTTGGTCCATGAAGGGCCTATTCACCTCTTCCCAAAATCGAATTTCTTCACTTACGACACTTGTACTTGGGGCACCACTTTGCCTCCTTACTCGTCTTCGTTAGTGTTGACTTTCGTCATGAGCTACCCCATTGTACTCATGATTTTATGGTTCCCCATTGGACCGTACTATGAGGCAGCACCATTGAGTCGCCCTTGTTTAGAGCATCCGAGTCAAGTCACCCACACATTCATGGAGTCTACCCCGAGTCTTTTTGCACCCCGTCATAGTCCTCCATCCTGTCCTACTTAGTCCCTCTCTCATGTCACACATTATGGCCTTCATTACCCCCGTCCACTATCCCTCATGATATGGTGTCAGTTGCTGCCAAGCCATTCCTACACTTTATGCTCTAACAAGGGAAGTCGTCCACCCACTCCTCCATTTCTCTCATTCCATCATCATCATTAGTATCTACTTGTTCGCCGCTCTACTATTTTCCCCTGTGCCTTAGTTGGAGTTCCCTTATTGCCTCACCTATGGCGGACCTACTTCTGTCGACATCAGCCCATTTATTCTAGAAGCCAGGTCTACGGAGCAGTGTACCTTGGTTCGAGCCCTTCCGCGCATGATCGTGATATATACACTTGATGGTCCAGTGACGCAACAGCAGCTATTGGTGATTCTCGAGCATGTGTGAGATGTCTCAACCTTCATGAGGGGGTAGCCCTGCAGGTAGCCCCCCACTTGCCCGGATGACTTCTTCATCTCCACCCTGATGCAGCTCCTCTCATTTGATGATCTCGGCCTCAGCCGCTTGTAGCACCTTTTCGATTAGCATGTCTCTGTCAAATTTTGTGAGCCCTTCCCCATGTGTAGGGGGCATTTGGGTGCATTTGTATCTCATGTAATACCCTATTATTGTATAAGTTCTAACGGTTATTCTAGGCATCGCATGTATGTGGGCTCCATTGTGTTTCTTATCTGGCTCATGTTTAGGCCAGCACATGCTTCATTATTGTGTTCCGTGGTTTTCCGGGCACCTTATTCTTTGTAATTATTGTGTTCCATGGTTTTCCTAGCACCTTATTATTTGTACTTGGTCTCGGTGGGCATAGGTATGCCTCCCCCACCACCTTTAGCACAGGTACCATTTCATAGAGACTTGTTGCACCTGTAAGTCTCGTCTCCTCAGGGTCTAGTCCTTTCATACGTTAGGCAACCTTACATTTCTCTCTCACTTCCCTCTCAATGCCTAGTGATTGAGTTCTTACAACGTACTTCGGTCATACGATTTTCTCCTAACACTCGTACGTTGAGGGGCAATCTGTTACACCAATTTTTGGTCATCTAACCTATTATTATTAGATGAACCCAAGTACACCATGTAGGACCAATTTTACCCCAAGTAAAATTGCTTTCACCATATAAAATAACTTATTCATTCATACCTCCCAGTCATATTTAACCCAAAACAAGGAAATTAATCAAATAAACCCTTATTTATTTAATTATTTCCTAAGAATAAGTTATTTAAATCATTATTTAAATAATAATCTTAGTTAAATTTGACTAAATCATCCATAAATAATTAAATAAACCATCATTTGTTTAATTATATTTCCATCATTTCCTTAAAATGATAAATAAATCATTTATTTATTTATTATTTATAAATAAAAGAATTTACCCAAGTCAACAATAATTTTCCCTCCAACAAATATAATAAAATATTCCTAAAGGGTGCTTCTAGAATTCGATTAATAATATTTTATTCATGCACCGAGTTCTAGATAACCCTAATATTTTGTTATAAATAGGAGGGTTTTCCCCATTCATTAGTCACCTTCATTGCATTAGATCACTCTGGATCTACTCTTGGTCACCATTTTCCATTTTTTGCTTTGTGAACTCCCACTGAGTTCTATGTTTTTTTTCCTTCACCATTAAGAGAGAGAAATGCTAGATCTGAAACACTGAGGGCTTCCAAGAACCCATCCCACTAAGGAGAACCGGAAAACACCTTTATTGTTTTCCTCTCAGGTGCCCCATTCTTTAATATAATACAAAATTCTTTTAAAAACATTGTTTCTTGTCTTGTCCATTGAATGCATGGAGCCATGTTATATCTTATCTGCTTAATATCTTTTTGTACTTAGATCTGAATTTATGTAGCTACTTAAAGATGTTTTGTAGCCATAATCGATGTTAGGGCTATTTGTTATGCATAGCTAAAGTGATCTTTTACGACGAAAGATTCATACTAACACCTTTTCCCTCCAAAAAATATAATAAAATATTCCTAAAAGGTGCTTCTAGAATTCGATTAATAATATTTTACTCATGCAGCGAGTTCTAGACCGCCCCAATATTTTGTTATAAATAGGGGGGTTTTCCCCATTCATTAGTCACCTTCATTGCATTATATCACTCTGGATCTTCTCTTGGTCACCATTTTCCATTTTACTTTGTGAACTCCCATTGAGTTCTATGTTTGCTGCTACATCCATAAGAGAGAGAGAAATGCTAGATGGAAAGAGGCTGGAGGACTTCTGAGAACCCATCCCAGAGAGAACTGGAAAACACCTTTATTTTTTCCTCTCGGGTGCCCATTCTTTAATATAATACAAAATTCTCTTGTATTCTTCTTGTCTTGTTCATTGGATCTATGGAGCTATGGTATTTTTTATCTGCTTAATATCTTTTGTGCTTAGATCTGAATTTGTGCAGCAATCTTAAAGGTATTTTGCAGCCATAATCGATGTTAGGGCTATTTGTTATGCATAGCTAAAGTGATTTTTTTACGACGAAAGATTCATACTAACAACGAGAATGTTGCATTGAAAAACATTAATAACATTAAAAAAATTGTTACTTCTAAGTTCAAAGAAAAAATGTGGTGTGAGAAAGATATAGCAGCTAAAAGAAAATTAAGATATTATAAGGAGGTCATCAACCCCACCCTAGAAGATCAAAAGTATCTCTCTATTTTAACTAGCTCAAAGAAGAAAATTAATATAGCCAAGATTAGAATGAATTCTCATGAGCTCCATAGTGAAACAGGTCATTGGACAGCCCTTAGGGCTCTCGTACCCTCCACTTTTTGTGGGCAAGCCTTTGTTGTTTTCAGAAGTCTGAATTTATATAGTTTCAGCCCTATTTTTCTCAGATATGATACCTCCTTTTCAGATCCCTTTAGATCAGCTCTTCTCCCTCTCAAAACACCTCATATCATTTTGTTTGGGTTCATTTCTAAGGCCATTGCCTTGTTTCTTATATCTTTAGCTGATCTCCTCCTTTTTCGCAGCAACCTTGCCTCTGCCTCTTTGCTTTTCTCTGCACCACTTTTTAGCAGACTTACCCTTTAGATCCCAGTCCCTCCAGACCTTAGATCTCTTGGCATTTTTTTAGCATGCTTTGCCTCATTGTTTCCCTCTTATAGAATAGTTTTGAGAGACCCGCCTTCTTGGGTTGGATTGCTTCCTTTTTAGTTGTTAATTTTATGTTCTTTCAGTCTTATTTACTGCAGATTTCTTTTCCGTTATGCAGCACACTTTTTCTTTTACTCTCAAAACGTCTGGGTTTAAACAATTAAAATTAACGCACGCCACACACTGACCCTAAGTGAAGAAGCGCCTAGTTAACACCGCCTGGCAAAGACTTTAAAATTAATTGTCACTGCACCTCTCTGCTCTTGACCTCCCTTGATTCTGTCCTTACCTGCCATTATCGGTGTTTCTTATTCTCATCATCATTGCGCCCCCAAGGTGCCTCTCCCGGAGACTTCTTCGCCTTCACCCTCATTTTCTTCTTGGTCGACTCCCTCCTTCCCATCGTCATCGAGTAAGTCTTCCCCTGAGTCTGCACTCCGACTCTTCCTCTAATTGTTTGGGTTCTCCCCCTACTCCTGGTTCTCCCCCTGTCACTTTCACCATGTCTACTTCAGGGCCTACTACCAGCAGTAACCCCAGTACTACTTCTGGGTCTGTTTCCAGTGGAACCACCTTGAGACCTACCTCGACTGCCCCATTACTCCCTTATATGGCCGGCCTTAGTCTCCCCGACTTCAATCAGCTAATTAATGACCCTATCCACCACGATGTTAGTTTGCCTGCTATGCCAACCAAGCTCCCCTCCGACATTCCCAAATTCGAAGGCCTTGCTAGTGAGGATCCCTCCAACCATATCCAATCCTTCCATATGTGGTGTTCCTCCAATCCCATTATTGAAAACTCTATTCGTCTTATATTGTTCCAACGCATGCTTACCGGCGAAGCTTCTAAATGGTATGTTGAATAGGCCACCTCCTCCCATACCACTTTTGCGACCATTGCCCAAGCCTTTTTATCTTATTTCCAGCTCCCCCTCTGATACGACACTGGAACCAAGCTTTTAACCTCTTTCCATCAATCTTCTTCGACCCGCCTTTCTGCTCATGTCTAGGAATGGTGGCGACGACAAAGCTTGTGTCGCGCTCCCCCCTTTGAATATCAGGTTTACATGGACTAGTTCCTTCGCTCTCTCTTACCTCCCATCGACAAATATGTTGCATCCCATTTTCCCCAAACTGAAGAAGCTGCCCTCCAAATAGCCTTGAAGTATGACCTTATCTACACCCAATCTGGTTATATTTATATCGTCCTCCCTGACCTCCCCAAACCTGATGGCCCTAATGCCTCGGGGGAATCTCACTTTGTTGTTGGTATCGTCGGAGCCCTGTCACATACCTCTGCCCCCCCTCTTCCGGACCATGGTTTTCCTCCAGGGGCCCGCCCATCCAGCGTTTTTTCCCCTCCTGGTAGCATGTATTCAGGCTACGGCATGCCTCCTCCTTTTGCCTACCCTCCTGTTTACCTTACTGCTGCCCACCCTACTCCTTATCCATATCCGCAACCTGGTGTCCCAACTCCTCCAGCATTTGGACCACCCATTCCCTTGCCTTCTCCACCCCCACAACCGCACCTACTACCCCCTCCAGGGCAAGTATTTGCACAAAATGGGGCACCTACTTTTCCTCCTTCTCAAAGAAGGAGAAGAGGCAATCTCTCCACTTCTGGTAATCGTGGACCCAATCCTTCCAATATCGACTCTACCACTGCCAACCAGCCACAAGGCTCTCAGCCCAAGCCAGACAGACCACTTCGCACCAATAAGACATGCTTGTGTTGCGATGTTTATGGTCACTACACTCACGATTGTCCCTTATTACCACAAATGTGGCAGCTATGGGATTCTCAGGCCACCGTATGCGGACAACACTCCTCCCCTACTTCCCCTCCCACCCCCGTTACTTCTCAACCTGCTGTGTTTACCGATCCTTTCCCGCAACAAGGATTCATGGCCACTCAACCGCTTCACGCCCCGATAACCACTCAACCTTCCCCTTCTGGTTCCTCTGATTACCAGATTCTCATGATGGCCTCTGACCCACCTCTCACTGTCGACCTCAACCTTCAAACTCGGTCCCTTCAGTATTGCACACCTCCTGTTCTGTCTGTCTCCGAGTCTCCCTCGTCAGGTTCTACAGAGCCTCTATCGACACCCAATGGTCCCTTACAACTCCCTCTGCCCAAAGCTGAGGTCCATCCCAAGCCTCCTAAGGGACCATTATGCCAAAATTCTACCTCTGGTCGGGTTGCCCATTCATACAGCATAGTAGATGATCTAGCCCAATCTCCTGCTGCCATTTCAACACTGGAACTCCTCCAGTCGTGTCCTTCTCAAAAGAGGGCTCTACTATCTGCCATGGGTGCTGTAGATCCTGTTGATGACCAATTGATTGTTTTCGACGCCCATCAGTCAGACCATCCCCCTCTTCCTCCTTCAGTTGCTTTCCAAATCCCAGTCAAAATCTGAAACACCAATGTTGCTCGATGTATTATTGATGAAGGGGCATCTACCTGCGTAATGTCCGCTTCGGTTTGGAAACAACTCGGATCCCCTGAACTGGCCCCTTCCACCATCACCCTTCGTGCATGGGATGGCCATGCCTCCCAGCCCAATGGCCTATTCCGTAACTGTCCTATCACCTTTGCCAGCAAGACGGTTTGTGTTGAAGTTGAAGTTATCGATGCCCCTCTTGACTACAACATCCTTTTGGGGTGTAGTTACACTTATGCCATGGAAGTCGTCCCGTCTGCAGTCCACCGCAAGATGTTTTTCCCTCATAATGGCAAGATTTTCACCATTTACCAATTGACCTACCATGAACCAAAATATCAGACCTCCCCTGAGTCCACTATCTCTACTGTCACCAATAAACCAATTGTTGATTCGTTGACTAGTGTTTCCCCCGGCGTCTACAAAGACTCCTCTTTTCTTGGAACTTTTCCTGGTCCTCCCCCTCCTCTCGTATCTGACCCCAGCTCAGTGCATGTTTGCATGATGAAATTGTCTCAGGCTAGCCTTCCCCAGCCTGCTCTAGCTAGTCAGCAACCTCTATCTCGCCCACCGCCTCCTGCTCCTAGCTCTTCGCTTCAGTCAACCGAACCTTTTTCCCCCGGCCCCTCCCATCACACTCAGGAACCTTCCTACCCTCCTGAGTCAGTTCCCTCAGGTCTCCACCATATTGGTGTCATCCCCCCTGGTCACTACCCCGCCAGTCAGATACCTTTCCTTGGTCCCCCCCCGGGCATCTATTCAGTCCCCGTCATGGCCACCCTTTCCCTTCCTAATTTAACCTTGGGAATTCCCGTTTGGTATCTCACCCCTCCAACCGAGACCCCACCAGGCCACCCCAAACCATACATAGCATTGACACCAGTACAACCGATCCTCGTCGCTCCTTCCACCACCACAATGCCCCTCGCCCCTTCACAGAACCCTCCTAATGCTACGACAGCTACCGGAGAGAAATGAAAAACTCGCAAGGGGGCATCCCATGACAAGGCCACCGCACCTGACCCTACCACTCCCCAACCCGCCAAGCCTTGTGCCTTGTGTGATGGTATCAGTCATCCCACCCATATTTGTCCTAAGTTGCCCCATATCCAACCCATGGTTAAAGTCGCGTTCCCTGAATCTACGGTCCCTGACACCTCCGTTTCTTCCTCATCCGTAGCCAAGAACCCCAAGACTCTTTGCACCAACAAACCCTGTGCTCTGTGTGGTTTCCATGGCCATTATTCCCACCATTTCCCTCACCTCACACATTACTAAGCCTCTTTAGAGGTCATTCACGAGTACGAAGTTGAACAAAATCAATCCGCCTCGCCCATCCTTGCTCAGTATGCGTCAAGTTTACTTGAGGATCCCCTGGCTACCATTGACATCCCTCCCCCTGATGTTGAGATGTCCGAGTCTGCTACTCCTCTCTTATACCTATCATCATCCGCACACCCCTCAGAGTACATCCCCTCTGAATCCACTCCGTCTGTTTCACTTGATCCCCCTTCCGCCACTTTTTCGGGCTCTTTACATTTCGACCATATTTTTACTTGTTCTTCTGTCATTTCCCCTAATTACCCGTATGTGCACCTTTCTTCCTCTACTGATGATCTAGGTATCTTTGCAGCCTCTTGTGGTTTCCACCACCTTTCCTTTCCTTCCCATCATCCCGATACTCCCATCCGTATCTACGATGTACTTCGCAACATGCGTCCCCACTTTTCCTCCCTTTTCTCATCTTGTGATGATATTCCTTCGACCCTCTCGTCCACTCATTACCTTGGTTATGCCGATGGCGCCAGTCGCTATTCTCGAAACCTTGCCTCAGCCTCTTGGGCCATTTTTATCCCCTTGCATACCCTTGTTCTTGCAAATGGGGTCTGCATTGGTCAAGCCACCAACAATCAGGCTGAATATGATGCAGTTCGTGGTCTCTTAGCCGATGCTCTCTCTCATCACATCCTCCATCTGCATGTCCATTTAGATTCTGTGCTTCTCCTCTTACAACTTAATGGTGTCTATCGTGTGCATAACCCTATCCTGTTTAGACAATATTTACGAGTGCAACTTTTGATACGTGAATTTAGATTCATTACATTTAGCCATATACCTAGAGATCAAAATCACTATGTAGATCAAATCGCAAACCATTTTCTAGACTGGCATATATCACAAACAACACAATAACATTTAACACCATCAACCAAATACATATACATCACATATATTATATAACATGTGTTTTTAGAGTCCATCTACTCTGAAACATACTACATGCCCATAACATGTTACAATAACAAAACTACAAAAATGGGGGGCACCACTCACCCCTACATCGACACTGGGGGGCACCACCTGCCCTACATCTAATCACTCTCTGGAGGATCCCGAGCCAATGGCTCTGCTCCCGCAGCTCGTAGATCACACACAGCCTGACCGGCCATCGCCATGCGTCACATGATACCTTGCCACTCCGAGGGTAACCCAATACATAACTTTATGTACCGGTCATCTAAATCCTGCCAACCACGCTCCGATACACCGGTCAACAGCCCCTCACATCTACGACGAATGTCCTCCACCAAAGTAGCCATATCCTCGCTCTGCTCCGTCCTTGATCCACTTGTCCCTATCACTCCCGTCACTGCAGGTCGTCCCATATATCCGGCCGCTTTTACTGGAGCTATATCTGCATTCCAAAACATATAATGATTAGTACCATGCATACAAGTCACAAACTCTAAAATGCACATAACAGATTAGTTGCTTGTCACTTACCATCGGCCCCCCACACTCGACCAGGTGGAAGCGGCAAGTCCGGATCTCCCCAATAACTCATCCCACTATAGGGATAGTCGTCTATGTATAGTGGCATCTGATCCCAATGGGTGAAGAACTCTGGTCGACACACCCGTCCGACTACCCCTCCTACTCCTCTACATAGTAATCGTCCCCACCGACGCATCCGAGGCTCTCTCGGACCTCCATCAGGCAACTGTACACAAGGTCGTAAGGTCGGGATCTTCTCAAAGAAGAAAGAGCACAACATCGTCCCATAGGCGCAATCATGATTCACTTGCTGCTTGCATAGCGACAGCTGTCGTTTCACCGACACCAACATCATCAGGGCCCACCCATAGTAGGGCCCACTCAGCACACTCTCCACGATCATCATCTTCCCTCCAATGATGTGATGGAACGCCTGGCTACCCAAGACCCGCAACACTGCTACGGCCACTGCCCGGGTCTCCAACCTCTCTAGATCACCAATGGATATTCGAGTCCCTTTGACTCGGACCACTGGTCGAAAATGTCAGTCAACAAACTCCATAATGTTATGCCCACGTGGTAACACTGGCTGCATATTTCACACCATCCCTAATGGTGGGAGACCAGTCAAGAAATAAAAATCCTAGACCGTCAACTCGATCCTGTGCCCCTGCACTACAAACGCCTCCTGATCTAGATCCTAGTAACTGATAATACGGGCCAACAAGGGCTCTCCAGCCCTCATCAAAGGGTTCTCCAAAAGTTTCAGCACCCCATACCTAGCTAGTACACGATGGAAACCCTGATCCGTCTGGATCTTCGTCCGTAATGTACCTAAGTCTCTCTCTCTCCATTTGATCAATATATCTGCCATATCTGCACACAAAAAACATTTTTTCGGTCTAAAGATCCAAAACTCTGCATTTATTCACACAAAAACTGAATCTCAGCCCAAAACAGCACCGGCATCACCTCCCTCTCACAGGTCTCACTTTTCAGCAAAAACCTGGGCCAGGTCGCACTTTTCAGGCCCAAACCTTCGTCCGAGGTCACAATTTTTTCCCCAAAAAGTGCGACCCAGCTGTGAGGAATAAATAGGGGCAGTTACTGAGATTTAAAGCCCTAATCTGCAACTTGAATCCATCAAAAATAAAGCTTAAGATTAGGCCTCTCACCTACAACTGACGGATCACAATTCCAACGGTCAGTTTGTTCGCTACGATCACCGCAAGATTTAGGGCCTTCTCTCCTCTCCACATTCACCACAGCTACACAAGCAAATGAATAATTTTGGAGGGAAAACGCCCTATTAGAAGAAAACCCCTGTTTTTTCTTTCACCCACTGTGACCAAACCGTAGCCCCTTTTGACACACCATCCACACCGTTGGAAAGCTCTCACCGAGCACTCAAATGGGTATCTATCAGTTTTTTATGTTTTGATACTTCACCAGGACACATTTTGTCCATGAAGGGTCTATTCACGTCTTCTCAAAATCGAATTTCTTCACTTACGACACTTGTACTTGGGGCACCACTTTGCCTCCTTACTCATCTTCGTTCGTGTTGATTTTTGTCATGAGCTACCCTATTGTACTCATGCTTTTATGGTTCCCCATTGGACCCGTACTATGAGGCAGCACCATCGACTCGCCCTTGTTTAGAGCATTCGAGTTGAGTCACCAGCACATTCATGGAGTCTATCCCGAGTTCCTATGTACCCCGCCATAGTCCTCCCTCCTTTCCTACTTGGTCCCTCTCTCATGACCCACATCATGGCCTTCAGTACCCCTGTCCACTATCCCTCATGATATTGTGTCAGTCGCTGCCAAGCCATTCATACACTTTATGCTCTAACAAGGGAAGTCGTCCAACCGCTCCTCCATTTCTCTCATTCCATCATCATCATTAGTGTCTACTTGGTCATCACTCTACTATTTTCCCCGTGCCTTAGGTGGGGTTCCCTTATTGACTCACCTATGGTGGACCTCCTTCTATCGACAGCAGCTCATTTACTCCAGAAGCCAGGTCCTGGGGGGCAGTATACCTTGGTTCGAGCTCTTCCTATCATGATCGTGATATATACACTTGATGATCTAGTGACGCAGCCGCAGCTATTGGTGATTCCCAGGCATGTGTGAGATGTCTCAGCCCTCATGAGGGGGTGGCCCTGCAGGTAGCCCCCCACATGCCCAGATGACTTCATTTCAGCCCTTGATGCAGCTCCTCTCATTTTATGATACCGGCCTCAGCTGCTTGCAGCGCCTCTTCGATTTGCACGTATCAGTCACATTTTGCGAGCACTCCCCCCGCATGTAGGGGGCACTTAGGCATATTTATATCTCATGTACTACCATATTTTTTCATAAGTCCTAACGACTATTCCAAGCATCGCATGTATGTGAGATTCATCATATTTATCTGGCTCATGTTTAGGCCAGCACATGCTTCATTATTGCATTCTGTGGTTTTCCGGGCACCTTATTCTTTGTACTTATTATGTTCTGTGGTCTTTCAGGCTCCTTATTCTTTGTACTTTGTCTCAGCGGGCATAGGTATGCCTCCCCCGCTGCCTTTAGCATAGGTACCACTTCATAGAGACTTGTTGCACCTGTAATTCTTGTCTCCTTAGGGTCTAGTCCTTTAACACATCAGACACTAGTACATTTCTCTCTCTCACTTCCCTTTTTCTATCTAGTGATTAATTTCTTACAACATACTTCGATCATACGATTTGCTCCTAACACTCGTACGTTGGGGGGCAATCTGTTACACCACTTTTTGGTCATCTAACCTATTATTATTAGATGAACCCAAGTACACCATGTAAGACCAATTTTACCCCAAGTAAAATTGCTTTCACCACACAAAATAACTTATTTGGTCATATTTAACCCAAAACAAAGAAATTAATTAAATAAATCTTTATTTATTTAATTATTTCCTAAGAACAAGTTATTTAAATCATTATTTAAATAATATTCTTAGTTAAATTTGACTAAATCATCCATAAATAATCAAATAAACCATTATTTATTCCCATCATTCCCCTAAAATGATAAATAAATCATTTATTTATTTATTATTTATAAATAAATGAATTGACCCAAGTCAAGAATCCTTTTCCCTCCAACAAATATAATAAAATATTCCTAAAAGGTGCTTCTAGAATTCGATTAATAATATTTTATTCATGCACCAAGTTCTAGACTGCCCCAATATTTTGTTATAAATAGGGGGGTTTTCCCCATTCATTAGTCACCTTCATTGCATTAGATCACTCTGGATCTACTCTTGGTCACCATTTTCCATTTTGTTTTGTGAACTCCCATTGAGTTCTATGTTTGCTTTTCTACATTCATAAGAGAGAGAAATGTTAGATCTGAAACACTGAGGACTTCCAAGAACCCATCCCACTAAGGAGAACCGGAAAACACCTTTCTTGTTTTCCTCTCAGGTGCCCCATTCTTTAATATAATACAAAATTCTTTCATATACATTCTTATTGTCTTGTTCATTGGATCTATGGAGCTATGGTAATTTTTTATCTGCTTAATATCTTTTGTGCTTAGATCTGAATTTGTGCAGCAATCTTAAAGGTATTTTGCAGCCATAATCGATGTTAGGGCTATTTGTTATGCGTAGCTAAAGTGATCTTTTACGACGAAAGATTCATACTAACAACGAGAATGTTGCATTGCAAAACATTAATAACATTAAAAAAATTGTTACTTCTAAGTTCAAAGAAAAATTGTGGTGTGAGAAAGATATAGCAGCTAAAAGAAAATTAAGATATTATAAGGAGGTCATCAACCCCACCCTAGAAGATCAAAAGTATCTCTCTACTTTAACTAGCTCAAAGAAGAAATTTAATATAGCCAAGATTAGAATGAATTCTCATGAGCTCCATAGTGAAACAGGTAGTTGGACAGTTCTTAAAACACCATGGATGGAAAGGATCTACCATCTCTGTCAGAATATGAACATCGAGGATGAAAATCACTTCCTCTTAGAGTGCCCCACGTACAACCACATTAGAGCTCAGTTTCATAATCTTTGTTGCGATACTCACCTTCCTAGCCTTTTAAGATGCCAAAATTATAGTGAGCTCGAGAGGCTTCTCTCCAAGCTTTTTGAGCATAGGAATAAAATCTTAAATCAAACTAAATAACTCTTTTCTTTAGGTCCAATAGACCAAAGATTGGTCTCAGTGGACATTAACCATCATCATCATCATCATCATCATAATTATTATTTAGTATTAAATGTTTATTATTATTATAGAATAATAATTATTATTTATTAATTAAAATCACTACTATTATTAATTATTATTTATATTTAATTAATTATGTACATTTTTAATATATTTTTAATTTTTAATATTTATTATTACTAAATTTTAAATTATTTATTATTATTTAATTATTTATTAATACTATTAATTGATAATAGTAGCAAGTTTAATTAATAACAATTAATTATTTATTTATAGTGAATAAAAGTTAAGTTTAACATTAAATATATAATTATAATTGATTAGTTAATTTTAATTAATAATAATTAATTAATTATAGTAATTAAATAAAATTAAATAATAATAAATTAAATTTAATATTAAATAATAATAATTATAAATAAATAATTATTATTAATTATAATGATAATATTAATATTTTATCGCAATATTTTTCTTATTATTATTTCTATTATTATATATTTATAAATGATAGATATAAATGAAGCCTTCGGCTATATCAACCGCATTAATATTATTAATGTGGTTGTGCTAATTAGGAACATGTTATGGATGATGTTTATTATTTCTTACACTCCCTTATCTGTACAATCCTTTTAGTGGAAAACGAATTATTTAATTATCCCCTACACTCTATCATTCAGGGTTGGAATGTTGTAAAAGTGTTTCACTGTCATTATTTTTTTTTTAGGTTTTATTTTTTATAATGTTAAATTATAAAACATATATTTTAATTGTTTTTAAAAATATATAAATATTTTATATTATTAGCATTTTTTGCGAAATATTAATACATTTTTTTAATATTTATAAATGTTTATGAAAATCACATCAACATGTTATTTACTTTAATAAATTTAAATATATAATGTTATTAATATGTGTCTAGATTTTGATATGTATTCTTTTTAGGTTGGAGAAGTGTGTGGATATTTATCACTACAGAGTTTTGTTATTTAACTGTAAAGTTTTGTAATTATATTGAAATAGTTTTTCACAACAAAATTGATAAAATAAGTGAAATCTATATAATGAAGGTTAATTTTCATTTATGTTTTAGAATTTTAATAACTAAATTTCTATTTAAATTATTAAAACGATCAAATGTAAAAAATAGAGAACAAAATGAAACACACACATACATATCTACAATCAACACAAATTTTTCCCTAGGAAATCCTTATGGGAGAAAAGCAACCCTAAAATGTAAAGTTATACTACTCTCTCTTTTCTCGTATGGAAAATATGCAAGTACAAAGAAAGAGGTAATATACCTCTCGCGTGTAAGGTTGTTATAGAAGCTTAACTTCATATATTTTTCTCTCTAACTTCACACTCCTAGATGTATTTTCAACTATAGAACAAAATACAATAACACAAAATGGAACTCTTATTCCTCCTCGTGACCCAGTGTTTAACATAGCGTGATAGCCAACTAGGTGTAAGATTTGACTCCCTTAACCCTTAATGAGGTCTATGATTTTATACATTCTAGAGTCTTGTTGAAATTCCACATGTAGATAGCTTTCTATGCATGAGTAATGGGGCTAACGTGACATCCTCTTGTACCATGGTGGTCAACATGATAGGTCAACTTACCAATGTTTCTTGTAACCCTAAATTCATTCTCTAGTGAATCAGGTTCCTAAAGGTGAACCTCATCTTGGATGTTATCCTTTAAAATCCCTATGAAGACATCAATATTATGCTCCTCTGGAATATCATTTACCCTGATATTCAATTTTTGGAAGCCCTCAATGTGCTCCGTCATTGAACCCTTTTGTTTGAGATTTATCATTTGGATAAAGAAGGTTTTTCTTTGTGTATCGTCATAATATGTTATCCTCTATGTTGCCTTGCTATCCATCTATTGGAGATGAACATCATTTACTCAATGGTGTCACATAAAACGATCCCATCTTTCATTACTGGGGATAGAAACATTGAGTAACTTTCTATAGACTTCATCTACTTTAGTATATTTCTCAAAAGTTAGCTTGTTGATGAAAATGTGTTTGATTTCATGTGTGATAGTTAAATCAAACTCCACAGCTTCTATAAAATATTTCCATGTGATATGCCCTTTGATGCCTGCAAATTTGGATTTGTCTATTGCAATAGTGTAGAGTTTCTAATAGTAATTTTCGAAGCTGATTAATCTATCATTCAGTGCTACTAACCCTGGAAATCATCGTTGGTTCAATAAATTAAACTTGATATGAAATCTATGGACAACATTGTCCAGAGTCTGACATTTTGTTTCCAATTGGGTCATCAAATTCTCTTTTGTGATACTTTCTTAATCTCTAGGATAGTCTCTGTCCTGTCTGCAATCTGGAATCTAGTCTTTGAATTCAACTCTTTAATCATGGTTGTGGCCTCACCTAGTTTTGTGTCCCAGTGTTGTTCTAACTTGTTCTATTGTTTTCTTGCACCTCTCAATTTATTCTTCTTGCTCAAAAATTATCTAAATGGATGGCCAGATTTCAGTTATGGCTTGATTTATTTCAAGCCAAACATTCTCCTTGGCCTATGCCAAAGTCCAAGACATCAGTGACTCATTTACTAGTTGTTCAATATTCTTGGCAATTTGGTGATATTTCTGCATCTTAGCTACATAGAGGGTGTCATTTTTTTTATCTTGTGTCCTTCCAGATTCTTCATTTTATCTTGTAGCTTGTTATTCTCTTGTCTCTGAAGAGACAGGTCCTGCATAATTTTTCTCAAATCACTTGATGTTGAAGTTGAATCCCCTGTTTTTTCTAAAACTGCAATTTGTATGGATGTCACTGTAGTTACAATCAATTGTGTAGCCTATTCTTTTTCCTTTAGTAATTTTTCTATTTGTTCTTCCATCTCCTTAATTTGTACATTTTTCTCAATAATCAACTTAAGCATGTCTTCTTTATGCTGCTCATTTTCTTCTATTTATTTTTCTTCCTGATCCTTTATATATGGTAACTTAAGTTGCTTCCTAATTTTTGTTATCTCTACATTATTTCTCTTCAAAATTTCTTCCACTACTTTGACATCACTGGGATCATAACCCAGCTTGATCAGCAAGTCCTCCAATGATTTGATTTTGTTGTCATTTTCCAATGAGGATATTTTCTCCAAATTTAACTATGTCTTGACATTGGTGAGGGATGTCCTTAATTTTGAAGTTGTCATAGAAGTGTTGGTCATGATGGAGGAAATCATTTCTCCAGACTGTCTATCCATATCCATTTGATCTATAGGAGGTATTTTATTTGCATCAAATGAAAAAATAATCTTCTTGTAGTCTAAAGGGGTTTCTGGAAATGGAACTTGAACCTGTAAGAATTCCATCTACATTCTCCCTTTCTCACTGTCAAATGTTGTTAATAATATATGCTTGGAAGTGGAGGTTTTCTTCCAAAACTAAGCATAATTGTTGGCCTTGAGTGCTTCATTCTTCTGCTTAATTTCCAAAAAAATATTAAAGATGTTGGGCTCATCTTAGTTGTCACCCAATTCTATTGATTGTGTTATTTCTAAAAGATTCTATGAGGTCGAGGAGAATGGAGTATCAGGGAAAATATCCCCACACCCTATCGAAACGTGTGAATCAATCATGACAATGGTGTCTTGTCATTCATCATTCTGAATGGTGACTTATTTGGAGTCTGTCTTAAACCTTTTCTGATATATGATGAAATATTTGGCACTAATTTCAGTAACTACTGAAGTTTTTTCTTCCCCTTTCCTTTTGTTATGTTTCTCTTGAGGCACTAGAGTTTCGGAGGTGGCTATTAATAGAATTTTCTCCTCTACCTCCTATAGTATATTATCCTCCCACTAGTCTTGATTCATAAATTTATCGATCTCTGGTTTGGGGGTATGATTGTAAGGTGTGGTTTTGTGTGCCACACTTAAATTAGAAATAACAAGGGGTCATATGACCAGGTGAAAATTGGATGAAAATTCATCTGCTTGAGGACTGAATCTTCCTCATTCCCTACTGCTCTGGTATTGTATATGAAAGGTCCCACTTGTGTCTTAATCTTAAATTGTGACTTCCTTTTACCTTAAACAAAGTGGAGTTCACCCATATTAATCATCTTCCTTATATATTCCAGAGAAATAATCCTTAGAAGAACATATTTGAGCAGTCTGTATGGAGCCATTTCACACCGATGCACTCTTATTTCTATATAATTCTGGTATAGATACTAGTCTCCAGTCTTGGTCTGCTCACTTAGGTGAAAAATCCTATTGATATCTCAACTGATCTTTGGCTCAATTTTAATGTTGAGAAGCCCTATAGTTGTATGGATAAATCTATCTATGAAGTCTATGAAATTAAACTCTGTTGAATTTCTTCTCACAACTGAGGTCCACTATATCACTGATTGGTTACTTCATTGATCATCTTGTTTGTGCAGTGTTATGGGAAACTTGTCACCCTGCTAAAAAAGAAACATGTACACTAATATAGATGCATACTTAATTATCCAAGCTCTTTTACTTATAGATGCATTAAATTATTACATATAACAGAGAATTTAAAACCATGAAACATAAACACATAAGATGAAGAATAAAGAGACTAAGGCACAAATAATTGATTATGGAGTTCACCCAATTCAGAGTACATCTCCAGGCCCTGCTCAACAGTGGGGAGGCCTTCATTTATTAAGTGACAAGAAGAAGAAAAAGTATAAGAAAAATTACATAAAACACCCTTATACCTCCAAACTAGAAAATGCCCAAAAAATGGAGACCTTTGTTGCAGAAATTGACATCACCATCAGATTCCTATCATTGAGAGCTGTAGAATCCATATAAAATTTTCCCAATTTGGACACTGGAAAATTTCATACCCTTTGGAAATGTGGCTCAGATCATGGTTCCACTTCCTCCCTGAATGGCTCAGGGTTTCCTCTCCTCGAACTGCGCACCCCCTGTACCTTTTCTGTCCCTGCTATGCCAAATGTTGAATTTTTATACAAAAAACTTGGTGGACTTACCAAGGCTTGGGTTGTTGGCGTATTGGTTAAATTCCAAAAATGGAGGAGCGGGTGGGGGATCAAGTCCTACCCCTCCCTTCTTTTTTACATCAGATGTGATAAGGCAGTGGGTAGGTCCGCTCCACGTGGCCCGACCTGACCCATTCATGGTATAATGGGTGTTGTGGTGGGTGGGTCTATTTCCACGCGGCCCGAACCAACGACTTCGTTGACCATCATTGATAAGTATGGTCAGGAGTTGGGGAGGGGGCGGGGGTCATGACCCATCCCCCTTTTTTTTAATATTTTTTTGTTATGTGGTAATTGGGAGGGGTGAGGGTCATGGCCCACCGCATTATTTATATTTTTTGTTTAAAAAAAAAAGCAACCCCAACTATTCATTCTAACATATTTTGGGGGATATTAGACAAATTAATAATCCCATAATTTTTCTCAGAAATTGACCAGATTCTGGCGCCAGAAAATTGCAAAATTGTTACCTCCTTAACCTCCCATATCACCAAGTCAACCCAAAACTTTGAGCAACTCTAACTTTCACATACAGACTCAGTTTGAAGAATTGTTTGCACCGTTGCAATCAGAAAGACGAGATCTTCAACTTGACATTGAGTTTACCACATTTCTTCCACTTTGATTTTTGAGTCTTTTTCCTTGCCATTGGTGTATGTAGATCTGCCTAGATCACTTAAAAATTCCTTCTGTAGCGATCTGCATCAATTATTCATGCATATTATCAACCAAAAAGTGATTGAAATTAAACATGAATGTTGGCTTATGCTCCTTCGAAAATGAAAAGAAATCCTAAAATAGGCTCATCCACCCATTGGTCTGATTGCTACCCTAGAAGGCATGATGCTAAGGAAATAATTTGTTTAGATTTTTTTGGGAACATGGAGGTTGGATAAGGGGGAATTTTCTTGGGGAGCTTAGCATCCTCTGGGAGGAAAATATTGAAAATTTGGGCTCTCTAAGGGAAGGTGAGTTTATGATATAAATCCATAAGGGCATGTATAGAGAAATGGCTTGGGGATTCATTTTCATGAATCAGTAACATTTGATTCATGGTTTATGTTGAAATTGTGAGAAGAATGTCTCCATTCTAGGCCATAATGGTTCTCTGAATGAGATTATATCTGGCTTGACACCACATGATGAAATCATGAAAATGGTGTGTCTATGGAAACATAGACCTAGGTAACAGGGATTCCAAAAATTTAATCTCATCCCCCTGGTCTAGATAGGTTTGTTTCAACCAGTGATGTAATTTGAACAAGTTGAATTCACACTCGGTATCAACAATTTTATAGTACTTGTCTGCTAGGGGTGTATCGTTGAGGTTTAGGGTGGAAGAGGACTTAGGGTTATCATCATCGTTTGGTTTTCTATTAGTGTATTTTCCTTTTCCTTTTGGAACCATGTCTGCCATCTTTGAGGGATAAACAGAGAAATAGTAGATGTACGGGTGAAAATATTACCTAAACGAATAATTGGATGATTGTCAATAGTAAATTGGCTCTGTATTAGTAGAAGATGACTGGTGTTCACAATGGACTCGGATTACTATCGCTAACCTGTAATCCTTTAAAAAAAATAGTGTAGAGGAGGGTCATGCATAATTAGGCAGTGTCAATTTATAAGTGTGGATTGATTACTGTTGTAGTTCAATCCATTACAGAACGCGTTCTTGAGAAATTAATGATGAAATAGTTAATCGACAATGGAAATATGGAAATGGGTTGATAATCAATGGTAAAGGTTAATGGGTGAATGGGAGAGAGATAGGTGGCATAGTGAGGTTGGCGGGGGCTTGAACACGAGAATTGACGTGGGATTTGACATGGTGGACTGTTGGCGGGAGTAGAGGAGAGAGAGGAAATTTTCGAAGGGGGGTGGTGGTACGTGATTTTGAGTGGGGGGTGTTAAGTCATGAGAGCCCACCACGTAGCATGGGGCCTAGGTAAAACAATATATCTTTTCAGACCCCACCCCCCCTTGCCCACTGTTAACGAGAAACGGGGGAGGGGCATGTGAATTCGATCCCTCGTCATTGATCTACGCAGGGTAGATCATGGTTGTTGAAATGTGAGCCCACCATATCATAAGCCAACAAAGAATTATGTCTTTTTTTAATTTATTATAAAACCCAAACTTTAATGTCAAGCACTTTATTACAAATTGTTAATCATGTCTAAATGACACGATTAATTATTTTAAGCAGGATCAATTTATTCTAAAACATGTCTAATTAACACTAAGGGTGTTTTTTGTCTTGCAAGCCTATTTTATTTTTCAAAGAGATATTTTCCTAATTTCCACTCTAATCTACTACGTTAATAAATTAATCAAGCTTAAACACTTTAATTAATTTATTCACCCACCTACCTAATTCTTAACCAAGATTAAACTATTTGGTTAAGTTATTTACTAACCTAAAAGACAGAAATTTAAAGGTGTTTGATCATGGTTAAACTGTATGATTAAACGGTATGCTTCAAATGAGAATCTATGATTGTAGCATTTAAACAAGCTACACACAAGAACCCTAATTTATTTTTCATTGCATTTTTTTTTCCTTTCTAGTGGCATTTGGACTTGCTCACTTTTATACTTCTTTTTCTTTTCATGGGGTCCTTCTCATTTTTATTTTTATTTATTTATTCCATTTTATTTTATATACCCTCTTTTCATTTTAAATCATTTACAGAATGTTAATTTCGCACATTTCTTCATTTGGTCTAAGTTTGCAAAGGAATTTTTTTAGGTATAATTTTCAAAGGACTCTTTTTGGTTTAATATTCAAAGGACATTTTTTGGAGGTATGCAATACATTTTTTGGATGCTTTTTGGGCTTAATTTTCAAAGGACATTTTTTTGGAGGTATTTTGTTTTTAGAGGTTTTGGGCTTAATTTTCAAAGGACATTTTTTTGGAGGTTTTTATTTTAGAGGTTTTTAGGCTTGATTTTCAAAGGATAGTTTTTTGGAGGTATTTTGTTTTTCGAGGTTTCTGGGCTTAATTTTCAAAAGGCATTTTTTAGACTTTTTTGGGCTTAATTTCGAAAGGACTCTTTTTAGACTTAATATTTAAAGGACATTTTTTGGAGGTATTGTTTAAAGTGATATTTTTTTAGAGGCTTTTTGGGCTTAATTTTCAAAGGACATTGTTTGGAGGTATTTTGTTTTTAGAGACATTTTTTTAGAGATTTTTGGACTTAATTTTCAAATGACATTTTTTGGAGGTATTTTTTAAAGTGACATTTTTTAAGAGGTTGGGCTTAATTTTCGATTGAAAGTTTTTGGAGGTCTTTTTTGAAGTGACATTTTTTTAGAGTACGTGTTTTGGGTTGAAGTAATTATTTTATAATGATTTTTTTAAAATGAGTATTTGTCTAACTTTTTAAACGAAATTTTTTTGTAGGACTAGGAAGGAAATATTTTGAGCTTCATTTCATTTTTAGAAGACATTTTTTCTCGGATTTTTTACAGTAAGTGTTTTGGATTGAAGTATGTCTTTTGTGCAAAATTTTTAACATGATTTTTTTTTTTAAATTAAATCTTTTGTGATGCTTTTTTAATTGAGTTTTTGTCTAAATTTTTGAAGGAAATGTTTTGAGCTTCATACTCAGTTATCATGGTAAATCGAAGGAATTTCAAGAGAAAATATGATCGAATAAGAGACCCCAAGGAACGTAGAGAACAGGGGAGAGAATATCGCAAAAAAAGAGAGAATAATGCTCAAATATTGAAAGGAAAATCAACCTCAACTAGAATTTGAAGTAGGTATGTAAATGTAAATATTATAAATTTGATATTTAAATTTTTCCTAGTGTAACTTGTGAAGCTTAATTTGTATCTGATGAACTAATTGAAAAATATTTTGCAATGTAAAAAAAGAGAGCTATTCCTCAAAACATTGATGATGAGATACAAAATTTTGAAAGGGAAAGTGAAAGAGATATTGAACCAATAATAGAAGATGGTGAAAATGTTGAAAGAAATTCAAGTGAATAAATTGAATCACCAGGTATGTATATATATGTTGAACACACATGTGTATTATTGAAATTATACATATTTATTAATTTAGTTATTTATTGAAGATGTAAACTTATTATGTACATTTAGTTTTAATATGTACATATGAAATCAATATCGACGATGAGATGTTAGAAAATGTTGACACTCACACATATGGAGATAAAAAAGTTGACCATGTTATACGATATTGTGTTAATCGGATTTTTGATTCGTTATTCAAAAATGAAACTGTGGAAGTTCAAGCCCAATTTTTGAAAGGCCTCTTAACATCAAGGAAATTAAAAGAAGCTACGACTTTATTAGGTATTCGAAAATCAACAAAAGATAAAAAAAAATGAAGGAAGATGCAATACAAAATATAAATAGTGCTCTAAATTCAATTAGAAGATCTAGAAAGAAATATGTTTCATATGCACGTACAGTAATACATATGGTAGTGGTTTCATCAAGTACTAAAGAGAATTTCTTGGTAAAATCTATGGCACGAGCATTAGGAACCTCACAAAAAACTTTGCACAAACATCGGAATTTTCGGTTACAAATAGATGTAAATGATGAACTCGCTTGTTGGAGAGCTATCTGTAGGAATCCAGACTTGGAAAAAATGTTAAAAATATATATATATGAAAATTGGATGAAAAATTCACGTGTTTCACCAAAAGCAAGGGAGTTGATGTGAAGAAGAATAATGCGAAATCAGTACGAAGAACATCCAAAAAATTTCTTGGACACCATTCAGATAGAGTTTTTAAACAAGTTCAAAGAAGAGAATCGTGAAATTGATGTCTCAATCAAAGCTTTTGTGCAACAAAAACATGGTATATAAAACCTATCACCATACGTGACACTTGTTGTTGTCGTTATCATGTGGAATTTTAGTTATATTATGACACATTCCTTAATTTTGGTAAAACATTTTGGAAAGATTCACCTCCTCCTTCCACTATCCATAATTTCATATCTCAAATTTTGTGGAAGAGAAAGCCATGAATTAATTTAACAAAAGAAATGTGTTGGTGGTAAAAAATGTGATGATTGTGGAAATTTGACTAAATTTCAAAATAAACATTTTACTAATATAAATGATCAATCATTTTCCAACATGAAAGTGAAATGGAAGAGATATGAATATATCCATACATCGATTCAAGGTTCAAGTGCTAAAATAATTTATTTACAAGAAGAAGAAATTTTTTTGATAGATTTTTTGAGAAAGTTTTAGGCAGAATTATAAAAATACACCAAGCATTCCCATAGAGTTCGATGGCAGGGCTTGTAATTCAAAACATCCTGTGAATTTTTTCCACTAGGGACCATTTTGTCAGTAATTGATTTTGTAGAAAACTACACATTTGTTCCAAAAAAATAAATTCACAGTGAATGTTATCATTCTGACCAAGTCTCCATGCTTGTCCATATTCTATATAGAAATGCTAAACAAAATGTTGATCATATAGAAAGAACCAATGAAAATCGACATGTTATTAAAGAATATAACTTTTATATTAGTGACGATTGTACACATGATACCTATTTTGTACAACACTGTTTTGAAAAGATTTATGACTCCTTGAAAACTCATGGAATAAAATGCAATGAACATTGGATATGGTCATATGGATGCAGCGGATGTGTGTGTATATCAGAAGTAAATTATAATATTCATTCTTGAATGTAAAAACTGTGCTACATTTTTTGTAATTTCCAATTTACTATCAACCGAAAGTAGCTTTTCTATGTGCATTGATGAAAAATGTTGCACGTGTTGGATATATATGTTCTAGAATTAAATTTTAAAATTTTATGATTGTTTGACACATCTAAGAACACCTAGAATATTATGTTTGTTTTTAGATATATACATCAATATGTATTGTACTTCAATAATTTTAACATATATTGAAACATGTACTTCAATCATTTTTATGTACATATATTCATGTGAATTTTTTTTGTTTGTAACTTGGGCTAAATTATATTAAAAGCATGAAAAATTGTATATAGGAAATGGGAAGAGATGGCAAGTAGTGCTTAGCCTATCCCTGCCTTGGTAGTGTTCAAAATAAACCAAGTTTGGGGTTGCCTTAAGAGTGCCATCGAGTCTTGTAATACAAAATATTTAGTGGCCCATATAAAACAAAAGAGCTGAATTATATCCTGAGGTGACAATCACTGAGTTCATTCATCTTCTTTTTTCATTTGGTCCTCTTCCTTTATCAAGCACTTGTATTCTCTAACAATGGCTTCCTCCTCAGTTGTGGGAATTCGAGGACGCTTCATAGGGGTCGCATGGACAATGGGAGCAATTGGGTACTTCGCATCATAATCTTTGGTCCAGACACCATCTGAGTCGATAACCCAAATGCCTATCTCCTCCATCGTGGGCTCATAACCTGGAAGCAGGTTGGTTTGCCTGGGTAAAGGCTGCACAAATTGCGGAATAGTGGATTTCCTGCCTCTTCTACCCTTGGGCTTCTCTGGAGGAAAAACAGTCTCCCCATGAATGTTATCAAATGCTCGAGGATCCAGCACCTCATGGCTATCAGATGTATAACCCTAGGTGTATTCCAAACTTTGGTCATTGCCACGGTGAGAGAGGCCTGAAAATGCACCTCTTTATTTGCCTCTAATGGGTTTCTGTCACTGGCGCAAGGCCATGGTATGGCTTCTGACCTATACATTTTATGATTTTTTTTATATTTTAAAACACCATTATGTATTGTACTTAAATATCACCTAAATAATAGATGTACATGTCCTAAAAATATATAACATTTACAATTCATGTACATCCCATCCTAAAAACAAAACATTATATCAGAACATGTGATCACATGCAAAATGTAGTTCAATTATCAAAAATATACACATGTATACATGGTTTGTAATTCGAAATTTCCATCTAGAGAGATTCATTTTATATTTTTAACAAGTTTATAAGATGACAAATTGAATTTTGGAAAAAAACACATTATATCACAATCACATGCCAAATGTAGTTCAACCATCAAAAAATTGAGTTTTAAAAACAAAACATTAGATCACAACATTACTTCAAATGCCAAATTTAGTTCAATTATCCAATAAAAATAAAACATTATATCACAATCACATGCCAAATGTAGTTCAACCATCCTGTTAGCCACCTATAAAATTTGGCATATCAAATGGTGGCTAAATCATTTTTTGAAGCCTTCAAGAAACAATTAGATTGCCAAAATTGTTAGTTCATGAAGTCTTATGAAGTTGACTTATCCTTTGATTAATCTTCATTGTTGTTTCCTTCTCAATTCTGAAGGTCAGTTGTTTCCTGAAGAAAACACTGCTGCAAAAACTCCATTTTTTCCTCATATTTACCCCCTTTTCACTCATTGTTAACCTTCATTTTTATCCCCTTTTTCCCCATGAAATTCCTCTATTTGTCCATTATTTCCCTTCTTCCCTTCATAAATCCCCTTTTATAAGCTTTTAAACTCCTTTTTAAACCTTAACGAAACCCTCAAAATCCTTTGAAAATCCTTTAAAAATTCATAAAAACCAAATTTTTCATTATAGGCCTAAGCCCCTTTGGGCTAAGCCCTAAACCACTTCCCCACCATATACTCATGCCCAGGACCAAGAGTTAAATTCCCAAGCGCTTATCACAATCAGAGTTGTGTGATGGGCGTGTTTCTTTGTTTAAAGGAAAGTTCCCGATTCCGATTGGCCCCTCTTCTTTATATCCCCCAATCCCTTCTTCTTTTCATATACCCAAAGGCCCCTCAATCGGGCGCTAAACATAATATAAAACCCCTCCCAAATAAAAAAATATCCTTTGTATTTCATAAAAAATCTGATTTTCTTATGTTTCAAAGGGTTCCGCTGGTTCACGATCTAAACCATTTCTGACCATTTATTTTAAACCAATAAACGATTGGCATAATCTCGCATCGGAGATTTCACTGGGCACGTTTTAATATTTTATTGCCCTCTCCCGATTGGCAATCTCCCAATGGATTCTCAGACGTTGATCTCCCCTGCCAAATCCGGATCCAACGGCCCACATCGCTCCATCCCAAAACTCATCCCTCTGCCTTTGGACCTCTGATTCATTCCCTGCCATCGATCTGGCCCTCAAATCAATGGTCCACATCTAATTGCATGCGCCCTTTCCTCTCTCCTCCTCCGATCGCAAATCTTCTGATTGCATCTAGGCCGTCCATGCACCCAGATCTGACAGTTTAGATTGATCCTCGCAACCTTTGTTAAAATTCATGAAACCCCTTTTTATAAAATTTTTTGGGGAAATACTCGTCGTTGATCTCTGCAGATCAACAGCTCACATTATCCTTTTCTCCGCCCGACCCTACTTCATATATTATTTCATTAGCCCCAAGATTGAATCTAGGCCGTCCATATTGCAGATCCAACGACCCAGATTCATCCCAATAGGCCCAACTCCTTGGGTCCTACCCTTCCCAGATTAGATATCCGCCATTCGTTCCATGATCCGACAGTCTAGATCAAAACCACTCAGACTCTGCCCCACATCTTATCACCCGAGCATCTCGTCGCTATCGCGCTCTCCTCTCTATCGTCTGATCTAAAGCCCCAGATCTAATGGCCGACGCGTAGTTTCCTGTAAATTTAAGCCCAAACGTTAATGATTTGAAATCACACGATATATGCGGTTTCAAAAGGCCACGTGTCGGCCAGTAATGCATATCACGCTCAAAAAGTTAAAACCGCCCTTCCTCCATTTTGCAGCGTAAAACGAGTGGTTTCTGTAGCCGAAACCACTTTACCCCATTTGTATTGTGTTCTATTATGTTTCATCTCCGTCGTTGATCTCTGCAGATCAACTGCCCGCATTAAATCTCACATTGATTCATCACCCTCCACCCATCCTCCAGGGGCCTTCATCAATCAACCTCATCCATTGATCTCCATGGACTAAACTAATCCAACGGCCCAGGATCATTCGGGAAGCCCAAAATTCCTTTTAGTCATTTTTCCTTTCGCCAAAGGTTTTAACCCATTTCTTTGTATTTTCTCCCATTTCATTATAAATGTGGCCCCTTCACATTATATTATCGTGATTAATCCTGACCGTTGATCTCTGCAGATCAACGGCCTTCACTTAATATCCCCACCATTTGTTCCAACCGCCTTCCTTTTTAACCTTCGTGTGCAATTCTCGCTATTGGATGTTTTCATCCAACGGCTGCGATATAACATAAACCATCTGAAGCAATTAAACCAAAATACACAGGATTTTATAACTTTTTCTTGTTTGTGTAGGTTTTAATAGTTTTTTTTCAAAAATTTTAAAATGAAATTGAAGGCCGGGGATGACGATCCCCCAGGCATTTATTCATCAAAGAGATTGTTCCACAGGGTTTCCCATCCAGGTTTTCCAATGCCTCATGAACATTGGCACCATTATAAAACCCCCTGTAATGCCTACACATCAACAAGACACAGCTAAATTTAATCAAATAAAGAGTATCAATGTTAAAATATCCAGTCTCAGCAGAGATGAAGAATCGAAGACTGTTTACACAGTTTTGAGGGATATGGCCTAAATCACAATCAAACACCTAATCCACTCAATTAAGCACAATTTGAAGAACAGAAGACAGAATTTAGGCCTAATTATGCCTAACACACAGAATTAAAGGAAATCAACAGTGATTAAAGAAAGACAATCAGATCTATCAATCCGAGAAAGCCTCCACTGCCACATCAAAGTTAATTGAATCCTCACAGCTACCAAAAGCCACCTGCAGCCTCAAAGTAGTCAAAAGAGGCCGAGTTATGACCAGAACAGAATATATTTTCCCCAATACAGCTGAACAGTTATTCCAAATCGAAGAAACTAGTTTAAACTGTCAGAGAAGTTATTGCAAAGATAACTAAGAGCCTTAAAGTCAACAAAATCTTCCTAGAGAGCTTAATACTTAATGTAAGCCAATTAATACAGAGAAATATCTGAAATATTCTCCATTGTGCCCCTCAAAGGCCGAGAAGCATTAAACTGTATTAATTGAGCTTGTAGATCTTTTCTTTCATTCTGCCTCCTCATTTTTTCTATAAAATCTTCTTGAGGAGCTCATTGTAAAGGGTTGGTTGCATAACTTTCAAATATAATTGTGCTCAAAACTTTCTACATGTAAATAATGCTCAGAGGCTCTTGAAGCTCTGTTTGTGATCAAATAATTTAGGCTGAGAAGAAAAGATGATTGCTGAACTGAAACATTGGACTTGAAGAATGTAACTGGATTGACATCAATATACACGCTGATTCTTGGGATCCTGGTCTATATCACTGGTGAAGTGTTTCTTTCTGTGTTATTGTTTTCCTTTCATGTATGCCATTTTGTCCACTTATTCTCTGATAAAGAATAGCAAGCATAGAGTTATGATTTACTGTTTACAGTACCCTTCTCTGACTTATAAGCTTTATCTCAATGTTTTGCTCTAAATTGTGTGTTTAAGAAGGTCTTAAGTAAAGTGTAAACATTATCGAGGAATGTTGGTTTGTCCATGTCTTGATGTGTGAAGCTTCAAAGGAATTTTTTGAATGATATTTTCATTATATGCTTAGTAGAGTTTGACTAGAAAATTTTATGGTTTGCCCTGTCTTCTAATTTATTTATTAAAAGGTAATTATGAAAGTTTCCCTAAGAGTACGCTGAAAGCAGTTTAGATTTAAAAGTATCTTATCTGATCTTAGGATGCACTTTTTTTTTCTTTTTTTTTTCATCCCTTCTGAAAGTAATTATGTGGATTACTGGATTGTTTGTCTGTTGAGTTAGCTTTAATACAAACTTGTCGAAATAATTCTATGGTTAGCCTTGTCCTTTGGTTGGTTTTAAACAGTTACTTAAAATGCTTTTCTTGTTTGGAAAGACTGATAAATCCTAGTTGAAATTATTATATTTTTCCACCCCTTCAACACTTTTATTGTTCCATTCCATCATTTTATCTCAGAGATCTTGTGATATAGATGACTTGCCCCTTGGACCACTCTTGAAATTGTTGCACAATTAAACCCTTTTATGACTCCATAGCCTAATGGACTAAAAACCAGTGACATATCTATCCTATCAGCCAAAGCTTGTCCTAATTGATTGCAAATTCACACCTTTGAAACTGTTTCATTTTAGGACTTTCCACTCAACTAAAAATCATGCTCAACCATCCAAAACCAAACAAAAACCCTCGGTCTTAATAACTAGCCTAATATCACACATAAAATCCTTAAGGATAAATCAATCTTTGCACTTATAGAGAGATCCCTCTCTAGATTCAAGAGGGCTAGATCCTAGAATCCCAAAGTGGTTCAAGTGTTCTCCCTGCAGCTTTGGTCTCACCAATCTGTTCAAATTACAGGGAGCTAACATTTCTGGCAACTCCGATGGGGAATTGAGTATTTTGTATCCTATATATGCCTTTAAATATCTCAGATTACCCTTGATTCAAGAACATTGTGCAATGAGTAAAATTAGCCCTCTTTAAGCACTACCAAACTAATGGTAATCATGATACAAGTTATTTTGAATCAGTGACAAACTAAGGAAACCTTAGGATTCTCATAAGAATTTATCAAACCTTGAAGGACTAGCTAGCTTAGCCATAAGAGTAAACTCTCTTTGTCTCATCACCGTAGCTAAGTGTTGAAACAGATTTAGGACACTCTTAGAACCTATAGGACTAAAAAAACTCAGAAAAACCCAAAAATATTACAGATTGGTATTCAAATAAACATGGTGGTGGACCATAAAACCTTTTGCCTCCAAAAGAGATAAAAATTTCCACCTGGTGACTCCACAATCCTAAACAGACCTTAAGGCTCCACTGGGAAGACCCATTATCATCATAACATCATTTAAAACTCAGTTAGAGGACTTTAGGATTAAATTTTTCTTATTAAGAAGATCAGTTAGCCTCTTAAAGATTTTCATATTTGGTTAAACTTTTCTTGTTTAGTTGGGTCTAAAAAACACAGCATAGTGGCTCCTAGAAGGATTCATACTAGAGCCTATCCTAACCCAAACCCTCCTGATATAGTTGATAACCCTGAAAGAATCCTTAGGAAGTTTCCTAAGGTTAAATCTTCAACTGTTTTCATATCACCCTTTAGAGCTAATTATGTTCCTGAAAACCTTGCAGCTCTACAAGAATCTCAAGTTGACTTAAGAAATGCATTTAGAACTAGGTCGCTTGATGATTTAGATCAGCTAGATTCAGATTCTTTACTTTCATCCCCAGAAAGAAGTGAACATCCTAGTAGTAGAGAAACCACACCACTTGATTTACATTTACTTCACAATTTAGGTGTCTCTCATCCAAGATCAGCTAGTACATCCACATCTGTTCTTCATACATCCACTGTCCAAACCACTTCATTCTAGCCCACTTTCCCTCTTGTCAATCTGCCACTTGTAAACCCCCCACTGTTTCCACAACCTCCTATCATGGCAACATGGTATGCTCCCCTTGTCCTTCCTTTACCTCTAGTCAATCTTCCATAGGACTATCAGTCCAAGATACCATTGTATGATGCCAGTAATGCCACTATTGCTTCACAACATGTGGATAAGATGAATGACTACTTTGATAGAAACGAAATTGATGATGAAACTATCAAACTTAGATTATTTGCTCAGAGTTTAGGGGGAGAAGTAAGAAAATGGTTCAAAGGCTTAACCCCTCACAGTATTAATGATCTCCAAGCCTTCCATCAGTTATTCTTAAACAAATGGGAAGTAAAGAAGAACCCTCTCCAAATACTTTCGGACTACAAGAATCTCCACAGAAACACTGGGGAAAGTGTACAATATTATTGCACTAGGTTTAACAGTGTTTATAATTCCCTTCCCCCAGACTTAAAACTTCCATAAGGCTCAGCTTTAAACAAGTTTCCTAAAGGATTTGATCCTGAGATGGCCTATCATCTGAGAGAGAGAGAGATCCTTTGACTCTTGAAGATATGAAAAAAGGAGCTCTGGCTGTGGAAGTTAATTTACTGGAGAAAAGAGAAAGAATGAGGAATGAGAAGAAAGTGTCCTTTAAAAAGGAATCCACACCTTCCACATCCAACTCAAAGATGGAGATAATGATGAAAAATATGATCACACTTGAGAGAGCTCAAGATAGTCAAAACCAAACAGCTCCTTAGAACAGAAATCAAAACAAAAATCAGAATTTTAGGAGAAACCAACCTCAAAACAGACCAAGGGAGGATGATCAATAGACTACTCCTCCTTTCCATCAAAATTATGTGAGTGAGGTTAAAGAAACATTAGATCAAATAGAGGAAGATGATATAAACATGTTGGGAGTAGATAATGATGAAAAGAGAGAAGAAGATGAATTTTACTACCAAGAAATGGAAAATTTCATCATAGAGTCTCAAAAAGAATATGACCTTAGGATTAAAAGCAATCAAGAAACTCCCAAAACTAAAACCTCTAAAAAATCTGCACCAAACAACACTGTAAATAAACCCAAAGTTACAAAGCAGAAAGACAAAACAGTGGCTAGAAATTATGATAAAAACAAAGAGAAAGGCACTCAAAATAATGAAAAACAGAGTGCAGACTTTAGTAGTGTTAGCACCTCAGCTAATGCTCCTGTTAAAACCATTTTGACAAATGTAAATAGAGGAAATCAACAAACATATTTTGCTTATAGAATGGTAGTTAATAAGGTTGAAACGAGCACTTCAAAGAATCAGATGCCTTTTAGTTTGGAGCAAGAAATTGCCAGAATCAAAATATTTGTTCCCCTCACTGAATTAGATGCCCAAAATGTATATAGATCTCAAATTTTGAAGGCTTTTAACATAGAAGAGAATAATGAAACTGTCAATCTTAATGATGACCAACCAGAGCTCATATTTGGTCCTAAGATTGAGGGTAGATATCAAGAAGGACCAGTTCCTCCTTTTTATGTTAGTTTAAATGTTCATGACAAGATTTTACATAATGCTATGCATGATTCAGGGCCTCTCACAATTTAATTCCCAAAGCTGTAATGGAGAGCCTAGGCCTTGAGATCACTTGACCTTACAATGTTCTTTACTCCTTTGACTCAAGCAGAGCGAAATTTTTAGGTTTAATCAAAGACCTCTGTGTAAACTTAGCACAAATTCCAGCCAAGTGTTTAGTCATGGATATTGTAGTGGCTGATGTACCCCCAAAATATGGTATGCTATTATCAAGATCATGGGGAGCTAAGTTACAAGGAACTATGCAGATGGATATGACCTATGTGACCATCCCTGTTTTCAATCAGACTAGAAGACTTTACAGGGAGTCTCATATGCAATACATGGTTACTAGTCAAGAGAGACCACAAAACTCTCCCCTTTATTCTGTAAATACAGGCCTTGACTCATTTATCCTTTTCAATGATGAAATATTGGATGAACAAGTGAAATTGACTGAATTAATGGCAGAAATAGAGGAGGAGGAAGACATGATAGAAGTGTCAAAACAGTTTTCTAAACCCCAAAACTCCAGCGGACAAAACACAGGTCTTGAGCTACAAATCATGCATCCTTTGCTTTTGAACCTTGAGAGTCAAGAAAGAAGTCCTCAATGTAATGAAAAACCTAAGGAATTAAAACAAATTCAACAAAGTTCTGATATTCAAGAACAAGCTGAAAGCACGTTAGTTGAAAAGGATAGTAACCAAAATGTTGAACCCGAGACTAGTCCTCTGTGGAGTATGAACTTCGATGGGTCCTGCACTAGGAGCAATGCTGGTGCAGGCATCTGGATACATAACACCGAAAACAACCACATGAAAGGCCATTTCTGCAGATTAAATTTTCAGTGTTCAAATAACATAGCGGAATACGAATCCCTTGTTTTAGGCTTACACTTGTTGAAGAAATTAGGAGCCAAGAGAATTAAATTTTATGGGGATTCAGAGTTAATCATTAGGCAAGTGAATGGGTAATACAGCGCCAAACACCCCAGAATTAGAGCCTACAGGAACGATGTCATGGATTTACTGAAAACTTTTGAGGAATCCCAACTTATTTTTGTCCCAAGAGAAAAGAATATCATGGCCCACAGTTTAGCTTTTGCTGCTAGAACATGATTAACACCTTATGAAACCAAACAATGTACAACCTAGATTAAATTCACACTAGTTGTCCCTGATAATGAGAAGTATTGGCAAGTGTTTGATGGAGACAAACAAATAGAAGACTTCCTGCAGTCTAGAAATGAATTTGAACTACCAAGTTCAGATTCAGACTATGAAACAGATTGTCCTAGTGAAGAAAATCTACTTGATAAAGAAGAAAACTCTCCAAGATTGTTGATATAAATCTGTTGTCTAACAAACTTCAAAACACAACAGAAATGACTACAGAGTTAGAAACAGAAGATTTAGAAACTCTGCAATCTAAAAATAAAACTTTTCCAAAAGGTCTGGCCCCTTTAGAAGAGTTGTTTGATTTCAATGATGTGGCCAAGAAGCCAAAGTTGGAGCCTGTGGAAACTGAAGTTGAAGAGTGTAATATAGGCAGCGAACTAAAACCAAAGATGATCAAACTGTCTAAAACTTTACCAGCTCACATTAAACTCAAATATATAGAGATTTTTAAATAATTTTCTGATGTTTTTGCGTGGATTTATGAGGATCTGAAATCCTACGACGCTGAAATAATTCAGCACAAAATGCCTCTCAAGGAAAACCAAAATCCATTTAAACAAAAACTGTGCAGAATAAACCCTGTTCAGATACCTTTAGCTGAGAAGGAAATCAAGAAAATGTATGAAGCTGGTATTATTGTCCCTATTAGATATTATGAGTGGGTGTCTAATCTAGTGTCGGTTAGGAAGAAAACAGGAGAGATAAGGCTTTGTATAGACTTTAGAGACTTAAACAAAGCTTCATCGAAAGACAACTACCCTTTACCCAAGATGGACCATATTTTACAAAGGGTAGTTGGTTCTCAAATAATTTCTTTGCTAGATGGCTACTCAGGATACAATCAAATTTTAGTACATCCTGATGATCAATTAAAGACATCTTTTACTACACCTTGGGGCACTTTCATGTATGTGAAAATTCCCTTCGGTTTAATGAATGCTAGTGCTACATTCCAGAGAGCCATGGATATTTCATTCTCGGAAGAATTAAGCTAATTCATCGTTATTTACCTTGATGATGTCACTGTTTTTTCAAATTCAGATGAAGAGCACTTAGAACACTTGAGAAAAGTATTCGAGAAATGCAGAAATTTTGGGATATCTTTGAATCCTAAGAAAACACTATTTGGTCTCCAAGAAGTTAAACTTCTTGGGCACATCATTTCAGAGGAGGGGATAAATATAGACCCAAAAAGGATTGAGGCTATATTGCAAATCACTCATCCTAGAAACATCAAGGAACTTCAATCTTTCATTGGAAAGATTAATTTATTGGAAGGTTCATACCTAACTAAGCTGAACTCCTTAGAAACATTACAAACATGCTGAAAAAGGAACAAGGAGTTAAATGGACCTTGGAAGCAAAGAAGTCTTTTGAGCTGGTAAAACAAGTGTTAACCAAAACACCAGTTCTAATAAGTCCTGGTTTTTCAAAATAATTTTACATTTTTTCATTTGCATCAGAACATACAATAGTTGTCATCCTATTACAGAAAAATCCACAAGGACAAGAGTAGCCCATTGCATTCTTTGGCAAGGCACTGAGAGATGCTCCTCTAAAGTACAACATTATGGAAAAACAAGCCTTTGCCTTATTCAAAGCCTTAAAATACTTTAGAGTTTACATTTTGCACTCCCACATCATTGCCTTTGTCCCAAATTCAGTTGTGAAAGACATTCTAACACAGGACCCATATGGTAAGAGAGGTAAGTGGATAGCTGTAATACTTGAATATGATTTAGAAATCAAGCCCACTAAACTCATTAAAGGCCAAGGTCTAGCTAGCTTAATGGCTGAGTCCAATTTTGAAGTTCTTTATATTAATATGATAAATGCTTTAGATGAACAAGAGGAACTGTCAACTCCCATTGTTGAAGACCATTTTATGAATTCCTCTTGGTATGCTGATATTCTATATGTTTTGCTTAATTTGAATACAACTCCTAGTTTATCAAAAAAAAAGGCAAGTTTTTAAAATTTAAAAGTTGTAAACTACTGCATTATAGATAGATGTCCTTACTAGAAAAATGCAAGTGGGATATTACTTAAATGTTTGCCTGAGAATGATGCAGAGAAGGTTAAGAGCGAGTTCCATGAAGGAGAATGTGGAGGCCACCTCTACTGGAAGACTACAGCCAACAAAATCCTTAGAGCTGGTTACTATTGGCCCACCCTCTTTCTAGATGTACACAAGATGATAATTGCCTGTCATCAATGCCAAATTTTTGAAGGCAAAAAAAAATTGTTTCCCTTACCTCTGCATCCAATCACTATTGAAGCTCCTTCTCAACAGTGGGGACTTGACTTCATAGGAGAAATCCATCCACCCTCATCTGCCCAACATAGATGGATTCTCACTACAACAAACTATGTTACCAAATGGATAGAAGCCATACCTTCTAGGCAAGCCAATGACTTTGTCATCATAAAATTCATTGAGACTCATGTCCTCTCTAGATTTGGTTATCCTAGGAAGATCATTACTGATGATGCAGCTGCATTTGGATCCAAGAAGATGGTTGAATTCTGTCACAAATATCAGATAACATTGGGTCACTCTACTGCTTATTACCCTCAAGGTAATGGGCTAGTAGAATCCTCAAACAAGAGTTTGGTAAACATAATCAAGAAGTTTTTGTAGGACAACAAGAATTATTGGCACACAAAGCTAGTACATGCACTTTGGGCTGGCAGATTAGCACTTAAGAAATCTATTTGGATGTCACCCTATCAGCTTGTGTATGGTACTAATGCAATTTTTCCAACCAGCCTTGGTGTGCCAATTATGAAGTTGATTCAAGAAGTGTAGTCTGAAGACAATGACATGATCAGAAGGATAAATCAAACTATACATCTACAACAAACCAGAGAGGAGGTTTACAACAAAGCAATACAAAAACAAGAGAGCATCAAGAAGCTTTTTGATAGAAGGACAAAGGCCAGCAATTTCAATGTTGGTGACAAAGTGTTAAAGTGGGACTCAAGGAGAGAAGACAAGGGCAAGCATGAGAAATTTGATAACTTATGGCTTGGCCCTTATCTCATTCATTTTGATGCTAGTAACAATGCTTATTTCTTGCAGGAATTGAATGGAGCTGAACTATTTGGGGGTCCTGTCAATGGCAGGATGCTCAAACATTATTTCTCTTAATCCTGTCATGTTTTGAAGCCTTTTTATCTCTCTTTTTTATCATTATAAATATCTCATCCATCATTGCATTCAAATTTAGAAAAATCAAAAATACAAAAACAAAAGAAAGAGAAAAGAGGGCAGATTGTAAAAACAAGAAAGTTATAGCCCCATACCAAAAAAGAGAAACAAAATCTGAAAGTGTGCAAGCTCAAATTCCACTACTAAAAAACCACACTTCTAGTTAGTCATACAGCATAATCATGACTAATTAGTTTTAAATTGACTGCTGATAGGTTAGTGAAATTAGATTTTTCAAACAGCTTAATCTTGGCTTATCAGTTAGGTAGAGTAAGATAGAAGAAAAAGGGTTCAAACAAGCTCAAAATCTGAACCTAAGATTCCAAAAGAAGAATGACTCCAATCTGTTTAAATCTTGAGTCAAAAATAGAAGTGAATTGTTTCTAATAAGCCCAAAACTTGAACCAGATAACAAAAAAAGAACCGCTTAAACAAAAGAAAAAAAAAACAGAGCTGAAGAAAAGAGAAGGTTGTGCTTAGAACTTTCAGATCTTAAGCCTTCACCATTTTGATTTAATTCTCTGCAAATAATAATCTATGTGCAGCTTTTTTTTATGCCATAGATAAGCAACAAGTTAGATTGTTCAATCCTGACTTGTATGTCTTTAAATTTCTGTTTCAGAATTAGTGAATAAAAATCTGTTGGACAGTCTAATCCCAACAGATAGTAGTGAGGTAGAGAAGCTTATGAACTCAACTATTTAATCTGAGTTCATGGAGAAATAAGAAGTAGACTTAGATTATTATTATTTTTCTTTCAAAAGAATAAAATGTTTCTAAAGGATTTTTCCAATCCAAGTGCACTCTGAAAGAAGAAAAAATGTTAGATCAGTAGGATTGCGTAGGTAGAAAGCTTGGTTTCATATTATTCCATTGTCTTTCATGGTTGCTAACATTATCAGAACAGAAGAAGGTCATCCAAGTGAAGAAGTTGCAGCCCAATGGATGAGGCACTGATCGCCCCCCCAGAGAATACAAGTCTGAAATTCTTGATGCCTTCAAGAAGGCACCATCCCCATGTGGAGCCACTATTAGCCACCTATAAAATTTGGCATATCAAATGGTGGCTAAATCATTTTTTGAAGCATTCAAGAAACAATTTTATTGCCAAAATTGTTAGTTCATGAAGTCTTATGAAGTTGACTTATCCTTTGATTAATCTTCACTATTGTTTCCCTCTCAATTCTGAAAGTCTGTTGTTTCCTGAAGAAAAGACTGCTGCAAAAACTCCATTTTTTCCTCATTTTTACCCCCTTTTCACTCATTGTTAACCTTGGTTTTTATCCCCTTTTTCCCCATGAAATTCATCTATTTTTCCATTATCTCCCTTCTTCCCTTCATAAATCTCGTTTTATAAGGTTTAAAACTCCTTTTTAAACCTTACCGAAACCCTCAAAATCCTTTGAAAATCCTTGAAAAATTCATAAAAAACCCATTTTTTCATTATAGGCCTAAGCCCCTTTGGGCTAAGCCCTAAACCACTTCCCAACCATATACCCACACCCAGGACCAAGAGTTAAAGTCTCGAGCGCTTATCGCAATCAGAGTTGTGCGATGGGCACGTTTCTTTATTTAAAGGAAAAGTCTCGATTCCGATTGGCCCCTCTTCTTTATATCCCCCAATCTTTTCTTCTTTTCATATACCCAAAAGCCCTGCAATCGAGTGCTAAACATACTATAAAACCCCTCCCTGATACAAAATATCCTTTGTATTTCATAAAAAATCCGATTTTCTTCTGTTTCAAAGGTTGCACCGGTTCACAGTCTAAACCATTTCCGACTATTGATTTTAAACCAATCAATAATCAACATAATCTCGCATCAGAGATTTCACTGGGCGCATTTTAATATTTTATTTCCCTCTCCCAATTGGAAATCTCCCAATGGATTCTCAGCCATTGATCTCCCCTGCCAGATCCGGATCTGACGGCCCACATCGCTCCATCCCAAAACTCATCCCTCTGCCTTTGGACCTCCGATTCATTCCCCACCGTCGATCTGGCCCTCAGATAAATGGTCCACATCTAATCGCGTCAGGACCATTTTCTCTCTCCTCCTCCGATAGCAAATCTTCTGATTGCATCTAGGTCTTCCATGCACCCAGATCTGACGGTCCAGATCGATCCTCGCAACCTTTGTTAAAATTCATGAAACCCCTTTTTATAAAGTTTTTTATGGAAATATCCGTCGTTGATCTCTACAGATCAACGGCTTGCATTGGCATTTTCTCCGCTTGACCTTGCCTCATATATTATTTCATTAGCCCCAAGATTTAATTTGGGTCATCCATATTGAAGATCCAACAGCCCAGATTCATCCCGATAGGCCCAACTCCTTGGGTCCTACCCTTCCTAGATTAGATCTCCATCGTTCGTTCCCTGATCTGACGGTCCAGATCAAAATTGCTCAGACTTTTCCCCACATCTTATCACCCGAGCATCTCGTTGCCATCGTGCTCTCCTCTCGACCTTCCGATCTAAAGCCCCAGATCTAATGGCCAACTCGCAGTTTTGCGTAAATTTAAGCCCGAACGTTAATGATTTGAAATCACACGATATAGGTGGTTTCAAAAGGCCACGTGTCGGCCAGTAACGCATATCACGTTCGAAAATTTAAAACCACCCTTCCTCCATTTTGCAATGCGAAACTAGTGGTTTCTGTAGCCGAAACCACTTTACCCCATTTGTATTGCATTCTATTGCATTTCATCTCCGCTGTTGATCTCTGTAGATCAACGGCCCTCATTCAATCTCGCGTTGATTCATCACCCTCCACCCATCCTCCAGGGGCCTTCATCGATCAACCTTAGTCGTTGATCTCTGTGGACTAAACTAATCCAACGGCCCAGGATCGTTCGGGAACCCCAAAATTCATTTTAATCATTTTTCCTTTCGCCAAAGGTTTTAACCCGTTTCTTTGTATTTTCTCCCATTTCATTATAAACGTGACCCCTTCGCATTATATTATCCCTATTAATCCCGACCGTTGATCTCTACAGATCGACGGCCTTCACTTAATCTCCCCACCATTTGTTCCAACCGCCTTCCCTTTTAACCTTTGCGTGCAATTCTCGCCGTTGGATGCTCTCGTCCAATGACTGCGATCTAACCTAAACCGTCTAAAGCAGTTAAACCAAAATACGCAGGATTTTTTAGCTTTTTCCTTTTTGTGCGGGTTTTAATAGTTTTTTTTCAAAAGTTTTAAAAGGAAATTGAAGGTCGGGGATGACGATCCCCCAGGCCTTTCTTCATCAAAGAGATTGTTCCACAGGGTTTCCCATCCAATTTTTTCGGTGCCTCATGAACATTGGCACCATTATAAAAGCCCCTATAACACCTCCACATCAACACGACACAACTAAATTTAATCAAATAAAGAGTATCAATATTAAAATATCCAGTCTCAGCAGAGATGAAGAATTGAAGACTATTTACACAGTTTTGAGGGATATGGCCTAAATCGAAAATCAAACGCCTAATCCACTCAATTAAACATAGTTTGAAGAATAGAAGACAGAATTTAGGCCTAATTTTTCCTAACACACAGAATTAAAGAAAATCAACAGTGATTAAAGAAAGACAATCAGAGCTATCAATCCGAGAAAGCCTCCACTACCACATCAGAGGCTAATTGAATCCTCACAGCTACCAAAAGCCACCTGCAACCTCAAAGCAGTCAAAATAGGCCGATTTATGAGTAGAACAGAAGCTATTTGCACCAATACAGTTGAACAGTTATTCCAAATCGAAGAAACTAATTTAAACTGTCAGAGAAGTTATTGCAAAGTTAACTAAGAGCCCTAAAGTCAACAAAATCTTCCCATTGAGCTTAATACTTAATGTAAGCCAATTAATACAAAGAAATATCTGAAACCTTCTCCATTGAGTCCCTCAAAGGCCGAGAAGCATTAAACTGTATTAATTGAGCTTGTAGATCTTTTCTTTCATTCGACCTCCTCATTTTTTCTATAAAATATTCTTGAGGAGCTCATTGTAAAGGGTTGGTTGCAGAAATTTGAGATATAATTGTGCTCGAAACTTTCTACATGTAAATAATGCTCAAAGGCTCTTGAAGCTTTGTTTGCAATCAAATAAGTTAGGCTGAGAAGAAAATATGATTTCTGAACTAAAACATTGGACTTGAAGAATGTAACTGGATTGACATCAATATACAAGTTGATTCTTGGGATCCTGGTCTATATCACTGGTGAAGTGCCTCTTTCTGTGTTATTGTTTTCCTTTCATGTATGCCATTTTGTCCACTTATTCTCTGATAAAGAACAGCAAGCATAGAGTTAGGATTTACTGTTTACAGTACCCTTCTCTAACTGATAAGCTTTATCTCAATGTTTTCCTCCGAATTGTGTGTTTAAGAAGGTCTTAAGTAAAGTGTAAACATTATCAAGGAATGTTGGTTTGTCCCTGTCTTGATGTGCGAAGCTTGAAAGGAAGTTCTTGAATGATATTTTCATTATATGCTTAGTAGAGTTTGACTAGAAAAGTTTATGGTTTGCCCTGTCTTCTAGTTTCTTTCTCAAAATTTAATTCTGAAAGTTTCCCTAAGAGTACGCTGAAGTGGTTTAGATTTAAAAGTATCTTATCTGATCTTAGCCTACACTTTGTTTTTCTTATTTTTTTTCATCCCTTCTGAAAGTAATTATGTGGATTACTGCTTTGTTTGTCTGTTGAGTTAGATTTAATACAAACTTATCCAAAGAAGTCTATTGTTAGCCCTGTCCTTTGGTTGGTTTTAAACAGTTACTTAAAAGGTTTTTCTTGTTTGGAAAGACTGATAAATCCTAGTTTAAATTATTTTCTTTTTCCACCCCTTCAACACTTTTATTGTTCCATTCCATCATTTTATCTCAGAGATCTTGTGATATAGATGACTTTCCCTCGGACCACTCTTGAAATTGTTGCACAATTAAACCCTTTTATGACTCTATAGCCCAATGGACTAAAAACCAACGTCATATCTATCCGATCAACCAAAGCTTGTCCTGATTGTTTGCAACTTCACACCTTTGAAACTCTTTCATTTTAATACTTTCCACTCAACTAAAAATCATGCTCAACCATCCAAAACCAAAAAAAAAACCCTCGGTCTTAATAACTAGCCTAATATCACACATAAAAGCCTTAAAGATAAATCAATCTTTGCACTTATAGAGAGATCCCTCTCTAGATTCCGGAGGGCTATATCCTAGAATCCCAAAGTGGTTCAAGTGTTCTCCCTACAGCTTCGATCTCACCAATCTGTTGAAATTACAGGGAGCTAACACATCCAAAACTTACGTTTTAAAAACAAAACATTATATGAGAACATTACTTCACATGCCAAATGTAGTTCAACTATCCAAAATATACACATGTATGTAATTCAAAATTTCCATGGTTTGTAATTTGAAATTTCCATCTAGAGAGATTCATTTTACATTTTTAACAAGTTTATAAAATGACAACTTGAATTTTAAAAACAAAACATTATATCACAATCACATGCCAAATGTAGTTCAACCATCCAAAACCTAAGTTTTAAAAACAAAACATTATATCACAACATGTGATCACATGGAAAATGTAGTTCAACTATCCAAAATATGGTTTGTAATTCGAAATTTCCATCTAGAGAGATTCATTTTATATTTTTAACAAGTTTATAAAATGACAACTTGAATTTAAAAAAAAAAAGAATTATATCACAATCACATGCCAAATGTACTTCAACCATCCAAAATATGCACACTGTGAAAATGTAATTTGAACTTTCCATATAGAGATTCATTTTATATCTAAGAAAATAAAATGACAACTTGAATTTTAAAAACAAGACATTATATCGTAAAAAAAAACATTATATCACAACATGTGATTACAGGCAAAATGTATTTCAACTAGATCCAAAATATGCACATGTATGTACATGGTTTGTAATTTGAAATTTCCATCTAGAGAGCTTCATTTTATATTAAAAAAATAAAATGACAACTTGAGTTTTAAAAACAAAGCATTATATATCACAACATGTGATTACATGCCAAATGTAACTATCCAAGATTTAAAATCATTCTCCATAAAATTAAAGGTAATTTATTACTATATAACCAAACAGTAAAATATGTATATATATATAGTTCAATGTATAGTGTTACAAGTATCAAGTTATATAGAAAATTGAATATGACTGCATAGATAAGACTATATATAAAAAAGTAAATTTATGACAAGATCTATCAAATATATTGTTGCACACATGTGCATCATCCATCAAATACAGATGGATCTAGTGTCTCTACCAACAAAGTCATGATCCTCATGCTATCCTGTGAAGCATGGGGAACCTGTACACAATGTGTACAAACATTAAAAATTAATGTTTTAAAATTGAATTAGAATATAGAACTTCATGTAAAAAAACAAAATGTAAACAAAACAAAAAAATCATGCAATACCTCATGTGGTTCCCTGTCCATTGTGTTTTCTTGCTCTTCCATTAAAACTTCCTCCGCAGGAACATCTTCCACAGTAAACTATACAATATACATGTACAAGTATATATATATATATTAAAAAATTTCAAATGAAAATGCATATATAAACTAATTTTCAATAATATTAAAAAAAAGTTAGACAACTTGTTCAAATGGTTCAAATGGTGTGGATGTTCCTATCTCTATCATACACTCCATAGCTAGAGTCCGTGAGGAAGGGAAATCATCTCCAGGAACCTAAAATTCAAAAATTTTAAAAGTATAAAATAACTCAAAATCTAGATCTCAATTTATAATAAAAATTTTGAACTTCAATTTATAACCTATAACTTAAAGCATATTTAAGTGAAAAATGGAATACTTGTGATGGTGGATCTGGCACATCTTCTAAGGGTGGCTCTAAAAGAAAATCTTCAGAAACCTAAAATTTTAAAAAATTAAAATTGTAAAATAACTCAAGATCTAGAGATCTGATTTTTTAATGGAACTTTTGAGCTGCAATATATAACTTAAAAACATATGTAAAAGTGAAAAATTGTTCATACTTGTGATGGTGGATTTGGGACATCACCCAAGGAAGAAGAAGGTACGACCATCCCAAAAACATCAAATAGAATCATAATCTGTTAACATTTAATTATATATACATGTACATGTGTGCACAATTATTTATTTTAAGAATATGTCATTATGTTTCGATATATATAATAATAGATAAAAAATAATTGTACATCATCATGTTCACTTAAAAAAAACTAACATGTGCCAACATATCATCTTGATGGTGAGAACCATCTTGAATGTGTGACTAATGGTAAGACCCATCTTGATTGTGTGAACCAGAGGCTCCGACCGTGATATTAACATCTTCAGTCATCAAGCGTGACAACTGCAAATAGTGTTAAAATATAATGATATATTTTTGTTAGATTAATGTATACAAATAAATGTATATATATATGCATTTATTATAAATTGTAAATGTGTTAAAATAATCACCGTAGCCATTAACACATATCGATCCCATGCCTTATTTCTCATGAATAATTAAGTCCTGCCAACCATTGCGACAATTCTTTGCATATGTTATGAGATCTTAAACACTCATCTTTTCTATCTCTTCATCTATATGATACACAAAATTAGAACATTTATTCTCTCATGCTCTTTGTCGATTCAGACAAACATCAACTCCACCCATTTCAGTCTAAACATTTTCAATGATGTCATCCCTTGTTTTTCGACTAATTTGAGAAGTGACATCCATCTCTAACCGCAATGTTTCGACAGGAAGAGGTCGAATAACCAATGGAGGCTCAGGGAAAGGCAACTCAGCATCATGCTTAGTGCTCCGATGTTCACATAATCAACCTTTCCCAGTACCAAAAAAATTTAGAGGGAAGGTTATTATAATTGGTTTTCATTCCCATAAAGAATTCTGCATAAAATAATTTTGCAAAATAAAGCAGAACCTCATCATTCCATGTGAGTCTTCCATAGGCAGGAAGGTGTCTATTATACAAATGGCCAATTATATTAGGGTGCTTGAAATATTTCACCTTTAGCATCTTTCTTTTCGGCCCTTCTTTAAAATTAAACATAGACTTGGCCATTTCTGTTGTAACTCTTTGTTTAACCACCTCCCTGTTATGAATTTACCGCAGAAATAAAACAAGAATTTACTAAGAGATAAATAAACATAAAGAGGCCAGCAACAAATCATAAACATTAACACAAATGTTTCTCCGGGAAAACCCCAAACTTCGGGGAAAAACCCAACCAATGAAATTTCATTAACCATTGGCCAAAATCCTGGCCAATCTGGCCAAGTGAGCCTTCACCACTCACCTCCAAGCCTCCCTTACAATGAAGTCTTCCCAGCCTTTTATAGGCTCCATTACACGCAATACCATGGGAAAAAACCATGGGTGCACAGAACCATGTGCCCAAAACCACTACTATTTACCCTAGTCAACATTGACTCTACCCCGAGTCATGTTTACCTAACACTCTCATGTATCGGGACCCATCATTTCTTCCTTTCTTTTTCTCATCACTTCTACAAAAGTATCAGTTGTTGGCCCAAGCTTTAGGTACACATCTACTAGTTCGCTTAAAGAGTCAGTAACTATTTCCAAGTTTTCTCGACTCTTAGCAGGGAGTTTCAAAGACACAAAATATCTCTTAAATTTTGAATGAATATGTTGACACCTTTGTAAGGTGCATTGCTACATGTTTGATTCCCAAGGTATATTGGAAATGTTAGATAGATAAGTCATGGTTGGTGTACAACCTTCTTCTTGAATAACGCGTTATGTCCTACGCCTTTTTTGAGCAACATTTGGAGAAAATTTTTCACCCTTTGCATCAATATATAAAATTTTGTATATTAAAAAAACATGTAAACAAATTTGTACAAATTGAATGAAAATAACATTCAAATTGATGGCCACCTCGATATGGTTGGCTAGAATCTTGTCCACCATAAGACTGTTGAGAACCAAAATGACTAATGATTGGTTGAGAACCAACACGACTATCCATTGATTGGCCTTTGGGGGAATGCATATCACCACCTTCACGCAATTCGCTACTAGCTATTGATGGCCCTCCAAGGGAATGTGTACCACCACCAACCTCAAGAGACGAGAGGGAAGCTTGATAAAAAATATGAATTTATAATCAATTCAAAAATACATTTATACATATAAATACATGTACATATTCATTGATTAAATTGTGTGAAACATACCACGATTGTGTGAACCATGGCCATGCTTCATTGATGGAGTAGACACTATTTTCCTCCTAAATCCTAAAAAATAAAACTTATTAATAACTATTTTAACTCACAAAATTAATAAAAAATTAATTCCATATGTACACACATGTATGTATGGAGATAATATTATATTTAAATACCATGAACATCCCTTGATCCATGATCCCCCTCTCTCATAGAGGCATGGGATTTTATTGATCTTCACCTTTCATCCTCCATGATATATAAGGATATATCTATAGTGGACATTTATAATTATTTTTAAATTAATATTTAAAATAAATTCAAAATATTTCAAAAAATTATTGTAATTTAGTATACACAAATTATGCAAAACACAAATTTCAAAGCACTAATTGATGTGTGAAACTCAATTTAAACAAAAATTTGTTGAAGTCATCACATTTTAATTTTATAAAAATGTGAAGTTCACCAAGTTGCGCTTTACATGGTGGGAGCACACTTGGTATATAATTGAAAAAAACACATGGTCATTAAAAAATATGCATTTATAAGTAAAAAACACACACATATCAAAGATATGTTACAATCTCCCTCAATAAATATTGAAGGAGAGTGTCTCAATACTAATCATCTTTGAGAGATGAATCTTGAATTGGAATTGCACTGTATAATACTAATTTATCTATTAATTCATCTTAGAAATATGAATCTTGAATTCACATTTCCCCACACAATATATCACCAGACATCTTATTAACATTTGCACAATGTCTTATACTAAAAAAATTGAAATTGGCTTAACAATATTGTTTGCTTTTCCATGCAGTTGTTTTAGCCTCTCCTTCTTACTTGGTACACGCCTTTCATCTGGTTTCACACAAGTTAAAAATTGGTGAAAATAGCAATTCCATTTGATCCATACTCCATAGTTGTTCCCAAGCCTTCTATCAATGCAATATAATATGCCTCGTTGTTTTTTATTCTTCCCAGTATATTCATTTTCCTTTGGGGGACCTTGCTAGTGGAAATATTACAAAGCACATATGTAATCATTACTTTGCCTGGATTGGGATAACAAGAAACATCTATGCATAATGTCCATTTTTCAACCATATTTAGTGGGTTTTTTTTATTCTTGGAAAAAATAATTTCAATAAAATATATTAAATTAACATTTATTGCAAATGCATGGGAGAAATGACATGTGCATGGTTTTCCTTAAAATTTTCCTTAAAGTTTATGGGAGAAATCACATCCATAAATTACATGCCTTAAGATTGCCTTGCCTAGAGTTTAAGGGGAAAATGACATGTACATGATTCCAAAAACACTAGCAAATTCCTTAAATATTATTGGAGAAATGGCATGTATAGAAATGGATATTAAACAATGAAGAACTTCTATAGAAATGACATGTACATGGTTCCAAAAACACTAGAAAATACCTTAAAGTTTATAGGAGAAATGGCATGTACAAAAATGGATATTACAATGAAGAACTTCTATTTAGATATGCTCCAGAGATTGACTGTAGGGGCATTTACTGGATATGTCACCTTTGAGAAAGGATGAGATCCAGAGGCTACCTGGCCCTTTATAGACTCTGCCTTTAGAACTTGTAGAATTTAACACTCAAGAGAGTGACTCAAATCCTATGGAAGTTCAGTCACTATAGGTTCTCACCAACGTTTTTAGTCCTTAAAGTTGGCCTTGAGTTTGTGGGAGAAATAACATGTGCATGGTTTGCCTAAAGTTTATGGGAGAAATGACACATGTACATGGTTTGTCTTAAATTTTATGGGAGAAATGACATAGAAATGTCATGTACATGGTTCCAAAAACACTAGCAAATGCTAGAAATGAAATGTGCATAGTTATCCTTAAAGTTTGCCTTGGAAGAAATGGGAGAAATGACATGTATGTACATGGTTTGCCTTAAATTTTATGGGATAAATGACATATAAATGACATGCACATGGTTCTAAAAACACTATCAAATGCCTTAAAGTTTATGGCAGAAATGGCATTTACAGAAATGGATATTATAATGAAGAAATTTTATTTAGATTTGTTCCATAGATTGACTGTAGGGGCATTTACTAGATATGTCACCTTTGAGAAAGAATGAGATCTAGAGGCTACCTAGCCCTTTACAGACTCTTCCTTTAGAACTTGTAGAATTTAACACTCAACAGAGTGACTCAAATCCTATGGAAGTTCATCCACTTTAGGTTCTCACCAAGGTTTTTAGGCCTTAAAGTTTGCCTTTATTTTATGGCAGAAAGCCTTGAGTTTGTGGGAGAAATGACATGTGCATGGTTTGCTTTAAATTTTTCCTTAAAGTGTATGGGAGAATTCACATCTAGAAATGACATGCCTTAAAGTTTGCCTTTGTTAGAGTTTAAGGGAGAAATGACATGTACATGGTTTGCCTTATAGTTTATGGGAGAAATGACATAGAAATGACATGACATGTATGTACATGGTTTGCCTTAAATTTTATCGGAGAAATGACATCTACATGGTTATTCTTAAAGTTTTCCTTGAGTTTTTGGGAGAAGTGGGAGAAATGACATGTATGTACATGGCTATCCTTAAAGTTTGCCTTAAAATTTATGGGAGAAATGACATGTACATGGTTATCCTTAAAGTTTTCCTTCAGTTTATGGGAGAAATGGGAGAAATGACATGTATGTACATGGTTATCCTTAAAGTTTGCCTTAAAGTTTATGGGAGAAATTAAATAGAAATGACATGTACATAGTTTGCCTTAAATTTTGCTTTAAAATTTGCAAAATTATTTTATGCACTTACTAAAACAACTAGTGGTAGTGGTTGATGACGTTATGTCAAAAGTCACACCTTGATGAGTTTGTGGGAGAAATGACATGTACATGGTTTGAAAATTTATTTTATGCACTTACTAAAACAGATAGTGGTAGTGGTTGATGAAGTTATGTCAAAAGTCACACCTTGATGAGTTTGTGGGAAAAATGACATGTACTTATTTTGCCTTAAATTTTAGTTTTTCTTAAATTTTATGGGAGAAATCACATCTAGAAACCTTTACTTTGATATCTATAAATAGTCTAAGAACATTAAAAAGGAATTTTCAACTTGTATTAGTTATGTCCTTAATAAGAAGTATGATTTAGCACCTAACAAGTTGTCTAATAATATAATAATGTCATTTTTGGCTTGTATTATCATTCATCCTTGATATGTACAAGAATTTTACAACTTGAACATCAACCTACACACTATCATCATATCACTGTACATAATCTAGGTTAGTAAATATCCATTACCTCATAAAACACTCCACTTCAACATTTTACAAGATTAGAAAATTAAATGTACATAACCTATATTAGGAATAACCATTACATCATAAAAAACTCCACTTTTAACATTTTACAAGGTTATAAAAGTAAATGACAACACTAGGAGAGGAAGCATCATGGAAGGTGTAAATTTAGGTACATTAATAAAAAATAGGTAGCATCAACATAAATATGAATAAAGTGGAAAATTATCACTAAATCAATGTTTGGTTATTTTTTAAAAATAGCCAACCTCAATCCTAGTAATTTAATCATCTCAATTATAATAAAACCACTACATCATCTAGTGAGGTGGGCCTAAAATCTACACATAGAAACTTATGATTGAAGTAATAAGTGGAAAGGAGTGCAAAAATATTTTATGCACTTACTTAAACAACTAGTGGTAGTGGTTGATGAAGTTATGTCCAAAGTCACACATAGAGCTCTACTCTTTGAGGCATTAGAAAGCTAGCTAGATTAGGAAGCTCCAGTTCAGGAATAAGAAAGAAAAGCTTAGGTTTTAGATTAGCAAGGAGTATTAAGGAAGATAGGCACTATAACCACAAACAAATACTTTTCTGAAAGAAAAATACAATCTAACAAAGATATGAGGAAGCAACAAAACACAAATACAACCCACAAGCCTCAGAAAGAACAAAGTTGTGAGTTGGTGCTCATAAGAAGAGCCCATAGATATTAGATCTGCAAAGGTTGAAGGAAATAACATAGCTCTCAATGATCAGGAAAACAAACACATACAACTCTACTCTACTCTTTAAGGCATTAGAAATTTATCTAGATTAGGAAGCTTCAGTTCAGGAATAAGAAAGAAAAGCTTAGGTTTTAGCTTAGCAAGGAGTATTCAGGAAGATCATAGGCATTGTAACCACAAAAAAACACTCTGCTGAAAGACAAAGAAAATCTAACAAAGGGCTGAAGAAGCAACAGAACACAAATAAAACCTACAAGCTTAATAAATAACAGAGTTGTGATTTGGTGCTCATAATAAGAACACAAAGATGTTAGATCTATAGAGCTTGAAGGAAATAATAGAGCTATTAGCCATCAGGAAAACACATACAACTCTACTCTTTGAGGCATTAGAAAGCTAGTTAGATTAAGAAGCTTTAGTTCAAGAATAAGAAGGAAAGAAAACAAACCTACCTACTTGAACTGATTCTACTCAACCAATCAAACAACCATCTAACCTAGCATCAAGGTTAAGATGTCGTGTTGTATAGGCAACAGAAATATTGTTCCACTAAATTTGATTATGAGGTATGTCTGTGTGAGAAAGAGAATGAGTAAAGAGGTGGTCGATGAGGTGTCTGGAAGCTCTCTTCTGCAGATATAATCTTCAAGTAGCTAAAAAATATATGGTTTGGTTAGCATGCATGATATGAATGCTACTTGAAGTCCTGAAGCAGTTATGAAGGCTCCATGCAAACTAGACTGAGCAAAAATTGATGTTGGAAGTTATGTTGAATTCTAGTAGCTTCACTATTCTTGACTCGTGGCTTAATTGTAGCATTGAATTTCTTAAAAAATTTGCTATGAAAGATCTGAAATTCTGAGTTGCCACACATTAGACAGAGAACCTTGTTATGATCACACTATTGTAGCTAATGTGTGTTCATGATTAAATGAATAAGAATTTATGTGAGTGAGTCAGTAACTACTACAAAAATCTATGATTGAGTCTAGTTTCAGGGACTTTGATGCATTGTTTGAACACAAAAAATATTCTATACGTGTGGCCTATCATGGATTCAGAAAACACGTGTAACTGCTACTAGTGATTCCTCTGCTAGAATTTGAAGCTTCTCACCTCAAGCCCCTACAACAGCAAACACGAAACAACGAGACAGATATCAAACAACACAACAATGAAATAGCGACACAGAGATAACAAACAAATGATACAAGCCTGAAACGTCTTGCGGTTTGCGGGTCGGTATATTTATAAGAAATAGTTCAGCCGAATTCTTTTCAAAATTTTGGTCGAACTAATAGTCCGGCCGAGCTAATAGTTCAGCCGAAATTTTAATGTCGGTTTTCCCATCTCAGGCCTAAAATCTGTTTGCCCATGCCATCATTACGCCTTCAATGTAAACGAAAAAATTAGTTCGGCCGAACTAATTTACAAAAATTGGCCGAACTTTGTAATAGGTTGGAAAAATGAATTTTCCACCTGCGTTTCTCACAAAAGTGTAACCCACCTTCGCGTTTTTACCTTGCAATATTATTTACAAATTTGAAATGGACAAAAAGAAAGTGTTCAATCACCATTTGATCCTATGAATCATAGGACCCTAACATAATTCATTTATTGTTGGATGCTCTAGTGTGCTTGTCCTTCACTTTTTCTTCCTTCACCTTCCACAACAATTTGATCTAAAACTACCATCAAAGTTGTCTACCTCACTATTGTGGAGAAACCCTCTATTTTCCCATCATCTCACTGGATAGAAACCATATGTTGATCATGAATCCATTCGCAATGGTTTTCCTCCTTTTCTCATCAACAGATCTTTAAAATAAAAACCCTTTTGGGCTTACTACCTAGCCTAATATCCCTTTTTTTTAGTAAAATAAGTGAGAGATCCCTCTCTGGGGTAGAAGGGCTAGATTCTGGCTTAACGTGGCTTGTGGTTGCCTTTATCATTTTCTTCCTAAGCCTAGGAAAATCACAGAGTGCTAACATATGATACAAATGATAAGACCTCCTTGGTATATATAGGAGTCTAAGGGGTCACAACATAATGAGAGCCTAAATAAAAATAAAAATGCAAGGGCATAACAATAAAAATAGTGAGCTTCTATGGGGCACAACAATAACAATAGGGCCTTACACTAATAATAAAAATAAGGGGGATCTACATTAGTATTATAGGAACCTAACATAGAAATTCGGATTTGTAAGGTCATCCCCTCCTTTAGTTGGCAGTCCTGAAAATTAAATATTTTTCGTACATAATGTATCAGCTAGTTGTGGCTCCTACGCTCATGCTAGCATTACTGTCATGTTTTTAAATTAAAAAAACATGGATAAATGGGGGAGTATTAAAATTATATTTAACATTAATGTAACATCAACCCTAGTCAAACATGGTGAACATTAATGTGACGTGAATGTAACAATGTAACAATCATCGAAATTAATTTATCATTGTTTTATTAATGTAACATAAATACATTGGGTTAAACCATGTGAATGAACTTAGAGGGAAGAATTAGCCACTATGGTCACAGGTCTGCCTCCTCGATGCATGAGGGGGATGGGCACCATTCTCTGCTCCACCACCCCGATCACATCTCATAACTCCATTGTCAGCAGTAGCTCACCTTAGGTCTACTAACAAATGGCTCGTTAACTTCAATAATAACATGTAGGATTGGTTTAGTGGCCTTTCAAGAAAGAAAGCAAGACATTAAGATCTGTAAATTCATCCCCTCCTTTAGTTGGCAGTCATGAAAATTAAATATTTTACATGCACAATGTATCATCTAGTCGTGGCTCATGTTCCCATGCTAGCGTTACCATCATGTTTTTAAATTACAAAAACAAGGTTAGATGGGGGACTATGTGACAATTAGAATTAACATTAATGTGGCATCAACCTTGGTCAAACTAGGTCAACAATAATGTAATGTGAATGTAACAATGTAACAATCATCAACATTTATGTAACATTATTTGATTAATGTAAGATAAATTCATTATTACATTGGTCATTAACCACTGTAAACCTTGGTCAAACTTATTCAACTCTCTTTAATCTCAATTAACCTCGTCAACCATGGTAAACCTCATCAACCCTCTTTAACCATGGTCATTAGTCAACCATCATCAACCATTAACAACCCTCAACAACCATGGTCAAGCATTAATATAACAATTATTACAACATTGGCATTAACATTAATGTAACATAAAACTTGGGCAACCATGGTTGACAATGGTCAACCATACTTAACATTAACGTAATGTGAATGTAGCAATGTAATAATCATCAACATTAATGTAACATAAATACATTGTTACATTAATGGTTGACCATAGTCAACCTTGGTCAAACATGGTCAAGCATTAATGTAACCATTATTGTAGAAAAATATTAACATTAATGCACCATCAACCCTAGTTAACCATGGTTGACAATGGTCAACCATGGTTAACATCATTGTAACGTGAATGTAATAATGCAACAATCATCGACATTAATGTAACATAATACAATGCTACATTAATGGTTGGCCACAACCAACCTTGGTCAACCAAGGTTAAACTTAATTAACTCTCTTCAACCTCATAAACCCTATTCAACCACAGTCAACCATCAATAACCTTTGGCAACCATGGTCAACCCTCAACAATCAATTTTAACCATAATCACCCAACGTGAATCATAGTCAATCATGATCTATGAATCCATCCCACACGTTAATTGTCAACTAGTAGAACCACATTAGTGAATGTGGTTGATATATGCTTATCAACAATATTCTCCACCTTTTATGTGCTAATCGACATATGAAAATGACGTCAATCGATTTATATCAACCACATTTACTGATGTGGTTGTGCCACTGAACTATAAAACTCAAAGTAGTGTGACAACACTAACGATCAGTATTAGAAACATAATGAAATTACGTGAAAGGTGTAAGGTCATAAATATGTGAAACATAATGAAAGCATAAGGTCATAAGGCTGTGAAACCTTACATGTTATAAAGTTATCAAAACATTAGGCAATGTTATGAAACCTTAAACGTTCTAAAGCTTAAAGTTATCAAAACATTAAGAAATGCTATCAAACCTTAAACGTTATAAAGCTATTAAGTCAAACAATGTTATTAAATAATGAGTTCACGCCTTAATTAGATCCTGAATCCAATAGCTTCATTATCTAACATTTTGACTATGCAATAACTAGCTTTGCAATACAAGAGAAACAATTGAGGAAATTGAAGTGAATATGAAAGAGAAAAGATAGATAATGATAAATGATAATTGTAGGATAGATGAAAAAGTATATACACCACTATACAATTAGCAAGAAGATTGAATGTGATAAAAAGAATAAGAAAATTATAATAAAAAATAAAAAAATGAATAATAAACTATAAAAAAACAAACATTTCATAAAGAAAACATTTAAGTTACAAAATTGAAAAAAAATGTGAAAACTCATAAAAATAAAGTTTGAGATAAATCTCAACCCTTCATCTTAAACAACCATGAAAAATATTTAGTAGAATATAAATCTTGACTATCCACTTTTTATTCAAAACAAAATTAAAATTTGAAATACCAATTTCCATTAAATATATTAATGATTTAGTGTGTTATTGAAGATATTTATTTTTAATTTTTAATTTTTAATCTATTTCTTAATTTTTAATTATTAACCTAATAGTGATAATGATTAATGAAGATTAAAAAATGATAATAAAGATGTCATGAATGATTTATTTAATATTAGAAGGTAAAATAAAGATAAAAATTTGTGAACTTAATAGGATAGTAAATATGATTAAATTCTAATTTCAATATTGCTCTCTAACATGTTATTAAAGAATTTTTAATTTTTAATAAAAAATTTAACATATATTGAAAGAGGAATGAAGAAGTCCGGAACGTGGAGGAGAAAAAATGTTGATATTTTTTTCAAGTTAAAAAAAATATTGCTCCATTTTACTGGAGAAACCTAATTTAATGTGTACAGGAAGATAGTTATTAGTGAACCCCAAACTAAGTCGCATGGCGGCCGGGTGAATTATTATTTCAGTGCCAACAAAATTGCCGTTTATTTGTTATAGGTTTTGGAAGGTTTTTTTTTTTTTTTTGTGGTTTGAATTTGATGTAGATTTTTTTATATTATATTTTTTTTGGTTTTTTTGGATTTGAATTTGATATAGATTTTTTTAATATTATATGTTTGATTTGTGAATCTTTTACAATTATATATATATATATATATATTTAAAAAAACCAAAAATAAATTATAAACTTTTTAAATACTTTGAATTTTTTTGAGAACTAAATTCATATATGTATTAAAAAACAAAAATTAAAAATTAAACTAAATTATTTTTACCGCTATCTACCCACAAACTTTAAAACATATAATATTTAAGCAAACACCAATAAATAATAAATAAAGGTAAATACAAAGTATGAGTAGATATTTCTGAACACGATATATATACATATATGAATTTATTTTTTAACTTTATAAATATAAAGTATGAGTGGATGTTTGTCACCACCACAATAAATCTTTGTAACACAATAATGCCTCTTTCTGCTCCTTCATATTTGATTTGAGGTGATTTCAGTTTTTTACTTTTCAATTTAATGACAAAATAAATATTTGGCAATACAACAATATCTTGCCAGGCGATCATTACTTTACAGGCTATAGCCTTATTAATGCAATCGTTGGTGAGTATAAAATTCATTTAAATCAAAAAGTAGATGCCCAACCATGTATTAATGAGACTATATCATGGGCACATATTAATGAAACTATGTATAGCCGTCTTGATGCAGTGGTGCAGTTAATAGTCCATGGGAGTGGGTGTGTCTTGTTGACTTCTGCCGTATTGACTCGTTGAAGTTGAACACAATGCACCCCACAAATCACCGGCGTATAATCACGTCCATGTACACGTTATAACGGCCTCGAGAGCATACTGTTACAGCAGAGCAGGTCATAGATATCACATAAACAAAATGGCGGGTGGAAATTGCATGAGAGACCAAATTCCACAGATTCTTTTGTTTTTTTCCCTCTTTCTGTTGCTACTTCACATAAAATCGGGCGATGGGGCAGATGCAGCTTCCGACAGCATAGTGTTTGGTACCTCTTTGACAGGCAATGAGACCCGCACTTCAAAGGGTGGCAAGTTCAAGTTGGGCTTCTTCAATCTCAACAACAACAACAATGTGAATAAATGGTATGTGGGTATTTGGTACGCGACAACCAAACAGCAGACAATCGCTTGGGTGTCCAACAGAGAGCAGCCACTGCAGAACACCTCCGGCATTTTGAATCTCACTGAAAATGGGAGTCTCCTTTCTCCTTTTGTCTTATTATGGGGGTTCCATCCTCTGGTCCTCCAAAGGAAACCTGAAGAAGCCGCCTTCTGCTGTGATAAGGGATTCTGAGTGCCGAAAACACCTCTGAAATCATCTGGCAGAGCTTCGACCACCCGGGAAATACATGGTTACTAGAGATGAAGGTTGGTACGAATCAGAGTCCGACATCGTGGAGGAGCCCTTGGGATCCGAGTCCTGGGCGCTTTTCCCTTCAGATAGATACAAATGGATCCGATCAGTATATTTTTTTGTGGAAGAATCAGACCAAGTATGGGGAAACCGGTATCTGGAATGGCCAAATCTTCAGTGAAATTCCGGAGATGACGCAAAATTCCATGTACCATTTTAGCTTTGTCGATAACGGTTCGTACAAGTATTACATCTATTCTGTGAAACCCGAAGACACATATCTCTCGCGTTTCGACGAGTCGGGAGAACTTCGAGTTTACATTTTGCTGGCAAATAACGAGTGGAACATGTTCTGGGCGCTGCCCAGGGATCAGTGCGACGTTTATGTCGTGTGTGGATCTTATGCATCATGCGACGGTAACAATGTTCAGTTCTGCAACTGCGTGCCGGGCTTTGTCCCCAAAGACACCCGCGAATGGGATTTTCAGCAGTGGTCAAGTGGCTGTGTTCGGAAAGCGCCATTACGGTGCAACCATGCTAGAAACAGGACCACCACTGATGGATTTGTAGAGTTGACTGGAAAATCCATGCCCGCTCAAGGGATTCAATACGGAGGGCAAGGGCAGTGCCAGATCGTCTGTCTCAGAAATTGTTCATGCACCGCATATGCCTACGATGTTAATGGCACTTGTGTAATGTGGTTCGGTGAATTGATAAATCTGGTCGATACCTCCAGTGGGACCTCTCTGTTTCTGCGGTTAGATGCCTCTGATCTGCCCAACTCCTCTAATTCCGACAAAAAGGTAAATCTTGCAGCGGTAGTAGCCGGCGTCCTGGGTGGGCTGGTTGTTATTCTGGCCCTTGTCTTGCTGTTTCTCTGGTGTTCGCGATCGTCCGAAATACAATACGGGCTGGGAACGCTGATGGTATACACTTACATGTTGGAATGTTTCAAAATTCCAAAATAATAAAACTGTCTTTCTTAACACAGAGAAATATTTAAAATTTCATTCTCACACAGAGTTTTCACATATAAAAAAAATTTCTATTCATAAAAAAAACTGCTGTTACAATTCTCCCTCAACTCAGAGGGATTACAAAATAGTTTATCAGCTGCAAACACAGTGTAAGCTATCACTCTCTGTCTCACACAGAGAAATACTATGTCTCTCTAAATCAACAACAATACACTGCTGTGCATACTCTGTTGTTCTGTGTAATTAAAAATTACAACTCTATGTCTCTGTTTTTAAAATACGCCGCTGTGTATATAAAAACATTCTCAGTGATAGTCAAAATGCACTCTGTTTTCTGTATATAACAAAATATCTCAAAATATCTCAGCCCTGTTTAATGTCATTAATTGACACACCTAGAAAAATTCACCGCTTGAATAATTCTTAATGGCTTCAATAACTTCTGTCAGCACCGCTCTAAAATGCATTGATGGCAAATTGCTTGCTCGCACTGCTGTTCTTTTCTTCCCGCACTACTGTGCACATTCACTGTTCTGTGTATTACAAATAATACACCTCTCTCTCATACTGCTGGGCATAAAAAAATTTACTGTGTATTGCAATACAATATTTGCCTCACGGGCCCTTTTAATATATATGTGTTTCATATATTAAAAATAAAAACGAATAACTTTAAAACATTTAAAACCAACTATTGTTTTAAATATGTGCGATGGGCAATTAAAATTAAACCCAAATTCTTGTGCGTGCATTCATGTGGGCCCTCCACTGATGACATCAGCAGATATTCCGATGGGGTTCAAACCACTGTCGGCCTGCCCTCATCGACCCCCGCGGAGTTTACTTGCCGCCCTGTCTCTTGGGCAGTTGGAAATTAATTCCAACACTCCCCCTTAATTTCAACTGCTGGGTTTTCTTGCATACCCAAACATTTCCTGAAATATTCAAAGCTTTTCTGCTGAAGTGGCTTTGTGAGGATATCTGCAAATTGATCCTCTGTTCTGCAATGCTGCAAAACAATCTTGCCATTGCTAACCAATTCCCGTATGAAATGAAACATGGTGTCAATGTGCTTTGTCCTTTTATGAAAAACAGAATTTTTAGACAATGCAATAGCTGAGCTATTGTCACAAAAAATCACTGTCCCTTTTACCTGTTCTTGACATAAACTTCTCAACATTTTTCTCATCCAAACTGCTTGACACGTTGATGCTGTAGCTGCCACATATTCTGCTTCTGCTGTAGATAACGCTACAATGGGCTGTTTCTTAGAAGCCCATGAAATGGCTCCTGAACCCATATGAAAAACATAACCGGAAGTGCTCTTCCGATCATCAACACTTCCAGCCCAATCACTGTCAGTGTACCCAACTAAATCTGAACATTCTGAAGTAGTATAAACAATACCAAACCTTTTAGTACCTTTAACATACATCAAAATTCTTTTTGCTGCTTGCCAATGTGCATCTTTTGGCTTTTCCATGAACCTGGAAATCAAACTAACAGCATGCATTATGTCCGGCCTAGTTGCAGTCAAATACATGAGGCTGCCAACTATGCTCTTGTACAAGCTAGGATCATAATCCTTGCTGCTGTCCTCTTTGCTGAGTTTTAATCCCATCACTGTGGGAGTGATCGCTGCTTTGCTTTCCTGCATGTTAAATCTTTCAAGCACTTCATTAACATTCTTTGCCTGTGAGATAAAAATCTCATTTTCATCTTGTTCTACTTCTATTCCCAAGAAGTATCTCAACAAACCCATATCAGTCATTTCAAATTCTTCTTTCATGACTGTTTTAAAATTTTCAATAAGGCAATCATCATTACTTGTAAAAATAACATCATCAACATATAAAACTACAATCAATATTTTACCATCCTTTTCTTTGATATAGAGGGTGGGTTCTCCCTCACACTTTTCAAATCCATTTTCTAGTAGATGGGAATCTATCCTACTGTCACGCTCTTGGCGCTTGCTTCAGCCCATAAAGAGTTTTCTTCAACTTACACACTTTGTGCTCTTGGCCTTTCTTTTCATAGCCGAGAGGTTGTTCAATGTAAACCTCTTCCATTAACACTCCATTTAGGAATGCTGGCTTCACGTCCATTTGGTAAACTTTCCATTTTTTTTGTGCTGCTATGGACAACACTGCTCTCACGGTTTCCATTCTAGCAACCGGTGCGAAAATTTCCTCATAATCTATCACATGCTTCTGTTTATAGCCTTTGACAACAAGCCTTGCCTTGTGTCTCTCTATTTTGCCTTCAGCATTACTTTTGGTCTTGTAGACCCATTTAACACCAATGACATCTTTACCTTTTGGGAGTTCAACCAAATCCCATGTTTTGTTCCTCTCTATGGCATTTATTTCCTCATCCATAGCTTCTATCCATTTTCTATCCTTGATAGCTTCTTCAAAATGAACAGGATCATCAACATGACAATATAAAGAAAACAAAGAATTGATACCTTCATTAGCTAAATCTTGTTCATAAATTTCTTTCAAACTTTTGAATTTCTTACCTCTTTCAGTAGGTGTACAAATGCTTGAAGAAGCACTTGAATTTCCTCCTTGTGGTGTGCTTGGAGAAGCACTTCATTTCTCCTCAAGGGTGTGCTCTGCTGCTCCTTTGTTGGTGTTGCTGTTTGGGGATGTATTTCATCCAACTCATCATCATTTTCATCATGAGATAAACAGTGTTTAACATTCACTGTTTTCTCTATGCTTCCATCCTAAGCTTCCTCTTCAATGAATTGAATATCTCTGCTCACAATAAACTTCTTGGTGGATGGGTTATACAACCTATATGCCTTGGATTCCTCACTGTATCCAATGAAAATACATTTCTCCCCCTTGCTGTCCAACTTCTTTCTTAGCTGATCCGGAATGTGTGCATAAACCACACATCCAAAAACCTTCATGTGTGTGACACTTTGCTTTGCGCCACTCCATGCCTCTTCCGGCACTTTATTCATAACTGTTTTTTTACGGCACCTGTTCAAAATATACGCTGCACAATGTACATCTTTTGCCCAATAATCATTAGGCAAATGCTTTGCCTTTAACATGCTTCTCATCATGTCCTTATTGTTCTATTCTTCCTTTCGGCTACTCCATTTTGCTGCGGAGTATATCTAGTGGTAAATTGTTTATGAATACCATTTTCTCTACAAAAATGTAGAAAATCTTTAGATATATACTCACCTCCTCTATCAGTCCTTAAGACTTTGATATGCAGCCCACTCTGGTTCTCAACAAGTGCTTTGAAATTGCAAAATTTTTCAAACACTTCACTTTTGTTTTTCAAAAAGTAAACCCAAGTTTTTCTTGTAAAATCATCTATAAATGTTAAGATATAGTGGTTGTTCGCAAGTGATGGAGTTTGCATCGGTCCACACATCTGAGTGGACAATCTCTAAGGGTGCTTTCGCCCTTATGCTTTTCTCGGAAGGAAAAATTTCTCTGTGTTGTTTCCCCAAGATACAACCTTCACAAAGGCTATCCGGTTTCTCTATCAATGGTAAACCACTTACCATCTCTTTTCTGTTCAATAAATTAAGACCTTCAAAGTTGAGATGACCGAATCTCAAGTGCCACAACCAATTTTCATCTTTTGATTCGCTTTGGAAAGTCTCTTGTACAACTACTGCTTTCTCTTCACCATTTTTCAAGTCTGCTCTCATTCTGAGAGGGAACATCCTGTTCCTTGTCATCTTCACTTCATCAATACATACTTTGTTGGGTGGTTTATCCATGATGGTACAAACATCATTATCAAAGAAAACATTATACCCCTTATGGACAAGCTATCCAATACTTAAGAGGTTACACTTCATTCCTGGAACATAATAAACATCTGTTATGGATTTCTTTGCACCTAATCTTGTTAAAACATTTACATCTCATTTTCCCATAACAGAAACTTTGCTATCAGTTCCTAGTGTGACTTGTGACCGCACACTTTCATATAACATAGAAAACATTGCTAATTTTCCTGTCATATGGTTACTACAACCAGAGTCTAGAAACCAAAATTCCTCATTCTTTTCTTCAACCATATTACAAGCTAAAAACAAATTACTTTCGCTGCTATTTTCTTTTGTGAAATTTGCACTAGTTTCACTTCTCATATCATTCTGCTTCTTCTTTCTACATTCATTAGCATAATGACCATATTTTTTACAATTGTAACATTGGACATTGGACTTATCATACCTTTGTCCTTGAGCATTTTGCTGATCGTTCTGCTCGCTGCTGCCTTGGCCATGGCTGTGATTTTGACTGTTGCACCTTCCATGTGAATGTGAAGGGCTGTTCCTTCCACCTCTGTTTTGGTTTCTACCTCTTCCTCTTCCTCTTCCTTGCCCTCTTCCTCTTCCGAAAGACATCTGGGTCTAAGGCATGTTCTAGAGATGAGTTTTCACTCCTACCCAATCTCTGTTCATGGGTCATCAGTGATGCATGTAGTTCATCCACTGAAAACTTTGTGAGATCCTTAGTCTCCTCTATGGTGGTGACAATCACATCGAATCTTTAGGGTAAACTTCTCAAGAGTTTTTCAACAATCCTCTTGTCCTCAAGAGTCTCTCCATGAGATCTTATTTGTGTGACCATTCCAATCACATGAGTGAAGAATGAGTCAATAGTGTCTGACTCTTTCATACAGAGAGTCTCAAAGTCTCTCCTCAGCAACTGAAGTTTTGCTGTCTTCACTTTCTCCATGTCCTGGTAAGCTGTCTTGAGAGTTTCCCATGCTTCTTTGGATCTCTTAGCTGCTGCTATCCTCGGAAACACACTCTCATGCACTGCTTGATACAAGAAGAAAAGAGCCTTGGCATCTTTCTTCTTATTGCTCTTCAGAATCTCTCTTTCTGCTTGAGTTAAAACATAAAACTCTGCTTCATTTGCTGGCTCTTCAAAGCCATCCTCAACTAATTCCCATAAATCTTGGGAGACAAATAAAGCCCTCATAGTTATTGACCAGTAGTCATAATTTTTCCCATTAAATTGTGGGAGATGGATATTTCACATACCCATACCAGTGCTGGAGCCAGCCATTCTGCACTCTTAACTATGATTCAAAAACACTTGACTGTGTGTTTAAAATTAACTAACTGTTCTGCAACAGTAACACAAAACTATATAGAGAAATATCTTTTGATTCTTTTTGGCTGAGTCTTCACACTGCTGGAGAAGCTGCTGCAACAAAGAACCCTTTTCTTCAGCTTATTTGACCTTCAAATAGCCTGGACTAGCTCCAATACCATGTTGGAATGTTTCAAAATTCCAAAATAATAAAACTGCCTTCCTTAACACAGAGAAATATTTAAAATTTCACTCTCACACAGAGTTTTCACATATAAAAAAAATTTCTATTCATAAAAAAAAACTGCTGTTACAATTCTTCCTCAACTCAGAGGGATTACAAAATAGTTTATCTGTTGCAAACACAGTGTAAGCTATCACTCTCTGTCTCACACAGAGAAATACTCTGTCTCTCTAAATCAACAACAATACACTGTTGTGCATAATCTGTTGTTATGTGTAATTAAAAATTACAACTCTCTGTCTCTGTTTTTAAAATACGCTGTTGTGTATATAAAAACATTCTCAGTCATAGTCAAAATGCACTCTGTTTTCTGTATATAACAAAATATCTCAAAATATCTTAGCCCTGTTTAATGTCATTAATTGACACACCTAGAAAAATTCACCGCTTGAATAATTCTTAATGGCTTCAATAACTTCTGTCAGCACCGCTCTAAAATGCATTGATGGCAAATTGCTTGCTGGCACTGCTGTTCTTTTCTTCTTGCACTGCTGTGCACATTCACTGTTCTGTGTATTACAAATAATACACCTCTCTCTCATACTGCTGGGCATAAAAAAAATTAATGTGTATTGCAATACAATATTTACCTCACGGGCCCTTTAAATATATATATGTGTTTCATATATTAAAAATAAAAACAAATAACTTTAAAACATTTAAAACCAACTATTGTTTTAAATATGTGCGATGGGCAATTAAAATTAAACCCAAATTATTGTGCGTGCATTCATGTGGGCCCTCCACTGATGACATCAGCAGATATTCCGATGGGGTTCAAACCACCGTCGGCCTGCCCTCATCGACGCCCGCGGACTTTGCTTGCCGCCCTGTCTCTTGGGCAGTTGGAAATTAATTCTAACATTACAGAGAGATGCAGAATGCGACGAAGAACTCTTATGAACGACTCGGAGGCGGGGGTTTCAGTTCCGTCTTCAAAGGAACTCTTACAGACGACTCTCTCGTGGCGGTTAAGAAACTGGAAGGAGTGAGCCAAGGAGAGAAGCAGTTCTGCACGGAGTTGAGCACCATCGGAACCACACAGCATGTGAATTTGGTTCGGCTTCGGGGATTTTGTACCGAGGTGTCTAGAAAACTGTTGGTGTACGAATACATGCCCAATGGCTCCCTCATCTCCTCCTTATTCCACAAAACCCAGAGTGATGATCAGACTCAAAATAAGGTGCTGGACTGGAAAACGTGCTTCGGCATCGCCCTAGGGACTGCCCGTGGAATTAATTACTTGCACGAGAAGTGCAGGGACTGCATCATCCATTGCGACATCAAGCCAGAAAACATCCTCATGGATTCCAATTTCTGCCCCAAGGTGGCCGATTTTGGGCTAGCCAAGCTCTTGGGTAGGGAGTATAGTAAAGTTCTGACGACCATGAGAGGAACCAGAGGGTACTTGGCCCCTGAGTGGCTCTCCAGCCTGCCCATCACTTCCAAAGCCGACGTCTACAGCTTTGGCATGACATTATTCGAAATAATTGTAGGGCGGAGAAACATGGAGGAGTTCTCAGAATCCAGCGAGGTGTTCTTTCCCATGTGAGTTGTAACTCAAGTAAACAATGGAAACACAATGGATCTGCTGGACAAGAAATTGAGTGGCAATGCAGACGTGGAGCAAGTGAGGAGGGCTGCCATCGTGGGAGGATGGTGCATACAAGATGATGAAGATGCAAGGCCCTCCATGAGTCATGTGGTGCAGATATTGGAAGGCATTGTGGACGTGCCCCCTCTACCCCCAATTCCCTTATCTCTGCAGAACTCTGCCTTAAAACCTGACAGTTTTGTCCTTTTCTTCTGGGAAACAGATTATGCCGCACATGAACGCAGAAACAGTGACACTACTTCCACTACCGTGTAGAACCTCATAGTAGTTTCTATTTCCTCATATTTTAAAAAGATAGGTTCTTATTAGAAATATGGTTTATGGGATTTTAGTTTGTGTGAAGAAGATATTTTTAGTAAAAATTGTTAAAATAAGTAATTACTTTTTTTTATGTATAGTTTGTTAGACAATCAATTAAGTGAGTTAGTTGAGTTGAGTGATAGATAAATTTGATGAGTGAGTTAAATGAGAGTTGATCAAGTTGAATTATGTGAGAGTGGGTGCATGTCAATTAGGTTAAATACTTTTCACCAAGGTTCATTGTATTCAGATTGTGATTTAGAGTGATTAAAGATTAGTTGAAGAGTTGCAACTCATTGTTTTGCCTGTGAAATACTTGTGTTATTTATGTTTTTGAATCCTCTATCTCTCAAACAAAAATTACATAGTAAAAAATTATGTATAGTTATCACACTAATGGGTTCAAAATTTGTCAACCAAATTGTTTACGGTTATTTTTACAAAAAAATATATCTTTATAGCATATATGTTTTTAGCAAAATCATCCTCCCCATTATCCCATAGCTTTTTATCTACTCCACCATTATCCCATATCCTTTATTAATTAGATATTGGAATGGTGAAAGCTGGTTGGAAAGTTGCAACGAGTTTAGTGATAGCTCTTACTTGTGTCATTGATATTATGACAACGTCTATATATTATATAAACGTGGAAAAAATACAGTTTGGCCTTCACTGAGCCATTCACACAACACTAGTACATATGCATGTTGATGTGTATGGTTATGCATGTCTGGAATTACGATGAATCTATCAAATGTCCTGCCGTTCCTGGTTTTTCGATAATGGGTTGGCTTTTTAAATTTTTATACTCGATAAATAATAATGGAGACCATTGTGTTGTACTTTAATACGCACAGCAAATTTACATCGTGGTATCTGAACGACTCATTTCTCTATCATTGCACAGCAAATTGCGAAGTTGTTTGAGAAACGACCACCTGAGGTTATTTTGTTTTTATGTGTTATGAGATTATGGACTGTGAAGACTTCTTTTTGTGTTTTCAGATTGTCTACTGTGAAGAGACTCGTATTTTAAAAGCATAAGAATTGGAAGTGAGAGGAGTTGGTATGCGGGTGTTCAAACACTGTGCGTTACTCTATTACAAGCGACAATTTATAATTTAAAAAACATATTTTCACATTTTTGCAGGTTGCTATGGAGTGGAAAATTTATTATTTAAAAAAAAAAATTTATTAACTTTGATTGTAAAAAATATTATTTAAAAAATATTTTGTCAAATTTTTATATCTGTGTCATGGAAAATCAATTATATTTAAAAAACATTTTTTGAAATTTAAAAGATTTTTTTATTTATTTAAATGTGTAATGGAAAATCAATTATATTAAAGCATTTTTTGGAATTTGTTGTCATTGAAGTAAATTACTTGTTATGGCATGCTACTCAGTTTATATTAGGCCTTCTTACATTGTGTAGTTTGTAGATTGTTTTCTATCTTTTTCAATCTTATTTAACTCTCATATGTGATATGTTGGTTTCATGTCAGAAGATTAAATGTAATTTGTAGATTGTTTTTTTTCTTTTTCAATTTTATTTAACTCTTATATGTGATATGTTGGTCCCTTGTTTTAAGGTTAAAAGTGTGTGTTGAAATTGATAAATTTATTGGATAAATTCTTAATTCTCCATTCATAAGGCAATTTGCAACTCTAGGTTAGCACAATATTATTATGGTTAGTAATGAGTATAATTAACACATTTCTAATTTTTACTTTAAAATCTAATTGTTCATTAGAGAATCATAAGCTTTGTCCATTAATGTTTTTCATATCATCATGACTTTTTTGAGCTAGTAATTAAGCAAATGTTAGATCTAATAGTAAAGCTTTAAAGTTTATATGTTAAGGCCTAATTATAAGTATTCATTACTAGTTTATTTGTTATATTAATTAGTAGATTCTACGGGTGAAATTGTGAAGTTGGGAAACACTTTTTGCTCTTTTTTGACTTTGAAAATTGCAATTTTCTATGTTTTTTCAACTTCAACTTCAACTCCACTAAACTCATATTTTTAATGCAAATAAGAATTGTAGATAATTGTCTTACCTCCATACTCATATTTAAAATATATATATATATATATATATAGAGAGAGAGAGAGAGAGAGAGAGAGAGAGAGAGGTAAATTTGTTGTTTACTAAGTGCATATACTTGAAATTTTCAGGCAAACATAAATAGTCACTTTTTGAACCCTAACGTTTTTTAGATAAGGTTATTCATTTTTTGGAAATAAACCATATCATCATAATCCGCATATATTGCACTAGTGCACTGACTATTTTTCGGTAATTTTCAGATTAAATCACTATTTTTTATTATTTTTTGAAATGGAAGAAAACAAAAAAACGGTGATGTTTTAGTACATTTTATAAGCCCTAGATTTTCTTTTCAATGTGATTGTCAATAAGAAAAATGAGAGTACTCTTTCAGGGAGAGGAAATGCAATATGATTTTTCTGAATTTTTTGGTGTCGTCATTTTAAAGTTACTGAATTTTCGTTCAGTGCAATTTTCCGAACAATGAAATTCCACACTGACAGTTTAGTAAAAAAATAATAACAAATTGAAATTTTTAATGAAACTCCACAAATCTTACATCATCAGAAAATAGATTCAGAGATGAATCTAATGGTATTTGGTCTGAAATATAACATTTTGTTTTTGTAGGTGTTCCACCTCTCCAAAGTTGCAGGTTCCTGAAAATTGCAGAATTTTCTGGGTTTTTCATTGACCAGAAACTCTCGGCTGAGATAATGTCTTCGACGAGACATTTATTAAACTCTCGACCAAGAAAATTAAAACTCTCGATTGAGAGTTTAACCCACCACAAGTTACATTTAACCGCGTGGCCAAACTCTTGGCCAAAAGTTCAAAAAACTCTTGGCCGAGAGTTTGCGCCCAAGATTTTACCCAAGGGGTGGGTAAATTCTCGGCCGAGAGTATACCCAAGGGGTAAACTCTCGGCCGAGAGTATTAGAACATTTCATTATAATTGAACTCTTTTTTCCATATATGTATATTGCCCAATATTAGGATCATCATATTTTGACTTGTACACTGGATAGGAGTTATGCTTCTCAAATTGAATTGCATTCATTAACTTCTTATTGTTTCCAAGCCCTTTGAATCATAACATTTGGTAGGTCAAAGCTATTTTTCTCCTTTAATCAAGACATCATGACATTTTTGCTATAATTTCTTTAACACGTTGTAGACAACAAAATTTTGAGGAGAGTGGCATAAATAGTGAAGTACATGTGGTTAAATTTTAAGTTTTCATTTGTTATACTTTTGAACATAAAAGTATGGAATTATGGTTTGTGACTAACACTCGAATTAGCCTCAAATCAATCATCCTTATATTTTCACTCTAACCTTTGCTTAGTAAGTTTGAGATAGTGAAATTTTGTAGAGAGAGAAGAAATATCATAGTATAGGTGGTCAAAATTTCATATTTTAGTTCGTTATACTTTCAAAATATAGTCTATGGAATATAGGTTTTAACTTTTGTGACTAATTCTAAAATCAATACATCCTAGAATTTTTGCTATAAAATATTTTTGGTATTAAAATTTTTAGAATCCTAAGAAGACATAGCAAGTCACATGTGGAAAAATTGTCAGATTTTGACATATTATGATTTATGAGATATACCTTGTGCATGTTTGAGTGTTTTTAAAAGCTTTCTCTCGAATAAACAAGTTTTTTTTTTTAAGAAATATTTTGGTGTCTTTAGATAACATAGTGACCTATCATTTAATGGGTGAAATTGCAATGGGAAACAATACATGGAAGAACTACACATGGTTTAAGTTTGTTGGACCATGTACCTTTGGGTATATATGAAGTTCCCTAGGAACCTAAAAGTAGCTTTAGAGTAGCTAATTGGTCATATTGTTACTATAGTACACCGAAAACAAAAATTTGGGAAAGGAATCTCTAGTGCCTAATTAGTTGAGTCGTACAACTAAGGACACATTTGAGATTCTTAGTTAGTATTCTGAGATATTGGGCCAAGTATTTTTGGAACCCACACATATATTAGAGAGTTATAACACCTGACATTCCCTTGTCTTGTCCTTTACAGTGAGTTAAAATAAAATGTGACAAAGAGGTAAAAGAGAAGCATTATTATTTGCTAGTCCATTGCCTTGCAACTTTAAGCATTAGTGATGTAAATCAACAATATGTACATGCAGATGTGGATCTCTAATGTTTCAAATTTTAAGATTTGTTGTCAAAATTTAGCATACAATACATCATTGTCTCATGAACTATTCTTGAAATAAAAAATGTAGGAAATTAAAAAATTATTCATTGTATTTCTATGGCTTGAGAGTTGTGCATCTATCCATAGCCCATTTTGTAGGTTTTTGTTGGTTGGCATTGATGTGAAAATGATTAACAGATTTTTTAAGAAAAGCTTTTGAACTTGAACTATAGAAGTTAAATTCTATAGTTAGAAAAAACATATTTTATATACGTGAGAAAAAATTGATGCCATTGCAATGCAATATAACTTACTTTATTTTTGTTTTGCATTAGCTAAACCAAACCCTCGGATTGCATTGCAATATAAGTTACTTGATTTTCATTTTGCATTGGCAACTTGAGTGGATGGTTGTAAATTCCCTTGAGAGGCCTCTTGTTAAGCTGTGAAATGAGGGCTAAGCAAAAAAAAATGACATGTGATACCTTACGCACGATTTTATGTGGGCGGAGTAAACTAGTATTTATGAGAAGGTCCATGAGCCTCTTTATTAATGACTGGATCTAAAATGTTCTTTGTACCTACAATCTAATCAGATAACATTAAAACTCATTATCATAATCCGGTCAATAACAGTAAACAAATTTGGAGAAGGCTTATGGATTAAATTGAACTCACCTTAAACCCATGCCTCTTGCACTAACTATTTCTCGCCTCGTTACTATACAGGTTCTGCAACCAGGGGTTCGACAAAATAAAGGCCATGCAATACTCTACAAATGATTTTATGACGAAGTAGAAATAAGCAACAATAGAAACAAACATACGTTAGTGTTGGCTCTTCCACTTGAAGTGCCATAATTGCCATCATCTAACCACCAAAGAATGGAAGTGGTGGCTCTTCCACTTCTACATGGGCACACTTTAGTCACCATTTTACGAATTAAAAAATAGTTTTAGACATTGTATCAGGCAAGATGGAGAATCTCGATGAAATCACAACGGTCGATGAGCTTATACGACAAAGAATATTATGCTATCAGGTAATCTTGTCCATTTATTTATAACAAAATTAAAATTCTTCAAGGCCACATCTAGAGATTGACATAATACGCTTATCATCGTAATAAATCATGAAGTAAATATTGGTTTAACATGTTAATGTTACAATAAATATAATATTTAATTAGTATTTTAATTTCAGCATACTTGAATTCAATTACCATATAATTAATAATATAATGTTTTGAATTTTATTATATATATATATAATCAAAAAAATAAAAAATAAATATCTATTAACAAAAAAAAATATATATATAATATAATGGTTTATATTTAATATATATATATATATTTGTGTAGTTAATTGTTTATGAGAGCAAATTTTTAAGATGTAGATTAGGTAGTTTGAGGAGGTTTAGTCTTTACCGGGTTTCTAGGATCAAATTTTATGGGGATTGGGGACTCGTTGAGGATGAAGATCACTTTTGAAGAAATTAAACTATTCTAAAGTCTCATGTTTAAATTTTATGGAGAGGGATTAAGGATAAAAGTTACTTTTGCAAAGAGTGTTTCATGTTCAAACTTTATAGAGAGGACTCAGGATAAAAGTTACTTTTGATAGAATTAAACTATTGCAAAGAGCATCAATTGTTCAAACTTTATGGAGAGGGATAAGTTATTGCAAAGAGAACATCCAACGAGGGATAAGTTATTGCAAAAAGAATCCAACCTCTATGAAACTACAGAAACTCGCCCCAACCTAAATAACCAAATTAAACAAGATTACCCCAACCTAAACTCAATCTAAGTAAAAATTAAAAAAAAGTTAAGGCATTTTCTACCGAGGCCACAATTTCATCACGAGGAAAAAATTTCTTCTCGGAATCAAGTGAAAGTTTTTTTAAGAAATAACCTCTATTGCGCTAAAAAAAACTTGCCCCAACCTAAATTAAACCTAAATAACCAAACTAAACAAGATGATCACAACCTAAATTCAAGCTAAGTAAAAACTAAAAAAAATAAGGCATTGTCTATGAGGCCACAATTTTGCCACGAGGGTAAATTTCTTACTCGAATAAGATGAAAAATTATTTAAGAAATATGATTGTGGGATTGTTTAAATCTTTTTTATTCAACACCATCAAAAATCTTTAAACACCCAAAATCCTAAAACTTAACAACTATAATCCATATTTTCAAAAATTTAAAATCTTTAAGCTCGAAGTAACCTATATTTTTCGGAGTTGTCTTTAATGCGACTTTTTAAAGTTTCAGGTGCCGGAATCCGGTGAAAAATTTTGAGGTAAAATCTTGGTTTTTGTTATTCAAACTGGTTTTTTGACTCTATATATGGATTCAGCACCCTCAAAAACCTCTAGGGCACTTCGATTGTGCAAAGTTAGCAATCAAACTTCTCTTTTTAATAAATTCCTGCCGGAATTTAGAGAAATTACACCATAAAAGCTTTTAAAAAGTCGCACTAAAGACTACTGTATATTTTTCCTCTTCTGTTGTTACTTCACATAAAACCGGCAGCTGGGGCGGACACAGCTTCCCACAACATCGTGTTAGGCGCCTCTTTAACGGGCAATAAGACCCGCACTGCAAAGGGTGGTAGGTTCAATTTGGGATTCTTAAATCTGATGAACAATAACGTTAATAAATGGTATGTGGGTATTTGGTATGCCACCGACAAACAACCGACAATGGCTTGGGTGGCCAACAGAGAGCAGCCACTGGAGAACAGCTCCGACATTTTCAAACTCACAGAGGATGGTAGTCTCCTTCTGTCTTACGATGAATCACTCCTTGGTCCTTAAAACCCGACAGTTTCATCCTTTTCTTCTGTGAAACAGAATCTTCTGCACATGAATGCAGAAACAGTGATGATCCTTCCACCACGCTGTAGAACCGCAGTATTTTTTATTCAAGCTCTAGATGTACTTTTGTGTTGGGTTCCTTTGTTTAGGCATATCGATTCGTGAGAGTAAAAGGATCTCCCTGTAAATTCTTAAAGGGGCTCTTTTCTGCGCATGGGGATGTTGCTAGAAATTTGGAAGGATAAGTGGCTTTAAATTACATCAATAAGGATGTGAATTTGGGGGTCCTTGGCAACTCAATTCAAGATGATCTCAACATTGGACGCTGAGCTAAAATCTCTTATAAGGATGATCCTTCCTAGATACAAATTTAACATGGATGGCTTAGGCACCTTTGACAACTACTCTATAACGGGAGGAAGTGCTCAACAAGCACTAGAAAACAGACTTGGTGAGAGTTTCAAGGACATCAAAGGAACATAAGAAACATCGAATGGAGCCAAAGGTCATTGATATTATGTTGGTTTTCATTTTTTATAAATATCACTAAAATACAAGGAGTTCTTTGAAAATACTTTTGTAAATTATGGTGAGATCTCTTATAATATTGTTCAAAATTGGATATATCGTGTGTTTATATTGCAACGAGTTGCTAGCATTGTGATATATGTATATTAGGCTAACATTGTGTTATATGTATATTATCCGTGTAACTTGGACAATTTTTTATAATATAAAATTTCTAATATTTTATAATATAACATTTCTAATTTTTATTTAGGAAAAAGAAAAAGGTGAAAAAGTGAATATAGTTGATTATTATTAATGTTGATGTAATTTTCTTGCATATATGTTAAGAGATAAAATGATTTTTTTTTGCTAGAATTAGGTAATACAATTTTGTGTACGATTGTGATTTATTGTTTGAAATGCACTTTTGAATGAAAAGATGGATTCAACACCCTAACAAATTTATAGGGCACTCAAACTTTGTAGATTAAACAAACTAAACTTATGATTCTATTGACGGTGCTGGACCTGCCAACATTTAGGGGATCTCCCCGATATGAAGTCTCAACTAGACCTCACACCATTTGGAGTAGGAGTCCCAGCAGTGGGGTGCTTAATGATATGCCTTGGATTACAAAATGCATAGAGTGGTGCATGGTGTCTTTGGTTAAAGCAAGTGTGTGACCCTACGAAAAGTCAAGATGATACATGAACGGTTCTAGCACATGGAGGGAAAAGGAATTGCGCTCCTTGGAAGCTTGTAATAGTACGCAGCTTGAAAGGAGCACACAAGCTAAAAGACATCACACAAACTAATAAGAAGAATATTCCAAAAGTTAAAGGTGATGGTTTAAAACATCAACATGCATTCAACAAGATTCATACAAATGCAAACAAAATAGTTCATAATAATATGTGAAAGTTAAAAAACATACATAGAAAATATAACAAGAATAGTCCTACTACATTTACAATATATGCATGAAGACGTGTTGACTCTGATTTTATCATAAGTGGAAGTTCCATTTGTACATACAACATGACGAACCACTTTCCCCAATAGTGGAACATGAAGTCAGCAACATCTACTCCTCCTAAAGAAGTATACTCCCTCTACGCTACAGAGAAGCCAAGGTTGACAAAAAACTCTCAAGCCCTTTCTAAGCCTACGCCTAGCCAAAATCTTGGCTCCCAAAAGCCCCTTACAAGAATTATGAGGATGTATATATAACAAAGGGGGGCGAATCTTGGAATGCCCCCTTTTTACTCTTGGACTTCCCTCATGACTCCTCAAATTACATATGACTCTTCGCATTCCATCATGGACACATGGAGTTTGACTTATACAATAATTAAAAATAATATTACAATTTCCACTCTTACCGATATAAGACAAAATAGAGTAGAGACGGTTTGACAACGTAACAAGAAAAAACACTACGATGCTAGAGTTGGGGTGAACTCAAGCTGGACATCTTGCACTTAGTGTCTCTCGGTCACATACTCATGCCAAGCTTGGTACTGTGGGATGGTCTCCCCAAACTGTGAAATAGTGTTCGACTGGAAGCAGACTCTTACCTCCATAGAATCTAGGTACAATGTCTTGGAGCCGGTCTTAACCTCTTTCTCAATTAGGAGAAACATTGTTTTGATCTGAATCAGGCCACCGATGTAAGTCTGCAAGTTCTTTCTATTCACCTCCAAGTCCTCTCGGGTGGCCATCTACTCTAGTTTCTCCATGTATTGATCAATCCCCTGTCGGACTTGTATTTTGCGTTTCCTCTTAGTGAGTGTAACAAGTGATGGGATCTAGTGGGTTATCAACATGAAATCTAAACTGTTGTATATTCATACATATGAGGCTTGAATTTTTTCGATGAATGAGACGAGCTTCTTGTTTTCTGGATCAACATCCAAACTATGGATTTCTCTAAATATGCTTACAGCTTCATCTTCTTCACTAGTGTAAGTGGTGCAGCCTTGTATCACATTGTCCACTCATGCACGACGGTGATGAAAACCTATACATTCTTAAGGATATTGAAAAAATCTCTACTTTGCCATTGCAAGTCATGTACGCGGAAAATTCATAAAGGTCCTTCATAGTGTCTCCAAGTGAAAATACATTAGCAAGTATCATTGCTCTTATCTCCTCACAGTATACCTATGCGAAAGTTGCATTATGCGATGTTGGATGGAGTTGGTCATTCTCTTATCGGAGTGCCTATAGATTTTGTGTCAACTTCTTATTCTCAGCCATCAAACACTGAGTGTTACATCTGGTTGCTCCTATGAAAGCCAACTTAGCATTAACAATGATGTTTGGATTCTTGCTGACGTCTACCACTATCATCCTCTCTCTCATGAATGCAGGTGATGCATGATCATTCGAGAAGTGATTTATCCACGCTTGTACAATATTATTCTGCAGTTCATCAAATGATAGATTGTACACATCCATCATCGAATCATCATCAAAGGGAATTACCTCCCCTTCCTTGCTCAGGGCTTGCTCCGAGGCTGAAGGTTGTGGAGTCTGAAAGGTGGCCTAAGGTGTGCTTGGCATCAGGTCCACACCTTCATCTTGCGGCTCCAACCACAAATCCATGTCTGTAACTTGAATTAGTTGTTGAAGCTCTTTAGAAAACTCTCCTTCCTGCATATATTCGTTCACTCCTTCTATTTTTAGTTGATCCCTTACTGAATCTTCAACCTTTATAGGAGTTATCTCTTCTGTTGTGGCATCTTGCCTTCCTTCTTCTTCCTAATTTTTTCTCTTCTCTTCTTCTCTTCTTCTAAGCTCTTGTTCTTCCTTAAAATCTTTTTCTACTCTCTTCTCTCTCTGCACTAGTTATTCTAAGTATTTCCTCTCTCTCTTTCTCTACTCTTCTCTTTGCTACCTTTGTCCCCTTTTTGCTTCGATTTACAAAGCTACTTTCTTAGTGAGAGGATATGCTTTCATCTTCCTACTTTTTTCTCTTCTGCATTGTTAGCTACCTTCCTCTTTCCTTTGTCCTACACCAGATCATTGCATGTTGTTGCTACTTCTTTTGCAACTATTGTTGTCTATGGAACAAATTATGAAGTCCCAACTGTAATGATAAACTCATGAGGTCAGGAGGAGTTATAATATTTCTTCCATGGTTCCTCCTCTAGCCATAGAAATATACTGCTAACCCAGTTGTAGTATACTATTGCACAGTGATCTTTGTAAACTCCCCTCAGATCATACGAATTGTAACTCTTTGTGCCGAACTCGAATTTGATGATGGCTTTCCATTTGACATCTGTGAATTTAACATTCTTAATCTCGTATAATATGGCCTGCAAAGGAAGAGTTGGCCATGGTGAATTCTTATTCCTATGATGTGATGATGACAACCCTGTGGAGATATGATAAGATACCTCGTGCATGAAAATTTTGTCGGTGGCATATCTTGGAAAAAGATGTGGAAGATTTTTCCCATCAAATAATCTGATCAATGTGCCATTTGGTAAGTCAAACTAATCTATAATATTTGATATCACCTCCATAGCTTCTCATGACATGCAAGGTAGGTCCCCCTGAAAGATGGACTTGTAAAGAGGGATGATGAAGTGATCAATAATATGCTCCATGGCTCCACAATGACTGCAATCCAAGAGAATCTTGCAATATACTTGTACAATAGTTTCTCTCTGTTCCAATGTCTAGTTCATGCCCAAGAAATGATACTGTGCACAAATTTCATCGAGTAAGTATGCAAACATGTATAAGTGTGTCTCTCACCCTTGGGTAGATTCTGAGCTTTTTTCACATGGAATCTCAGCTAATGAGGCAACATATCTGACCACTTGAAGGAATTCCCTTCGTTCACTACCTGGTCCAATAAGACAACCTGCCCCTCAAGAAAGGTCTTTGTATTTGGCTGGTCGTAGATTCTGCAAGCTAGTATGACCAAAATTTGATAGGCTTTCCTAAGTGCTTTTGTCTTGTACCTATGTTTGGCTGTCTATCTAAATTTTTTTGGGTCCTTCACCTGGCTCTTTATGATATCTCTTGGGTTCGTGTAGTTGTGAGTGGCATAAAACAGTGAGTCCATGTTCTTCACTGGCCCAACAATATGATAAATATGTTGAAAATATGCTGCCTAGAATGTAGCAAGCTTATGCCTATTGGTGTTTCTCAATTTTATGGCTTCCTCATTAGTGTTTGAGATAACTTAGATAATCACATTCACACATGGGAAGGTTGGATACCTGCATGCAACCTTGTAAAGCTTTGACTGCATGATGTTGAGATACACCTGTCAATCCTCTAAGTCTACCTGAAATTCCTTTGTAAACTCATCTTTGATCTATTGCAATGTCAGTTTTAATCCCTTCTTTACAAACAACTGAGTGTTCACATAAATTGTAAATTTCACCGAAAATTGTTCAACTGCTTCCCTAGTAATACTTTCAATGGTTTCATTTGAGGAATCTCTCTTAGGTGCCATTGTGAAAGTGAATAGTGGATAAGTGCTAAAAAATTGTTGCACCTATGGGATAAAAATGCACTGATGGAAAACAAATATCAGCTATAAGAAAACATACTTTCAGGACATGTTCATGTAGCACATCGGGCAATTGATTGGAAGGATTGCGCAATTTTCACTGGGAAGAGGGTTTGACTGGCTGAGGAAATTGTGCATTACGCAGTACCAAAAGTCAAGGTCGAAGTTTGAGGAATGAGATTGCACAATGTGTAGTTCCACTTGAGCAGTGAACTGGGAGAGACCACACATTGTGCAGTCTCAGTGGCCAAGAATGTAGGTTGAGGCCTTGAACTACACAATGCGTAGTGGGGCTAGCCTATAATACACATTGCATAGTTCCAAAGGCTAAGCTCTAAGCTTGGGCCTCAATATTTTGAATGCCCAGGTGGGAAAAGTGAATTATAGCCAAGGGAAAGGCATATTTGTCTAATGGAGGTGTGGAAAATGAGAAAATATGAGAGATGGTGAAGGATTAAGTGTAGATCTGACTAATTTTGATTGAAAAAAGACAAATCGAGTGTAGAAACTGAACAAATTAGAAGTGAATGAGATCGGTGAGGAGATTCGTCGTAACGACGACCATTGGTTAAAAATGAAGAAATTGATGCGACACTTGTAAAAGGAAAACGAAAATTCGAAAAAATACTTCTACAGGCTAAAGAAAGTTAAAATGCCAAAATGCATGCAAATAAACAAGCAAAACAACACTCATGCAAGCTAAATGGAAAAAAGCGACTAAAGGCGATAAATGAAAAAGTCACTTGGAAAAGCTACGACAGTGAAGGTTCCTTGATCTCCTAGGGAATGTTAGATATCCAATATCGAGTGTGATAATAAGCTCTAGAGGCGTCGATTAAATATATTTGAGAAATTAGGGTTTATGACATGCATGCCAAAAATCAAGGGAAAAGAGACACATGGCGACAATTTCCAAAAATAGAAAGTGTGCTTCCTTCGGGTTACTAAAAATAGATCTCTAAATTTTAGGGATGTTTATTTTTTATTTTTTTATCTTTTTTTGGAAAACCTACCATGCACATCACCGGGAAGGATTGTGCAGTTTTGGAGAACTGGTAGCTCTCAAGTTAGTGCACTACGCAATTTATGATATCAGTGGGGCATTGCGTAGTTTATGGCTTAGTGTTGGGCTTCTTATCATGAATACACAGTTTTTGAGCTCAAAGTTGATTGGCAGTCATAACTGCACAATTCAGAACATCAAGGTCAAGTCTATCTCCATGAATTATGTAGTTTCTGGAGGCAAGCCCAAAACTGTTGCACAAGGCATAGACATGAGGTTATCTTGTGACTTAGAAAATATTTTCTAATTGAAGAGAACGTGTACACAAGAATAAATAAGATATAAACATCAGTCAAAGCATGGATGGGCTCCAAAATATAAGCAATGAAAAAAATTTAGAGGGTGGTTGTAGTCGATACAACATTTGCGACACAACAGTATACCTCCAACTGTCTAAATGAATCTTGTCTCATGTGAAACTGGTCTCACCCTTTGGAAGTATTATTCAATTCATTGATTATCACAACTTCCTCACTTATTCTGAGTAAAAGACACAACCCCTTCCATCCTCTTCATTGGTGGAACACTAACCAAGCTAAGTCACACTAAGTTGTTTCGATTAGGGCTGTGGAGTATTTAAGTGCACAATTAAAATAAAAATGCCAGTGTCTTTATTTTCATCTCTAGTGTTTCTTTGCTGCCAGTAAGCCTGAACAGTACCTCGACAGATACACTTTAGGAACATAAAATTTTTCCCATTGCCAGCGAGCTGGACAGTACCCTGATGGTGTTGCTTGATTCACCTCTCTATGTAGGAAGCCTCTCTTCTTTCGCCCTTTATTTCATTTTTTCATTTTTTTTTATTTTTCAAAGAACTGTGCATAGGCACTTATTTATTTCATGGGGTGGAAGAGGAATCCTGACTTATTCAGAGTAGAAGAGGTTGTTCCTTCAGAGAAGTATGTTTATGTACACCTCTGACATACTTGTTAAGGTTTTCCTCCCCTCCTTACTCTACTAACACTACAAGAAAAAAAGGCATTAGTGAGGGGCGAAAAATGTCACCATAAGCTCATTGGTGAGGGTCAAAATAAAATTCGTCACCAAAAACTAAACATCACCAAAGGTGGCGTCACCGAAAGTATAGGTGTTGTGGTGACATTCAAGGTCTATCACCAATAATGATTTATAATGACAAATAGTGACTATCACCATTTCATATGAGAAATGGTGACGGACGGTAGCTTCCGTCACCAAAAAACGAAACGTCACCAAAGGTGGCATCACCGAAAGTATGTGTTGTGGCGACATTCAAGGTATGTCACGAATATTGATTATAATGACAGATAATGACTGTCACCATTTCATATGAACAACAACGATTTTTTGTGATGGACCTTTCATGGCCGTCACTATTGGTGCATATATATGGTGATGTTCGTTGACCATCACCATTTCATATTTGGTGAGGGTCAAAAAATGTCATGATAAGCTCTGTTATCACCAAAATCGTACCTGATTGGATGCTGATCAGAAAACTTCAGTGTAACTATTTCAAACCACTTCTAACTGAAGCTTAGCCTCTTCAATCTAAGAGGGCTCTCTCAAGGGGGTTTATGATATTGTTTAATGATAAAAATAGATGGCTAACTCTGTGATTTATGTATTGTTTTTATATGTTTGCAGTTTGAAAAGATCAGAGCTTACTACCATTGGGCTATGGATTCAATGACAAGGATCTCAATAATAAGGCTTTCCTTGTGGAAGCTGAGGCTTGTAAATATTTCAATGAAAGAGCAAGACATAGAGGAGATTTTCAATAGATTGAGGTTCAAAGGAAGTCATAGCATGTAATACATGAATTTTGAGTGATGAGACATCAATACATTGAGGCAAAATAGTAAAAGATAAAAGTCATTGTTTAATACTTAAAGGAAGTCAGAGCATGAACAATCATGAGTTTTGAGTAATAAGCATTAAGACATTGAAGAAAACCTTTCAAAAGATAGGACCTAAAACTCGTTTGACCATAGCTTAATACTTAAAGGAAGTCAGAGCATGAACAATCATGAATTCTAAGTAATAAGAATTAAGACTTTGAAAGAAAATATTTCAAAAGATAGGACATAAACTCATTTAAATATAATAAGAATCTCAGGTGAAGAAAAGTTGTGTTGTTACTGTATATGGCAGAAAATTGCAAAGCTTTACAAAAATAGTCTGTTAAGATAAATTTTTCAAACCTTTCATACATCGAAGTACTCACTAATTAGGAATCTAGCCTTTACATACAATTTTCCAAGTGGTTAGATCATTAAATTCTATTACTGACACCAAATTTGACCACTAACTAGATTTTTAAAACTAGAAACTGACACCTTTCGAATTAGGAGTTAGAGTCCTACTATGACTCAAACACCTACTTATTACCTTTAATCTAAAGATGATCCAAATCTTCCTCGAAAGGAATCATGTCTTTCAATCATACTAGCCACAAAAAAAACATTAATACTCTTACTGTCTTCATGAAGCTGCTCTGCTTACTATTAAGGAGTTGTCAGTTTGATGATATGGCAACATAGTGAGCTGGTATCTTCAAACTGTATCCATAACAAAATATCTCCACTTAGCAATATTTTGATCTGATACTCTTTATCATTTCCTTGATACTCTTTGTCATTCCTCATTGAGAACAGATTTGAAATAGTCATTTACCCTTCACTTTCTTCCAAAAATTGGCCTTGCTGTTAAAAACAGAGTTTTGAGCTACTTTCGTAGAAAATTTCGTAGCAAAACTCAAAAAAGGTCATCTGTTATAATATTCTTCTATTCTTGACCATTGGAGGGTGGAGGGTGTTAAGTGATAAAAAAAAATTAAACAAAACCCTCACAACTCTTTAAACATGTCATTTTAAGTGGTTTAAAACCAAAAGAATTCTTCAGAAATTCCGCGGCAAAAACTGGGCTTCAAGCCTGGCATACGCTGCGGAATTGCCTAATTTTTCAGAGACTTGAAAAAACTTAGGGTATGGGCTCTGAAAAGATCCAAGAATATACCTGCATGTAAAGTATGATAATATAAGACAAAAAAGGTCTATAATTCATTGTTACCTTCTTATTTACCCGCAGTTTCTTCATGAGCAACTTCAATAGTTTTTTCCATAGCTCCTCTTTCCAAATCTTTCTTCTCTAATTTTGTCTTCATCATCTCCATATTTTCTTTCAACTCTTTGACTTGTCTTTGAAGACTTTTCCTCTCTGCCCGTGACCATAAATTCCCCTACCTTGTCTGTGTCATCATGATGCGTAAAGGTTGTGATTTCTTCAATAAGTTTTTGGCCTTTCCCATAGATTTTTCAAAATGAGTAACTTGATCATTCACTTTCTTTTCCACCTCATCTATCATTGGTTTATATTTCTTGTATATTTCTAGCTCTCTCTTTGTTTCATACAACTCTTCCCTAGCTGCTTTTAACTGTTCTTCAAGAAACTCTTTTTCAGTTTGCTCTATGACATTTTCCTTTCCCTTTCTCTGTTTGACTGTTTCTTCCTTATCTTTCAGTTGTCCCTTTAGAAAATCTGCCTCAAATTTCTTCTGAATCTTTCTTTTAGATTGAAATTTGTTTTCTTTAGTAACCTCTGTCTCAATACGAGATATGACTATGACTTCTTGTACTGCTGCCCTTTTTTCTTTATCTCCCTTCTGCTGCTTATTTCCAATGGTGATAGTCTCATAAATATGTGATCTAGTGAAAGGATTTCTAGGTTTAAAAAGAAAACTTGAATCTTCTAATGAAAAATATAATTTATTGGCCATAAGCCCCTTCCTTTTAATCTTAGATCCTTCTACTTCAGTTTCTTTCACTACAAGGGTTTCTGCAATGTCTATAGCTTGTAAGATGTCTTCAATCCTGCCTTTACCTCCAATAGTTTCCTTTGTGCTTCTTTTAGACATTTTTGCTACAAATTTAGTTTTTCTAATTATGTCATGCTTTTTAGCATGCTTACTAGTTGTTGGATGTTGATCCAGATCTTGGGGGGAGGCCCCCAAGATCTAAAAAATTGAAATGGATCTGACAAGATCTGCAAAATTAGAATGCTAGAAAAAAAGAGAGAACACGCTACAAATAAAAACCACAAAGAAACTTATTTTATTAAAACAGAGAATAACTTTAGAAGCTACATTGTGGTGGACACTGTCCTTTTACAAAGTGAGGCTTGTTATTTATAGCCTTTTTTTGAGATAGAATACCATACGTGGATATCATGGGCCAATACCATGGGTAGATACCACTTACAATACCATGGGTAAATCCTATTTGTGGATGAATACCATGGGTGGATACATACCATGGGTCACGTACATGGGTGAATAAATATCATGGGTGGATGAATACCATGGGTTGATGTCATTTACAATACTGTTAGTGTCAGTCTTTGCAACCTTCCTCCAGTGATCAAACATGCTCTTACAAAGTGATTTTAAGGTTTCAAGGTCAAATTTTGTCATTTCAGTGAGTCTTTAAGCAAAATTTGGTCACTAGGTATTAGGTCTAGGGTTTGCTTTTACTCCTGTCAAAGTTGTTCAAATGTCAGTCCATGTCACCATTCAGCTGAGAGTACCATCATTCAGAGGGTTTTCATCATCATGTCAAGTTCCACTGGGTCATTTTACACCTTGTTCATGCTTTAGTTGTGCCTAGGTAAGGTTCATTTCCCTCTCCTAGGGTTTTGAAGGTAATTTCTCTTGGATGGTCAAATCATTAGCAAAAATTTTATACTAATGTTCATACCCCTTCCCCTATCCTTAATGTTACTTCTTATTGCTTCCATCTTGATATCTACAATTCTCATTTAACACAGCCTGATTTCTTGCACAACACAGCAATTTCTAGGCTGGGCATGTTTGCCTGCACCCCAGGACCTTTTGTCTCAATATTTGAAATTACACTTTCCCTACTTCCTAACATCCCTCCTACTTCAAGAAATTTTCTCAAATTACAAGCCCTTATCCCATCTGATTCCTTCATTTTGACCAATTCTGTTCCACCACATGGGAATCAGGTTTAATCAAGTTTTTGTAAGAAAGGTAATTTGGGAAACCTGAGAGAGGTTTTTGTCCAAAATAGGCCAAGGAAGAAAAACCTCCTTCACTTTTTACGCAGGTGTCATGGTTTTATAGAAATGTCAAAACTACAGTCGCCTCAGGAGAATTGATGCACCTCTGAAGTGACTTTGGGAAAATAAAACTTTCTCCTAGATTGGTTGGCAAAATGACTTGATTGATGAGTCAAATGATAACTAGACACAAAGAGATTTCCAATGAGCTATCATGATCTCAATTTGGAGTTGAGAAAAACCTTCAAACGCTGACTGCAACAACACTCTACCTTGAGGCAGCCTCATTTTGCACATTTTGACCAGTCTTGGGAGATTTGATTTTTGACACGGAAAATTAAATCCAAATTAAAAATTTCTAGTTGGATTGGAAGGTAGAATCAATAATATTTCTAACGCACTATCCTACGCCCAATTTGGACACCGGGAAGGTCTCCAAAAGTCTCCTGCAAAAGGGCGCGACGCGTTGGGCTTGTGGCGCGACGCATAGAGCTGCAAGCCCAATTTCACCATAAACTTCCCCAAAACTTCCAAATTTTCTCAAATTTGTGGTGTGAAAGTGAGTTAAGACTCCTTTAATTGATAGTGAAGGCAAACAAAGATAAGATATGTTCAGGCACGTGGTCAATCATTATTGGGTGAGAAATCATGTTTGCGAAGCAAGGATCAAAATTTTGAAGACTAAGTTGAAGAAGGCCTCAAAGCATTGGAAAAGACAAGATAGACTTAAGATTTTGGCCGAGGCTTCCTTGGCCCAGCATAGTGCATGATGGAGGATGCTCAGCCCAAATTTTAAGAAATTTGGGACACATTTTGCAATTTTTTTTTTTTGGCCTAAACACAGATTTTTCAGCTCTACGCGTCGCGCCACTTGGCGCGCGCTTTTGATGGGAGGCTCCTCTTGGGTAAAAAATTATATTTTTGGATTTTTCATGAAAATTTATGCATTCCTACCTATGAACAAGATATTTTGATAGGTTTTGGGCTTTCAGAAGGGTCAAAAACACCCTAAAATTGACCTTTCTGCCCCTTTTTGGACAGACAGGAAGCAGTGTTGGGAAAACTCAGTTTTGGAGGGGCAAATGGAAACCAAATTCAGAAATTCCACTTGTGTTGGAAATTATACAGGAAGACCATTCCAAAAATCCCACTTGGAGCAGATTTGGACACCAGGAAGGCCTTCAAAATCAGCTCCAAACTGGCACGACACATAGAGAAATCAGGCGCAGCGCATTGGGGATTTTTGCTCATTTTTGACTCAGTAACTCTGTTTTTCACCTAGTTTTGGAAAGTTTGACTTTATTACTTCCAAATTTTAAACTCATGATGTAATTTGATGTAATTTGATGGGTTTTGATGTAATTTTGTAAATTTTTTACTCAAGGAAGTAGATTCATCCAATCAAAAGGTGAATTGCAACTGAATGAATCAGTTTCCTATCTTATAGAGGCAAGTTGTTCCACTGCCTATTTTCCAGTTCTTAGTTTAGATATTGTTGAAAAAGCTCCTATAATTGTGAGCTCAACCCCTAGATGCCGGGGATGAGTTAGTGATGTCTATATCTTGTAGTTTTTTAGTCATTTTCATGGTTGGACACTTGGGATTGCTTTGGGCATCATTGTACATTCATCTCTGCAGTTTGGTGAAGGAATAGACTAGGGTTTGCAGCAATCCTTGGGATTCATGTGGCTCTTTGTTTTGATGATGTGTTTCTCTCTGTTAATTTAAGTTTGCTGGTGCTTTATGTGTATCATCTTCCCTCTTATTTCTTCTTAAGTTAAACAAATAAGGATAAAGGTGGAATTCATTAGATTTGCAGTGCTCTACCTAGAGTTTGTTTAATTTTCTATGTTTTCAACTGTTTGAAGAGGATTCCTAAAATTTTCTTTCCCTATTCAACTCCTCACCGGTCTAAGCTATCCATTTCATTCAAAATTGAAGTGTCAAAACAATTGCCTACCTTGCCCCATTCAGATCTTTGCAAAAACTAGGCCTCATTCTCTGGACCCAAAATCTGTCTTTCCCTTTGATCCAAAAAACACCCTTAAAATCAAATCAAACTCTTTTGCATATATACCTAGCCTAAAATCAGTTTTCATTTAAGTCATCTCAAGCCTCATTGAGATTGACAAGGAGAGAGCCCTCTCCCGATCTGGTAGGGATAGATACTAGGTTAAGCGTGGTTTGATGTTACCCTAGATTCTTCCTTTCTCAGCCTGAGGTAGATTTAGGCCATAACATAGTGGCGACTCCACTGGGGATGAGAATTTTGTTGTTTATTTTATAAACTACAGACGGAGCCTAAAGTTAGCCAGGTATCCTTCGAACTGCTCTTGCTCTGCAAGTGCATAGTAGATGAATGCTGCTTCAGTCAATATCCAGTTTAGTTTATGAACTGAACATCTGGTTTCCTCAGTAAAATGTAATCAAGTTAGATCTGATGGTTGATGGTGGACAACGATCACACATAGGAAGGATGAAATCATTCACCTGGTGACTCCAGTGTCAAAAAATCCTAAGGTTCATAATTTTTATGACGACTCTACTCTTCAAGAATCAGTAGCCTGAGGAATTTCTTGGTGAATTCATTGTTATCAAAATGGTTTCGCTAGATTGAAGGTATACTCCTATGAGCCGAGATCACATTCTAGGTTTTCCAAATAAAATTCCTAAGGTAGATTGGCAAAGTAATTTTCCTACATTTAAAGATGATGATAGGAAGGATGCTGCTTTACATCTGGTTAGATTTCACATACATATCCGCAAGTTGAAGGTTGATTTTCCTGAAGATTTCTTGATGAAGATATTCATGGCCACTCTAGAAGGTGAAGCCCGATCTTGGTATGAAAGTTTTCCTCCTGCTTGTATTTACTGTTTAAAGGATTTCCATACCATGTTCTTTGAAAGGTATAAAGAATCTTATCCATCCTTAACTTTAGTTCAGAACTGTTGTAGCCATGTTCATAGTTTTATTGAAAATCTTGAAATAGTTTATGAAGATGATGAATTTATGGACGATGAGATCATGGAAGCTCTGTACGAAAATCCATTTCAGCAGCATAAAGAGAACTTAGAGGATACTCATCAAGATGCCCAGGAAACTTTGCAGCGGGATCAAGATCTTAGTACAATGGAAAATGATGAAAGAGAAGGTTTTATTTCAGATCTGTCCATAGAAGAAGACAATATGCAGGAAAGTCAAGTTTCAATTTCATAATGTGATAAAATAAAGTCAGCTATTTTAGATCTAGATTCAGATTGTGATGATCAAGAATACCTTGTGCTGAATCCCATGAAGGAGAGCTCTGCTGTTGAGATCATCTGGAATGAACAAGACAAAATTATTGATCCAAATATTCTCATTTCATTAGAACAAAGCCTTCATGAGGAGGTAATCCAGTCAGTTCATGAAAAACAAGATGAGATATTTGTTCAAGTAAGTGAAAAATATTATTTCAATAACTCAGTGATAAATGATAATTTGATTGCCATGTCATATGAAGATGATCAACAATGATTTCAAATTTCAGAAGATCAGGGAATTAAGGACTGTCATTTAGGTTTTTCACGTTTTAAAATGTTATTTCATGAAGACAATCACTTTTTGAGCAAAAGAAAACAAAAATAATTATCTCCTTTGTCTGAAGATGAGATAGATCAACTCCTGAAAGGTCATGTTACAGCCCAAGCTAAAACAAATTTGCAGTGCACACATGGTCAAGAAAGTGTTGGTGAAACTTCTTCCTCTTTTGAAAATGATGACGGTCTTGTAATTAGCTTTATAGATAAGCAAAAAAATAATATTTCCTTTCATGAAGATGATAAGGTTGTCATGTTTGATAATCTTGAAGATTTTTTTCTATTTAAGAATGGCCTAGACCATGAAGTTGAGGAATATGAGCTTGAGAGAGACAATATGCCAAAATTTCTCATGGTCACGGAATTTACAGCTAATACTGAGATGGCAGAAGCTTATACCTCTCTATGCCTTCCTATCACTTGGCAATCAATTTTTCTTTCAGATCAGAATGGAGTACTTGTATTTTTGCTGATGGATCTCAAGACAAGCTAGTGCTTCAGGATTTTCAAGATCCCTTTGGCATTCTTTTGCAAGCATCAGAAAAGATAAATGTTGCTTGTTTCATTATCATTATCCTTGGTTTCAGTGGTTATTGTGAGTTTCCTACATGTACATCATTCTACCTGCTCGAGAAAAGTGAGAGCAGAATTTTGGTATGTAGCCATCTGCTGGATTGGTTACATTGGAAGGGCCACTACACATGATTGTACATATTCCATCAGTAGGCAGTTGGTTGTCATCATGATTTGAAGCCCTCAAATCTTGATGGACTGCTGCCATTAAAAAAGTTTTGTAAGTACAAATTTCAGTTAAGTAGGTCTTGAGTCATTTTTGTCAGTTTCAATATAGTTTCAGAGCAAGTGTGTGTTGTCATCATTCTTTCAGTTTGGGTGCTATAAAACTGAAGGTTGATTTCAGTTTTGGTTTGGTTTGTTTGAGTCAAGTCTTTAAGTCATTTTTAGTCTTGAAATTGAGTCAGTTTGTTCTGAAATTGAGTCAAGATTCTGGTTTTGGTTTGTCGAAGTTATTGACTCCGTTGCCCAATGGGTGAAGGCACTGCCTACTTTCCCAGAGATCTATAGTTCTTGGCACCTCCAAGGAGCTACCATCCCCATTGGAACCAATGTTAGTTTCAGTATTTGAAGCCTTCCTCCAGTGATCAAACATGCTCTTACAAAGTGATTTTAAGGTTTCAAGGTCAAATTTTGTCATTTCAGTGAGTCTTCAAGCAAAATTTGGTCACTAGGTATTAGGTCTAGGGTTTTCTTTTACTCCTATCAAAGTTTTTCAAATGTCGATCCATGTCACCATTCAGCTGAGTGTACCATAATTCAGAGGGTTTTAATCATCATGTCAAGTTCCACTGGGTCATTTTACACCTTGTTCATGCTTCAGTTGTGCCTAGGTAAGGTTCATTTCCCTCTCCTAGGGTTTTGAAGCTAATTTCTCCTGGATGGTCAAATCATCAGCAAAACTTGTATCATGATGTTCATACACCTTCCCCTATCCTTAATGTACCTTATTAAACACTTCCCATCACTGAGATCCCCCAAATTCCTCATTTTTGCACAAACCCTAGTTTCTTGCTACAACTTGGCAATTTTCTAGGCTAGGCCTATGTTTTTCCCTTTTGGACCCCTTCCCCTTAGTCAATATTTGAAATTCCACTTTCCCCTACTTCCTAACATCCCTCCCTACTTCCCAAAATTTTCTCAATAATTTATTAGCCCCTTATCCCCTTAATTTCACTTCATTTTGACACATTCCTTATTCCACACATCAGGATAGGTTTTAATCCAATGATGTTTCTAAGTAATAAAAGATGAATTTGGGAAACCTGAGAGAGGGTTTCATCCAAAATATGCCAAGGAAGAAAAACCTCTTTCACTTTTTACACAGGTGTCATGGTTTTATAGAAATGTCAAAAATACAGTTGCCTTAGTAGAATTGATGCACCTCTGAAGTGACTTTGGGGAAATAAATCTTTCTCCTAGATTGGTTGGCAAAATGACTTGATTGATGAGTAAAATGATAACTAGACACAAATATCTTTCCAATGAGCTATCATGATCGTAATTTGGAGTTGAGAAAGATCTTCAAAAGGTGACTGCAACAACATTCTACCTTGAGGCAGCCTCATTTTTCACATTTTGACCAGTCTTGGGAGATTTAATTTTTGAAAAGGAAAATTAAATTCAAATTGAAAAAATATAGTTGGGTTGGAAAGTAGACTCAATAATATTTCCAACGAGCTATCCTATGCCCAATTTTGACACCAGGAAGGTCTCCAAAAGTCTCCTGCAAAAGGGCGCAATGCGTTGGGCTTGTGGCACAACGCATAGAGCTGGAAACCCAATTTCACCATAAACTTCCCCAAAACTTCCAAATTTGCTCAAATTTGTGTTGTGAAAGTGAGTTAAGACTCCTTTAATTTCTATTGAAGGCCAACAAAGATAAAATATGTTCAGGCACGTGGTCAATCATTATTGGGCGAGAAATCATGTTTGCAAAGCAAGGATCAAAATTTTGAAGGCTAAGTTGAAGAAGGCCTCAAAGGGTCGGAAAAGGCAAGATAGACTTCAGATTTTGGCCGAGGCTTCCTTGGCCTAGAATAGTGCATGATGGAGGATGCTCAGCCCAAATTTCAAGAAATTTGGGACACATTTTGCAAATTTTGTTTTTTTTGGCCTAAACACAGATTTTTCAACTCTACGCGTCACGCCACTTGGTGCACGCTTTTGATGGGAGGCTCCTCTTGGGTAAAAATTTATATTTTTGGATTTTTCATGAAAATTTATGCATTCCTACCTATGGCCAAGATATTTTTACAGGTTTTTGGCTTCCAGAAGGGTCAAAAACACCCTAAAATTGACCTTTCTGCCCCTTTTTGGACACACAGGAAGCAGTGTTGGGAAAACTCATTTTTGGAGGGGCAAATGGAAACCAAATTCAGAAATTCGACTTGTGTTGGAAAGTAGACAGGAATAAATTTCCAGCAAGCCCACTTGGAGTATATTTGGACACTAGGAAAACCTTCAAAATCAGCTCCAAATTGGTGCAACGCATAGAGAAATCAGGCGCGGCGCATTTGGGATTTTTGCTCATTTTTGACTCAGTAACTCTGTTTTTCGCCTAGTTTTGGATAGTTTGACTTTCTTACTTCCAAATGTTAAAATCATGATGTAATTTGATTTAATTTGATGGGTCTTGATGTAATTTTGTCAAATTTTTACTCATGGAAGTAGATTCATCCAATCAAAAGGTGATTTGCAACTGGATGAATCAGTTTCCTATCTTATAGAGGCAAGCTGTTCCAATGCCTATTTTCTAGTTCTTAGTTTAGATCTTGTTGAAACAGCTCCTAGAATTGTGAGCTCGACCCCTAGAGGCTGGGGATGAGTTAGTGTTGTCTATATCTTGTAGTTTTTTAGTCATTTTCATGGTTGGACACTTGGGATTTCTTTGGGCATCATTGTACATTCATCTCTGCAGTTTGGCAAAGGAATAGACTAGGGTTTGCATCACTCCTTGGGATTCATGTGGCTCTTTGTTTTGATGATGTGTTTCTCTCTGTTAATGTAAGTTTACTGGTGCTTTATGTGTATCATCTTCCCTCTTATTTCTTCTTAAGTTAAACAAACAAGGATAAAGGTGGAATTCATTAGATTTGCAGTGCTCTACCTAGAGTTTGTTTAATTTTCTATGTTTTCAATTGTTTGAAGAGGATTCCTGAAAGTTTCTTGCCCTCTTCAACTCCTCACCGGTCTAAGCTATCCATTTCATTCAAAATTGAAGTGTCAAAACAATTTCCTACCTTGCCCCATTCAGATCTCTGCAAAAACTAGGCCTCATTCTCCAGACCCAAAATCTGCCTTTCCCTTTGATCCAACAAGCACCCTCAAAATAAAATCAAACTCTTTTGCATATATACCTAGCCTAAAATCAGTTTTCATTTAAGTCATTTCAAGCCTCATTGATATTGAAAAGGAGAGAGCCCTCTCCCGATCTGGTAGGGCTAGCTACCAGGTTAAGCGTGGTTTGATGTTACCCTAGATTCTGCCTTTCTCAGCCTGAGGTAGATTTGGGCCATAACAAATACCATGGGTAAATTCCATGGGTGGATGGATAACATGGGTAGATGAATACCATGGGTTGATGCCATTTTCTATTCGGATCATTCCTCCCTCCTTAAGAAGCAATGGTCCCCATTGCGTGAAGTTCCCTCTTGAGAAGCCTTTTTTGAATATGAAGAGCCACTGAAGAGAAGGGTTTTGTGTAGTTAACCCATAACCATGATGAACGAATATCCGAGGATAGAGATACCCTGTAATGCTTGTGACCAACTGTGATATTGACAGTGTGCAGCCTAGCAAATGGACTTCGATGAATTGTGGGTTTGTAGATGAACCAAAACCATGAAAAATGAAGATCCAAGGATAGATATATCCTTCAATGCTTGTGACCAACTATGTTACTAACAATGTGTGGCCTAGCAAATGGACTTCGATGAAAATGATTTTGTGCGGTTGACCCATAACCGTGATGCTGATTGTTGATGAAATAGCAGGTGCCTACATAACTTGAGGTGGGAGGGCACATCTCCAAATAACCCAAGCTGAATGCTGCTATGATGAAATTGATGAATGTGAAGCAGGTGCCTACTAAAGTGGGGTGGGAGGGGACGTCTCCAAAGGGAACCCGCTCTGAATGCTGCTCCAAATTTAAAATGAGCATAACTCGGTCAATATCACTCAGAATATTTATTATAACCTATTTTTGAAAATGGAATGATCATTCTGCATCTTCTCACATGTTTGAAACCACTATCTGGAGACTCTAGACTCTCAGATTCGCATTGGAACTGTCTCGCCGTCACAAAAGTTCTGAAAAAATAGTTGATTTTAAATCAACGATAACTCTCACATCCGGAATCCGATTCAACCGTTTTTTTTTGAACTTGGGTGATTTTTCAAGAGGAGCTCAAATATATATCCATTCTTCTGAAATTTTTTACTGAAAATTGCAAAAAATGACAGGAGAGCCGCGATCCATGAATTGTTGTCAGAAAAATTGCTTCAACATCACTCATTTTGAATCAGTGATATCTCCTTCATCCAAACTCCAATTTGGCTGATGTTTTTTTTGAATTTGGGTATTTTTTCATAAGGAATCCAGATCTGGTCTTTATTTTGTAAATTTTTCACTAAAATTTTCAGATCTGATCTTCAAACGCGCCACCCAAAAAATTCATGGAGTTTGCTAAAGATTGTTGCAAAACATTGAAACTAAAATATGCTTCAAACCCTCATTCCCATGGATTCGTTACCTGAATCTTATACCACTGATCCAGATCTTGGGGGGAGGCCCCCAAGATCTAAAAAATTGAAATGGATCTGACAAGATCTGCAAAATTAGAATGCTAGAAAAAAAGAGAGAACACATTGTAAATAAAAACCACAAAGAAACTTATTTTATTAAAACAGATAATAACTTTAGAAGCTACATTGTGGTGGACACTGTCCTTTTACAAAGTGAGGCTTGTTATTTATAGCATTTTTTTGAGATAGAATACCATAGGTGGATACCATGGGCCAATACCATGGGTAGATACCACTTACAATACCATGGGTAAATCCCATGTGTGGATGAATACCATTGGTGGATACATACCATGGGTCACTTACAATACCATGGGCGAATAAATATCATGGGTGGATGAATACCATGGGTCGATGCCATTTACAATACCATGGGTAAATTCCATGGGTGGATGGATAACATGGGTAGATGAATACCATGGGTTGATGCCATTTTCTATGCGGATCAGATGTGGTGTTGCCTCTAGGATGAAATTAGCTTCTACTTCTACATCTTTGGCTATAGCTTTTAAACCTTCTTGTTGATTCCCTTCTACTTCTGCAGTAGTATTCAGCTCTTGCCTAGAAGAAGGAGTTTTGAGTTTAGAGGCTTTCCTTGGAGATAAAACATCCATTTCATACCCATTCATAAACAAGAAATATGCCCAGTCTCTGTCTAGTTTATTTAATTCTTCGAGTATTAGTAATTTCATCAATCCATGGTGAAAGATGGAAGTTTCACTTCTTTCAGGTCTACCTTGCACTTTGTCTGCCATTTTTCCAGGGCTTCTAAAAAGGTAAAAAGGAATATCTATCAAATTTTTCCCTGTAAAATGAAGCAACAGATTGAAGTGATACATGTAGATTGTATGGAATCTGCCTTCACATGTAAAGTATTTTTGTATGAATGTCAATAATTTAGAGTAGTTATCTCTAAGGCAAGTTCTGGGAATCCCTATAGTCATATTTATCCCTACATGTTCAAGCTTTAGATAATCATCACAACTCTTTAAATCAAAATTTGTAGCTTTAAACCTTTCTTCTCTGGTCCTAGGAATCCCAGTTGCTTGAGAAATACTATCAGGGGAAGTTGGCACATGAAGAAAACCAACCTTTGTAGATGTTCCTTTGAAATTGAGTACAAAGTCTTGCGATACCTATTTGTGATGACCTTGCAACCTTTGACAGAACTGAATGCATCCTGCTCTTGTAAAAATGTACATGATTAATCTTGGACTTGTAGGCTCGTACCTGAATGGCAGGCCTCCTTTATTTACTTTCTTTGGTGTAGCTATTTCTTCTTGTTTTGCAGCGGTGGCCTTCTTTGGATATTTTACACCTGTTCGGTAAAAGACTTTGATGACAACTAGCTGTTATGGTAAAAAATGGCTGACATAATAGAGGATTTCTACGGGAGATGAAAATGACAGCAAGATTCTTTGGTAGCAGCTTACAAGGGTGGAAAATAAAGCGTGAGGAATGAGGGATGGATTTGAAAAAAATGAGATGATACTTATTAAGAAAATGGTAGTTGATGCCAAAATGTGACTAAGACTTTCAATGATGACCCTACTTTGACAGCATGACCTCGAAACCCTCAAAGTTTAACAAATCATCATTATGAAAAAAACCATTATAGGATGCCACGCTTTCGTAGCGCATTTAGCTTTACAAGTGTCAGTTTCGCTACAAAAATACTAGGTGTTTTCGTAGCAAAATTTGTTTATTTAGTACTAAAATCGTTGTGGACTCAGAAAAATTCTGACAGGTGGCCAGATTTGAGACTTTAGGTCATTTTAAAGTATCTATTCAATATTTTTTCCTTTGATATGACTTGAGATCATCCCTAACAACTTAAAACAATCTTTGAAGCTTATGCTAATCATAAAATTTATCATTTCATGATGATATGCAATCTAACCAATCTAAATACAAACTTGACACATTTCAAGTTATGATTTTGAAAATTTAGGATGTGATAACAGTGGCTCCACTTGGGATGGTGTGCCCTTGTTGTATAAAAAAGAACCTGTAGTTCCAGTGCCATCCATCCTTTTGGAATAAAAACTCTGAAATATTGCCAAGTCTTCTTCAAACTCTTATGGCCTTCAGATCTAGCTCAAGCTTGATGATCACTGCAAAAGAACTAAATATGTACCTATTGAAAAACAATTCTCGTTCAACTTTGAGCTTATTCACACACTCCTACCTACCCTAACAGTTGTGATCTCCATTTTTAACTCAAGCAACATGAAACTTCCAATGAAGCCAGTCATTGATCTGATCTGAAATTTGAACGTCTTGACTTCACTTGAACCAAAAATAAGCATGACACTGAGATGACCAAGGCAACATAAAATATATATGATCTTCAAAATGAAAGTATAATTGGAAATATGGATTGTAGAACTCTTCCATGTAGTCAACTATAGGATCAAAGAAGACATGATCTGTTTGATGCTTCACATGAAATTCTGCAACTTTGGACAACTCATACATGCTTTGCTCAGCCACACAAGATTTCAATTGTGTGGTGTCAAACTAATGTTCGAATTGATTTTCAAAAACAATGTATTCTTCCTCAAACTCAAAGGAGAAAGGTGGCAGCACCCTCTCTTTGTTTTCTAGCATTAACAACTTTTGAATAGATTGATCTTGATCATGAAGCCTATAAGGTTGAATTTTATCTTCTAAAACTTCAATGTCCTTTTCAATGTTCTTAGCAACTTCATCCACAAATTGAATCTTAACTTCTGACTTGCACTCAAATGATTTCAGATTAGAAGTCAAGGATAAAGAAAAATTTTCACCCACTTCTTCATTAGTGTGATCATTATTTGATGTAGACTGATGCAAGAAAAAACATGAAGAATCAAATTTTTCCTTTACCTGAGATTTATAGTAAATATCTTCCAATATTTCCTTTTGTTGTTTGCAATGATTCTCATACTCCTGATGATCCAAATATTGACAAGTATACTGCAACTTTTCATCAAACTCAGAGGATGTAACATGATTTTCATAAATAAAATCTTGTTGGGTTTCATTTTCATCCAAGAGAGAGGCTATCCTTTCTTCTTGGTGATGAAAGGGATTGTCATGAAGGGCCTCTAAAATTTCCTCATCCATGAACTCATCATCTTCATAACAATTATCCAAATATTCAATAAAACTCACACAGTGTTTACAACAGTCTTTTACCAACAATAAGGAGGGATGACACTCTTCATACATCTCATAAAATGCAACATGGAAATCAGAAAGAGAATATAATGAACCATTTGGCAAGCTTTCATACCAAGACCATGATTTTCCTTATAAAGTGGCCATAAACATCTTCATGAGACAATCCTTAGGGAACTGAACCTTAAGACTATGTAAAGGCATATGGAACCTAACCAAATGAAGAGAATCATTGCCTTTCTTTTCATCTTTAAATATAGGAAGATCAGTTAACCATTCTAACTTTGGAATATGATTTGGAAAACCAGGGATATGATACCGATTCATAGGGGCATACCTGGAATTTATTCTTGCAATGGAAATCATCTTGAAACTTCATCAAGCTACTGATCTTCAAGCAGTGGAGTCACCTTTCAATTGATCATTTGATGTGTGGATTCGCCATAGAATAAATACAGCAAATATGTGTCTAAGTGTTTTCTACTCTCAGACCTTAGAACTGAAACTTTGTCATTCTTCCCAGGGAAAATTTACACCTTCGATCCCCGGCAACGATGCCAAAATGTTATCACCAAAATTGTACCTGATTGGCTACTAATTAGACAACTTTAGTGTAACTATTTCAAACCACTTCTAACTGAAGCTTAGCCTCTTCAGTCTAAGAGGGCTCTCTTAAGGGGGTTTATGATATTGTTTAATGATAAAAATAGATGACTAACTCTGTGATTTATGTATTGTTTTAATATGTTTGCAGGTTAAAAAGATCAAAGCTTACTACCATTGGGCTATGGATTCAGTGACAGGGATCTCAATAACAAGTCTTTCCTTGTGGAAGCTGAGGCTTGTAAATATTTCAATGAAAGAGCAAGACATATAGGAGATTTTCAATAGCTTGATGTTCAAAGGAAGTCAGAGCTTGTAATACATGAATTCTGAGTAATGAGACATCAAGGCATTGAGGCAAAATATTAAGAGATATAAGTCATTTTTTAATACTTAAAGGAAGTCAGAGCATGAACAATCATGAATTCTGAGTAATAATCATTAAGACATTGAAGAAAACCTTTCAAAAGATAGGACCTAAAACTCATTTGACCATAGCTTAATACTTAAAGGAAGTCAGAGCATGAACAATCATGAATTCTGAGTAATAAGCATTAAGACTTTGAAAGAAAATATTTCAAAAGATAGGACATAAACTCATTGAAATATAATAAGAATCTTAGGTGAAGAAAAGTTGTGTTGTTACTGTATATGGCAGAAAACTTCAAAGATTTACAAAAATAGTCTGCTGAGATAACTTTTTCCAACCTTTCATACATCAAAGTACTCACTACTTATAGGCATCTAGCCTTTACATCCAATCTTCCAAGTGGTTAGATCATTAAATTCTATTACTGACACCAAATATGACCACTAACTAGATATTTAAAACTAGAAACTGACACCCTTTGAATTAGGAGTTAGAGTCCTACTATGACTCAAACATCTACTTATTACCTTTAATCTAAAGCTGATCCAAATCTTCCTCAAAAGGAATCATGTCTTTCAACATACTGGCCACAAACAAAACATTAATACTCTGACTCTCTTAATGAAGCTTCTCTGCCTACTCTTAAGGAGCTGTCAGTTTGATGATATGGCAACATAGTGAGATGGTATCTTCAAATTGTATCCATAACAAAATATATCCACTTAGCAATATTATGATCTCATACTCTTTATCATTTCCCTGATACTATTTTTCATTCCTCATGGAGAATAGATTTGAAATAGTCATTTACCCTTCACTTTCTTCCAAAAAATGGCCTTGCTATTTAAAACAAAGTTTTGAGCTACTTTCGTAGTGAATTTCGTAGAAAAACTCAAAAAAGGTCATCTGTGATAATATTCTACTATTCCTGACCATTGGAGGGTGTCAAGTGATAAAAAAAATTAAACACAACCCTCACAACTCTTTAAACATGTCATTTTAAGTGGTTTAAAACCAAAATAATTCTTCAGCAAAAATTGGGCTTCAAGCCTAGCATACGCTGCGGAATTGCCTAATTTTTCAGAGACTTGACAAAACTTAGGATCTGGGCTCTGAAAAGATCCAAGAATATACCTGCATGTAAAGTATGATAATATAAGACAAAAAAGGTCTATAATCCATTGTTACCTTCTTATTTACCAGCAGGTTCTTCATGAGCAACTTCAATAGTTTTTTCCATAGCTCCTCTTTCCAAATATTTCTTCTCTAATTCTGTCTTCATCATCTCCATATTTTATTTCAACTCTTTGACTTTCCTCTAAAGAATTTTACTCTCCGCCTGTAACCATAAATTCCTCTGCCTTGTGTGTGTCATCATGATGTGTAAAGGCTGTGAATTCTTCAACAAGATTTTGGCATTTCCAATAGATTTTTCAAAATGAGTAACCTGATCATTCACTTTCTTTTCCAACTCATCTATCATTTGTTTATCTTGCTTGTATCTTTATAGCTCTTTCTTTGTTTCATACAACTCTTCCCTAGATGCTTTTAACTGTTCTTCAAGAAACTATTTTTCAGTTTGCTCTATGACTTTTTCCTTTCCCTTTCTGTTTGACTGTTTCTTCCTTATCTTTAAGCTGTCCCTTTGTAAATATTCCTCAGATTTATTTTAGATTGACCTTTATTTTATTTAGTAACCTCTATCTCAATAGGAGATATGACTATGAATTCTTGTATTGCTGCCCTTTTTTCTTTATCTCCCTTCTGCTACTTATTTCCAAAGGTGATAGTCTCAGAAATCTGTGATCTAGTGAAAGGCTTTCTAGGTTTAAAAGGAAAACCTGAATCTTTTGATGAAAAATCTAATTTCTTGGCCATAAGCCCCTTCATTTTAATCCTAGATCCTTCTAACTTATTTGCTTTCACTACAGAGGTTTCTACAATGTCTATAGCCTATAAGATGTCTTCAAGCCTGCCTTTACCTCCAATAGTTTCCTTTGTGCTTCTTTTAGACCTTTTTGTTGCAGGTGTTGTCGACAAATATTGTCTCTCCTAGAGACAGTCTAGAGTTGCCATAGACCAGTGCCTAGGACATCTTAGCATAGCAAGGAGCACATAATATAACTTGGGTGTCAATCCAAAAGGCTCTTCTGCTATCTCTTGTAAAACGAGGAAATGAATTTAAATGGGACCAGAACTTACAAAAACTGCCACAGGGAAAGTAATGCTGCAGAGACAAGATGCAAAGCTCTAAAAAAAAAGCATCAGACAGTTAAGAGACAATTTACTGTAAAGAGGGCCGATTCAAATAATATGCCACAAAAATTAAATATCAGAAGGTGTATGCAGGGAAAGAAACATAAGAGGATATTAGTTAACTTTGGTCTAATACCCAGATACACAACAGAACCACATATGGGCTTATCATTCTAAGAATCCATACATGACAATGGCATTTTAAAAGCACCCTCCCAAAGCAACTAATATAGCAGAAAGATGAATGAAATGAAGATGAAACAGTATATCATGCCTGAGCCATATTTAAAGCGCTTGACTGATTTAAGTATGGGCATCAACTAGGATGAATCCTTACACCAAACTTGATATGAGCCACTGCGCATTCCGATTACATGATCTGAAGATAAATGAAATGGAAAAGATGTTATATTAACACGTAAGGAAAGTTACATACTGTAAATACCAAAGACGGAATCCATATTCTGAGATAGAACTCTATAACTCCTCCTCACGAGACCCTACGGGCTCTACGAGAGCCTTCCTACAAGAAGCTTTACAAGATGTATCAGAAATGCCTTTCAACGCACAATTTTCTGATACAAGTCTGGAACCCTTACAATGTCTTTCTTCCTCCTTTTTATAGAGGAAGGAGAAGAGAAACTAATAAAAGAAGTAGGTGGAAACAATTAATGGTTTAATTTGAACAAAATGGCGGAAACATTCGCGCCCATGTTGCTTAATTAATATGCTGTGCTATAGGTACTTTGAGGCTGACTTCATGAAGTAAATGTTGTAGGTGCCAATTTCTCCAGGGATAAGACATGAAGAATAAAATATGTAACATTCTGTACCTTCTTGAGAGAAAAATATATTGAAGTTAAACTTGGAGGATAAGATTTTTATGTACTTGTACTCTCTATCTTCTGAATGCCGAATTGGAATTTAAACTTTTCAATGCCAGACACTGCATTCCTCGGATCTTTCATTGATATTCTTTGCCGCGACAATTAATATCTCCATCTGTAAAATCTGCATTTTGAATTTCTCTGGAGGTTTCGACAGATTTTAACCCCTGCTTCATTTAATGTTGGTCATATCATAGTGGCTATGATGTGGACTGAGTGAAACGATGAGGAGATGCAGGGTGACAGAAGAATGAAGGGTGGCAATGAAAAATACAGTGGGACGACAACGAATGCACGAGGTAGAGATACGTAACATAAACACTGTAAAATGACATGTAAACGGAGTATATGGATGGTGGGGGAACAAAGATGACACGTGGGCGTACGAAAATCCAAGCGGGAGGGAAGACGTGGAGGCGGACTTGGTCAATCAACGGGATGTGTGAGCAATTCTGGGCCATACGATCTTGAAACCGTATCAACGGCTGGGAATGCATGGGAAAGAAATGAGTTGGTGGGCCTGGGACGATTTATATGGGGACTAAAATCTATGCAGCTCCGAAGGATGATAGCCGTCGGATGAAGACTTACAAATCTAATGGCTCACGTCAATTTCGTTGCACATCTACGTCCGAAGGATAACGCGTGAAATGGAGTGGTTTGGGGACCGTACAAAGAGACATGCGGCGATCAACGTATGGAATCGCTGCCATTTGCGGAAAACTGCCTGCCCTGGATAAATGGTGCGGAATAAATATACTGGTTTTGTAATGGGTGTAGGCGCGGGGACCACCACAGCAAATAAGATTCCGATCTGTTGATTTGTATTTTGATCCAACGATCCAGGATGTGCATGATAGACATATACTCTTAAGCGCCTTTGGACTTAACCCTTGGTCCTAAGCCTTGATCACATTGGACAGCAAAATATCAGGGGCTATGACTAAAAAGGGCTGGACCTCTTATGACTTCGAATACGCGTCTGTGGCTCTTTCTAGAGAATTTGAGGGGGCGGGATAGGCAGTGGTAAGAAAAAATGGATTTCTTGAGCCATGATGGGGGATTTAAAGGGTTCAAGAGGGACGGATGGCTAAAATTTTTAATGGGGGGTAGACATGGATAACATCGGCTCTATTTGGGGACGACACGGTCATACCTGGACGTGTCGAGAACTTGCAGACCTCCTGATCATAATCTTATGTAAACTTTGTTCTTTATCCCCTCTTACTTTTCACTTTATAGTTCATCAACATGTCCTCCTGGATCAAACCAAAACTGAAATAAAAATTATATACAATATGGTACATCAGGCTTGCCCTGCCCGAATCAGAATTGGAAATAGGGCTTTAAAAATGGTCCGTTTACAGGGGCATCCAGCACGTCACCTTGTAAATTCTCCAATATAAACATATTATTACCTCTCTGCTCCACAATTTTAAAAGGACCAAACCAGAGGGGGTCGAATTTTCCATGCTTTCCTTTTTCTTCCCTCCGAACATCCCATTTGAGCACCAGATCACCAACCTGTAGCTTTCTGGTCTTTTGCATGCTGGTCAAATATATGTTTCATTTTCTCCTGATATTCAGTTAATCTCTGATTCACTTGGTCCTGTGTTTCCTCTAATTCAACCAATTGATTTATTCTCCTGACCATATCATCAGGCTCCTCCTGAATTTCTTGCATGAAACGTGCCACTGGTAAGGCCAGCTGCACAGGAAACACTGCTGCTCGTCCATATACCAACTCATAAGGAGATTTTCCAGTTGCTCTCTTGCTGGTTATTCTATTAGCCCATAGAGCAAACTTCAATTGGGAATCCCAATTCTTCTGATTTTCGTTTATAGTCTTCTTCAAGGCCCTCACTAGAGTTTTATTAGAATATTCTGCCAAGCCATTTCCATGTGGATAATAGGCTGTGGAATGATTCAGTGCAATATTATACTGCTGGCAGAAATTTACAAAATTTTCAGATTTGAAGGCCTGTGCATTTTCGGCCACTATTCTAGCAGGACAACCAAACCTGGATATGATGTTTTCTTCCATGAATTTTATAATGACAGTGTCAGTAGCATTCCTTGTAGGTATGGCTTCCACCCATTTTGTAAAGTAATCTGTAGCTGTCAATATCCTTTTATGTTTTCCACTTGATGGGGGATGCATTTCTTCAATAAAATCTATTCCCCATTGTTGAAAAGGCTCATTCACATGAACTGGAATCAAGGGCAAAGCTGCTAACTTCTGTTTCTCAGCAAATTTCTGACACTTATCACATGATCTGACCCAAGTAAAAACATCTCCAAATAATTTAGGCCAGAAGAAACCAGCCTTTAAGATTTTATGAGCTGTGACCCTTGAGCTGTAGTGTCCTCCACAGATTCCTTCATGAAATTCCATCATTATACTTACTACTTCATCCTCTGTGAGGCACAATAATAGAATTCCTAAAGGGTCCCTCCAATACAGCTGTCCATTAGCCACTATATACTTTTGGGATTTTAATCTTAATGCTCTGTATTTTGATTTATCATAGCTGGGTGGACGGCTGAGTGTTAGGAGGTATTCTACTATCTCCTTATACCATGGACTAGAGAGGTATTTTATATGTGCTTTTTGAGTGGCCATCTCTAGCCCTTGCTACTCTTTATCTTCCTCAGACTCTCCATTTGCTATCATAGACAAATTTATTCTCAGAGCCTGGTAGTTTGATTTTGATAAGATATTTGCTAGCCCCTGTCCTTTTATCAGCTTAGTAGGGCGAATATCCAGATCATACACCTGTATCTTTGCAATCCATCTCCCTCTTTTTCCTTCACTGTCTCCCTGAATGAGAATTTCTCTGACAGTTGCTGTAGGGACATATGCAGTAATGTGAGACTACAAAACATACATGCGAAATTCTTTCAGGGACTTTACTAGGGCATATGCCTGTTTCTCTAATATGTTATATTTCAATTTTGCATCATGGAGAACTTGGCTGAAAAAGGCAATAGGCTGCTCATATCCACCTTCATTTTTCTGCAACAGAACTCCAACTACTGTATGAGGTGAAGCAAATGAAAAGATCATAAATGGCTTTGTATAATCTGGTCCAGCTAGCACGGGAGCTTCAGCAAATGCAACTTTAATTCTAGCAAAGGCCTCCCGTGATTCTTGTGACCATTTTACTTCATTGTTCTTTTTTAGCATATTTGTTATATGCCTAACTATCTCAGCATAGTTAGGAATAAACCTTCTCAGAAAATTTATCCGGCCTAAAAATACCTGTACTTCTTTCTTGTTCCTGGGGAAAGGGATGCTATTTATCACCTCTACTCTTTTAGGATCTATTCTTACCCCATCTTTAGTTATAATATGTCCCAAAATTTTGCCTTCCTCTAATGCAAATAAAGACTTTTGTGGATTGAGAGAAAGGCCATACCTTCTGCATTTTTCAAAAGTTCTTTGTAAATGCTCAATGTGCTTAGCATCATTTTTTGAAAATACTGTTATATCATCAAGGTACACCACCAAAAATTTATCCTGCTCCCCAACAAAAGCAATGTCCATGGCCCTTTGGAAAGTGGCTCCAACATTAATCAATCCAAAAGGCATCCTGGCGTACATAAATGTACCCCATGGTGTGATGAAAGCAGTCTTCTTCTGATCCTCTCGGAGCATAGCTACCTGATTATAACCAAAAAAACCATCCATCATTGACATTCTAGAGGTTCCCACCACTTTTTGCAGGATGTGGTCCATCCTGGGGAGTGGATAATTATCTTTTAAAGATTCTCTATTTAAATTCCTGAAATCCACACATAGCCTTATTTCTCCATTTTTCTTTCTGACAGGGACCAAATTAGCAACCCATTCTGAGTACCTTAATGGTACAATTATTTTGGCCTTTAATAATTTCTTGATTTCTTTTTCAATGGAGGGAAGCAGCAGAGGATTTATCTATCTGAGCTTCTGCTTATAAGGTCTTGCATCTTCCCTCAAAGGAATTTTGTGCTGCATTATGTTGACATCAAAAATTTTTAGGCCCTGATAGGACCATGCAAACACATCTTTATATGACTGGAATAACCTCGAGTATTTTTCCTTATATTCCTCTGGGACCTTCTTGGATAATTTCACAATTTTAAGATCAACCTCAGTACCCAGATTTAGATCTTCTACCTGATTTTCTTCTATTATTCTGCTCGGCTGCAATGAGATATCATTCTTGTCAAATAATATTTCTAGAGGCACCAGCCCTCTAGGTATAATGTTTCCTTTCAACTGCAGCACCTTATTACCTGCCATTTTCTCTTCCCACTTACTTTCTGAAATATATTCAGCCTCATCTTCTTCACAATCATCAATCTCCATGTTGGAGAATTCTCCCACTGTTTCCAGGAATCTCTTCATTTGCTCCTCATCTTCAAATACTTGTCAGTGCTTTATATTATCTGGGATTGATGGTCTATAACGTACCTCAATTTCATATCTCAAGAGAGGGTTTTGAGGAGGACAAAATGTACTGGTAGCTATAGCAAGGGAGTCTGCCATTCTGTTCTGCTCTCGGGGCATGAACTAGATATTGAATGTTGAGAAGAAGTTCTACACCATGTCCCATACTTCATTTCTATATGCTCTCAACCGAGGATGCTTGGTTTGACATTGATTTCTAATCTGTCTGACCACCAGCTTAGAATCTCCCAGGACCTTTAAACATTGTATGCCCATGCTCCTAGCTGTTTGCAATCCCAATAGCAGTGCTTCATATTCAGCTACATTATTAGTAGCCTCATATTCTAATTTAAAAGACAGTGGGATCCATTTTTTTGTAGGAGAGATTAATAATACTCCAGCCCCATTACCTTCTCTTGAATTTGCTCCATCAAAATGTAGAGTCCATACTCCTGCTTCACGGTTTTCTAAAAGCTGCTCAGTCTTGATTAGACAGAATGATGGTTCCTGAGAAAATTTTTGATCTTCTTCCAACATCAAACATGAGAAATCTCCTTCCTTGCTGTAGACCGGTGAATTCTCTGAGCTATCAGCCTTAGTCACCATCTTGACAAATCTAGTTTCTTTGTACAACCTTCTCTCCTGGCCACCAAAAAGAGGGATAGTGGCATATGTCAAGTCTAATTTGAGTGACCCACCAATTTTTGTTCCCTAGGACCTTGACAACAGCATGCCAAAGCGAGCTGGGATATCGACCACAACAATGTCCATTAGTACACTTTTTGCTGGAATTTGGGCCAAATTGACCACTAAATCTTTAATCATCCCCAAGCATTTAACTCTTTTGGAATCAAATGAATATAGGTCTTTATATGGACATGTGATTTGTAGACCTAGTTGTTCCATGACTGACAGAGGCATAAGATTATGGGAAGCTCCAGAATCTAACATACAATTGTGTAACAATAGGTCATGAATAACTAGAGACACATAGAAAGGAGGAGTAGAGGGGTCTATCTCCTCGACATGTGGGCCAAACACTACCATGGGTCTTTCTTCCTGAAGATTAAGACTGTCTGGAATTATTGGTGCTTCAGGAGGGAGCAATAAAGAAGTAACTTGAGATTGATATGCAGGTTGTTTCAACAGTTCAGTCAATGGGACTGGGATTTTGACTTTCTGAAGTTCCTTTTGCAGATTGAAAGCAGGCGGGGACTTTTCTATTGCAACTTATTTTGACTCTTTATTTTCTGCTGAAGGTTTAACTTCTTTTGATACAGGCTCAGCATTAGGAAGAGTGGCTACTTTTGAAGAAGAAGGAATTTGATCATCAGATTGCAAAGGTTTTTTTAAAGGACTCTTACCTTTTTCTGTAACTTTATGCACTGTTGATTCCTTTTGAGCAGATGCTTCCTTCTGGGGAGGCTCTTCTTCCTGATCCTGAGTTCGAGTTCTCTTCCTCGAAGATCTGAGATCATATTTTCTGTTAAAATGTGCTTGCATGAAATCATTAAACTGTTTGCAATAATGATCAATTTTTGCATCTTCTGTGTCTCTGATCTCTTCTTCTTCTTCGTGCAATGGGAATTCTACTTCATCATTGTTTGAGAAAGCAAGGTTTGCATCTTGCAGTTCATAGGCAGCATCTTCATTGGAGTCATCTACTGGGCCTTCCAGGTATAATGGGTGTGGAACTTGATCTTGTTGCTCCTTTTCTTCCCTTGGCAATATTTGCAGGGGTGGCCTTCTATACTGAGGATTGTAACCCTGTTTGGAGCATTCTGAAAATTCTTGGGGGCTGCATTTTTAGCCTCCAACTCTAGCTTGACCAGTTTATTAGAAAGATTCTTAATCATTTTGCTCATTTCTTCAATTCTATCTGTATCCTTATCTTGATTAGAAGTAGATACCTCCTCTTTGCCTCTTCTTCTGGTATCTTGTTCAGCTTTCCATTTTAATTTTCCTGTGGAAGAAAATTTGCTTCCAACTCAAGAGCATCTGACTGAGCATCATCTAGGGTGGCAGGCTTTCTTTCCCTGAGAGAGAAACCAAAATCTGAGTCAAAGGCTGCTATGAAAACAACTTTGGCAGCATTCTGATGAGGCTTCATATCTGCAGGGAGGTTTAGATATAACTTATTAAATCTTTTGATAAATTCTGACACCCCTTCATTATGTTTCTTCTTGAGTGTATTGAATTCAGTAAGGCATTGTCCATGATCTTTCTTTTCTCCCCATTTCCTGAGAAAAGTATTTTCCATATTGTCCTAGGTGGTTACGGAGTGGTTTCCTAATGTCTTGAACCATTTTCTAGCTTCACCGTCCAGAGATTGCACAAATATTCTTAAGACTACATCCAAATGTTCTACATTAAAGTTTTCTGCAAAAGAGCAGAAAGTATCAAGATGTTTTTGAGCATCAATTTCATTTTCCCCAGTGAATCTGGGCAAGATCTTCAAATAGTCCTGTGGCATATAATTTAGCACTTGAGGCAGTGCCAGGGGAGCATATTTGTTCAACAAAAAGGCTGGGACATTAGCCATTGGAGGAGGTGGGGGTGGTACAACAGTTTGGTGTACAAATGGAGGAAGAGGTGGAGGAGGAAGTGGGGTATGGATAACAATAAGGAATATACTATACAACAGCTTGCGGAGTAGATGGGAACAGTTCACGGTTAACAGCAGCTACTTCAGTGACCTCTTTAATCTCTTCAACTTCAGGGGTAGGGTGAAGATTAGCTTTAATCCTAGCACTTCCCCTGGGTGGGCTGTCTGAGTAGTAATTTGTGTCTCCTACAGTGGAGTCGGGATTTTCTACTGGAACTTCTTGAGAAGAAGAAGATGGATAATCTTCTACCAAATATTCAGGGATTTCAGCACGGACTGATTTCCTTTCTTTCCAACTTATTCTATGTATAATCTTCTCAGGGTCAGACACTGAAGGTGTCTTTGACTATGATGTATCTAACCTCAGGTGTGGCTTATGAGGAGCCAGGACTACGAATGGATTTATCAAATAAACAACAGTGGAGTCGCCAAGGTAAGAGATATGCAACTCTTCAACTCTCTGTGCTCACCTGATTAGAGAGTGAATATGATTTGTCGAGGCCCAGGGAAACTGATATTCTTAAATTCTTCCCCGGCAACGGCGCCAGAAAGATGTTGTCGACAGATATTGTCTCTCCTAGAGACAGTCTACAGTTGCCATAGACCAGTGCCTAGGACATCTTAGCATAGCAAGGAGCACATAATATAATTTGGGTGTCAATCCAAAAGGCTCTCCTGCTATCTCTTGTAAAACAAGGAAATGAATTTAAATGGGACCAGAACTTACAGAAACTGCCACAGGGAAAGTAATGCTGCAGAGAAAAGATGCAAAGCTCTAACACAAAAGCATCAGATAGTTAAGAGACAATTTACTGTAAAGAGGGCCGATTCAAATAATATGCCACAGAAATTAAATATCAGAAGGTGTATGCAGGGAAAGAAACATAAGAGGATATTAGTTAAATTTGGTCTGATACCCAGATACACAACAAAACCACATATGGGCTTATCATTCTAAGAATCCATACATGACAATGGAATTTTAAAAGCACCCTCCCAAAGCAACTAATATAGCAGAAAGATGAATGAAATGAAGATGAAACAGTATATCATGCCTGAGCCATATTTAAAGCGCTTGACTGATTTAAGTATGGGCATCAATTAGGATGAATCCTTACCAAACCAGTGAGCCACTCGCATTCCAGTACATGATACAAGAAGATAAATGAAATGGAAAGAGATGTTATATTAACACGTAAGGGAAAATTACATACTGTGAAATACCAAAGACCAAAATCCTCATTACAGATAGAACTCCTCCTCACTGAGACCCTACGGGCTCTGAGCCTTCACACAGAAGCTTTACAAGATGTATACAAAAATGCCTTTCAATGCACAATTTTCTGATACAATTCTGGAACCCTTACAATGTCTTTCTTCCTCCTTTTTATAGAGGAAGGAGAAGAGAAACTAATAAAAGAAGTAGGTGGAAACAATTAATGGTTTAATTTGAACAAAATGGCGGAAACATTCGCTCCCATGCTGCTTAATTAATATGCTGTGCTATAGGTACTCTGAGGCTGACTTCATGAAGTAAATGTTGTAGGTGCCAATTTATCCAGGGATAAGACATGAAGAATAAAATATGTAACATTCTGTACCTTCTTGAGAGAAAAATCTATTGAAGTTAAACCTGGAGGATAAGATTTTTATGTACTTGTACTCTCTATCTTCTGAATGCCGAATTGGAATTTAAACTTTTCAATGCCAGACACTGCATTCCTCGGATCTTTCATTGATATTCTTTGCCGCGACAATTAATATCTCCATCTGTAAAATCTGCATTTTGAATTTCTCTAGAGGTTTCGACAGATTTTAATCCCTTCTTCATTTAATGTTGGTCATATCATAGCGGCTACCGGATCTTTCTTCACAAAGTTTGCTCCTGAAACATGGTCCTGTCATGCGTTCTCGGCTTCTGTAATGGAGGCGGTGGATCATAGCAAATTTTTCTGCCGCTGCACACCTGCAAAACCCATAAACATGTTAAAGAAAACCAGGCACAAGGGTAATGGATGCGGCAGTGACCACAGAATGGTGATGTGGACTGAGTGAAATGATGAGGAGATGCAGGGTGATAGAGGAATGAAGGGTGGCAATGAAAAATACAGTGGGATGACAACGAATGCACTAGGAAGAGATACGTAACATAAACACTATAAAATGACACGTAAACGGAGTATATGGATGGTGGGGGAACACAGATGACATGTGGGCGTATGAAAATCCAAGCAGGAGGGAAGACGTGGAGGCGGACTTGGTCAATCAACAGGATGTGTGAGCAATTCTGGGCCATATGATCTTGAAACCGGATCAACGGCTGGGAATGCATGGGAAAGCAATGAGTTGGTGGGCCCGGGATGATTTATATGGGGACTAAACTCTGCGCAGCTCCGAAGGATGATAGCCATCGGATGAAGACTTACAAATCTAATGGCTCACGTCAATTTCACTGCGCGTCTACGTCCAAAGGATAATGTGCGAAATGAAACAGTTTGGGGACTGTACAGAGAGACACGCGGCGATCAGCGTATGGAATCGCTGCCATTTGCGGAAAACCGCCCGCCCTAGATAAGTGGTGCGGAATAAACAGGTCGGTTTTGTAATGGGTGCGGGCGCGGGGACCACCACAGCAAATAAGATTCTGATCCGTTGATTTGTATTTTGATCCAACGGTCCAGGATGTGCACGATAGACATATAATCTTAAGCGCCTTTGGACTTAACCCTTGGTCCTAAGCCTTGATCACATTGGACAGCAAAATATCAGGGGCTATGACTAAAAAGGGCTGGACCTCTTATGACTTCGAATACGCGTCTGTGGTGCTTTCTAGAGCATTTGAGGGGGCGGGATAGGCAACGGTAAACAAAAATGGATTTCTTGAGCCACGATGGGGGATTTAAAGGGTTCAAGAGGGGCGAATGGCTAAAAATTTTAATGGGGGGTAGACATGGACAACAACATGTTTAGTCTTTCTAATTATGTCATTTTTTTTTAGCATGCTTACTAGTTGTCGGATGTGGTGTTGCCTCTTGGATGAAATTAGATTCTACTTCTACGTCTTTGGCTGTAGCTTTTAAACCTTCTTCTCGATTCCCTTCTACTTTTGCAGTAGTATTCAACTCTTGCCTAGAAGAAGGAGTTTTGAGTTTAGAGGCTTTCCTTGGAGATAAAACATCCATTTCATACCCATTCATAAACAAGAAATATTCCCAGTCTCTGTCGAGTTTATTTAATTCTTCCAGTACTAGTAATTTCATCAATCCATAGTGAAAGATGGAAGTTTCGCTTCTTTCAGGTCTACCTTGCACTTTGTCTGCCACTTTTCCAAGGCTTCTAAAAAGGTAAAAAGGAATATCTATCAGCCTTTTCCCTTTAAAATGAAGCAACAGCTGGAAGTGATACATGTAGATTGTATGGAACCTGCCTTCACATGTAAAGAATTTATGTATGACTGTCAATAATTTAGAGTAGTTATCTCTAAGGCAAGTTCCGGGAATCCCTATAGTCATATTTATCCCTACATGTTCAGGCTTTAGATAATCAACAAAACTCTTTAAATCAAACTTTGTAGCTTTAAACCATTCTTCTCTGGTCCCAGGAATCCTAGTTGCTTGAGAAATACTATAAGGGGAAATTGGCACATGAAGAAAACCAACCTTTGTAGATGTTCCTTTGAAATTGAGTACAAAGTCCTGTGATACCTGTTTGTGATGACCTTGCAACCTTTGACAAAATTGAATGCATCTTGATCTTGTAAACATTTCCATGAAATATGAATCTTCCATGATTAATCTTAGAATTGTAGGCTTGTACCTGAATGGTAGGCCTCCTTTTTTTACTTTCTTTGGTGTAGCCATTTCTTCTTGTTTTGCAGTGGTGGCCTTATTTGGATATTTACACCTGTTTGGTAAAAGCCTTTGATGACAGCGCGCTGTTATGGTGAAAAAGGGCTGACATGACAGAGGATTTCTACGTGATATGCATATGACAGCAAGCTGCTTTGGTAGCAGCGTAGAAGGGCGGAAAATAAAGTGTGAGGAATGAGGGATGGATTTGAAAAAATGAGATGAGACTTATTAAGAAAATGGTAGCTGATGCCAAAACGTGCCTAAGACTTTCAATGATGACCCTAATTTGATAGCATGACCTCGAAACCTTCAAAGTTTAACAACTCATCATTATGTAGAAAACCGTTATAGGATGACACGCTTTCGTAGCACATTTAGCTTTACAAGTGTCAATTTCGCTATGGAACTACTAGGTGATTCCGTAACAAAATTTGTTTATTTAGTACTAAAATCGCTGTGGACTCGGAATTTTTTTGACAAGTGGCCAGATTTGAGACTTTAGGTCATTTTAAAGTATCTATTCAAGATTTGTTCCTTTTATATGACTTGAGATCATCTCTAACAACTTAAAACAATCTTTGAAGCTTATGCTAATCATTAAATTTATCATTTCATGATGCTATGCAATCTAACCAATATCAATACAAACTTGACACATTTCAAGTTATGATTTTGAAAATTTAGGATATGATAACAAGCTCATTGGTGACGTCAAGGTTCTTCACAAATAATGAATATAATGACAAACAATGACCCTCACCATTTCATATCAACAACAATGATTTATGGTGACAGACCTTTCATGGTCATCACTGTTGATGTGTATATATGGTGGCGTTCGTTTACCGTCACAATTTCATATTTTGTTGAGGGTCGAAAAATGTTAGCATAAGCTCATTGGTGATGGTCGAAATAGCATCAGTCACTAACAAATGATTGCCGCCATTCCCTATGAATATATGGGCACGATGGAATCAAACCGCCAACCTCCTGCTTGTAAATCAGGTTCTCTTCCATTGAGCTAGCACCCTTTAAAGAATTAGAATTTAAACTAGAAATTGCCCCTAAAAGTGCAAAGATACTCCAAAGGAATAGAAGATATAGGAATATCAAAAGTTGCTAGAAATAACATATTCAATATACATAATAAAAGACAATAAGAATAAATATGATATTAAATATACATAATAAAAAGAAAATAACTCAATTGATTAAGTTCCTCTATGATACCTATTATTTACAAAAACTATTCATGACCAAATACTTAATATTTAACAAAACTACTAATGATTAAATAAATTTATAATTTCAAGAAGGAACATGATTTTCCTGTTACAATTTTGTTGTCTTGTCATGTCATGATTTGATACGAAGAATGGTTAAATACACACTGATTGGGATTTAATCCAAGGAATGTTTAAAAACACGTAAATTTTAGAAATGAACATTTTCATGTTACAATACAATTTTAAAACGGCCATAGGCCATAATTAAAATCCTACGAAATAACCATTTATGACAACTTGATAATGAGAATCTCACCCAGCAACTACTAAAATCATCTTGATTTGGACCTATATTACATTGAAAGCTTTAGTGTTCTGGTTTACAATTAAATGCTTATGCCCAAGGAGAGTAGAGCAAGAGGAGATCAATATTAAGATGCTAACATATATGATGATGACAATGGCATCGATTTTTTCTCTCCTCATGGTGTTTAATAGGGAGAAAATTCTATGTCTTAGCCAGCCCACCACAATTATTAACTTGGAGGGTAGATTTGTCAAAAACACAACAACAAAATGGCCCATGACTGGGTAGATAGATGCACCCTCTAACCCTTGGATTTTCGTGGGGAATGATGCCCACAGAGTTACAAAGGCAAGCTTCTATTTTGGCTATTAGTATTAGGTTAGATTCAAAAGGTTATACATGAACAAAATCTAAAAAAACTTAGAAGCTACAAAGTGGAAGTAAATATGGAGGCCATGTAAAGAAGAAAATTCTAGGGCAAATAAAATTACCATCATGCCAATACAATGCAAATTGTGGGTTCCACGTACTAGTGAAGAGACTATTTTTCATCCTTGGTAGTTGCCTTAACCTCGTGCTCAGTATTGGCTTCCTGCAGCAAATGTATGACTCTCTTCGTTGCTGGCCAGTTGATGGGCAAGGTGCTTATGCAAAGGATTCCTACTTTCAGAACCATGGTCATTTCCTCCTTTAAGCAGTCCATAAACTCAAGATACAACACTTCAAGAACTCCATTATTTTTCTCTATTTTTTTGCACACCCACTTCACAAGATATTCATCCTCTCCAATTTCTCGATCTATTGGTTGTCTTCCAGTCACCAGCTCCAAGATCACCACTCCAAAACTATAGATGTCACTTTTTTTGGTCATTGCTCTGTAGAAGTTATGTCTTCCTGAAATCCTTGCATTGGGGACTTTTTGTGTAGTGCTTCCTTCAATTTCACTCAAAAAAATAACACTAACAAACTCCACCATGTGGATAATGTTAATCTAGGAATGGAAGGAACACAATTAATGTCAACCACAAATGCTAAATTGCTGAAATGTATAGGATCTAACTAATGAAGCTCCTAACATCTATTGAATTTGATGAAATAGGTTTACATCAATAAGGAAATTAGATAATAACATAAGATGAGAAATAACATTTGGAGTGATATTTATAGTGAAATAAGGTATGAACCTGTGTTAAGGTTGGCCACACTATATTGAAATTTGAAGTCCATAATGTGCACAGATTGGCGTATGTAGGCTATAACAATAACCTTGCCACATCCCAACTAATCATTGTCTCGTGGAAATATTGGAGCAAATGGCAAATGCCTAGTTTCTAAAATAAGCTTGCATGGTTCAGCTTTCCAGTGCTAACAAGTATATTGTTTATTCTAATTTCTAAGAGTACACTTTACCAGTATTCATTCATAACAAGCACTCATCTTTAGATTACTTGTCAATAGAATGTACTTGTTTTTTTATCACCTTTGGATATTAAAAAAAATTTCTTATTATCCCACCCCAATCTATACAAAGTGCATAATTTCACAAATTTTTTCTAGAACTCCATAGCAATATATCTATAGAAAGCACCACCAAACATGCCATAGACAACTTATTGATTGATGGTTTCTAAAGGACATTTTCAGATACACTACCGATTTCCTCGTTGACATGCCTAGCTTTGCAGATACCACTTGCACTTCAAATCTTGTTTACAGTACCTATTACAATATAAGGATGTTTTTTCAAGTACTCAGTTAGTCTTAGGATTTAGCTCATTTTGTTCCCATATGCACTGGAAAACCAAGGTGATGAATGGGTCACAAGAATTTCCTATTTTCCACAACTAAGTCTCTTTTCTTCTTTCACTAAATATGTAATTATGAATATGCACAAGAGGGATAAGCCACATGTTTTGTAAAAGTTAACACCATTCCTCTGCATGATATTTTGTACCAATACCTACTATAAGTTTTTAGAGTCAAGTAATCATGACAAGAGATAGGTAATTCAAAATTTTCACTTTGATCTTATAAACATGGAGCACAATATTCAAGATCGAAATGGAACTCAATAACAAAACCATACCAAAATAAATCCTGATTCCCAATAGGCAAGGCATTTCCCATAAGCATGGAGACAGGATACCATAAATGCCATGATGATAATACATACCAAATATTTGGAACTTCCATTTGAAACTTGTGGAGGTACTGCAAGGGGTGGCAGTAAGAACTAGGAAAAAATAAATAATTCAGTTTATGTGCCCCTATTTTTATTCTACGACACTCTACAAAGCATGATATTGATCTATGACGTATTTGTGACAAGTGGTTCTAATTTAATAGTAAATGTTATCTTCAGATAAAATAAATGAATAACTGAGAGGCCTTATGGGCTGATTTTTAATCCTTACACCAAAATCTCTTAATATTCAAGCCGATGGAAAAAATCGTTCAAAGTTCAAAATGGGCTCGATTTTAAATGGAATAACTTTTGTTCAATTTATGTGACAAGTTATGCCATAACCTTGAAACTAGTTTCTTAGCTAAAAGACTTTGTTAAGTCAATAATAACAAAGAAACATAGTCATGGCAAGAAAACTTCTCTTGTTTTTTCTAATGAGGGTCCATGTAACTTGATAAAGGTCGTATGAGAGTATCAAACCATAAACAGTTTCACTAAAACACGAAAATGACAAAGTCTTGTTAAGAAACAAAATTTTAGTTGAATATATGAAAAGCATCAAGCTAAATGACATAATTAAACTAAAAGTAACTGTAAAAAATGAAATTTACATCATATACCATCTGGTCTGTTTATTTCTTCAGAAAGAGAAAGTGCAATTGCATGATCTAACTCATCATCTTGATTATGTAATGGACCATCCTAAACAAAAATTTCCACATAAAACAATCAATGTTATCGTATTGGTAAGAATTTTGATATAATCAAATAAAGCATGTACTACATAGGAGAATAACTGGAAAACACAACTAAAAATCGAATCACAACATAACAATATAAAAGAACATGCAACGGGAAAGGAAAAATTCCACAGCTTGAGAAATATGAAAAATCCATGGGCATGTTCTTATATATTGATATATATAACGAAATATAAATCTAGATTTATGAAATTCAAGTATCACACACCAATGCCTTGAAAAAATATCAATATGTAAAATAGTATTTTTTTTCATTTGGATTTACCTTGCATAACCTCAGGAAAAGGTTTCCACAGAAACAGCCAATAAACATAACAACATGGACCTCAAGAGAAATTGTGTAGGGGATAAAATATGAAGGTAAAGCACTAGAGAAGTATTCAAAGAAAATGATGAAAAAAATATCTAAAAAGAAATGAGAACCTTCTGAAGTAAACCACACATTTATTATCATGATTAGTACACTTGCAAAAAAAGATCAGAATAAATTATGAACTATTCCACCAAAAAATAGTGAATATTTCCACTAAAATACAGTTTCAAATTAATCACTAGCATGATGCTAACTTTGTTAGAGCTAACAGTTAGAAGATTGAAGTTTAAAAAAAAATACACTCTAATGAATTAGGGATTACTGTGGCATCAAAGGGTACATGCCAAATTACATTATCATCTCCAAATTCACCCCTACGTAGTGTCCATCTGACACTTTGTGACTTGAACCTTTAAAAGGCTTACTCAGCCACTTCATCATTCGAGATTTATTGTGAGAGTGTGATGGCACAATGTGACATGCATGTCCAAAATAACATGAGCCAACAATGAAACCATAATTAAATTATTAGTGCCTTACCAATTTAATCCTTGGAAAGACAAAAAACATGAATCCAAGAAAGAAAATGATAAGGTTCTCATTAACTAGCTATTGTATTTACAGATATGAAAGAATTGTTGATTGGTTGTTTCAGAATTCAAAGAATTTTTCTTATTCTCTCAAACATATGAAAAGACACTAAAATTACCAAGGTCATATTTCAAAAAAAATCTTACAGAAAATCATATTGCAACTATAAAGATATTATTACAAAAATCTTGCAGAGAATTAGATTGCAACTTTGAAGAGATTATTACAAAAATATTGCAGAAAATTAGATTGCAACTATGAAGATATTGTTCTAAATTTTAAAAATTATAGTAATAAATCCATCTTCAACATGAGTTAACATTTTATATCATATTAGACAAATTTTGAGTCAGGGAATAAGTACAAGGTTCGAAGTTAAAATATTTGCGTCAAGGACAAATAGATATCATATACAACTTTATAAGTTGAGGTTATCATTAGAGAACATAGTCTTGAGTCTTAAACCAATACTTAATGAGGGACTTCTCGAAATAAATGGGTACGAAATGTGAATTCATCCCTCATGAGTCATGGAAAACCACAGACAACTCCTGAGGCTTTACAACCACTGCATCTCAACCCATCACACTACCTTTTTAGGTTGAATTGTCCACACCTGAGGCTTTGCAAGTTGCAACCAGTGCAGCTGCACCCATCACACCACCTTTTGAGGTTGAATTGTCCACATGTCTAATCCACATAATATGTAGTTGAATAGTCTGTTGTGCTAAATTGCACAACTTTTTCCCACAACTGACCATAAGTCCTTGCATGTGATGAGTGCACCAGACATGTATCATGGGAGCCACAAAACCTACAAACACAATTATCCATGAAGTCCATAACAGGGAGGATGTAACTGGTTTTTCATGCAAGGTAGTTCAACAAGAGCAGACAAGTTTTGTACAGGGTCCAATTATTCTAGACATGTAATCTAGACTTGATAGGCCTTGGAATGGGCTTGAGACAGTGGCTAGCAGCCTTGTTTTCTGCATATTGGAGCTTCATCACAGTTGTTTTTGGTTTTACTTTGGACCGTGATGTGTGGCCATGGTGAACACACTACTCTCTAATGCATCAACATTTCTCCTTGTTAGTAACTCATTATCCCATGAAATGTTTCTAATTCAATATATTTGTCAAGGGTGCCCCTTTGCCCTAGATTTGTATATTTGACAATGGATGACTTGGCTCACCTATTTTAAGTTTCTAGCATTTGGGGGCAAGTGAAGGACATCTTACGTCCTAATGGGTCAGACATGGTCAACAATAATTTTTCTAATGTATAATTTATTTCTATAGTGTTAAGTAGAGCTTGGTTGATAGTGCTCATACTTGTTTGCACATTTTTGGCTCTACATTAGATGTTGTGGTTAGTGACCATGAGACAATTTTTTAGTTATTATAGTTAGACTCTCAACCTACTAGATTCCCACAACTCGAACTTATGTTCGACCCAGGGTAATTGTGAGGTATCTAGGCATTACATTTGAAATTTTGAAGTGGGGCTTTCACCAATGGCTATCCAAGATTGGCGTACCCTATCTTCAACAATTTTAGAGTAAGCCTTGATTTTGGCATCACAAGGACCTCTCATTAGATGGGAAGTTGACAAAGGAGTTGGACAAGTCCTCTATGCATCACACATTTATTATGTATCTTGTTGGTTGCATAGTAAGACTCAATTTCAGCATCTAGAGAAGATCATGCAATCATTCCTGTGGTCAAAGTATGGTGGGAAGAAAAATATTCCACAAGGATGGGGGGGCTCATCCCTCACCCAAAATGTTGAAAAATAAAATTTCACCATCGAGGCTATTTTCAGGGATGCGGGGTGGATCTTTGGTCAGTCCTTGCATTAGTATCAAGAACAAAGGCTTTAACCTTTGTTGATTTAACATAATCCATTAAATCCAACTCTCAATGCAATATGGGGTGTCGGTTGATCTAGAAGATAGGTGAGAACACGAATTACACCATTTCTAATCTAATTGGAAAGATAATCAGCACCAATATTTAGTTCTCCTTCAATGTCAGTCTCACTAGTGTTCTGCCTTGTTTGGCAATTGTAGCTATCTGGTCCACTCTTCCTTCATTGGGATTTGGCAGTGATTGGGAGTCTTTGCTTTGTTTTCCATAGGAAGATTAAGTGTAAGTTTGTTTTTGAGCAAAAATTTAGTTATATGTCTATTTTTTGTTCCATTTATCTGTCAAATTTTCGTTCCATGTGGTGTAATGAGGTACATGAATAGCTATTAATTGAGTGTGAATTATTGATAAGAGATGCTCAATATTTATATTCGGTAACCTATACAGACTTTTTTTCTACTTTGCTAGTCTTACAGAAGAGGATACTGATATAATCTTCATTGTATATACACTTCCACCTTTTGATTTACTGTTTGTAAATACTTTTCTATAAATATAAGAGATATTTGACAACAACAACAAAAACAATATGGGATGACCTACACTAAAATCTGTTGATTTTCTTGCATTCTTCAACTGTGTTGGAGTAGAAAAGAATGACAATCACTAGATAAATATACATGCCATCAGGATTAGAGAATTATATTATGCTAAGAATTGGCCTAACCATGCTGAGATGTCATGCAATCCAAAATTGAAGCAATCGATGTCCTGCGAACATGAGCCACAGTTGAGGCATACAGAACAATGAAGTAATTTTGGGACATGTTGGCATGCAATATATTGCATTAGAGACAAGTGTCTTCAAAAGGATTGGGGATTGATTAACAAAGTGAGAAAACCTATTGAATACTCCAAAAAGAAGGGTAACTTCATCAGGGTAACCAATTCTGGGACATGTTGACATATTCAATATATTGCATTAGAAAAGAGTGCTTTCAAAAGGCTTGGGGATTGGTTCATGGAGTGAGAAAACAAGTCATATACTCCATAAAGGGGGAGAACTTGGTCGGGGTTATTAAGTTCACCTGCTTTAAATCAACAGTGCATAAATGAATTCCAGTAAAAAAACGCTAGTGGATGTTGGACCCCAAGTGACCACTCCAGCCTAAGAAAACTAAGGAGCTATATTAAGGTTAATGAAAGAAAATTTTTGGTAGAATACATGCATTTTGGAGTTCTGGGATTTTGTAACTACTACTTCACTTTAGTATCGTAAAAAGTCACATAATCATGTTGTGAATTTTTGTGTCTAATGCAGATGGTGTAGAATACCAAAATGAATGTCAGTAAAGGCTCATAATACCTAGTTTCGCTTCTTAAAATATCTTTGTTCATTGTTTTTTAATATCATCCTCAGGATGGTTTGAAACTTTACACCACCATTGTTGATTCTTGTTCATTTCCCGTGTCTTAAATAAAATCTGGTAGAAATAGGCGGTCTATTCCATTACTATGGAAACCACTAGATGTCCATAGCTTTGAGGTATCTTGTGCTACATTCCTAGTTTTGAGTGCTACAAAAAACTGTGGAAGATTTTTGATTTGCTGATTTGATGTATTGATGGAAACTTATGAGAACGAGAACCTACTAAAATTAACAAATCCATAAACTAATTCATTGTACCTCTTAATGGACTGTAATTGCAATGTACTATAGCTAAGAGAACACAACCATGGACTGACATAGAAGACTTGGAAAGGATAGTGGGTTTTCTCAATATTTCTTGTCTACATATATCCAAGAACACCCTTCAAAATCAATCTTTGAAAGATTTGATCCTGAAAAAACAACCAGATATTGATTAAAACATGGATAGTGAGTATCAACATTTGTATATTTTGAGATTGATTTTTTTATTATAAATTGAATGATAAAAAATATGATTAACTCATCCTCTTTTTATTCTCTCAGATCAAACATTAAACTCTCAGCCCAGCTCCGAGGTGGGATACCTATTTAAGAGGTTACATGGGCAGCTTCAGTACATCCTTATACATCTCTTGCTACCTTGGCGTCATTACCGTCCCAAAATGATTCCATAAAATCAAATGTGCATTTGCTCTCTCTCTTGAAAAAATTAAGGCGTTACGTCTTTCTTCTCTATTTTGAGCGGTTTAGAGAACAAACACACATTAAAATTTTCCAAGAGATGATGATATGCTCATAGTTGTGGGACCATTTTAGGCAGGTTATACATGGTCAAATTTTGTCAATAATAGGAGAATAAAGCATATGTGAAATTCGTGGCCTTGCAAAACTATGCAGTTGGTTCACTTGAATCCCAACATTTGAATCCTTCATAAGAAAAATTGTTCAAGAATTCCCTCAAACTTTACTCTGCCACTCTGACTTCTTGTACATCTAACAGAAAACTCGAGTTCATTCAGAAAAAAAACCAACTAAAGGTAGGAAACCAGTGTTTTCTTATCTCAAAATTTTTTTCTACTCCACATTATTGCTTCCATCGCTTGCTTCCTTAATATCACCCCCATCCCAAAATGGTCCCATAGCTACGATCATATCAACATCTCTTGGAAAAATTGAATGTGCATCTGCTCTTTGTGAGCCCTCGAAATAGAGACGTAATGTCTTAATTTTTTCAAGATAAAGAGCAGTCGCATGTTCGATTTTGTGAAGAGAGACTGATGGGGTCATAGTAGTGGGATAATTTTTGTATGGTGGTGATGCCAAGGTAACAAGAGATATATTTAACTCTCAGCCCAAGTTCTTTCTCATCATCTGCCTCAAATACGTTACTATCAAATCTTCTTATGCGTTTGGGCCAGCTTATCCCTCAATTGTATTTCAGGGTTGAACCACTTGAGAGGCAAGGTTTCCAAATAGTATTGTTAGGGAAATGGTTTCATTCATTACTCAGATCCTCCCTTCCATGCATGGGTTAGAGAAAACACATACCTCTTGTGGGTAAGGCAACATTCTTATTGTAGTTACTAGCTATTGGAGGGTGGGGGTATAGAAAATAGTGAAAAACTCTTCACCGATCTAACATCTTTCAATGTGAACAAAAAAATAAGATAAGTAAACAATGCCCTCATTACATATACCACATAATGCAAATAAGAAGAGAAGTATACCAGGGAGTCGAGTATTTCAAATTCCAACATTTACTATTAAAGCACATGAATTCATGTATCACATGGCTTTCATTGGCATGTATCGAGTGCAATGATCATGAGAATTAACAATATCACTTTTTTTTTTCAGCCACAACATTCAGAATTAAAAATTCTGTAGAAACCTTCAAAAATTAGAACCATGCATGGTGCACTGTCATAATATGATGTGATATCAATAATCAAACACATTGTACAATATCCATTTTTAGGAAAATAATAATAATAATAATTTGAAAAAATACCATCTACTATCTACAACTATCTTTCTATTCTATGGAAAAGTATGTTTTTTCCATTTTAAAACTAACCAATTTTCAGCAAATACCAAAAAAAAATCCATAATTTGCATGCATAGACTCACTTCCTTAAAATTATATACAGTGAAATACAAAATCAGCTAAAAAACATTGCGTTCTTGACCCACCATGAAGTTTGGAAAAATTAAAGATAAAGATATGAGAAAAGGAACATTGTATATTTTGTGTGGATCAAATACAGATTATTTGAATCTCATTACACTAAGGTAGGGTAATACCAATGATTCAAATGGTATTAGGAGGAGATAAAGGATGTTGTTATAAATACATGAAGGATTTTAATACAAGGAAGAGTTTAAAAAAAAAGTATAATAAAAGAGGATATATAATGATAGGTATATTTGATATATAATGATATAGGTATATATGTAAATAAATTTTACAATAATAGTATGTAAGTAAGATTGGTTTGTTTAGTAGATTGGGTTGTTTACATATTTTCTGAACAACAATTTTTCACTGTAGAAATTGTTGAGTCTTATAAGTACCATATATGTGTGATGTAATTGACTGATGTTGATGTGTAATAGATGATGTGTAATAAAAATAGAAAAATTAATTGTGTTTGTGATGTAATTCACTAATGTTGATGTGTAATAGAAAAATTAATTGTGTTGATATCAGAGATAATAGCTATGGGTTTGCTTCTCACACTAGAGCCCAGGAAATTGTGAGATGAGTGAATTGTATGTGGTTGTGTAGGCCAACACAGCAAGATACCACCTATCAAATGCTACATCCATTCTGTGACCTTGATTCAAAGACGCTAGAGGGTTTGGATAGTGGAGAGGCGATAAGAAACAACGACTGTGCAGCCAACTGGAACTTGGTGTAGAGAACCCTCAACTATCTGCTCCTCCTCTACAAGTTTTTCCAAACTGGTCCAAATTCTCAGTTGACTGCTAGGGAAATGGGAGGAAATGTGTGAATAACAGCTCAAGTTTATTCCACCCTAGCAATAGGAAAATTTTCCCATGCATATGACACTTCCATTGTCATGGTCAACAAATTTATTGCATGGGAAATGGTTTTCTCCAATCATTGGCTATATTTATCTTTAATTTTACTCAACTCTACCCAGAAGCCCATAATGGCTGCACAGATAGAATTCAAACTGTCTTGGATCCACAATGACTATATCCACCACAGTGCCAGGAGGAACATTGCTAGACCTCGACCATTTTTCTCGATAGCCAAGGAACAGTCTGGTGTGATGTCTCTTCTGAGCTACTGTGAAGGAAACAAGAGCATTGTAGTTTCTGAAGTGGGCCACTGCTTCTCTGAGGGCATCTAATTCTGAGTTGAGAACCATATCGAATCGAATCTCACTGACACCATCTCTGAAGAAGAGTATCCTATCAGGAAGCTTGTTGTTTGCTTTAAAATAATCGTCCAGTAATTCCTTAGACATCTCCTTGAGTTTTTGGATGTGTTCCACCCTGTGAATCTGGTAGCTAACTCTCGTATTATAGAAATTGCACCAAGGCTAGCTGATGCTTCCAACCATTGCAGAAATGGAAGGAATTTTCCTATCCCTCGATCCAAGATGATTGACATCTATGCCAATGTACATGACATGGTCATTGCCAAATCTCGTTAACTGGTGAGACAGACTATGAAGAAGAGCAACATTACTTCCACCACTTTGGAATTCATCTTCAATGCCAAATTTTCCAAATATTTAGATGCTTGTGAATGGGTCACCTGATCAGCACATTTATTTACATGCTCAAACAAACAACACTATGTCACCAATCCAAAATCTGTTTCGACAATACGCTTCTGAGTTGTATACTCTTGATTTTTTTCCTCCATAGCAAAGATTAAAATCTGTAATTTCCGTTTGTCTCTTCCCTACACATCCAAAAAAGTTTGTTGAAGGCATTTAATATCATTGAATAGGGACATGGGCTTATAATCCAAAATTAGGGGAGATGGATTCATGGCCACTCCAACGTCTCCACACCTTCTAACCAAGGAAGACGTGAACATATGAATCATGTTGGTTAGAGAAGGCGAAGGCATGTCCCAGCTGAATCTTAGAAGACACCATTTTTCAATCTGCCTCCCATAAAAAACATGACTACTCATAAGGTTCCACTGTCGATTTTCCAGGGGTGGAGTTGCTTGCTTTTTTCAACCTCCATATCAAGCTTAAGCATGGGAGCTTCTAGTACTCGCCCCATCAGCTTTGTCATATCCCCAACCACTGCCATTCCAAAGTGAGAAAGAAAGGGACCATGTCTATGTCCATCTTGACTCAGCATAATTTGATTGATTCTCCTTTGTCTTTCATCAGTAGATGGGCATGCAATTCGACTAAAATTCTTTGACTAATAACAGTTCAAGTTATCTCAAGGAAAAATTTGGCCTTAAAAGAGAACACAACACTCCATGGGAACATAATTTGACTTTTCTTTGATTTGATTGATGTCTAGGCAAGGAAGCAACTGGAAATCAATTTTATGTTTATGCTTGCTCATTAAAAAATCCACCATAGAAACCATTGGCTAAGGGCCATTTTCCTCGGACATGGGAAATCTGATTTCCCTTGTCACTTGTTTTTTTAGTCCTACTATTGTGAATTTATGACAACACTACCTATGGATAGCTTTAATTTTCAACTCCTTGAGAGATTTTTTTGCTTTCCTTAGCTCTCTTTGTAGTCAATTCTCCTACTTTAACATACATACTCAATCTCGAGAATTTTCTTATGAAAATCTATTACAGATAGGTCCACGTTCAACACCAATCCCTGAGCCGTGGGCCTCAAACTTTGATAAAAGCCCCTTGAAGCCATTGTTGCACAACCAATATCTCCATTTTGTTCAAATTGTTTCGGATAAAGGCTTCCTCCCACTAGAGTCTAGAATTTGATTTTCATTTGAATGCTCCCTCATGACCAGATCCAAGCACCGCAGAAGGTCATCATTTAATTCTACATGCCTCTTACTATTGGTGTTTAGAAATTGGTCCAAAGAAACTCCACTAAGATTATGCCCAGTATACTTCAGCACCACAGAAGACTCTTTGGCTGCAGCCTCTTCATATTTTTGTAGTTTAACACTATATTTTTCTTCAGGAAAACACTACTATATATGTTTTTTTTCCATCATAAATAGCTTTAGCATTACCAAAGGCCACAAAAAATTGTTTTTAACTTTCGTTGTATCTTCTTTGGAAACCCTACCTACTTTCACTTCCTTTTCTGCTTTCCTAGGTTTTTTCTCCTTTTCCTTCTTCCAAGATCCATTATTGACTCTCTGTATATCGAACTCATAGTGGAATTTTTTTTTCTCCAGGGTTAAAGTTAGCACGGAAATGATTGGCATAAAGTTCGATAGGCCTAATGGCTCTCTTGCCTCTGCCATCTAGTCGATTAACGAGAACAAGAGTGGCCTTAGATTCCTATCCACTCTCCAACTTGCTTTCTACGTTAATGGATCCAAATGAAATAGATCTCAAAGGCATCTCAACACTACTAAATCCATCGACAAACTCCTATGCAGAAGCCATTGATGTCGATCAGCTGGCTCCAGCTATAGGAGGAGGCACTTGCATAGGGTTGGAAGGTACCCTAGAAGGCTACTAAGTACTAATATTAAGATCCGTCATTTGGAAAGCCAGAAAAGTTGTAGTAATATTAGAACCTACCTCTGCCTCTTCCATGGCCCTGGCCTTGGCCTTGACCCCGACCTTGGTCTCTCTACCTCTACCTCTTTTGCCAAAGTTTCCTCCCCGATCCATAGCCAAGGAAATGAAAACAAACTACCGCAATCTAAAATAAAATGAAGTCAGTATCAAGTCTTCACATAATGATGTAATTCGACCTGCTCTGCAATATTCCACACTGATATAGGGGGGAAAATTCACATTTAATTTATAATAAATGCAGTGAACTTAAACCTAGAGTGGAGAGAATATTCAATATTTCAACTTCCACTACAGGAAATCTCGAAAGCCAAGCACGAAGAAGAGTGGAGTAGTGGTGCTTCGTCTGAATTAACAATATCAGTTATGGTTACCACTTTACGTTTTGCAAAGATTTGAAACAAACACCCTTCAAAATTATTTTTTCCATAGGAAGATAATAAGATTCATTAATTTTCCTCAATATGTATAGCTTAGCATTATAGACGTATAGATTAGCATTACAGACTACAATGCAGATTGAAATAAATATATACGGAATGTAGAGCACTCAGTAGAAATGAAAAATATCAAGATTTCAGTGTAACATAAGTAGCTACGAGAACCTACTAAAATTACCAGATCCATAAAATATTCATCGTACCTCTTAATGGACTATAATTGGCATGTACTACCATGAATAAAACGCAACCATGGAATGACATAGAAGACTTGGAAAGGTTAGTGCCTTTGCCCAATCTCTCTTGTCTAGGTATATCCAAGAACACCCTTCAACCTTCAAAATTCATGAAAAATCCGATCCTATGAGGCAAAGCCGGTCCTCCTCCAATCTGTTCCAAAAGAGCTGAAAGATCCGAGCTTCTGAGGCAAAGCCGGTCCTCCTCCAACCTGTCCCAAAAGAGTTAAACTTCAAATACCTAAACATAGGGGTTTTTTAAACTCCTCCGATAGAGTTAAATATTTGTCAAGTGCCGCCAAAATCTCGTTGGGCAAACACTAATTTTTTTTATTTGTTTTGGGTTGGGTTTAGTTAACTTGGCGGGATTTTTTTTTTTTAAGAATATTTAGGTTTTCAATAATTAATTTTTTATATTTAAAAAATAAAAATATTTAATCAATTAAAAATAATTTTAGATTTTTTTTTCAAATTATAAGTATTTTTAATATTTATCAAGAAAATCAAAGTGGATTTTGGATGGAGTATATTGCCAATATTATTTAATGTTCATGTATTTGAAGGATATTTCCAATTGTGTTTAGTGTTCAAGTAATACAATGAAGAATGATTAACCTCCTAGGAGCACAAGAGGCCATGATTATGTGACATCAATGATGAGCAATGTTATTAGAATATGCCAAAAGAGATCAAATAATATTCAAACAAATAAAAAATTTAGGCATCCTTACTCACCTACAATGCAGTGATGCTCCTATAAAATATAAGGAAGGTATTCACATCTCCACACATACATATAACAAAAGCATATGAAAAAATTGAAGGAAAATATAAATCTAACTACGATATAAAAGATGTCTTTAGAATTTGGTAGAAGGATATCAATCTCACACCTCACAGATATAATTGAAGCATTCGTTTGAGGTGATAATTTATGGAGAGGATCAAACAATTTGTGAAGAAAGTATAATTCTAAACACTTAGATAAGCATGTGAGAGCAACATGTCACAATGGGCTTGAATATAATCCTTTAATTTCTTGCAAGCTTTTGACAATATAATGCAACTCATTGCTATAGGTTGGGTGTAATATTTCCAAATGGGAAAAGTAGGAATATAGTGCAAAATGTTGGAACAATATTGCAGATCATCATTTAAAAATCAAGAGGCCAATATGGAGACCTTTCATATGTGATTATAGCAGCAAAATTTTCATAAGAAATGGGCCATAAGATGCATAACAAGTAATACAAGCCTCTAATAACAAAATCCCTTAATATCAGGTGCTGCAACTATATAGAAAAGTTGGAAAACCCTTACAACATTATTTTATTGGCTCTGCTACAAAAAAATATTATACATCAGAGCTAGGGATGATATGTGCCTCAAAGGATAGATCTATATCAGATCTGAGCACTATACAAGCTCCTCTAAAGAACCCCTTAAGGGTTTTCAGCAAAACACCAAGTACAAGTTGTAGATATGAGATCTAAGACTACATATCTACTGAAAAATACATATCTAGAAAGTTTGGTTGATATGATATAATCAATACAATAGACTCCTCCAATATATCCTCAAAGTGAAAGGTAGATCCCCTTCACTTGAAAATCATCTCTCCAAATAGTGTGCTAAACCACCCTGCAACTCCTCCTACATAAATAACATAGATCTAGAAGTAAATTGCACTGTAGGGATGAAGAAACCAGTTGGCCTAATGCCAAGATCTGAAAATAAGCTCAATGACGTTATATACTGTCCTCTGAATGGAAAGGAAGCCTCGTCCAATGAAAATAAGCAATGAGATGGCCTAGCTCTAGAGATCTAATCACCACTTTCTGCAACCTGCAAAAACAACCAAACCCTCAACAGGATTTTTGCTGTAGTTGAAAGAAGAAGCTTGGCCTTAAGCTTGATAGTGGAAAATGTGGTACAATCTCTTCCAAGAGGCCTCTCAAGGAAAGAGGTGAGATTCCCAATTAGGAACACCCTATGCTAAACAACAATCTATCTCAGCTAAACAATAAGAGAAAGATATATGTCTAAAAAGACCATATATTCATAAATATAATATACATCAACATAATAAAAAATGGTTGCCATCCTCTTCCTTAAATAAGATATGAGCTTGCAAACCCTAAGCCCCATCCAAAAATATCACTACATTCACACGAATCATCTCCATCTAAAACTGCGTTGTCCTTCATTGATGACTACTCCTCCATGACAACATTGTTGATTTGGTCAAGGTTGAACCAGTCAAAGTGATCCAACCCCTTTTCACACCAAGGGTGCTTAATTAAGCTGCCAAGATTTATCTCTTTTACATTTGGCATTGGTTTATTTCATTATTAGGAGAATTTTGGACCTCCTTTGTTCTCTTATTCTTTAAAAAAATTAGTAAATCAAAATTGAATATTCCAATTAGTTCATGGCTAATTTAGGAATATTGTAATCCTCCCCTCCCAAGTGTTGCTTGTCCCCAAGCAACTGTAAGGACATAACTGAAAATGTGGGGAACCTTTATTCCCATATGGAGCTCCAATCTCCAAGCTATCATCCATACAAAATGAATCACCCTCCAGAGTGGTAATTCATGGCAAAACTCCTCCCTTCTGCTCATGAGAGGCACCTCCCAAGTGCTCAAGTTACTCAAATGGCTCATCCCATAAGGAAACAAGAGATCCAATGTAGCAATCATGGATGGTCCCATTCTTTCCCAAACATATGAAACATGAGAACCATGGAGAATATCTCTCCCAAATGACACATACAATCCTCCCATCGTCCCTCCAATCATTCCCATAAAAATAATAAGTACATCATCAATGTATGGGATCAAAACCAAGTACATACAAACAAAAATATGTAAAAATTGAGGTGGGTCATAGTCCCACATGTGGAACTAGTGCAGTATATCTCCTGACTACATCAGATAATGATATGGCAAGTGGTTTCCCCACCACTTACTTGCTACCCAAGTCATCTCACCATGGTTAAAAGTGTGAGATATATTTGGTTCTTTTGGAATGCACCCACAATGATACAATATCTCCCTTTCTCCTCCAAGGGAGTGGCCATGTTTAGAAATGTTTGTGGCCCAAAGTTGGCCATGAAGTTTATATGGAATAATACTCCTTTTTGGAGTTGTGGCCTACATATACATGGTAAAAGAATACAAGTAATAATCAAATGAATCATTAGATACACAAGCATATTCTTCACCAAAATTTATCCTCATACAAATGGAGTGGTGCATAGATGGATCCCCTCTCATTCAAAAAGAGGAAAGAGGCGGATGAAATAACTCCTTCACAGAGTCATGTCTCTCTTCCAACTCCACATGGCTCATGCATCTTTGAAAATTTTGATATAGTTCCTATTCAAAGCCCTTCCAAGTGTAGCTTTCCATGATAGCGTTGTAGGCCTTCATGGAATATGGATAAAAAGGAACTCTTCATAAGCCCTTTGTAGAAAATTATCATTGAGCTTGGAAGCTCTACATAAGAAGATCATACCATGATAATAGATGACTTCATCTTGGACTGAATAACCCTCCTTATGTAGTTGGTCATCAAGTATCATGCATGTGAAAATATCCTTTGAATAATCCACCAACAATTAGGATTTACAATATGGATCAATCTTCCATAGTGACAGCGCTGATGATCTATCATAAAGAATATTTGTCATATGGTTGCCCTTCTCCTTGACATCTCCCATGCCAAAGTTATATGTTGGAAGGTTGCTATCCTTCCCTTGCTTCTCCTCCCACAACGTAGAATTTGAAATGAGTGTGGGTGATGAAAATGTTGGGAGAATGTCTCCCTCCTCCTGGAGTCTACCCAAGACTCTCAGCATTGTATCATGGCCCCTTAATGCTCCAAGGAAATGAAAAAAAATTGTCGCGATCTAAAATAAAATGAAATTAGTATCAAGTCTTTGCATAATGATGTAATCCGACCTACCCTGCAATCTTCCACACTGATATAGAGGGAAAACTCAACGTTTAATTTATAATAAATGCATTGAACTTAAAACTAGAGTGGAGGGAATATTCAATATTTCAACTTCCACTGCAAGAAACCTCAAAAGCCAAGCACGAAGAAGAGTGGAGTAGTGGTGCTTCCTCCGAATTAACAATATTATTTATGGTTACCACTTTACGTTTTGCAGAGATTTGAAAGAAACACCCTTGAAAATTATTTTTTCCAGAGGGAGATAATAAGATTCATTAATTTTCCTCAATATGTATAGATTAGCATTATAGACGTATAGATTAGCATTACAGACTACAATGCAGATTGAAATAAATATATACGAAATTCAGAGCACTCAGTAGAAACAATAAATATCAAGATTTCAGTGTAACATAAGTAGCTACGAGGACCTACTAAAATTACCAGATCCATAAACTATTCATCGTACCTCTTAATGGACTATAATTGGCATGCACTACAGCGAATAAAATGCAACCGTGGACTGACATAGAAGACTTGGAAAGGTTAGTGCCTTTGTCCAATCTCTCTTGTCTAGGTATATCCAAGAACACCCTTCAACCTTCAAAAATCATGAAAAATCCGATCCTATGAGGCAAAGCCGGTCCTCCTCCAATCTATCCCAAAAGAGTTGAAAGATTTGATCCTCTGAGGCAAAGCAGGTCCTCCTCCATCCTATCCCAAAAGAGTTAAAATTCAAATACCTAAACATAGGGTTTTTTAAACTCCTCTGACAGAGTTAAATATTTTTCAAGTGCCGCCAAAATCTCGTTGGGAAAACATTAATTTTTTTTATTTGTTTTGGGTTGGGTTTAGTTAACTTGGTGATATTTTTTTTTTTTTAAAGAATATTTTGATTTTCAATAATTAATTTTTTATATTAAAAAAAAAATATTTAATCAATTAAAAATAATTTTAGGTTTTTTTTTCAAATTATAAGTATTTTTAATATTTATCAAGAAAATGAAAGTGGCTTTTGGATGGAGTATATATCCAATATTATTTAATGTTCATGTATTTGAAGGATATTGCCAATTGTGTTTAATGTTCAAGTAATAGAATGAAGAATGATTAACCTCCTAGGAGCACAAGGGGCCATGATTATGTGACATCAATGATGAGCAATGTTATTATAATATGCCAAAAGAGATCAAATAATATGCATACAAATAAAAAAGTTAGGCATCCTTACTCACCTACAATGCAGTGATGCTCCTATAAAATATAAGGAAGGTATTCACATCTCCACACATACATATAACAAAAGTATATGACAAAATTGAAGGAAAATATAAATCTAACTATGTTATAAAAGATGTTTTTAGTATTTGGTAGAAGGATATCAGTCTCACACCTCACAGATATAATTGAAGCATTCGTTTGAGGTGATAATTTAAGGAGAGGATAAAAAAAAGTGTGAAGAAAGTATGATTCTGAACACTTAGATAAGCATGTGAGAGCAACATGTCACAGTAGGCTTGAATACAATCCTTTAATTGCTTGCAGGCTTTTGACAATAGAATGCAACTCATTGCTATAGGTTGGGTGTAATATTCCCAAATGGGAAAAGCAGGAATATAGTGAAAAAAATTGGAACAAAATTGCAGATCATCATTTAAAAATCAAGAGGCCAATATGGAGACCTTTCATATGTGATTATAGCAGCAAAATGTTCATAAGAAATGTGCCATAAGATGCATAACAAAAAATACAAGCCTCCAATGAACAAAATCCCTTAATATGAGGTGCTGCAACTATATAAAAAAGTTGGAAAACCCTTACAACATTATTTTATTGGCTGTGCTACAAAAAATTATTATAAATCAGATCTAGGCCTGATATGTGCCTCAAAGGATAGATCTATATCATATCTAAGCACTATACAAGCTCCTCTAAAGAACCCCTTAGTGGTTTTCAGCAATACACCAAGTACAAGTTGTAGATATGAGATCTAAGACTACAGATCTACTAAAAAATACATATCTAGAAAGTTTGGTTGATTTGATATGATCAATACAATAGCCTCCTCCAATAGATCCTCAACATGAAAGGTAGATCCCCTTCACTTGAAAATCATCTCTCCAAATGGTGTGTTAAACCACCCTGCAACTCCTCCTACATAAATAACACAGATATGGAAGTAAATTGCACTATAGGGATAAATAACCAGTTGGCCTAATGCCAAGACCTGAAAATAATCTCAATGGCCTTATATACTATCCTCTGAATGGAAAGGAAGCCTCCTCCACTATAAATACACAATGAGATATCTTAGATCTAGAGATCTAATCACCACTTTCTGCAACCTGCAAAAAACAACCAAACCCTCAACAGGATTTGTGCTATGGTTGAAAGAAGAAACTTGGCCTTAAGCCTGATAGTGGAAAATGTAGTACAATCTCTTCCAAGAGGCCTCTCAAGGAAAGAGGTGGGATTCCCGATTAGGAACACCCTATGCTAAGCAACACTCTATCTCAGCTAAACAATAAGAGAAAGATGTATGTATAAACAGACCATATATTCATAAATATAATATACATTAACATAATGAACAATGGCTGCCATCCTCTTCCTTAAATAAGATATGAGCTTGCAAACCCTAAGCTCCATCCAAAAATATCACTACATTCACACAAAGCATCTCCATCTAAAAATTCGTTGTCCTTCATTGATGACCACTCCTTCATGACAACATTGTTGATTTGGTCAAGGTTGACCTAGTAAAAGTGATCCAGCCCCTTTTCACACCAAGGGTGCTTAATTAAGCTGCCAAGATTTATCTCTTTTACATTTGGCATTGATTTATTTCATTATTAGGAGAATTCTGGACCTCCTTTGTCCTCTTATTCTTTAAATAAAGCAGTAAAACAAAATTGAATATTCCAATTCGTTCATGGCTAATCTAGGAATATTGCAATCCTCCCCTCCCAAGTGTTGCTTGTCCCCAAGAAACTGTAAGGACAAAACTGAAAATGTGGGGAACCCTTATTCCCATGTGGAGCTCCAATATCCAAGTTATCATCCATACAAAATGAATCACCCTCTAGAGTGGTAATTCATAGCAAAACTCCTCCCTTCTGCTCATGAGAGGCACCTCCCAAGTGCTCAAGTTACTCAAATGGCTCATCCCATAAGGAAACAAGAGATCCAATGTAGCAATCATGGATGGTCCAATTATTTCCCAAACATATGAAACATGAGAACCATGGAGAATATCTCTCCCAAAGGAAACATACAATCCTCCCATCCTTCCTCCAATCATTCCCATAAAAAGAATAAGTACATCATCAATGTATGGGATAAAAACTAAGTAAATACAAATAGAAATGTGTAAAAAATGAGGTGGGTCATAGTCCCACATGTGGAACTAGCACATTATATCTCCTGACTACATCAGATAATGATATGGCAAGTGGTTTCCACACCACTTACTTGCTACCAAAATCATCTCACCATGGTTGAAAGTGTGAGATATATTTGGTGCTTTTGGAATGCACCAACAATAATACAATATCTCCCTTTGTCCTCCAAGGGAGTGGCCATGTTCAGAAATGTTTGTGGCCCAAAGTTGGCCATGAAGTTTATATGGAATAATACTCCTTTTTGGAGCTATGGCCTGCATATACATGGTAAAAGAATACAAGTAATAATCAAATGAATCATTAGATACACAAGCATATTATTCACCAAAATTTATCCTCATACAAATGGAGTGTTGCATATATGTATCCCCTCTCATTCCAAAAGAGGAAAGAGGTGGCTGAAATAACTCCTTCATAGAGTCATGTCTCTCTTCCAACTCCACATGGCTCATGAATCTTTGAAAATTCTGATACAGTTCCTCTTCAAAGCCCTTCCAAGTGTATCTTTCCATGATAGTGTTGTAGGCCTTCATGGAATATGGCTAAAAAAGAAATCTTCATAAGCCCTTTGTAGAAAATTATCCTTGAGCTTGGATGCTCTACATAAGAAGATCATACCATGATAATAGATGAATTCATCTTGGACTAAATAACCCTCATGTAGCTGGTCATCAAGTATCATGCATGTGAAAAGATCCTTTGAATAATCCACCAATAGTTAGGATTTCCAATATGGATCAATCTTCCATAGTGACAACGCTGATGATCTATCATAAAGAATATCTGTCATATGGTTTCTCTTCTCCTTGACATCTCCCATGCCAAAGTTATATGTTGGAAGGTTGCTATCCTTCCCTTGCTTCTCCTCCCACAACGTAGAATTTGAAATGAGTGTGGGTAATGAAAATGTTGGGATAATGTCTCCCTCCTCCTGGAGTCTACCCAAGACTCTCAACATTGTATCATGGCCCCTCAATGCTCCTTCATGAGCCAAATATATCAATGCTGCATCATGTTGAGAGAGCTCTTTGTTTATTTCCAAATCAGGGGGTCTCCCTGGTGAAATGCTTCCATGTAATGAAACATCAAGGCTTAGAGTAGGCTATATATGTGAATGGAATGATTTTTCCCTTCTTTCACTACACAAATAATCGTCCTGCTTCTATGTATAAACCTCCTGAAAAGGATGGGTGTGTTGTTCCCAATCACTTGATGTTGGCCCTCCTTCTCATCTTCTCTTACCTCCTGCAAGATCTCACAGTCTAAGGTGTTTTCTTCAAAAATTTTCAACCGATGTACACCCAACATTTCCTTGGTGTCAAGAGTCTTTATCACAAAGGAATGATCTATCATAGTGTGTTTCCCCAAGATTGCATTCAATGTTGGAACACAATTTCTCCATTTTTTTGTGCCATTGACTATCAAAATGGACACATGCTGCTCATGATCTTCATATGTAAGATCCTTTGGGAATTTTTGCAAAGATGCAAGAGCTCCTCTAGTTGAAGCAATTTCTTCATCTCCATCTCCAAATAGAAGTAGATCTCCTCTTGTTGTCACAACGCTGGAGGTTATTTCCAGTTCTTCCTCTTCCTTATTCTCATCAATGGAGGATACCACATCATTAAGAGATCGTTTATCTTGATCTCCTTTTGAAAGAGAATCCTCATGTCTTATTCTTGAGAAGAAAGTTATTGCTGAAGTGGGGCTTTTTTCCTTGGCAAAATATGTTGCAGATCTTTGACCCCCTCAACACTATTATGAAATTGATTTGGTTTCATGGATCTTTCCAACTCATGCAAAGGTTATAATTTTTTAGGTCTGGTTTGCTCTCCCAAGGAAGTTTCAGATTGTTTGAAATCAGATATTTTCACTAACCTCCTAGTGAACTTTGCATAAGTAGATATATTTGCATTTTTCAATGAAGAAGATTCAAATAACCACCGAGTATAAGCCTTACCTTAAAGATGCAATGCTGCTACTCTAATGGCTTCCTCTTCTAAAACTTGATGCAGCTAGAAATATGTGTCTAGCTCCTTTAACCAAGCCCTAGTTGTGCTCTTGGGTGACCCATCAAAAGTAGGTAGAAAGAATCTACCCAAAGTGTGCTGCATGCACCCTCTTCTTCTATTGTAGTTGTTGGGTCTTCTCTCTTCTTTAAGTTGACAAAACCCTTGGAAGTTTAGATTCTCCTTTAATATTCTAGACTAAGATTCATATTCTTAGAGATAGTCACCAAGAGTCTGGACCTCCTTTGGTGTTTCTCCTTATGTTTCTTCTCTTGCCAATAATCTAGGCATGGTACAACGTTGTAGATCTGATGCTGTAGCTGAATGCTTGCACCCATCATATGAAAATCTGGAGCTTTCTTCATGTACAAGATTCTTTGGAGAATTATACATCTCTCCATCCTCATTTCTATGATGTCTTTGTTAATTCCCTGAATAGTTTGGAAAAGAAGTCTTGAGAACTCTTTCCCTTTCATTCCTCTAGATAATGGGGTTTTACCCTTGTCTTCTTTTTCTTTTGTATAATCACAATTTTTGTGTCTTCTTCCTTGATACCTCCTCTCTTTATCAGTAAGAGGGTCTCCTTCTTCAAATGACATATTGGCTTTTCAGGATGCATAGGCTGTGCCAAGATTATGCTCTGATCCCACTGTAATATTCCCAAATGCGAAAAGCAGGAATATAGTGCAAAATGTTGGAACAATATTGCATATCATCATTTAAAAAGTAAGAGGCCAATATGGAGACTTTTCATATGTTATTATAGCAGAAAAATGTACATAATAAATGGGCCATAAGATGCATAACAAGAAATAAAATCCTCCAATGAACAAAATCCCTCAATATGAGGTGCTACAACAATATAGAAAATATGGAAAACCATTGCAGCATTATTTTATTGACTCTGCTACAAAAAATGGTTATACATCAGATCTAGGGATGATATGTGCCTCAAAGGATAGATATATATTAGATATGAGCACTATACAAGATCCTCTAAAGAACCCCTTAAGGGTTTTCTGCAAAACACGAAGTACAAGTTGTAGATCTGAGATTGAAGACTACAGATCTACTGAAAAATATAGTTATGGAAAGTGTGGCTGATATGACATGATAAATAAAATAGCCTCCTCCAATAGATCCTCAAAGTGAAAGGCATATCCCCTTCACTTGAAAATCAGCTCTCTAAATGGTGTGCTAAACCATCTTGCAACTCCTCCTACAAAAATAATGCATATCTGGAATTAAATTGCGTTATAGGGATGAATAACCAATTGGCCTGATGCCAAGATCTGAAAATAAGCTCAATGGCCTTCAATACTGTCGTCCCAATAGAAAGGACGCCTCCTCCACCAAAAATAAGCAATGAGATGGCATAGATCTAGAGATCTAATCACTACTTGTTGCAACTTGCAAAAACAACCAAACCCTCTGTTAGCACCTGATTTGACCTCAGACTGAAAGAAGGTAAATTAGGGTAACTACAAACCACACTTAACCTTGTAGCTAGCCCTACAACGTAGGGAGAGGGCTCTCTCCGTAAAGAATCTCAATGAAGTATGACTGCAAAAATTATTTTAGGTTACGTATAGTAGCGCGAAATATTTTTTTATAAATTTTCTAGGTTTTGGTTGGATCAAATGGAGTTGGGTAGTTTGAATCTGGGGAATTAAATCAGAAATACAGGGTATTCTATGGGGAAAGGTAGGCATGGACTTTAACAACTTTTTTTAAATGATGGTGAAGTGTTTAAGACTGGTGAGGAGCTCAGGAATGAATATGAGATGGATCCTTCTCAAACAGCAGAAAACATATAATGTTGAATAATTTTCCCAAGGAAAAGCACTGTAAAAAGTGGATTCTACCTATCTAACTTGAAAAAATTCAACAGAAATAATGGAATGAATGGATGGCATACATAACATTTAACAAATAACAAATAAAACAAATACAACGCTTTACATAGGGAAAATCCCTTTTTGATTGGAAAGGGCAGAAGGACCTTTGGTGGGACCAGGGGAAATATCGCAATCGCAAATCGAGAAGGAGCGGGTTTAAAACTCATGGGCGGATGAAATGCGATGGCGATGGAGTGACGGGAGCGAAGGCATTGCATCGGGGGAAATGATATGGTGGGAATCAAAGTGCCAGAGGTTTTTCTGATTGCGCGACATGCGATGTGATGAAAGATTTATTACATCGGTGGGGAATAGGGGAAGCAGGTTTCGTAGTTAAGTATTATGGAGGATGGCCGATATGAGATATGCGATTCATCGCATCAGTGGAAACCGGGAGGCGGGGTCAAATGCTTAAGAACTGCGAAGTTGGTGATGCGATGGAGTGGCTTATTGCATCAGCGATATTGGATGTGTGTGGTTTAGTAGGATGCAACAATTACAAAGGAACAAGGAATTTTGCGGTAAAGGGAAAAAACTCATAAAAGGCATAAATTATAAATTTTAAAGGGCCAAATGAAAAAGGGAGCAAAGTTGTGCTTTTTGGACTTTTATTCATTTGATCATATCTTCCAATCCAGAAACCAGTTACCGGAGTGTGATATACCGTTGGAAATATTTTCTGAGCTCCTTCTGATGGACACATTTACAACATGTTTTGAAGTAAAGATCATGCGAAAAACACCTTTGAAAACTAGGAAGAGGAAAAAACATCTTTGATCCTTGCTGATGGGCTGCAAAGGACTAATAGTAGCTTCTGAAGTTCAACTTATTACATATAGAGACATAAAATCACATAAAAGATGATAATAAAAAAAAGGTACCCTGTTTTCACCTCAAAACATGTTTTGAGGTGAAAATTACATTTAGCCGAAAGAACAATTTCTTTGATTTTCCAGATACTGTGCTTTAATTTTATTGGGCATCCTCATGTCCTTGCTGATATTTATTGTCACTTTTCCTCATCAATTTGACTGTGGTGGAACCCTAAAATCTAATGAGACCAAACCCTACGACCTAATGAAATGAACTGCAGAATGAAAATGAATCATGACTGAAGACCATAGAGAGGAGAACCAGCAAGTATTTTATGAGGGAAAACTGATGAAGTGACCCCAACCATCAACGAATCCATGACCTAATGGAGTGATAAAAAATTTATAATATGGGACTCCTACTATGAAAATGCAAAAGAGCAGATTTGATCACTGATGGCAGTATGACAAGACTGACACTAACACCCTCAACAAGATCTGCACTATAGTTGAAAAAAGAAGCTTGGCCTTAAGCTTGATAGTGGAAAATGCAGTACAATCTCTTCCAAGAGGCCTCTTAACGAAAGAGGTGGGATTCCCGATCAGGAACACCCTGTGCTAAACAACACTCTATCTCAACTAAATAACAAGAGAAAGATATATGTTTAAACAGACCATATATTTAGAAATATAATATACATCAACACTATGAAAAATGTATGCCATCCTCTTCCTTAAAAAATATATGAGCTTGCAAACACTAAGACCCATCCAAAAATATCACTACATTCACACAAATCATCTCCATCTAAAACTACGTTGTCCCCATTGATGACCACTCCTCCATGACAATGTTGTTGATTTTGTCAAGGTTGCCCAATCAAAGTGATCCAACCCATTTTCACACCAAGGGTGCTTAATTAAGCTACCAAGATTTATCTCTTTTACATCTAACATTGATTTATGTTGTGAAACCAGCTCCAAAAATAGAAGAAAAGAGATATCAACGCCTTAGAAATAAGCCACTTTGAGGGGGCAACCTCCAATAATAACATGAATGAACAATTCTTGAATGATACAAATTACAAAACCTCCTTTCTATATATCGGAGTCCATGGGGCCACAATGTAATCCTAGTGGGGCCATAATGTAATCCTAGCCGACCTAACAATAATAATTTAATGTCACAATAATAACAATATGGGGGTTACAGGGGTACAATAATAAAAATAAGGTGGTTACAATAACAACAATAAGGGACTATACTAGTAATATAGGGACCTAACATGCCCCTCTCCTTCAAAAAAGTGTTGTCCTCAATGCTTGAGTAGCTATGGGTGCTTCTGTATAAAATTCTCATCCTCCCATGTAAAATCTTTAGTGGGTAAGTTCTTACTTGATGAGATATAAAATTGATTGATTACGTAGTACATTTACAGGTTCTTGTTTCCATTAGCTGGCTTTAGGTTCCAATATGATTTTTCCTTCCTCATCAAGTTCTGGAAATATAGTTTGAATTGGAAGATTTTCACCTATAACCTTCTTTAAGCATGAAACATGGAAAATTGGATGCACTCATGAAGAAGCAGGAAGCTCCAATTTGTATTCCATAGTACTAATATTTTGAAACACCTTGTAAGGACCATAGTTCTTTGGAGATAATTTATTATCCTTCTTAGCTTGCTTGAGGGACATTTGTTTGTATGGTTGTAACCAGAAAAATACCCAGTCTGCTACATCAAAACTTCTCTCGCTGTGATGTTGATCTGCCTATTGTTTCATTTGATTTTATGGCAAATTCAGGTTATCCTTTAAGAGTTGGAGAACTTCTTGTTGATGCTTGATGTGATCTTCCACTGCTTGAACCTTCGAATTTTCTCTTAAAGATGATGTGATGGATGGTGGATGATATCCATATAGTGCCATAAATGGGGTCATTTTTGCTGCAGTATGGAAGGAAGTTTTATACCACCATTTAGCGAGAGGTAACCACATGACCCATTGTGTTTGTTTATCAGATACAAAACAACAAAGATATACTTCCAAACATTTATTTACTATCTTAGTTTGACCATCAGATTAAGGATGATAAGATGAGCTATGAGCTAATTGAGTACCCAAACAAGAAAATAACTCTGTCCAAAAATTTCCAGTAAGAATGGGATCTCTATCGCTCACAATAACCCTTGGGTTCCCATGTAGCTTTTGAATTGTGTCCATAAATGTAGTAGAAACTGTACTTACTTTAAATGGATGAGATAATGCACAAAAGTGTGCATACTTGGTAAGTCTATCAACTACCACCACGATGACACTCTTTCCTTCGGACTTAGGTAAACCTGTGATAAAATCCATTGAAATCTCCTCCCAACGTTGACTTGGAATGGATAAAGGTTGTAGAAGATCCGGGGTCTTAATTGTCTCAACTTTATTCTGTTGGAAAACCAAACATTTTGCCACAAAATTTTGAATATAATATTTAAGGCCATCCCAAAAAAATTCTTTCTTCACCCTGTGGTAAGTTTTTAAAAATCCTGAGTTTCCTCCTAAGGGAGAAGTGTGCAATTCCAAAAGAATCTTTTGTTTTAGTTGGGAATTTTTACAAATATATAAATGATCTTTGTACCATAAGGAATCATTTTTCCAACTAAATGTATCAGATTTACTAGGATCTTGCTGCAAATTTTGAATGAGTGTCCACACTTCTTCGTCCTTCTTCCATTCATCTCTTGCTTCAGTTATCCAATTTGGTTGGATAATAGAAATGGAACAAAGCAATGCTTCCACCTCTTCATTCTTTCTTGAGAGTGCATCTGCAACAACATCTAGCTTCCTTTTTTTGTATATTATTTCAAAGTCATAACCCAACATATTTGTGACCCATTTTTTCTGCTCTTATAAAGAGAGCCTTTGTTCCAAAAAGTGTTTAAGAATATCATGATCAGTTCTTAGCTTGAAGTGTCTTCCCATTAGGTAAGTTCACCATTTCTTTAGTGCATGCAGTATTGCTAACATTTCCTTCTCATAAATAGGTTTCTGTAAATACTTTCCTTTGATTGGACGACTTTCAAAAGCAATGGGTCTTCCTTCTTGCATTAAAACAACACAAATTCCATTTCTTGAGGCATCACATTCCACAATAAAGATTTTTGTGAAGTCTAGCGTAGCTAAGACTGGTGCTAGGCACGTTGCCTCTTTGAGATGTTCAAAGGCCTTAGTTGCTTTAGGAGTCCATGAAAATGCATATTTCTTCAATAATGTTGTTAGAGGTGCTGCTGTTCACCCATAATTCCTAACAAAATTGCGATAATACCCTGTTAACTCGAGAAATCCTCGCAAATGCTTTATGGTTGTGGGGACTTTCCATTCCTTAATGGATTTAATTTTGTTAGGGTCTACCTTAAAACCCATGTGAGATACAATATGACCCAGATATTCCACCTCTTGTACTCCAAAGAAACATTTGGATGTTTTTGCATATAATTTTTTCTCCTGCAATAGTTTGAGCACCTTGTCAACATGTTGAACATGATGCTTCCAAGACCTGCTGTAGATTAGTATGTCATAAAAAAATACTAGCACAAATTTTCTAAGGAAGGATTTGAAAATGGAATTCATCAACCCTTGAAATGTAGAAGGTGCATTGGTAAGGCCAAAAGGCATGACCAAAAATTCATAATGACCCTCATGAGTTCTAAAAGTTGTTTTTGGAATATCTTCAGTCTTCATTATAATTTGATGATATCTTGAACGAAGATCCAACTTGGTAAAATAAATTTCTCCATGTAATTCATCCAATAATTCATCAATGACAGGAATGGGAAATTTATCTTTAATGGTGAGCTTATCGAGCTCCCTATAATCCAAACACATGTGCCATGATCCATCCTTATTGTGTACCAATACTACAGGAGCAGAGAAAGAACTTTGGCTAGGTAGAATTATACCCGCCTCTAACATTTATGCAATCATATGTTCAATTTCGCTCTTTTGGACATAAGGATATCTATAAGGCCTGATGTTTGGAGGAACACTTCCTGGAATCAAATGAATAGAATGATCATGATTAAGAACTTGTGGGAGCCCTTTGGGATTTTCAATCACCTTGGAATGATTGTCCAATACTTTTTGGAGATCTACAGAAATAGATGATTTTGATGTTGGAACTTCTAGTGAGCATAATTTTGAAATTACGCCTTGTTGTTTTTTATTTAGAAGATTTGTCATGACATTAGAGCTTATTATATTTCATGGCCTCCCTGCAATACCCCGTAATTCGACTTCCTTTCCTTCTGAAAAAAATTTCAAGAAAAGTTCTTGAAAATTAAAAGCTACCATCCCCAAAGATTGTAACCATTGTACTCCTAGTACAACATCAACACCTCCCATAGGAATGGAAAGCATTGGACTATTCAATACATATTACCCCATGGTTAGCATGATATTATGGCATTTTCCAGAGCAATTTATAGTTCCTCCATTTGCAACCATCACTTGACATTCTCGTGCTAGGTATAGGAAACAATTCAATTCCTTGGCTACCTTACAATGAATAAAATTATGTGTGCTACCTGAATCAATCACATTATAACCCTTTTCTTCTTGATATGTCCTTCCATCTTGAGATTTTGAGGAGTGGTAATTCCTGCCAATGCATTACACGATATGGTCGAACTCATTTCTTCCTCTTCTAGGGCTGGTTCCTGGTGTATATCCTCTTCTTGTTCATTTTCTTCTTCCTCTTCACAATCTATGTAAAATAATTTCTTCTCGACACACTTATGACCTTTAGTGTATTTGCTATCACAACTGTAGCAAAGCCCTTTTGCTCTTTTTTCTTCCAATTGTTGTGGTGTCAACCTTGTAGGTTGTTGAAATCTAGGAGTAGAAACACTTCCCTCTTTATAGAAGTGAGTGGTAGGCTTCCTTGTAGCCATAATTTTACATTCAATTTTTCTTGCCAACCTGAATGCCTTCTCCAATGAATCAGGTTCCAAAACGCGAACTTCATGTTGGATGTTATCCTTTAAAGTACCTATGAAGAGATCAATCTTGTGTTCCTTTGAAATATCAGTTACCCTTATATTCAATTTTTGGAAGTCCTCAATGTGCTCCCCCACTGAACAATTTTGTTTGAGATTTATCAATTGGCTAAAGAAAGTGTTGCTCTTTGTATCCTCATAATGTGCTATCATTTCCTCCGTAAAAATTGACCAAGTGACAATTTTTTTACGGGAGAAAAGCCATCGATACCATACAAATGTATTTTTTTCTAAATTTAAAGTTGCAATGTGTACCTTTTATGTGGTTTGCACATTATTGAGATCAAAATATTGCTCCATCTGTAGTATCCATGTTACAGGATCCTTTCCATAAAACTTCCTCATATCCATTTGTGGAATATGGTGGTTCTTCCATCCAACATTAGAGTTTATGAAATCATGATTAACATTTATTTTGTTCTCATCATGAGTTTCCTCTACTATCTTTTCACCATTAGGAAACATTTCTTGTATCAACTTTTTCAAACCTTCCATGTCTGTTTTTAGATCATTCTTCATGTTTTCCATCTTAGCTTTTATGTCATCCATCTTAGATTCCATGCCAGCTTCCATGCCATCCATCTTAGCTTCCATGCCATTCTTCAAACCTGCATCCATGCCTTTATTCAAACCATCCATCTTAGTTTCCATGCCTTTCTTCAAAACTTCACTACAAGAAAAAAGCACATTGGTGAGGGTCATGCTTGTGACGGACCTTTAAGGTCCATCACCAATGTCACATATGGTGACGGTCATTAAAAAACCGTCACTGTAAGTGTATATAGTGATGGTCCTTTATGGTCCGTCACCAAAGACATTTTTAATGACACTTTTGGTGACGGTCGTTAAAGGCCCATCAATAATTCTCTCTTTGGTGACACTTCTAGTGACGAACTTTTAATGACCCTCACTGATGTTCTTTTTGTTACTTTTGGTGACGGTCAAAAAATGTCCGTCATCATTGATCACTAAAAACCGTCACTGTAAGTGTATATAGTGATGGTCCTTTATGGTCCGTCACTAAAGACATTTCACTTTTGGTGAGGTTCGTTAAAGGCCCATCACTAATTCTCTCTTTGGTGACACTTCTAGTGACGAACTTTTAATGACCCTCACCAATGCTATTTTTGTTACTTTTGGTGACGATCAAAAAATGTCCGTCATCATTGATCATTCCAATGAGTTTTTGATGATGCTATGTGCCTTTTAATATATTTTTTTTCAAAATATAATGATTTAATACCATTATTGTTGAGAATTTTTTATAATATGTCTAAGGCCATAGTGGTAAGGGTCAGTCAATTTTTTTAGAAGTAATAAGCATGTATCATTTCCCTCAAGTAATGACTAGTGGAATAGAGATTTCCTATGATTCAACACATGATTCATATCTATTAAGTTTATTATCTAGAAAATTCCATTTTGTTGAAGATGGCAACAAGAAACAGTGAAGGAGGCATCCTGAAACATCTTTCCTGATCCTAGTTGGAAAGTGATCACCAAAACTAGGTGGGGTCCACATAAGTGATTTTTATCGCAAAGTCTATTTTTAGACTATGTCTATTTTAGACATATGGATCATGGTCTATGAGTTGCAGGATGCTATTTGTGGATGGTTGGTCAAGTTGGTAAAAATAGATGGACCTCTATTTTTATACATTGCGGAGTCTATTTTTAGACTGCCAGTCTAAAAATAGATTAGTCGAATATTATTAGCCCTTAATAATATTTGGACTATAAACATTATCTTATCCTCTTGGAGCACTTCAGTTCGAGCTACGGATGTGGCACATGCAGCTGACAGAAGGAATTACGCTATTCCTAGGGTTAGTTGAGCTATTGCATGGTTGACTTCAGTTAGAACTCATGTGGCAGAGTTTGGTGGAGTTGATGAGACAGTTGGTGGAGTTGTGTTCGGTTAACTTAGTTGAACTAGTTGTATTTAGTCTAACTGACAAATACACTAGTGATGAGTGGTGTGAATTAATTATTAATTAATTCACTAATTATTAACTCATAAATCAACTAAAGAATACATCAGTTAACTGCAATGCATGGACAGTTCAGTGGAGACCAGTGTTAGAGGTGGGTGAAAGGGTGAGTCTACTATCGGTTGTGACTATAGTTGTGCATGGGATTTGCACACACATTGATTGAGATTTCCAATGAGGATTGCACAGTACAAGCCAGTGGGATTCGAACTTGGATCTCATCATTATTCATCTTGGATTGTGCAGTAGAGGCAGGCAGACTTGTGGAGGAGATTTGAACTTGTGACTTGTTCATATCTGAGCTAGTTTGTGTGTAGCATGTGAGATAGTGCTGAGAGCTGTGAGGAGCTTTGTGCTATGTATTGTTACATGTTCTCTATCATTATAATATACAGATAGTTGGGGGTTTTTAGCTGTAAGCTTTCCCCATTACATATAGTGTTATATGTGTGCTTGATTATGTTTTAATGTGCGCATGCAACTGCTTCTAATTTCCGCAAATTGATGATCAATTGTAGAAGAGGTTATGTATTATGCATGAAGCTCAAACAGTGTGTAATCAGGATAATCTTTGTGAATAATTCATCTATTATTCAAATTTCTACATGGTATTGGAGCGAAATTGATCATCGGATCTATTACAGTGATTACATTTTATTTCTGTAGACAGAGTCTGTACGAGGGCCGGGTAGCCTATGGATCCATCCTTTCTTTGAAAGGTGATATATCCAGTAAATGCCCCTACAGTCAATCTCTATGCTAGAAATAATTTGTTCTCACAGATCAGAAGCGATTGAGTTTTGAGCTGGTGGAATTCGAATTTGCAGTAGTGTTTTCTTGGTGTCGAAGTCAAAATGTCTTTCAACGGATTGCGATTGGAGTATGCCCTTGAGGGCAGCTCGAATTATTTTTCATGGAAGGACAGGATGGAGGCGGTGTTAGATGACAATGGGCTGAAGGAGTTCATAGATGCTAAAGTCCCAAATCCTACTGATGCTTCTCAAGTTGAGGCTTAGCAAAAGAAGACAACAAAGTGTCGAAGGATTCTATTGGAGGGCGTGAAGGATCACATAGGATCTAGCCTGCATGGTAAAGCTTCTCCATTCTTGATGTGGAAATATTTGACAGATTTGTTCCAAAGCAAGAGTGACCAAAGGAAGTTGGCGCTCAAGGATAAACTCAGGAAAATAAATATGGAGAAGAATGACACTATTCTGGTATACTTGACAAAGTTTTTCCATTGCAGGGATGAGCTTGGGAGTGTAGGAGTTAGTGTGGATGATGAGGAATTGGTGAGCTTGGCTCTCCCTGGGCTTCTGAAGAGTTGCAATTCCTATCAGGATTCTGTCAATGGTCGGGAGAAATTGCCAGGATGGGAGCGGCTTTGGTCGGATCTTGTGCAAGAGGAGATAAGGCGGAGTACCAGGGATGAATCTTCATCAAAGGCATCTGATGAAGAGGATTGTGCTTTGGCTACCAAAGCAAGGAAGGGGAAGGGCAAGAAGAATTATTCTCAATCCGGTGCGGATGGTAAAGAGTGTGACATTTTCAAAGTGAAGTGTTTTCACTGTCATGAGCATGGGCATACACCACAAATTGTCCACAGAGGAAGAAGAACAAGCATGCTGCTGGAGCTGCAGCTGGTGAGGCTCTTGCCTCGTAATTTGAGCTGGAATTCTCATTGATCGCATGCATGGTGTCTAGTGCATTGGGATCGGGGTGGTATTTTGATAGTGGCGCTTCTTTTCACATGATGGGAGATGTGAATCTTTTTAGTGACTTGGTGGAGAAATATCTCCAGTTGCATGTTGATTTGGGCGACAATGGATGATACAATGTGACCAGCATTGGTACCATAACCTTTCAGAGGGAGTCAGGTAAACCCATTCTTTTACAAGATGTAGTGCATGTTCCAGGTTTAAAGAAGAATTTGATCTCAGTCGCAATGTTACAGGATAAAGGGTATGAAGTTGTCTTCAATGAAGGAAAATTTTTCCTTCGGCACAAGGCAACAGGACAAGTCAAGAAGGTTGGTATTTGAACAAAGAATCTCTACAGACTTGAAGTAGATGGGATGTCTACGAAGCTTCCTACTGTTGGGAAGTGCAAGAAAGACATGCAATTAATGGTTGAGAGGGAGAAAGTTTTGCATGTAGGTAAGAGTGAACCTCAAGATGTGGAGCAGCCAAAAGATGAGGATCATGGAGTGGGAGAAACCACTCATGCAGAGAAATTTCATGCCAGATGGGCAGAGGGAGTGCATGCAGCTATACCACCAGGTGAGAGGTGGAGCGACATGCATGATTAATCCCAAGAGGAGATTTCTGGGCAGGATTCATGAGATGGTGTGGATCTCATGAATTTAACCTGGCTACAAGGTGCCCACAGTGCAGTAGTAGCATGATCAGTTGGATTGATGCAGGAAGATCAAAGTGACAGTGTCAGATACTGGAGCACAAATCAGAGTTGACAGCAAGTGCAAGAGTGCATGGGTGCAAGAGTTCAACAACGTAGTGGTTCCTGATGACATGTGCAATTGGGCCCAGCAGAAGTCGAAGACTTTGATGATAGATGCATCAGACTGATTGAGTTGTTTGGAGCCTATTCAGTTTCAGAGGAGTTGCAGAGCAGATGCATGGAGTTGCATGGCGCTTGTGAAGGTTGCAGGGCAAATGCATGGAGTTGCATGTCGCATGCAAATACAGTCCTTTCTTGTTGAGAGGGAGTGTTGAAGATGGCAATAAGAAACAGTGAGGGAGGCATCCTGAAACATATTTCCTGATCCTAGTTGGAAAGTGATCACCAAAACTAGGTGGGGGCCACACAAGTGATTTTTGTTGCAAAGTCTATTTTTATACTATGTCTATTTTTAGACATATGGATCATGGTCTACGAGTTGCAGGATGCTATTTGTGGATGGTTGGTCAAGTTGTTAAAAATAGATGGAATTATATTTTTAGACATTGGGCGGAGTCTATTTTTAGACTGCCAGTCTAAAAATAGATCAGTGGAATATTATTAGCCCTTAATAATATTTGGACTATAAACATTATCTTATCCTCTTGGAGCACTTCAGTTCGAGCTACGGATGTGGAACATGCAGTTGACAGAAGGAATTATGCTATTCCTAGGGGTTATTTGAGCTATTGCATGGTTGACTTCAGTTAGAACTCATGTGGCAGAGTTTGGTGGAGTTGATGAGACAGTTGATGGAGTTGTGTTCGATTTAACTTAGTTGAACTAGTTGTATTTAGTCTAACTGATAAATACGCTAGTGATGAGTGGTGTGAATTAATTATTAATTAATTAACTAATTATTAACTCATAAATCAACTAAATAATACATCAGTTGACTGCAGTGCATGGACAGTTCAGTAGAGACCAGTGTTAGAGGTGGGTGAATGGGTGAGTCTACTATCAGTTGTGACTATAGCTGATTGCCAATGAGGATTGCGCAGTACAAGCCAGTGGGATTCGAACTTGGATCTCATCATTATTCATCTTGGATTGCGCAGTAGAGGCAGGCAGACAGGTGGAGGAGATTTGAACTTGTGACTTGTTCATATCTGAGCTAGCTGTGTGTAGTATGTGAGATAGTGTCGAGAGTCATGGAGGAGCTTTGTGCTATGTATTGTTACATGTTCTCTATCATTATAATATACAGATAGTTGGGGGTTTTCAGCTGTAAGCTTTCCCCATTACATACTGTGTTATATGTGTGCTTGATTATGTTTTAATGTGCGCATGCGACTGCTTCTAATTTCTGCAAATTGATGATCAATTGTAAAAGAGGTTATGTATTATGCATGAATCTCAAATAGTGTGTAATCAGGATAATCTCTGTGAATAATTCATCTATTATTCAAATTTCTACACATTTAGATAAAGTTCCACTAGTGTGTGTAGGAAATATATTATTTAATACATAATCGGGCTTTGAAAATTCTATTAATGAGAAAGACCTAACAATCCTCAACAATCTGGGCACACCTTAAATTACTGCTTTGGCACACACTAACATTTCTTATTACCCCACATGTCTTGGAACATATTTGTACCTAGAACATCTTTTGATGACATTGACGCCCAAGCACATGGTGGCATGCGCTAACACAACATGGAACTCTCCTAGCATGTGTTGGCATGCTGCATATAGTCCCTAGCATGCCCTAGAACACCTTGGTTGAAAGCATTGACATACATTAGCACTTGGCACACAATGCCACTTGGCATGTATTGGGACCTATTATTAGTGTGCCTAGCATGCCCCTTTTCAAAAAGAATGAGTCCTGAATTATTAACCCTCTTATTGGTTCTTCCTTTTGTTGCCTTGAAACATATTGATATACCCTGGCACCCTGCGCCACATCCTTAGCACCTAGCATGTATTGGCATATCTTGGCACTATTAATTGGCACATGATATAATTAGCACACCCTAGAACTCCCAAGCACACTTTGGGAATTCTTAACATGCCTTGATATTCCCTAGCATGCCTTACCAATGCTTAGCATACCTTGTCACTCCCTCCTTGGCATGAAAACTAACACTGACCATTAACACTAGTCTCTGGCATTATACATTCCTCATATTCATTAACTTCCATGAATTTTTACCTAGTGCTCCCTTAATGTTTTTTCCTAGTACTCCTTAACACTCATCAACATGCATTATCACTCTGTAGCACACCTTAGCACTCTTCAGCATTCCCTTCCACTTCATAACATGCATAACACTAGTCCCTGACACATCATCGGTTCATTATGTGCAACTATTTACTACAACATCTGACCACTTTCCATCCTCCTTGATCGGATCTCCTATGCTACCACCACCTTTGATTACCACACCCGTAGACTCTTTCCAATGCCACCCTAGGTCGGTAGCCTTTGCGGCTGGTGACTTAGGGTTGTTTCCTTGTTGTTTTTTTTTGTTTCCTGCATTCGATGACTAATTTAAGCTCTTACACACTCACCCTGGGTTGTCAACCCCTCAGTTGCGACTTACCGAGTTGACATTTGCTACCATTTTGTGCCTCAACGACTATCTATTACCCAATGCCTGCCACCATATTATCTCACTATATTCTCCACAATATTGTTTTTGTTATTTAGCGACCCTATCTTTGTCACGTGCATCAAACTATTAGATTCCAACCCTATGCCATGAAATTTCTTATCTGTTCATGAGCAAGTTTAACTCCTCACTACTTCTGCGACCACCAGTTGCCACCCCAAACAATTTTGTTGGCACTTTTTTGCCTACTGCTAGCGTGCTCCCTTACCAAAATCACATTGTTTCTTGAGTCTCGATAGCCAATCCGCCCGACTGGAGCCTTGACCGCTACCTACACTAGTGGTGGCAGGGTCTGTTAGCCATAAGCACTCAACTAACAGTTGGTAGAGCTATGGGCCACTCACACATTTTTTTTAATTTTTCTTTAGCCTCAAAAGATTATCCCCCTCCCCCCCCCGAAAAAAAAAATAAAAAAATTCTACAGTCATATAATACGATCTCGACCTACTTAAAAAAAACATTACCTCATACGATTGTGGATGAACCTATCCCTCACAATCATGTACAAACCTGACACCTGTTATTTAGATATAAGTGCTCAACAAAGTTTATGCTTTGATACCATGTTAGTTTTTGCTGCAAACCTAACACTCGACACTTAATTCCTAACAAAATATTGATCTACTGATTAATTGCATAAATATGTTCATAACACATTAAACTCATCATAAGAAAAATATATCAATTTCAATCATGAAAATATGACACAACAAATTCTACCCAATCATAATTCTTCATTACAATTATAAACTAACTTGGGCTCCCTTCCTAGGAAAATGGCCCAACCAAGGAAATGCATACAACAACTGGATCTGATCTAATTGATCAAGCCCTCCTTGGCTGATCTAGATCCCTTGCTCCCCTTCCTTCGACCAAACACACTCATTGAGATTCTCTCTTAATTTTGTGTTGTTGTATGATGTGTCTTCTCCTTCTCCGTAGCCTTGCTTTTATAAATTTACATTGAGCTATTTTTCTAACCCTAATCCCCAAAGTGATTGACACCCAATTTTAGACCTCACCTCACTTGACATCAAGGATTGAGATTAAAACGCAATAAATAAGGTAAATAATTTACTTTTCCTAAGTTTAATTTAGCTCAATAATCCAACATAATAATTGATTTAGCTCAATAATCCAACAAAATGATTGTGTTATAAGTTACAAAAACAAATTGCTCACACTAGAGCAACTGTCTAAGGAGATATTGGGTGAATTGTACACACCTAGACACTTAGGAATGTGTAGAACTACTTTCTCAAGCTACAAACATCAACAAAGAAAATGTAAGGTTTAGAGAGTGAGTTATAGAAAAAGAATGATGAAATGGAAAGTTTTTAGGATATGGATCAGAAACTGATGTGTAGAGAAAATGAAGTGAATGATGAACTTCAATTGGAAAGAAAAGCAAGTATTGACAAAAATATCAAATAAACAATAAATATGTAAACAAAGGAATAAGCTTATTAAAAAGGGAATTCGATATACAAAGTCTCAAAGTCTAAGCTTAGGGGGAGAAGTTTTTGTCTTGTTTCTCTTCTTTTCATCAAGCAATTACCAAATCATAAAAATATGAAGATCAAAACAATAAAGGACACAATGCGTAGGCTCTCAACCAGTGGAAAACCCCTCTCTTAAGGGAAACCCAACCAAAATTCTCTTCTTCTTCAAGAATCAATTCAAAGCGAGAAAACCAAGACCTCTAGACCAACAACAAACCTTCCTCCATCCACCAAGTCAACCCACCAACACAAGCTATTTCAAGTGAGCTTGATCCAACAAAGTCAATCCAAGTCAACCTCCTTCAAACTTCAGATCTCTACCTCCTGTAACAGAATTTCGACCTCTATTATAGATTTGCAATTTTCGTCCCTCCTTCAACTTAGAAATTTCGCATGTGTGGGAGATATTCTTCAAGTCTTAGGTCCTCCTTTCTTCAATAGGGTTTCTTATTTCTTTTCTTCTCTTTTTCACTCTTTTTCTCCTTCTCTAGATTGCAGATCCAACTTCTTGAACTCGACCTTTATCACAACTGTAATAACTGTAGTAAATACTCACATGTGTAAGGGAGATTGACACAAACTTCAGATTTCAACTTTTCCTTTTGTGTCCTTGTTTATTCTAGACCTTCACTCTTCTTCCTTGTTATCTTACTTTAGATCGAACTTGATTGAATTAGATGCCACAATAGGTCGAATGATAGTCTTATATAGTCTCTTTTGTGTGGTCGAATCACCTTCATGAGGCCGACTTGATAGATGTTGAAGCCAACTTGGTGGAGGAGGGACTAGACACATTTTTGATACAAATATATTTTTTTTTCTCGACATAAGAAGCCCAAGAAGGGTTTAGAACATGATGAAAAGGACAATTACTCATGACACAACCTTAGAAGCACTCAATGGGTGCTTTGGCCTGTAACCATAATAAATAAAGCATGAAACCCATGCTTAAAATGATTTTTCTTTGATCTTTATAATACTTTTATTTTCTTCTCTTTTGCAAATACAGAAAAATTACATCATGTCATGAGCCAATCAACAATTATGAAGGTCGATACTAGTTACATTTTCAACAAATTGGACTTGGAAACATTATTATAATAAAATAGGCCACAATGCATTATCTAACACAACATCTTTCCTTTTACAACATATCCACCTTATATTCTCTTCATCGTTCCCTTCCCCCAATTTAAGAGTATGCTAATATTCATTAATCATTAATAATACTCAAAAGCAAACAACAACATGAAGTTATTATTACCATTATTTTTCTTTCTAAAATAAAAATAATGAAGTATAAAGTGTAACTTCTTTATTTTTTTTATATGGTTCTCAAGCCCCGAAGATTAGTGAATGCTACGTCCACAAAATATTTGTACTAGGTAGATCCACTCGAAAGGAAGTGACTAGGTAAATCCACTCGAAAATATCACTTCACGTTACATCCCGAGACTATCGAGAGAATTGAACTCATAACATTTCAATAACAAAATGCTTTAAGGAGAAAACTCGACCCATTAAACTAACCTTCAAAATTGGAGTTGTCTATCAAGGTAGTGAAATAGCCCAGACGACAGAAAACTGCCAGAATCCGATCAATGGAAATGGATTGAGCACTATCAAAAACCCTTAGGGTACTCAAAATTCTAAAGTTTAACAACTGTAAACAAGATTCTGGGAAAAAATTTGCCAGATTTTTTGAAAATCATTGCCGGATTCTGGACGAAAACGTTGCCTATTTAGACTACGCATTCAAAATTTTCCTTTTCCTTTTTAAATTTTTTTATTTAAACATTTTAAATATAAATGTTACTTTGTTTTTAATTTTTATTTTCCCTTTTAACTTTTTAATTTTTTTATTTAAACATTCTAAATGCTGCCTAGGATATGGAAGTGGATAGTAATCTGAAGTTAGCGTGATTTAATAAAAAGACATTCTAGACTATTAATTTATTTTTTTAATCTCCCACGATTCCTTTTTAATTGTTATATCAATCTTGTTGACTAATGAAAAATTAACAATACTGATAAATCTTTTTTTGTCAGAATATTTGGACAAATAAAATTGAGTTTTCAAACTGATAAGTTCTTTTTTCAGAATATTTGGACAAATATAATTGACTTTTCAAATCTTTTGATACAAATCTGACGATGTTGACCATGTAACAAAATTTATATTCTTCTCAAGTTAAAGTAGAGTGGAGAACTTTAGGACATATATATTACATCACGGTTGCCAGATGTATTAGAAAGCGTTCTTTAACTTTAAAAGAAAAACACTTGTAGATCACCCATGTATGTAAATTGTGACTTTGAAATTCGTAGTTTCAGAAAATAAAATTCACTTTGTATAAATAAAGACGAAAGACATTACATCATGAACCATTACACCATGGGGCAAGGCTTAGAGGGCAAGATCGACATGCACCTCGTGTAGATCGGTGACCTCTTGCCATCGAAGAGAGAGGGCTTACGGGTGGGGTGAACTATTCAGTAGGTGGTGCTCTATGGCCCCACATCAAGGTGGAAGGCAATATAAGCTTCAAATCAAGGCTGCAAAGGATGGGGCGCAGAGGGTTTGAACCCACTGTCATAGTTAGGATCAGATAGACCCTGGTTTGTGCCTTCCGAAAAGAGCAAGGACATGGAAGACTGAACAAGCCCCAGCCCAAGTCCATTGAGGCTTACTGAAATGAAGCCCAGATGACTGAAATCTCATAATAATTACAATAGGAATGATAAGGTCGACGGGCTTGATGATTGGAATCTTATATTGCAGCATGCTTCATTGATGTCTGGTGGGAATTTCAGGTGTGTTTTGTTTGAGGCATTTTTGGAATAAGAATCATGCAATAACCGCTGAAAGCTGATGTGGGCATCTTTGAAAATGGTCCTAGTGAGCCTAAAAATGTGTTTACCCTAGTGGGTTGCTGATTTTGGTATTTGGGTATACGATTTTCTTTGTGTCTGAGCTCAAAACAGGCATTATACTTGATTAGTATCTGGGCAATGTATGATTTCAGAGATTATGGACCATGCTCAATACTGTGAAAGGATCAAGCGGAGAAAAGATAAAATGAGGGCATTTTAATTGGGTTCAGATCGGATTGGAATTAGAGGCTTTCTGTATATAGTCTGATATAACAGGAACATCAATAGATTATTACGTTATCTCTTGAGCCAAACATGGAGCCAAAGGTGGGGGAAAAATACAGACTCGGGAGAAAAATTGGCAGCGGTTCATTCGGGGAAATATACCTTGGTAAGTTCTTTTTTGTTTGGGCACACCCAATTTGATTTGAAATGTAATCAAGGTCATTGTATACTTGGATGCATTTTAATGGGTGCATACAGATTTTTGATTCATTATCATTTTATGTATGCTTGGATGCGTTTTTTTAATATCGATGGGGATATCTACATCATTCTGATGAGAATAGATTGTTCTTCTATCATTGTGAATTGTGTATATTGGTGGTTTTCCAAAAACTTTTCTGCGTCGTGACAATCGGCATTCCATGGGATCTGGATTGTTGCCATGTCCATAGAACCGTTTTATGTTTGTCTTTTCTGGATCGTAGCTGCAAAGCTGAAGCTTGCCATACAGTTCTCATCCTGAGTGCCAAAGATGTAGATACTCTTGATGTCGGAACTGAAGCAGACTTTCATTTTAAGTTGGCGAAGCCCGGGGTTCAAATATAACCCACCTTCTCACCCCGACTTTGGAGGTCGACATCGGCTGCTTGTAAATTTTCGATGGTTGCGCTTTATCTGCCCATTATTTCATGATTTTGCTGAGTGACCGAGGATACATGATTATGCTCAGTAAGTAGGGATGAATGGTAGAAGCTCATTAGTTTGCCTTTACATGCCTGGAAGAAAATTCAGTCATACATACCTGTACAAGTGTCAGCTCATTGGTGAATTGGACTTGCTCACTCTCCTTGTTTATATGGGAAGGGGATCTCGTGTGACCTAGGTTCTTTGATAAAACATTTACTTTTTAAACAACATAGCCTTCACTCCTCTGTAAGGAAAAAGACAAATTTTCTTTTATCGCATTGTGCATTTCGGACGGAATTGATTATGATGCTTGTTATTTGTTTTCTCTGTTTTGACATTCTATTCTATTTGTATTTTCAGGGACCAATAGTTTGACAAATGAGGAAGTTGGCATTAAACTGGTATGGTCATTTCTTTACTTGAAAAGCCATTGAAAACGTGAATTATGGGCCAGTCAGCCGAATAGATCTCAAACTCCAAAGATCTTGCCTTTAGCCTTTTTTATTCAGTTTATTTGTATAAGTTATTTGCTTCATTCATATGTTGGTGGCACCACATCAAAGTTATCGTCTTGTTATTTATTTCCCTTGTCTTGTATTTGTCTAAGATTCATATCCCAGAATTCCTTCAACAGATCTTGCGTTAAACATTTGCTGGCACAAGTCTTTTAAAATTATCAAGATGCAGAAGGAATTTATAGTAATTTCCTGAAATGGACCTAAAATTGATTGCCTGATGCCAGACAAAATGAAGTAGCATGTTGTTTGGACTAAGAGCTATGGACTACTACTCTGTTTGTCTATACCCACATGGAACTTGAGAGTACAGAAATATATTAAGAAATGAAGAAAACTCTGGCAATGTGCTTCCTGGTCAGATTAGGTGAAAGTTAAAACCGAAAAGTGAATTTCTTTTTGAGATAGAAAGTTTTTGCAGACTTATATGTGAACCATAAAAGGTAATTAACATTGGACTTCATTTAGGGTATAGCTAAAATAACTGTAACTGTCTAAAGTTTGTCAAAGAAGATTCAGGGGATATTAATATGCACCTGTTGCTTCTGCAAATCATTCACGTGCTTGCCCATTCTTATATTTCACACCAAGAAATTCAGCTATTATTTTTACTATTATTTCAAGCTTTTGCTGAAGTATTTTTTCTTCTATGATCTTTGTATTTGTATTGCAGCATGCTTCATTGATGTCTAGTGCGAATTTCAGGTGTGTTTTTTTTGAGGCATTTTTGGAATAAGAATCATGCAATAACCGCTGAAAGCTGATGTGGGCATCTTTGAAAATGGTCCCAGTGAGCCTAAAAATGTGTTTACCCTAGTGGGTTGCTGATTTTGGTATGTGGGTATACGATTTTCTTTGTGTCTGAGCTCAAAATAGGCACTATACTTGATCAATATCTGGGCAATGTATGATTTCAGAGATTATGGACCATGCTCAATACTGTGAAAGGATCAAGCGGAGAAAAGATAAAATGAGGGCATTTTAATTGGGTTCAAATCGAATTGGAATTAGAGGCTTTCTGTATATAGTTTGATATAATAGGAACATCAATAGATTATTACGTTATCTCTTGAGCCAGACATGGAGCCAAAGGTGGGGGAAAAATACAGACTGGGGAGAAAAATTGGCAGCGGTTCATTCGGGGAAATATACCTTGGTAAGTTCTTTTTTGTTTGGGCACACCCAATTTGATTTGAAATGTAATCAAGGTCATTTTATACTTGGATGCATTTTAATGGGTGCGTACATATTTTTGAGTCATTATCATTTTATGTATGCTTGGATGCGTTTTTTTAATATTGATGGGGATATATACATCAGTCTGATGAGAATAGATTGTTCTTCTATCATTGTGAATTGTGTATATTGGTGGTTTTCCAAAAACTTTTCTGCGTCGTGACAATCGGCATTCCATGGGATTTGGATTGTTGCCATGTCCATAGAACTGTTTTATGTTTGTCTTTTCTGGATCATAGCTGCAAAGCTGAAGCTAGCCATACAGTTCTCATCCTGAGTGCCAAAGATGTAGAAACTCTTGATGTTGGAACTGAAGCAGACTTTCATTTTAAGCTGGCGAAGCCCAGGGTTCAAATATAACCCACCTTCTCACCCCGACTTTGGAGGTCGACATCGGCTGCTTGTAAATTTTCGATGGTTGCGCTTTATTTGCCCGTTATTTCATGATTTTGCTGAGTGACCGGGGATACATGATTATGCTCAGTAAGTAGGGATGAATGGTAGAAGCTCATTAGTTTTCCTTTACATGCCTGGAAGAAAAGTCATTCATACATACCTGTACAAGTGTCAGCTCATTGGTGAATTGGACTTGCTCACTCTCCTTGTTTATATGGGAAGGGGATCTCGTGTGACCTAGGTTCTTTGATAAAACATTCACTTTTTAAACAACATAGCCTTCACTCCTCTGTAAGGAAAAAGACAAATTTTATTTTATCGCATTGTGCATTTCGGTCGGAATTGATTATGAAGCTTGTTATTTGTTTTCTCTGTTTTGACATTCTATTCTGTTTGTATTTTCAGGGACCAATAGTTTGACAAATGAGGAAGTTGGCATTAAACTGGTATGGTCATTTATTTACTTGAAAAGTCATTGAAAACGTGAATTATGGGCCAGTCAGCCGAATAGATCTCAAACTCCAAAGATCTTGCCTTTAGCCTTTTTAATTCAGTTTATTTGTATAAGTTATTTGCTTCATTCATATGTTGGTGGCACCACATCAAAGTTATCGTCTTGTTCTTTATTTACCTTGTCTTGTATTTGTCTAAGATTCATATCCCAGAATTCCTTCAACAGATCTTGTGTTAAACATTTGCTGGCACAAGTCTTTTAAAATTATCAAGATGCAGAAGGAATTTATAGTAATTTCCTGAAATGGACCTAAAATTGATTGCCTGATGCCAGACAAAATGAAGTAGCATGTTGTCTGGACTAAGAGTTATGGACTACTACTCTGTTTGTCTATACCCACATGGAACTTGAGAGTACAGAAATATATTAAGAAATGAAGAAAACTCTGGCAATGTGCTTCCTGGCCAGATTAGGTGAAATTTAAAACCGAAAAGTGAATTTCTTTTTGAGATAGAAAGTTTTTGCAGACTTATATGTGAACCATAAAAGGTAATCAACATTGGACTTCATTTAGGGTATAGCTAAAATAACTGTAACTGTCTAAAGTTTGTCAAAGAAGATTCAGGGGATCTTAATATGCACCTGTTGCTTCTGCAAATAATTCACGTGCTTGCCCATTCTTATATTTCACACCAAGAAATTCAGCTATTATTTTTACTATTCTTTCAGGCTTTTGCTGAAGTATTTTTCTTCTATGATCTTTGTATTTGTAATGTAATGTACAAGCAACTTAATATCTGATGTGATCCTTCTTCCTTTTATAACATGCACATTTTTCATTATTGTATTTATCTAATGATCTTTTTTATCAAATAGGAAAGTGTGAAAACTAAACATCCTCAGCTGTTGTATGAGTCCAAAGTTTACAGAATACTCCAAGGAGGAGGAGCAGAAGGTGAACATATCGTTCTCAATTTGCCAACTCTTCAATGTTATCACAAGGGGTGGTTGTTATATTAAGTTTTTTTTTTCGTTATATCTAACTTAATTTTGGTTAAATATATTTTAATCACACTGTTGAATCAGCAGGTGGTATCCCAAATGTAAGATGGTTTGGTGTAGAAGGTGATTACAATGCCATGGTCCTTGATATTCTTGGGCCAAGTCTTGAAGACTTATTTAATTACTGTAATAGAAAGCTTTCCTTGAAGACTGCATTGATGCTTGTTGATCAGCTAGTGGGTATTTCTTTCCTTGAGCTCTTTTAATACGAGTTAAAACACTACTGGTTACATTCCTTTTTTCATTGTAAAATGTTTTCACTGATTAGTTGATAATTGCAAAGTCCATTGATTGAAATCTTAAATATTCTGAAATCCTATCAGGTGGTGGGATTAATACCGTGAACTAAATGACTAAGATTTGGCTCTCATTGTGGATGTCAGATTCGAAGGATTGAGTATGTACACAGCAAGAGCTTCCTTCATCGAGATATAAAACCTGATAATTTTCTCACGGGTCTCGGCCAGAAGGAAAATCAGGTTAGTTTGCTATAAATTTTCAGATTAAATTCTCTTATTCATATTATATCCTAAGTTTCTAACATATATTAACAGACTATGGGTCTCTATCAGCTAGGATTAAAACTTATAAATGAATCATAGCATAATGGAATATTGTCACATATATGCCCAAAGCTTGAAAGTGGTCTCTTAAAAAATTCCATTTTCAGTGTCCTTTTATTTCAACACTGACTTCCTTTCCAAATCAGAGACAACATACAATATGTAAAGTGTTTCTCATAACAAGGTCATGAAAAATGCAAAACATTTCACCCATAGTAGATTATTAAGACAGAGTAACAGACTTGGACAACTAAAAGAAATTCTTACTAAGCTTTAAAATTTAAAAGCCATCGATTCGTTTCCAAAAGGATGGTCACTTGAATGTTATCACTTAGAGTCTGTGGATAGTACAGTAGTTCTAGAATATAAAGTTTGATGTGCAATAAAGTCACCATAGTGACTTAGGAGTGGCAGACCACAATAATTTACTTATGCCGGGGGATTGGGAGAGACATCTAAAAATCACACTATAACCCTAGCATTGTTTTAAGGTCCTATGTTGTGTGCAAGGCAGGTCAAAAAATTGGTGGTAATTGGAGATTCCATGGTGGTAATTCAAGAAATAATCAAGCATTCAACAACAAGACCTTCCAACCATGTCCAGATTGCTAGATAGGATTCATAGCATAATGGAATATTGTCATTTTTCATCAAAACTCTAAAGAAAATGACATGAAAAAGAGAGGTGTTCTTTTGTATCAGGGTTAAATGACCAAAAATTAGGGAAAAATCTTTTCACATTAACTTCCATCACAATTTTCCTAATCAACTACAGTTTGAATGTGTTAAATTTTCTAATCCCGACAACCTGACTAATTATTTCCTGCTAGAATATTACGCAGATCTACTGAATTGAAAGCACAATTCAAATTTTATGATCCAAATGGATTTTACAAACCCGAAAAACTTATATCTTCAAAAGTTGATGCAAAGGTTTCCATGTCGAAGAGCTCATCGAGCGCTTTCCAACGATGCTTGAACAAAGTCAAACGGACGTCGTGTGAAATAGATGTTCTTCAATATCTCTGCTAGATATATTCATGTAAAATAAACTCAATACTGTTCCTCTCAAGACTTCTCTGTAATTTTATTCCAAAAACAGAGATCTGCAGGTCTGAATTTGTCTTCAAAACTGCCACTATAGATCCGAATTACAAGACTGTTGCAAGGTCACATATTTCACCACAGGTCCGAATTAGAAGGGTCTGAGTTGCAGAGAAGAGTCTCAGGTCCGAGCTTCTGGAAAGGCCGAAGTTACAGGCCTGTTAGGGCCGAAATTTCAGGCTTTGATAGGGCCAAAATTTCAGGCCTGAATTCAGTTCCGAAAAAATTTATTTCCACAGGTGCAAATAGGTCCGCAAGAGATATATCCTTCTAGCCCAAAACGTTGTAATTATGATCTCCCTTTTAATCTCCTTGGCCTCCTGTTTTATCTCAGAATTCTCACTGTATTTTTCACCGAAATTTTCATTCCAAAATGATGAGCATGACTAGTTATTTATAGTTGTTTGTGTATGAACTGAACAGTCTTGTCTTTTGATTAAGGAGCCGACATACCGATTTCAGCCAACCTGTGCATCATTTTTGGCATTTATTTAAACCAATTTTAAGACTGATACAGGGGGGCAATTTTATGGTTAAGTCTGGGCCTCAGCGCTTGATAGGAACACCATACAATATAGCGGTACTTCTTGTATCTTCTGCTGTAGTGCAGACCCGTTTTAACACCTCCTTTGCTGAACACTTGATAGTTGTAGGGGATCAACAAAATTATGTTAGATCCCTCCTTTGTGGCTCAAAGAGTCTTTTTGTCATATAAAATTCTGCATGTCAAAGACTCTCTGCTCCTTCACTTCCCACAGGACAATGTCAAAGCCTCTCAGCCCTCCTGCATTCATTCAGATCACCAAACTACACATATGTTACCTGAAATAGTAGTGCTCTAGACCTCCACAAACAAACATACATATACAAAAAAAGAGAGATTTTATTCCTGAGTAGTGGTCATTATAGGGCTCTAGTTAGCTGGATAAAACATGCATGCAGAATAGAAAAGGCAGATTTTCACCATGGAGTGTGTTGTTGCCATCATTCTTAGGCAGCTGATATGTTTTCCCATTTAGTGTGAATTCTCCATCTTTGATACGGTTGGCTACACGACCCACCAAGACACCAAAGTAAGGTCTACTGGAGCTCATGTTCTGCATTAATAAACAATCTCATATTCCCCATGGTAACACATACATTTGAGATCCATTTTGTTACACCATTTTTTGGTCATCTAACTTATTATCATTAGATGGACCCAAGTACACCATGTAAGACCAGTTTTACCCTAAGTAAAACCGCTTTCACTATGTTAAAACAGGAAACCCCAAAAGGAAATATTAAACAAACCCATATTTGTTTGATTTTCCTCATGGAATAATTAATTAAACCATAATTTAATTATTATTCCCAGTCATGTTTAACCCAAAAATCAAAGAAATTAATTAGATAAACCTTTATTTATCTTATTATTTTCTAGGAATAATTATTTAAATCTTATTTAGATAATATTCCTTGTTAAATATGACCAAATCACCCACAAATAATTAAATAAATCATTATTTATTTAATTATCTTTCAACTACTTCCTTAAATAATTAAATAAATCATTATTTATTTGATTATCTTCTAACCGCTTCCTTAAAAAGATAAATAAATCATTTATTTATTTATTTTTGACAAATTAAGGGATTTGACCCAAGTCAAATACCTTTTCCCTCCAACAAATATAATAAATATTCCATAAAAAGTGGATCTAGATCTGGTTAACCCATGCACCAAGATCTAGAATGACCCAATATTTTGTTATAAATAGGAGGGTTTTCCCTACCATTCTTCACCTTTTGTTGCCTATTAGATCACTCTGGATCTATACACTTGGTCACCATTTTCTACCATTTTGCTCCCTTTGAGCTCTACTCTTTGCATTGGGTTTTCTACATCAACTAGAGAGAAGAATCTTAGATCTGAAGTGCTGAGGACTTCCAAAACCCATCCCACTGAGGGGAATTGGATACTCCTTCTGGTTTTCCTCACAGGTGCCCCATTAATACAAAAATTCTTTCAAAAATTGTTCTTGTCTTGTCTATTGGTATATGGAGCAAACCCTTGTTTTCACTGCTTAATGTCTTTCCATACATAGATCTGGTATTGTGCAACTCTTTTCTTGTCTAACTAACCGCATATTTGAAGATATTGGCAGCCACTTTTGTTGTTAGGGCTATTAGTTATGCGTAGCTAAAGTGGTCCTTTTTCGTACACTTCGACAAAGGATTCATGCTAACACATTTCAATATGTGAGTAGAAACTGTAAATTTATCTTAAAATTCTAGCATATGATGGCAGTACTAATTTCCAAAGGGAAATGCAAATACATGCCATGTATGAGACAATATTGTCATAGCCAAGAAGTACGTCTGATAGATGGCTTGAATGCATAAATACCAATACTTAATGAGCTAGCTCCCTCTGAGTAAATGATGGTAAAGCAGTTGAAGGGTAGGGTTTAGGGATGATTACCTTTAGCATCAAGGAGAGTGAGGGAGACAAGGGTAGCTCCCCAGTTTGTTAGATTTATATACAGATCGCCTCTGCGAAGTTGAAAGAAACTTGGGGCATTGATCTTTCTGTAGGGATGACCATAATGAGCCAACTTGCCTTTCCCTTCCAAATTACTTGGATTCAATTCCCATTTGTGCCCTTAACTGCTAGCATGGAATTTGCAGAGGTGAATGAAAACCTGAATGCACTAAAAATGCAAGAGAATGGATGGCACTTTCACCATCATCGATTGATTGACTGATCAAGGGATGGATGGATAAGCTAAAGCATAACATTCAATGATATATATAGAGACACTCACATAGTCAATACTAGACTAGGGTGTGTCCGTATGCCTTAAGATAAGGTCATGGTGTAAGACATAACATGGATTGTGTGCAACTATAGACAACCCATGCACTGTGGTTACCAAAAAATGTAATCTTTGGAATCTAAACATGTTACATTTTTGAGTTTTTGTCTTATTACCCCAAATTTGTTTTTGGCCAAATCTTAATTTTGTTATTTAAAATGGAATTTTGACTACATATATGGCTTCAACACCTTGAAAAAACCCTAGAGTAGTGCATTTTTGTTGTTTGTAGATTGAAGGACCTAAACTAATGCAACATGGTTTTGTGGATGCCATTTCTAAAGTTGGGCTGGCCAAATTCCTTTCTGACCTTTCTACCACCTATATAACCAAGTAATTTTCTATCACCTTTATAACCTTGCCTTTTTATAAAAAAAAAGGAGGTTCCTACACTCAAAGGATTGGCTTTTCCTGGCCATGGGGCAATTAGAATGTTGAAATTCTATAACCTTTTGGATGATTAGAAGATCCAATTTTTCCATTGCTAGCCTGAACTAAGTTCAAATTGTGGTTTTGGGTGTAAACTATTGGTCAGTTGAAACCCATTTATCAACTGCACTGTCTGAGTAAAGCCTAGATAATATCTAAGATGAGGAGGCTAGACCTATTTCAGGCTGTTGTACTCAAGCTAACGGTCAAACATAAGTTTATGCATATACATGTGGTTCAAGGTCTCCTTTTCCTCACGTTATTTTCTATGAATTAAGGAATGTATGTTGCCAAGGAGGAACACCTGTTGGTCTAGGATCTGATACAACCGACAAGTTACTAGGTACACCCAACAGATTACTAGGATCTGATACATGCTTTAGATTGCTAGGATCTAGTCTAGGAACACCCAACAACGAGAGGTATATCCACAAACCACTCCAAGTAAGATATGAAAAGGGCTCTTGAAATGCCTCTGAATACCAAAGCACTCCAATGTTTATAATGACATACTGATGTCCAATTCAAATGCTACCTAAGGATTTCACAAAGGTTCTAGTGCCTTTGTTCAAGGGTTTGTTGTATGTTTCCAAGGGTTTCAAAAAAAAACTTTCACTACATATTAACAACCCTTATGATATTTTTTACCACCACCATTGCTGCCACAAAATTTCTGTAAGGTGAAGACACATGAAGATTTAAATTGGTTCCTACTTGAAGGAAAGATGAACTGTTCTGATTGATGGGTATTTAGAGTTTTATTGTTCGCTATAATTTGCTTACAATGACCCTAGATGTAGTCACAAACAAGTAATAAAGATTATTGTTGTTCACAAGGCTGAAAAGTTGTCTGAAATCCCTCAAATCATCCCACAACAAGCTTCCCAAAAACCCCACATCATTGTTGGAAACATTTGTTGATTGCACCCGTATTTTTATACTTGTTTTCATGCTGCCCTATCTGTCCAAACATTGGTATCAGAGCCATAATCGTGCTGTCATTAACCCTAGTTCTATTTGTTGGTGAAAATTTACCACAGTTGGAGGTATCAACCATTGGAAAGACCAACACTATTGGGTTCCAAAGAACCACCAATCAAAGGATATATCCACTGTTGTATCTTCTATTTAGGGCTCTTCACATGCTGCCATCGAATCTGCGGTCATTTTCTTCTATATATCATCTTCATATTTCCTCATAATCCTACAAGAGTATGTTATATGACCTCACATCCTCCCAGAAAAAGTTGATCTTATATGCTGAGTTATATTTATGCTTGGATGGTGATCTGTTTGCTTTGTTTGGAGACCATGGAGGATGACAACATGCTACTAAAAACGGTTGTATTATAGCAAGATTATTGATGTCAAACTATTCATGGAGGCCACCACCAAATACTGCAAATACTGCAATAAGGTAGACTTTCCCATGATATTTTTGGAACCTTAAAACCATGTTAAAATTGTTTGAAACATGAGCCCTAAAACTAAAACAAATGCTACAACAAAATCACTATAATGTGATGGAAGTTCTATTATAGGACTTCTCTACTGCTGCTCATACGCTGTCTAAAATAATCAGGTTGAAATTTAGAACTTAACTATCGCCGGTCTAGTATGCAAAATCCAATCCCTGGCATGAGCCATATGATGAAGCCATTGGCTAGGTTACATGTTGGCAGTGTATGTTATGTTGATCTATTACTTTTTCTTTTGGTTAGAAACTGGGAACTTCACCACAACATCATACCAATATGTAAAATTTGAATTAATTGTTGTGAGACAACTAGCATCTAGGATATTTGTTTCTATCCCACACTTTGCCATCAACATCTAAGTTGTATTGCTTGTGCATGTGTTGAATGGAGTAGCTATTGTGGCATCTTTATGATTGTCTATGTCAAACATACTATTCTGACATGTCTTCTCTTTTGTGGGGAAGGTATTGCTACATTGTATTTGCTAAGGACGCATGTTCACCAAGACAAGTCAAATACTTCAAAATGTTGGATGTGTTTTGTATTATTGTTCTAGAACATATTCTCTGTCTTTGTTTTGTATTATTGTTCGAGAACATATTCTTTTTTTCTTTGTCTTTATTTCACACGTTGTTTTAGGATATTTGAGTGTTTTAGGTTATTTAGGTTTTTGGCCCTGAAATTAGTGATTGAAATACTAAATAATCACTTTATAATTGTGGATTTGCTTGTCTATTTGAGTTATTTTACATAAGAAATCTTCATATGTAGATCTTAAGTAGATATTCTACCCTTAGCTCTATTTCAAAGTGTTGTAAGAATTTTTGAGGACCTCTTCTATTCCTTGACTCGAGGTGGTGGATTCCCCATCCTGCTGAGGCCTTTCTCTTTCATCTAGTCCTTCATTTTCCATTGAATCTGATTCAAGAGATTCTCCCACTGGATCTCTCTTGGGGGATTCTTGTGGTGGTAGTCCATGTATCATTTTTAAAAGTCTAATTCTTCCCTTCACCTAATTTTCATAACTTCCATAACCATTAGGTAGGGACCTGCAATGTCGATGGTGTTTTGTTTGTTTAGTAAAAGATTGTCGAGACTTTAATTTATTGAAAGTTGTAGAATTTACAATCTATGAAGTTTCAAGATATAATTTTAAAAGTCTAATTCTTTAAAGGGTGCTAGCTCAATGGAAGAGCACCTGCTTTACAAGCAGGAGGTTGGTGGTTCGATTCCATCGTGCCCTGATATTCATATATAGGGAATGACGAAGATCAATTTTTGGTGACGGATGTTCTTTTGACCATCAGCAATAAGCTTATGGTGACATTTTTCGACCCTCACCAAAATATGAAATGGTGACGGTCAATGAACGCCACCATGTATACGCATCAATAGTGACGACCATTAAAGGTCCGTCACCATAAATCGTTGTTGTTGATATGAAATGGTGAGGGTCACTGTTTGTCATTATAGTCATTATTCGTGATGGCCCTTGATGTCACCAATGAGTTTATGGTGACTGTCAATGAACGTCGCCATATATATGCACCAATAGTGATGGCCATGAAAGGTCCATCACAAAAAATCGTTGTTGTTCATATGAAATGGTGACAGTCACTATCCGTCATTATAATCAATATTCGTGACGGACCTTGAATGTCACCACAACACATACTTTCAGCGACGCAAACTTTGGTGACGTTCAGTTTATTGGTGACGGAGGCTATTGTCCATCACCATTTCCCATATGAAATGGTGACGGTCACTATCCGTCACTATAAATCATTATTGGTGACGGACTTTGAATGTCACCACAACACCTATACTTTCGGCGACGCCACCTTTGGTGATGTTCAGTTTTTTGGTGATGGAGGCTATTGTCCGTCACCATTGCTCATATGAAATGGTGACGGTCACTATTCGTCACTATAAATTATTATTGGTGACGGACCTTGAATGTCACTACAACACCTATACTTTCAGCGACGCCACCTTTGGTGACGTTCAGTTTTTGGTGACGAAGGCTCTTTTGACCCTCACCAATGAGCTTATGGTGACCATTTTCGCCTCTCACCAATGTGCTTTTTTCTTGTAGTGCTTCCATGTCATTTTTTGTTGCTATTTGCGAGAGCTAAATTTGTTGCACTTGGTCTTGTAATTTTGATATGTCATGTTGCCATTCTTCATCTTCATGAGTCATAGTAGAGCCTTCTAAAGGATTAATGGGTGTTGAATTATTTTTAGGGGCCATGTGAGAATCCAATACTGATATCTATTCTATAATATTTCCTTGAAATCAATTCAACTTGATTCTTCAAACAAGACTTATGCAATTCGGAAAAAAAAAATACACACCTTTTACTTGCTTTTGAGGAGCTCGATATTGAAATTGACTTATCTATATATTTGCAGATCATAAATATCTAAAATTCGGCCTTATAGTATTCCTCTGAAGCTTCTTTCAAATGCCATAGGCCTGACTTGATTTGGATTCTTCAAGAAAAAGTTATTTCCAATCTCCCACAATGACCTAATTATGGAATAGTTCAGTAGAGCTAACTTTTACTAATTTCCGCGTGTCACTGTTTGCTCCTTTGGTTCTTAAATTAATTGACAGGAAACTACAATCTGTGTACTTCCAGTCACTTTTTACAGAATTCCAATCCGATGCTTAGAGAGAGAATTATGAATCTTTTCCCACAATCACCTCTTTGAGATGAAATTTGTGAGCCTGGAAAAGACCTAACTTACATAGATCATATCTCCAAAAATATTGCGAACCAAGTTCTAAAATTTTGCGACGATGTTCCTTAGGATTTTAGCTTCAAGCTCTAACAATTTCAGCTTCTGAACCTTCGTATAAAAAATGTTATAGCGAAAATTCCACGATGAACGTTTTATGTGAAATTCAGGATCCTGCAAAAAGACCTAACTTCCACAGATCATATCTCCGAAAATATTGTGAACCAAGCTCTGAAATTTTGCGATGATGTTCCTCAGGACTTTGGCTTCGTACTCTAAAATTTTCATCTTCTGAACCTTCGTAGAAAAAACGTTATAGAAAAAATGCCACAATGACTTGTTTGGAGCAGCGAAACCCTAGAATCCAAAGCTCTGATTCCAAATGTTGTGAAACCAGCTGCAAAAATAGAAGAAAAGAGATATCAACACCTTATAAATAATCCACTTCGAGGGGGCAACCTCCAATACATTACATGAATGAAACATTCTTGGATGATACAAATTACAAAACCTCCTTTCTATATATAGGAGTCCATGGGGCCACAATGTAATCCTAGTGGGGCCATAATGTAATCCTAGCTGACCTAACTATAATAATTTAAGGGCACAATAATAACAATATGGGGGTTACAGGGGGACAATAATAACAATAAGGGGGTTACAATAACAACAATAAGGGACTATACTAGTAATATATGGACCTAACAATTTATTTCATTAATAGGATAATTTTGGACCTCCTTTGTCCTCTTATTCTTTAAACAAAGCAGTGAAACAAAATTGAATATTAAAATTAGTTCATTGCTAATTTAGGAATATTACATTGGGTATCTATGAAAACCATTGACATAGAGTGCCTGGATATGATAGACCATCAAATGTTTGTGTCGCGTGGGAAGTACATCAATGACATGAATGATTGGCTCATATGGTCCATGTTGTGTATCCATTCACCGAAAAAAACTACTTTCTTGATGGGATAGAAGTGAAAACTGGTAATTGCAAAGGTAGAAATAATGGCTTCAAAGGTAATATTGTTTCCATAAATAATAGAACCATAAATAAGCTCATGAATGCCATCAATATCTATTGGAGGTGATACAATGAAAGAAATAATGAATACGAAATTTGCATTTAATAAGATATGGATCATCAAGATGATGAACCATCCAATGTAAAGATGGTTTTTAGTGCACCAATGATCTATTCACATAAAAGACCTTATAAATTTGTGCTTTGGGATACCCCAAAGATTCAATAAGTAATCCAAAATGAGAGGATTTGTTGCTAAGGTGATTGGTTCCATATCAACAACCATTATGTTTAGCTCAAACATTTTAATAAGTCTATAGTGATATCCTTTCGTGTCCTTAAATTGTAGCACCCTGAGACATCTATTTTCCATCATGTATGAGAATTCTAGTAAAGCCATATATATCATAAATTAGGGCATATAGTATTGTTACACTAAAATTTTCACCATGACATTTTACTGTCTGTATGGGTTCATCATTACTCATAAAACACTCCCTTAGAAGTCTACAAACATCAAGTTCCTAAAACCAAGCCTTGAAATTGAAAGAAAAGCTTATAAAAGCCATAAAAATACTTGTATCGCACTTTCTCTTAGTATTACCTGTGGTGCCACATCTGTTTCTTCTAGACTATGCGGAATCGGCCGCACTTTTTCTTCATTAAAGGTGTGGTTCCCTGTAAAAGGTAAAATGAATGCGGAAGTAAAATTTGGAAGCCCAGCTAGTTAAATTTGGAAGCTTCTGGAAGAAATTATTCGATGGAAAGTTCGCTCCTTTCATGTATATTCATCCCTCCATTAAAGGAGAATACCCCTTGGTATGTGGAACTTAATCCCTTTGAAAGAGGATTCTATCCCCTCTTATTTGGAGCTACAACCTCTTCTCTTTTGCTATAAATTGAGTCCATAGTTCAGCCTCAAGGGGAGTTAGGCTTTGAGATTTTTTGAGGAGAACTGCTGGAAAAACTCAGACTCTCTTAACTGATTACCATATGGGAATGATTACACGCTCATGTGTATGTTAGTTGAGAGAGTGCAAAGGCTTGTCAAAGTAGAGGAAACTCTTGTTCCGGACCCCGGAAGGACCTGTACGACATCAAGGAAAACATGGTTTTAAGGCTCCTTCTTTCATCAAAGATAATACAAATGGATCCTATTTTCTCAATGAGTTGTTTATTTAAATGTCTTATTTCTTGAATTCCTTGATCATCAAGATAGATTTATGGTTTATGAATTAATCTATATTATGCAGGTGCTTCTGATTATTTCATGTTTTTGATTGCAGATCCCGAAAGGAAACGTATTCAAAGTGATAGGAAAGAAGACTACAATCAGTATTGTGTTGAAAATGCAGCAAGATGATGGAGCTTAGTGAAATGAAGTCACCTTCACTAAGTGGGCCCGCAGGCAAATTCTGGCGCAAAGTCTATTTTTAGGCTATGTCTATTTTTAGACATATGGAGCATGGTCCGGGGATTGCAGTATGTTATTCTTGGAGTATTGGTCATGTTGGTAAAAATAGATGGACCTCTATTTTTTGACCTATAGGTCGAAGTCTATTTTTAGATTGCCTATCCTAAAAATAGGGAAGTCAAATATTATTTACCCTTAATAATATTTGGACTATAAACTTCAGTTTACTCTCTTGGAGCACTTCAATTCGAGCCTTGGAAGTGGCTCATGCATCTGACAGAGGAATTACGCTATTCCTAAGGGTTTGGTGAGCTCATGCATGGTTGACTTCAGTTAGGACTTCAGTGGAAGAAGTTTGGTGGAGTTAATGAGACAGATGGTGGAGTTGTGTTCGGTTTAACTTAGTTGAACTAGTTGAGATTAGTTTAACTAGCTAATCAACTAGTAATGAGTGGAGTGAATTAAATATTATTTAATTCATTAATTAGTAACTCATTATTCAACTCAAGAACACATCAGTTCACTACAATTCATGGACAGTTCAGTGGAGACCAGTGAAAGAGGTAGATGAAAGGGTGGAGTTAGCTATCAGTGGCGACATCAGTTGTGCATGAGATTTGCACCACACTTGGAGTAATTTCCCATGATGATTGCATTGTCAAGCCAAGGAGATTCGAACCTTGGATCTCTATATAGACAGGCCTGGATTGCGCAATAGAGGCAAGGCAATTGGCGGTGATTTTTGAACCAGTAACCTGTTCAAAACTGAGCTAGTTTGTGTGTAACTTTATGAGAAAGTACTGAGTACTTGTGAGGAGTATTGTACCGAGTTTGTTACATGATTTCTCCATTATAATATACACAATAGCTGCGGGGTTTTCAGCTATAAGCTTTCCCCATACATACTGTGTTAATGTGTATGATGATTTGATGTGTTATCGCTTGATTTTATTTCCGCATGTTTGATGATCCGAGTGGAAGAGATTATGTGTTGCATATAAATTCGAATTGTATGTGATCAGGATAGTCTCGGTGGATAATTAATCATTATTCAGCAAATTTCTACATGGTATCGGAGCTATTGAAGCAGAGATTGATCATCACATTGATTACAAACTTATTTCGGTAGACAGAGTCTGCATGCGGGCCAGGTAGCCTCTGGATCCATCCTTTCTTTGAAAGGTGATATATCCAGTAAATGCCCCTGCAGTCGATCTATGTGCTAGAAATAATTTGTTCTCATAGATCCAGAGCGATTGAGCTTTGAGTTGGAATTCGAATTTTGCAGCAGTTTTGTTTTCTTGGTGCCAGAGTTGAAAATGTCTTTCAACGGTTTGCGACTCGAATATGCTCTTGAAGGCAGTTCGAATTATGTTGCATGGAAGGATCGCATGGAGGAAGTATTAGAAGATAATGGACTGAAGCAGTTCATGGATACATATGTCTAAAAGCCCACTGATCCTGCTGAAGTCGAAGCATGGCAAAAGAAGATGGCGAAATGTCGAAGGATCCTGTTGGAGGGTGTCAAGGATCATATTGTATCCAGCCTGCATGGAAAGGCTTCTCCATTTCTAATGTGGAAAGCTTTGACGGATCTATTCCAGAGTAAGAGTGACCAAAGGAAGCTGGCGCTCAAAGATAAGCTCAGGAACATCAAGATGGAGAAAGGCGACAGTATCGCCAAATACCTCACGAAGTTCACTCAATGCAGAGATGAGCCGGGAAGTGTGGGGGTGACTGTCGAAGACGAGGACATGGTCGACCTGGCTCTCCTTGGTCTTCCGAAGGCTTGGCACTCATATCAAGATAGTGTCAATGGTCGGGAGAAGCTGCCGAGATGGGAGCGCCTTTGGGTGGATCTCATGCAGGAGGAGATAAGGAGGACTACTCGGGATGGATCTTCATCAAAGGGAGCTGATGAAGAAAATTGCGCTTTGGTTGCCAAAGCAAAGAAGGGGAAGGGTAAGAAAACTTCTCATTCCGGTGCAAAGGGAAAGAAGCAGGATATGACGAAAGTGAAGTGTTTTCACTGCCATGATCATGGACATTATGCTACCAATTGTCCAAAGAAGAAGAAAAACAAGCAAGCGGGAAGATCTGCAGATGGAGAAGCTTTGGCTTCACAGTTCGAGCTTGACTTTTCACTGATCGCATGCTTGGTTTCAATTGTGATGGGATCGGTGTGGTTCTTGGATAGCGGTGCGTCATTTCATATGACGGGAGATTGGGATTTGTTCTCAGATCTGGAGGACAAGGATCTGGGTGTGCACATCGAGATGGGCGATGATGGTAGATACAGTGCGACTGGTATCGGTACCATATCCTTTCAGAGGGATTCTAGGAAACCCTTTGTGTTGAAGGATGTCATGCATGTACCTGGATTGAAGAAGAACTTGATCTCTGTGGCGATGCTGGAAGATAAGGGGTATGATGTGGTCTTCAGCGAAGGAAAAGCCTTCCTGCGCAATAAGACTACTGGAGAGACCCGAAAGATAGGGGTTCGGACCAAGAACCTTTATCAGTTGCAAGTAGATGGCTGCGCAGCTATGGCATGCAAAGCTGGAGAAGTGGTGAGCCGGGATGATGAGGGCGAACTGTGGCACAGGAGATTGGGCCACCTTCACCATGGAGCTTTGAAGATCCTGCAACAGATTTCTACTAGACTTCATAAGGGCACCCTTGCGCAGTCAGATCAGTGAAAGGGGTGTACTTTAGGGAAGTATGTGAAAGCCACCTTTCATGAGAAGGATAGTCGCACCACGACGATCCTTGAGAGAGTTCACATAGACGTGTGTGGTACTTTCTTAGTTGCTTCGACAGCAAAGCACAAGTATTATGTGATCTTTGTTGATGATTTCTCTCGAAAGTGCTGGATCTTCTTCATGCAGAAGAAGAGTGATACATTTGTGAAGTTCTGTGAGTTTAAAGCACTGGTCGAGAAGGATTCGGGGAAGAAGGTGATTGCTCTAAGGAGTGACAATGGTGGTGAATTCATCTCGGCTGAATTCAAGGAGTTCTGCAGCGCAGAAGGGATTCAGAGAGAGCTCATCGCACCCCATAACCCACAGCAGAACGGGGTGGCTGAGCGGAAGAACAGAACGATCGTGGGTGCTGCACGGGCGATGTTGCATGATCGGGGCCTACCCCTTCACTTGTGGGCTGAGGCATGCAATACAGCAGTGTATGTGCAGAACCGTTGTCCTCACAAGGTTCTTGGCATGAGTACACCGGAGGAGGCTTATTCTGGCAAGAGGCCTGATATTTCCCATTTGCGGATCTTTGGCTCTCCTGTCTACATGCATGTGACGAAGGATGCGAGAAGGAAGCTGGATCCAACTGCTGAGGTTGGAATATTTGTGGGGTACACTGATACACCTCACAACTATCGGGTGTATGTGCCAGACAGTCGCAAGACTGTTGTGCGACGGGATATAAAATTTAAGGAGGAGAAAGCCATGTAGTGTTCGCTTGAGAGGGAGCTACACTTGCATGCAGATGAGGAGCTGTTAGTTCCTAAGGAGGAGCTTCCAGATGTGGATCAGCCACAAGAGGAGGTTCAGGAGGTGGAAGAAACCACCCATGCAGCGCCAACCATTAGAGGGCGCATGCGCACTACAGAAGCTGAGCGACTGGCTCGAGATGTAGAGAAGGTTGTAGGACCACCTACAACACAGCGCAGACAGAGGCAGTCACCGGATTGGTACACTGGATACATGGCTCTTGTGAGTCAATGTGTTGTGACGGAGCCATCCTCTTTTGAGGAAGCTGTGGAGGAACCCGCATGGGTTGATGCCATGATCGAAGAATATGATTCGATCATCGGGAACAGTGCATGGGAGATTGTCCCAAGACCGGTTGGGAAATCAGTTGTAGGTTCGCGATGGATCTACAAAGTGAAGCAGGCGGCTGACGGGAGTGTGGAGAAGTAAAAGGCGAGATTTGTCGCCCGTGGCTTCTCACAGATCGAGGGGATTGACTATGAGGAGACTTTTGCACCTGTCGCAAGGTACTCTTCCATATGGACGATCCTTGCTCTCTCAGCGCAGATGGGGTGGCACATTCATCAGATGGATGTGAAGACTGCGTTCCTCAATGGAGTTATTAAGGAGGAGGTGTACATAGAGTAGCCTGAAGGTTTTGAGATCTTCAGCAGTGAGTCGCATGTGTGCCGACTCAAGAGAGAACTGTACGGGCTGAAGCAAGCACCTCGTGCTTGGTACACTCGGATAGACAGCTACTTCACCGGGCTTGGATTCTCCAAGAGTGAGGCGGATCCTAACCTGTACCAGATTGTGGTGGAGGGGAAGCTGTTGATCATCGTATTGTATGTAGATGATCTGATTTTGACGGGTGATGAGCGGTTGATACTTTCATGCAAGGAGGATCTTGCACGAGAGTTTGAGATGAAGGACTTGGGCATCCTTCATTATTTCTTGGGATTGGAGATTTGGCAGCGCAGTGGAGGACTGTTTGTTTCTCAGGGCAAGTATGCTCGGGAGATTCTGGAGAGGTTCAACATGCAAGGCTACAAGCTTGTTGACACTCCTCTTCCTGGTGGTTGGAGGAAGGAGGATGCTACTTCAGCGGAGGTAGTGGATGCCACTGTCTATCGACAGTTGGTGGGGTCGCTTATGTATATGGTCAATACACGACCCGATATATGCTATGCTGTTAACCAGCTTTCGCAAGCTATGGTTAAGCCTACCAAGCTCTTTTGGAAGGCAGGCAAGCATGTATTGTGTTATATTAGAGGCACATCGGGATATGGTCTATGGTACAGACAGGAGGATGGAGCGAAGCTTTCTGGCTTCACTGATGCAGATTGGGCAGGGAGTCCAACGGACCGGAAGAGCACTTCTGGAGGAGTTTTCAGCATTGGGTCGACAGCGGTTTCCTGGTACAGCAGGAAGCAGAGATCCGTGGCACTCAGTTCAGCAGAGGCCGAGTACATGGCAGCTAGCTTGGCTGCATGCGAGGCTATTTGGATGAGGAAGATCCTCGTTGGATTGTTCGGGTTGCATTTGGAGCCTATAGTGATTTACTGTGATAACCAGAGTTGCATTAAACTCTCGGCTAATCCAGTATTTCATGATAGATCCAAACACATCGACATCAGGTACCATCATATCAGAGATTGTGTTCAGCGGAGAATCATGATGCTTTCTTATGTTCCCACGGAGGATCAGGATGCCGACATCCTGACGAAGGCGCTCACCAGGAGCAAGTTCGAATTCCACAAAGGCAGGATAGGGGTTGCAGGTAATCCATATCTTGCTGAGAGGGAGTGTTGAAAATGCAACAAGATGATGGAGCTTAGAGAAATGAAGTCGCCTTCACTAAGTGGGCCCGCAGGAAAATTCTGGCGCAAACTCTATTTTTAGACTATGTCTATTTTTAGACATATGGAGCATGGTCCGGGGATTGCAGTATGTTATTCTTGGAGTATTGGTCATGTTGGTAAAAATATATGGACCTCTATTTTTTTGGACCTATAGGTCAAAGTCTATTTTTAGACTGCCTCTCCTTAAAATAGGGAAGTCAAATATTATTTACCCTTAATAATATTTGGACTCTAAACTTCAGTTTACTCTCTTGGAGCACTTCAGTTCGAGCCTTGGAAGTGGCTCATGCATCTGAGAGAGGAATTACGCTATTCCTAGGGGTTTGGTGAGCTCATGCATGGTTGACTTCAGTTAGGACTTCAGTGGCAGAATTTTGGTGGAGTTGATGAGACAGTTGGTGGAGTTGTGTTCGGTTTAACTTAGTTGAACTAGTTGTGATTAGTTTAACTAGATAATCAACTAGTAATGAGTGGAGTGAATTAAATATTATTTAATTCACTAATTATTAACTCATTATTCAACTCAAGAACACATTAGTTCACTACAGTGCATGGACAGTTCAGTGGAGACCAGTGAAAGAGGTAGATGAAAGGGTTGAGTTAGCTATCAGTGGCGACATCAGTTGTGCATGAGATTTGCACCACACTTGGAGGAATTGCCCATGATGATTGTGCTGTCAAGCCAAGGAGATTCGAACCTTGGATCTCTATATAGACAGGCCATGATTGTGCAATAGAGGCAAGGCAATTGGCGGTGAGTTTTGAACCAGTAACCTGTTCAAAACCAAGCTAGTTTGTGTGTAACTTTATGAGAAAGTACTGAGTACTTGTGAGGAGTATTGTATTGAGTTTGTTACATGATTTCTCCATTATAATATACACAATAGTTGCGGGGTTTTCAGCTATAAGCTTTCCCCATACATACTGTGTTAATGTGTATGATGATTTGATGTGCTATCGCTTGTTTTATTTCCGCATGTGTGATGATCTGAGTGGAAGAGATTATGTGTTGCATATGAATTCGAATTGATATGTGATCAGGATAGTATCGGTGGATAATTAATCATTATTCATCAAATTTCTACATATTGGACTACAGGTAAGTCCTAAATCCTTCATTATAGATAATTATAGATCAAATATAATCTAGAGAAAGTAGTTTACATATGTCTGTTTGTTTCTAGTTATCATAAGATACTAGGGAGATCTGTCTTGTCCGCAAGAATAGTTTATCCATCCAACAAAATGGCGACTCTACTGATCAACTTGGCCTGCGCCATGACAGTTCTACGCCATATTATCCGTAGGCTAATGGTTTGGTTGAAGCTATCAATAAAGTTTTAGTCACCATGATCAAACGAATCATCGGAATTCATAAATCGAATTAGCATACCATGGTCAGTAATTATTGCTTGGGGTACATCAAAATGAGCAATCAAATGATTGAACACGAAAGTAGTTGTAGTTTTTCCATCTGCCACAAATGTAGGCATCACCTTGGCCCATTTGGTAAAATAATCTATTGCGAGAAAAATATACCCATGCCCCCCGGCTGAGTGAGGGTTAAATGTAATGAAGTCAATGCTCCATTTTGCAAAAGGACCGAAAACAATTATAGGGTGAAGAAGAGCGGGTGGTGCATGCATCTTGCGATCAAATATTTTACAGTTGTGGCATTTTTGAATAGCAGAAATACAATATTTAAATAAGGACGGCCAAAAATAGCCAGCTCACAATATTTTTTGGGTTGTGGTATTCCCAGACTTGTATTTTCTGTCAGAAAGCTTTGTGTGAGAGTTTCTTTCAACTTTTTTAAGTTTTGAATGATTTTCTATAATATCTGCATGTTATATGTGATTTTTGCTTTGTCTTTGTGTCACTCAAAGATCAGAAACCTCTGTGTACCTTAGATCATTGGTATTTCATTGTTTTCTTGCTGAGTCTTTGACTTTATAGCAGAAATTTCTTTATGAGAATTAGATCCCATTTTATCATTTGCAAATATTTAATAACTTTTTCATTAAGTTTTGAATTTCACTTAAAAAACCATAATTAGATGTTTTTGAGTTTTTGTTGATTTCAACAAAGGATTTCTTAGTTAGATCACAAACTAAGCAAAACATCCTCCAAATATTTAAAGTTTTGATTTCAGATTTAATTCTTAGAATTTTTAGATCTCGAAATTAGTGTTTTTAGTTCTGAGTGTTATCTCTAGAAATTGTAGTTTTCTTTTGGAAAATGTTTGTTTGTAGTTTTGACCTTGAAGAATAAAGGGATTTCTTTTTGAGCAATTGATCATTCTGAGTTATCATAAGATAAGATTTCTTTTCGTATGTTCTTCTTTTGAAGGAAATAATTGTTTTAGAAAGATTGCATCTCTCAACTCTTTCTTTTAGATAGAATTCATCAAAAAGAAATGAATTGTTTCTCATAATAGATGCATTTTTAGTGTGTTTTGAGTCGGGTCACTACATATAATCAAAGTTTCACTTTTGCAACTTTCACTTGAGAAACAACCTATTAAAAGAAATGCTTAAATTAAAATAAATCTAGTAATTTTTATGTTTCTAGGACTCTTTTCACCAACATAGCTTAGGCTAGTGTCTTGGAGTAGGGAGTAATTAACTCTCCAAGATAGTTAAAAAAAACAAGTAGTTAATATTGCGGTAGGAAAAATCCAATAGTAGCTTGTATGCTCTAGGAAGCTCCTCCTAAAGGAGTCAAGCACAAGTTCATATCCGAACCAGTGAGGTGATCAATTCCATCTCATTGGGAATGATAGAAGATGTGCACGTATTAACAATGGTAAACCTCGGATCGACCATTGTCAAGGAGCCTGGGGTCACTTGTCGGTATACCTTGGATTATGTCAAGGAGCCTTCAAGGGGATTGAGCTTTGTTACTCTTCCCTTGCACGTATATCGGATCATAGACTGTTCCCCCAGGTATATTTTTTCCTGTTGGTGACCTTAGTGGCCATAAAATTTAAGATTTTTTCCTAAGGTGACGGTGGAGGAAAGATCCCACCGTACCTGGAGCAGACATTGACTAGACTCACTTGGACACTCTGGAGGGTTATCTTCACTTGAGATGGTTTAAGTGGAGAAACTTGCACCGATCTGTATCATTAAGTAGGTTGTCGGGGTAACTGTTTGAACTGCCATTTCTACATTAAATACTACGATGTTGGATTTAATCACCAACTAGTGTTTTTAGCGTGGGAATCTACTATTTTTGTGTGGTTTGATCTCCTACATTTTATAAGCATTTGATCATTTGATTTTCTCCTTAGTGACTTTAGCACTTTTGATTGAAATTTTCTTTGATTGCGTGTGATTAATATTTTTTAATCGTGGCTAAATTACCAAGATAGTCGCATAGACTTTAGGGGAAACCCCCTGAGTATACACCAAGCCAACTTGAAGGACTGAAAGCTCTGGTACCACATAGTATCAGTAGAATTAGATGAACAGAACCAGGAGGATCATCCATAATTACTCATCCTGATTATCATGAAGTAAATCAATCACAAACAGTAGAATATATTCAAGAGCCAATTTCAATTTCCTAAATCACTGACATTGCTTTTGCAACCAGTGAATTAGCTAAAGAACCTGAAATTTTTGAGCCGGAAAATGAACCTGCTGTGTTAGAATTATCTTCAGGATTTGTTACTACGACTTCTAGTGATCCTGATTCACCTAGAGTAAGGCATCGGATTACCGAAAATCTTCCTTCTCATCTCATATGTATTGAAGAACTTGTGGGTGCAGAGGAAGACGTAGTTCTTCCCAAAACCCAAGAAACTTTAAATCTTAGAGAGTGTGAATCAATATTCTATAGTCCTTTTAGAACTGACACTTGGTATTTATCATTGACGGATTTTTTACAAAATGTAGGTCTTACTTATTCACCACCCCAAATTAATTTTTACCCTACACCGAGAGGTTATCAACCTTCATTAGCTATGTTGAGTGAGTCATCCATGTTTTCTAAATCTCCAGAAAAATTTTTATACGGTGGTTCGTCTGTTCCTCCAGGATACCAGATGCTCTCTGGTACCTTCTCAGGAGCAGCTCCTCAACCAATTGAACAAACGTTATCATCTGCTACAAATGGAACTAACACTAGAACGTTGAACACAGAACATATTTTTATGATGTTTGGCAATATTTCAAATCCTCAACCTCAAGGAAGTCAGCTACCACCTGGGGGGCAACCTCAAGGTAGTTAATTACCGCCTGGAGGGCAATATCAGGGTAATTTTTTACCACCTAGAGGTCAAACTGTAGGACAATATTTCCTGCCTGGGGAGCAACCTCAAGGACAGTACATACCTCAAGGTCAATATCAACCTCAAGGGTAGTACATACCTCAAGGTCAAGATCAACCCCAAGGATAGTACATACCTCAGGGTCAATATCAACCCCAGATTCAGTACATGCCTCAAAGTCAATATCAACCTCAGGGTCAGTACCCAGCTCAAGGTTTTCTACCCCCTTCAGGTCAACCATTATTACAAGGAGTTGGAAATTTTCCAGTTAATTATCAAACTTACATTCAACCTGGTTATGGTCCTTCATATGCACAACCTTCTACGGGTCAATATTCCAGAATTAATATGGTGTGGGATCCATCTCAAATTCAATAGAATTTACAACCCAATGTGCAGTTACCTAATCAACTTGGACAACCCATAGGTTTTGGTCCAACCCAGAAAACTGTCCAGCCTACCATTCAAGTCCCCGCACTTGGTTCTATTTAGCAGCATGGGCCTAGTACACCTAGAAATCTGCCTCAAAATTCTGTTGCTGTTGTAACTTCTGTCAACCTACCACACCTATTTCTAGAGTATCTAGAGCTCCTATTTCTACTACCCCTATATCAGTGCAAATTCCTCAAGTATCTATGCCACAATCATGACCTACAATTCATACTACGGTCCAGATGCCTACAGGACAATCTGGTACGAGTATGATTCTCACTAGTCAACCACAATTTACTTATCAACCGTACCAGGAGCAGTATCAATTTGGAAATACTACACAAAATCCAACATACAAGTATCAGCCTTATCCTGGGTATACTTATCAAGTACCTCAACAACCCTAGTATGGTCTGGTTAATCCTGGTTATCCAGGAGGTTTCACAATTCCCAATGCAAATCCAATTCTAGGATATCTTGGATATCCTCCTCTTGGAACTGGTTTGATCACACAAGGTTATCAAGACCATAGCTGTCGGTTACCGTTTATAGAAACTTTAGATTTGCCTGATTTATCACGCCTTATGAATGATCCAATATTTTATCTTCTGTATTGGCCATCGATGCCTAATAAGTTGCCCAGTGATATTCCAAAGTTTTAAGGTAAGTCAGGAGAAGATCCATCTAATCATGTTATGACTTATCACCTTTGGTGTGCATACAATTCACTAATCGATGATTCGATTCGATTACGTCTTTTTTAGAGAACTCTCATTGGTCTAGCTGCCAAATGGTACATTGAGTTACTAGGAGGCTCATTTAATAATTTTAATGCACTAGCTACTAATTTCTTAACCCATTTTCAGTTACCTGTCAGATACAACAATGGTACAGAATTGTTGACCTCATTAAAGCAATCTACGTCTACGTACATATCTGATCACATTCATGAATGGCGATGTAGGAGAATTTTAGTGAAATTCTTTATTCCAGATAAAATTTTGGCTGAATGGTTTATCAAATCATTATTTCCCAAAATCACTGAAGATGTGGCCAAATGAGGCGTTGTTATAGAAGAGCAAGTCATTGCTCAAGCTCAGTACCTTGACCTTGTATATACACAGTCAGGTACTCTGTATGACAAAATCTCTAATTTACCAAGACCTGGTCAATTAACTACAACTCCTTAAGGCTCTCATGTCGCTGATGGTGTAATTGGTTCTGTTAGCACTAGAAAGAGTAAGAATATATCTTCCAAGACGACTTATCCTATTATAAATTTACCCGATTCACCAAAAGGATATTATTCCGTTGAAACTTCCGCCGATATTCATGTTGTAGAATCATCTACAGCCAAACCTAAAACTAGTGGTAAGAAGAAAGGTAAGAATAAAAACAAAAATTCATCTTCAAAAGATAAAAATGATAAAACTGAACCAACTGACGATAAACGAAAACCTCGTTATCCTTGTCTAATCTGTGATGAGGATAATTTTACTAAAGAGTGCCCGCATCGAGCCGAGGTATCGAAATTCATTAAGGGTTCGCCCATAATTGCTGTCTTGAATGATCCCTTTCCTGCTCCAGATAGTAACATGATTGGATCTTCCTCAAATGTGATAGAAGATATCTTGATGGTTGCAACATGATCGCAAGATTATGGTTGTAAAAATCCTGTTGGTGGTAAAGAAATAGACAATTCTAATTTAGCATCAACTACATCTCCCTTAGTTTCTGATCCGCTACAGATCGAGAAACCAAATCATGACTTAGTAATCAAACTGCCTGCTAAAGGTGTACTTCGTAAATCATTTTTCAATCCACATACGAGAGTTTCTCATAACTACAATATTTTTGAAGACTTGGCAACGTCCCCTTCAGAAATTTTGACTTTGGAAGTGCTACAATCATGTCCAGCCCAAAGAAAATTACTATTGTCAGCCATAGGAGCTGTAGACCTTTAGGATTCGAACCTAATGACCTTCGATTTACAGAATTTTACACCCTGCCTACCCCATCAAATGTATTTTCAGATTCCAATAATAGTAAAAAACATACGTTGTTTTCATACTGTTGTTGCTGAAGGGGCTTCTACGTGTATCATGTCGTTAAAATGTTGGAAATCACTTGGTTCTCAGACAATTAACCAATTACCAACTATCCTCAAAGCTTTTGATCGAAGAGGATTCCATCTGTATGGTATTTTATAGGATATACCAATAGAAGTCAAAGGAAAAACTGTTAATCTAGATGTGGAAGTGGTTGATGCCCCTCTAGATTACAACCTTCTCCTAGGTCATAGTTGGTCTCACGCCATGATTGTTGTTGTATCATCGATCTTTCATCTCATCATGTTTCTTCATGAAGGAAAGATCGTTAAAATAGATCAGCTCTCATATTATTCATTTGGCCCAGCCAGTACTGATAGTATCCAACATGTCGGAAAATCAACTATCCCTTATAAAGATGTTGGAGTAGGTTTACTTACAGATTCTACCTTACTGGGAAATTTTTCCCTACCTGCTCCCAACGTACCGCCTCCTATTGCTAATATAAATATGATTACATCAAGTACTATTTCCTTTGATGATCCTTGGATAGTACCTTCAGACTCATAACTGGATTCTTTCGATGGCACGATGCCTTTGAGTCCTTTTGAATTAGCATATCAGGTAGTACAGTGATTTTCTGATACTCCTTAAACTAACCCTAATCTAGTGAATGTGATCAAAGAGGAATCACTTTCGATATCAAGCTCGGTTCGCCATCAATTCTAGATCTTGTTCAACCAGTATTCAATACTGATGAGCATATTCGTGAATTTTGTCTATAGAAGAATTACCATGGGAAGATCTACATCATCGATCTTCGTTTTTACCTGATCTCGATCATTTTGAAACTGATTTTTCCTCCATTTTTACCACTGATTATGTCAATGAACCTTGGAACCCTCTCACTGATTCTGATTCTGAATTGAAATTAGCAAATATTTCTATGACAGTTCCTATTGACATTTAAGTGAAACTAGGAATTGTTCAAAACATTCATATAGGTGCTTCTTATACGCCAAATGAAATCCAAGCATATAAAGCCCTATTTCAAGAATTTCATGACATTTTTTCCTGGTCATATGAAGGAATTATAGGAATCAATACATCAATTGTTTTTCATAAAATTAAAACATACCCAGATGCTAAACCTGTCCAATAAATATTATGTCAAATACATCAGCGAAAAGCTGCTGCTATTAAAGAAGAAGTTGAGAAATTACTTCGTGCAGGTTTTATTTATCCCATTCCTTTAACGGAATGGGTATCTAATATTGTTCCTGTTAATAAAAAACAAGGGACGATACGAGTATGTATCGATTATAGGGATATAAATCGAGATTTTCCAAAAGACAATTATCCAACCCCTTATATCGATCAAATTATTAATGATTGTGCCAGAAGTGAAATGTTTTCATTTATGGATCGATTTTCGGGCTACAATCAAATCAACATAATCCCTGCTGGTCATGCCAAAACAAATTTCATTTGTCCGTGGGGGACTTTTTCTTACTGCAAATTACCTTTTGGTCTTAAGAACGCCGGTACAACTTTTTAAAGGGCAATGTATTATGCATTTCATGACATTAAACACATTGTGCAACCCTATATCGATGATTTACCTGCTCATTCATTGCGCAGAGTAGATCATCTTACTCATCTACGAGCTATATTTATGAGATGTAGGCATTATAGGATTCATCTGAATCCTCACAAATGTGTCTTTTGTGTTGAATCTAGACGATTGTTGGGATTTTTTGTCCCAAAGGAAGGCATTCGTGTCGACCCATTGAAGGTTGAGGCTATCATCAATTTACCTCCTTCTACTCTTCACCAACTCCAAAGTTTGCAAGGGAAAGAAAACTTTTTATGTAAATTCATTCCTAACTATGCTAAGTTAACTAAATTTTTTACCCGATTGTTAGAGCAGAATATTCCTTCTTTTGGGACGAGATAGTTGATCGATCTTTTGATTCTCTTAAACATGCGTTGAACCATGCACTGTTATTGCATCCTCCCAATTACAACCAAGGTTACTTTTTATATTTATTAGCCTCCAATTCTACAATTGGCATGGTCTTAGTTCAGGAAGATGAATTCCACAATGAACATGTGATTTGTTATCTCAGTCGCAATCTGCATTCGACCGAAATCAAGTACTCACATGTGGAGAAATTGGTCTTGGCAGCCGTTCAAGCTGTCCAATGATTCTGTCATTACATACTATTATGCAAAACAACAGTGATTTCTGATTGTAACCATATGATGTATATTTTGACCAAACAACTACTAGGGGGGAAATACTCCAAATGGATTATTATCCTGCAGGAGTTTGATTTGGAATTTGAAAAATCCAAATCAAAGAAATCATTGGTCTTCGCTAAACTTATGTGGCAGAACATCCGATTACGGATGAATCCTTGTTTCTTATTATTACCATCGATCCTTGGTATGGATATATCATCATTTATCTACAAACCCAAACTTTTTGGCCCGAACTTTCACGGTCACAATGACGAAAAATCCATTTCCAGTCTTAGCAATATCATATTGTTGGTGACACACTATACCGTCGTGGTGCGAAATCTATTTTTCGACGTTGTCTAACGCTTGACGAAGCTGAAAAGGTTTTAAATGACTTTCACTCTGGAGCATATGGCGGGCATATGTCTAGGTATGCCACAACCCAAAAAATAATGCGCGCTAGCTATTTTTGGCTGTCCTTATTTAAATATTGTATTTCTGCTATCTGAAAATTCCACAACTGTCAAATCTTTGATCGCAAGATGCGTGCACCACCTGCTCCTCTTCACCCTATAATTGTTGTCGGTCCTTTTACAAAATGGGGCATTGAATTCATTACATGTAACCCTCACTTGGCCAGGGGGCATGGCTATATTATTCTCGCAGTAGATTGTTTTACCGAATGGGCCGAGGCGATGCCTACATTTGCGGCAGATGGAAAAACTGTAGCTACTTTCGTGTTAAATCATGTGATTGCTCATTTTGGTGTACCCCAAGTGATAATTACTGACCATGGGAGTCATTTTCGAAACATCATGATGACTAAACTCACTGATCAACTTGGCCTATTCCATGACAGTTCTACACCATATTATCCGCAGGCTAATGGTTTGGTTGAAGCTATGAATAAATTTTTAGTCACCATGATCAAACGAATAATCGGAATTCATAAATCGAATTGGCATACCATGATTTTTTCAGCACTTTGGGCATATCGAACCTCAGCAAAAACATCAACATGTTTTACCCCTTTTCAATTGGTTTACAGTTTAGAAGAGGTATTATCGATTGAATGTGAGATACTGTCACTCCAACTAGCCATAGAGTTACTACCAGCCACTTCTGAAGAGGAGAAACGCTTTTTGTACTTAGCTCAATTATATGAGAATCGACGCACCACTGCATTAGCTACTGAAACTCATGTGAAATGAATGAAAGCTCAGTATGATAGAAGAGTTACACCTCGTATTTTCTCAAAAGGAGACCTAGTCTTGGTTTATGATCAAGCTAATGACAAGCTACGGGCTAGGAAATTTGAACCCATGTGGCCTATGAACTGATTGAATTTGACGGGGTCTCTTTAGGAAAACCCAGAAATGGGCTTTATCTGAAGAGATATTATTCTTGATTCTTGTGTGGAGATCTTCCCTGTATATTAGTTATTTTCATAAACTAGTGTGTTGTAGATTAGAGAGTGTGCCTAGTTTAAGTGTGCTTTTACCACTATCCCTGCTTATCTGGATCACTCTTGATTTTGAAGATGTTGACGTCCCTTCAAACATACATTGGTTTTGTTGATGGTGCTTGTCGTAGTACACAGAACATTTCTTCTGTAGCTTGGGTTATTTATTCACCCACTGATGAGTTAGTATCTATGCATGGGGTAAGCCTCCATCAAACGACGAACAATATTGTAGAGTATAGCACAGTTATTGAGTTATTGTCTGAATCCATTTCATTTGGAATTCGAAGTTTGATCGTTAGGCTAGATTTTGAACTCGTTGTATTACAATTAAATAGAGTATATGCAATTAAAACCCAATGTTGTTAAGATTATTTTTGAAAGTTCGTCTCTTGGAACGATAATTTGATTATATTGAGTATCAACATATTACGAGAAATTTAAACCTATTAGCTGATGTCGTAGCTTCTAGTGTTATAAATAGACATTTGCAATAATTAAAGCAGTAGATCAAAATAACATTCGATAACATGTTAAGATAGATAAGTGGAAATAGTAGTAATATCATAGCATAAGAGTAGTGTTTTCAAAAAATATTACATCATCCTCTATCATAGGTTCAAAACGCCTTATGATCGGAAAAGAGTGAACAAAAAATGATATAAGTCTACAATATCAATCATCCACTATCCGTGGTGATGATCATGATAAAACACTACAGCCCGTGCCACCTTGCTCAGAAATCTTCTGAACGGTCCCGGAACCCTGATAACATATCTCTGTAAGCGGTTTGGAATGTCATCTATGGTAGTCTCTAGAATATCTAAAGTCAACTACTCCAGATGAATTTCTAGGTCGGTAAGGACCTCTGTTGTCTGATCCTGTGGTGGTGGTGGTGCTACAGCTGGCTTCCTGTCAAAAGGACGGAGAGTGGCTGGTCGACGTGGACCCACATCTACATTTGAAATTTTTGTCATCAGTTTTGTACGATTCAAAAAACAAAATAAAAATTAGAATTTAGAACATGTCAAAATGTTTTTTACCTGACTCATCCCACTGTGTCCCTAGAGGAAGAGACATCTCCCAATCATTGCGGAAATCTATCCCAGCATAAGGGAAATCTTCTATCATGAAGATTTGATTCTCCAACCAATGGAAATAGGCTGGAGTAAAACAAACAACCTCGCCGCCTTCACTGTGATGGGCCATCAATGCAACCCATCGAACCATTAGAGGCTCTTTGACTCTACCATGATCAACTGAAATAAGTTGTGGGGCTAGTAAAGGAATCCTCTCTAGAGCAAACGTAACCATGATCGCTCCATATCTGAAGTTTTTCAACTTCGCATTTTTTTCTCTAGTCAGTTGGCCTTTGACATTGGCCAACACTACCCCACACCAATTGAAAATGGTGCCTCTAAAGCAGTCAACGATAGTTTTCATTTGGGATCTTGTAGCGACATGTGGAGCTTCGCTCCCACATAGCGAGGTTACCGTAAACGCAACCACTTTAAGCTCAGGACGAATAATGGTTTTTATGTTAATGCGTTTATCCTTGGGGTTTTCTTATTCATTGCCAAATTATTCCTAAAGGCTAGCGATCGACTGGCCACCTACCCTAGCGCCAAACAAAGAGAGCGGCTCGCCCCTCTTTGATAAACCAGTGAGGAAGTATATATCTTCCAGCTCAATTTCGAGTCAGTGACCTCCAATGATAAAGCATTGTTCCTATACGTCCCATTTATTTACTAGCTAGGGAAGTAGATCCACTTGAGCCCTCATACCCTGAATGGCCCAAAATTTGTACAAACCACATTCTCTCAAAACACATAATGTAGGTGAATGTAACATTGCAGCCTCATCAACTTCCTCATGCTCACGTTCTCTCCACTCAAGCATTGTAAATATCCTGCAATGGACAAATTGAAAGATCAAAAAAAATTTGAATGGGAAAATTTGGTTTAAATTCGGAGAGTTTTTCATTTTATTTTTTCTTACGGCGCCTTTGCACTTTTCACATAAAAACAATGCATGGATCTGCACCTGTCTTATGTGTAAGGTGTGGGACCACAACAATTTTCCCTTTGTAAAATTTTCGAGGTTTGCAGGTTTCATGTGTTTTACCTGCGGAACCCTATGAGCGAATTTTTGAACCTATTTTCCTCCTTAAAAATAAATCCAAGCCCTAAATTAAGAAATTAAACAGACAAAAATGAAGGTAAGGATGATGTGGATTACCTAGAACTAACGGTTTTCAATTCTGACGAGTGAATCTTCCAAAATCTCCTCCAGAATTTTTTTTACCAAAAGCTCTCAATTTTCACTATGAAATCAAATGGTAAAAATGATTTAGAAAAACTCCTTTTTATCAGATTTTTTGAATAAATAAAATATAATTTTGTTTACTTTTCACTTTGAAAAGTGGTTTTCCAAATTATTTTTATTAATCATATGCAGATATGTTTAATTTTTTATTTTTTGTGCAGAATACAAGATTTTTTGGGTGAAATGGTCATTTTGACAAAGGAGTATACTTTTGATCACTTTTTCAAACTTGGTAAAAATGATGAAAAAGCGAATGAGTACAATTTTATCACTTTTTTGAACTCGTTAAAACTTACAGAAAAAGTGAAACTACTGAGCAAACTTTTATCACTTTTTCGAACTCTTAAAAAATTACAAAAAAGTGAAACCCTGGAGTTATCTTTTAAGCCCTTTTCAGACTCTCTAAAGATGAAAAGATTGTTGAGTACTTGAATATTCGAACTCGTTAAAGGAAATGAACAACCATCCCTTCAGTATAAGTTTACCCCTTTTTCGGATTGAAATGGACTATTTACGAAAAAGGTATACGTTGACTAATTATGGTCAATAGAGTTCTCTCTTGCATTTTTTAATCCTTTTTCGGGCTTGAGAGACTAAATTTACAAAAAATTACACCCACGGAGTTTCCTTAAGTTTTTATTCTGACTCCCTAAAATTGAAAAACACCGAGTTTCTCTTATACTGGACTCGTTAAAATTTAACGGTAAAGGGCTTGTCGATTACAAACAAGAATGAACCACTCCTTCTTAGGGTTCGATTTTAAACTAAGTTGGACTCATTCGAAGGATGAGACTATATAACAATCAAATGTTATCCTCCTCAAGCTTGTCAAAAATAAAGAGGTACTTGCCAAAAATGGTGGGGGAAAAAGAGAGGAAACAAATCCGTTTGTCACACTTTGTTTAAAAAGTAGTTTACCACTCTTGAACCCGACATTTTTTTTCACACTTCTATCTGGGTTGGGAAAATCCTTTTCCTATCAGTTAATCAAACCATATTGAAAGTTTTCAGTCAGTTTCTGGGTATTAGCTTAGGTCAATTGTCACCAAACCATCTGCAGTGTCGTTATGTGTTCAAGAGGGCATTTCAAATAAACCATTCATTTGCAAACATATGTCTCCATTCACATTGACCATCCCTGAGTCAGCCCTTGCAAAAAAATTTCTACAAAACTTGATCTAATGGTTTCATGTCGTGGACTTTCCTACAACGGATCACTTTCTATCGACGACAGCTCATCATCTAGGAATTTGATTTATAATCCTTCAGTACCTTGGAATTTTCATGCCTTAATGGTAGGTTTCTCGCCTTCCACGACAGGTTGCATCATTGACCTTTGATCAAATGATTCCGTGCAATGTTCGACTTTAGATAATTTATTCACATTTCATGGATTGTACTGAGTACTTTGAGAGCCATTGTTATTATTGGTGGTTTCTCTCACACTTGTTAACAGTTCACATCATTGACTAGTAATCAAGTGGTTTCTACCATGTTCAACTTCGACACAATCAATCGCATGGATAGAATCGTACTAGTTCGAGTAGCGGAAATCAAGACCTTGGATCTAGTTTCCACCATCCAGGTTGCGAGAAGTTTTATTATTCATTATGCAGTAGACTATTTATAATAGATGGCTGCATCCATACTGTGTCTACATTATTGATGTGATAGTAAAATCATTTCTACATCAGAACATGTTTTAGTTAGTGTTTGATCTGAGTAGGGGAATGCCTACCTCAACGACAATATATATATATATATATATATATATATATATATATATATATATATATGTTTTGCATTGAATGTTTTTAAAGGATTCCGACTGGGGTATCCACAATAAAATCCTTGAAATGATAAAGCACATCTCTCTTTGAATGGTCTCAGACTTCGCACTTTAGGGGGCAATCTGTTACATTAAAATTTTACACCATGATGTTTTACTGTCTACATGGGTTCATCATTACTCATACAATACTTGCTTAGAAGTCTACAAACATCAAGTTCCTAAATCCAAGCCTTGAAATTGAGAGAAAGCTTATAAAGGTCATAAAAATACTTGTACCCCACTTTCTCTTAGTATTACCCGAGGTGCTGCATCTGTTTCTTCTAGAATATGCAGAACCGGCCACACTTTTTCTTCATTAAAGGTGTGGTTCCATGTAAAAGGTAAAATGAAGATAGAAGTAAAATTTGGAAGCCTAGCTAGATAAATTTGGAAGCTTCTGGAAGAAATTATTCGATGGAAAGTTCGCTCCTTTCATGTACATTCATCCCTCCATTAAAGGAGCCTGACCCTTGGTATGTGGAACATAATTCCTTTGAAAGAGGATTATATCCCCTCTTATTTGGAGCTGCAACCTCTTCTCTTTTGCTATAAATTGAGGCCATAGTTCAGCCTCAAGGGGAGTTAGGCCTTGAGATTTTTTGAGGAGAATTGTAGGAAAAACTCAGACTCTCTTAATTGATTACCATATGGGAATGATTACACACTCATGTGTATGTTAGTCAAGAGAGTGCAAAGGCTTATCAAAGTAGAGGAGACGCTTGTTCCGGACCCCGGAAGGACTTGTACTACATCAAGGTAAACATGGTTGTAAGGCTCCTTCTTTCATCAAAGATAATACAAATGGATCCTGTTTTCTCAATGAGTTGTTTATTTAAATGACTTATTTATTGAATTCCTTGATCATCAAGATAGATTTATGGTTTATGAATTAATCTATATTATGCAGGTGCTTCTGATTCTTTCATGTTTTTGATTGCAGATCTCGAAAGGAAATGTATTCAAAGCGATAGGAAAGAAGACTACAATCAACACTGGACTACAGGTAAGTCCTAAATCCTTCATTATAGATAATTCTAGATCAAATATAATCTAGAGAAAGTATTTTACATCTATTTGTTTGTTGCTAGTTATCGTAAGATACTAGGGAGATCTATCTTGTCCACATGAACGATTTATCTGTCCAACAAGTATACTATCCTAACAGTATCAACTAAATAAAAATTATGAGAACATGTCAAAAATGACCTAGCAGGTATCAAATTATCATCATGAAAGAGAAAAGCAATAGAAAAATATATTGCCAGTGCAAGAAAGTGTTTGCGCCGAGAGGCGCTCTACAACCCAGTATATAGGGATGTGTAGATGTAACGTGTGTAATGTAAAATTTTGATATGTTGGGCCCAATATATAGAGATGTGTAGATGTAATGTGTGTAATGTAAACTATTGAAATGTCGGGCCCAATATATAGAGATGTGTAGATGTAATGTGTGTAATGTAAACTTTTGATATGTCGGAGTGTATATAGATGTGTAGATGTCATGTGAGTAACGTAAAATTTTGATATATTTACCACTTTAATACCATGGGCTGAATACCATGGGCCAAATACCATATTTATAAAGTAGGTATGGTAAATAAATAAAATATAAATAAACCATATATATGGTAAATAAATAAAAAGGCTTTTTATATTTACTCCATAATCCTATTTATATTTATGAACATCAAAAAGTGGTTTTATTTAGGTGAATCCTGTGCTAAATACCATGGGCCAAATTATTATTAATACATTCCAAAAAAAACATTATTAACCCTAATATTAATATTAGTATTATTATTAATTATAATATTCCCATTATTATATTATAATATTAATATTATTAAATTTAATTAATGTAAAATTTTGATATGACCGAGTGTATAGAAATGTACCACTTTAATACTATGGGCTGAATACCATGGGCCAAATACCATATTTATAAAAGAGGTATGGTAAATAAATAAAACGACTTTTTATATTTACTCCATAATCCCATTTATATTTAGGAACACTCAAAAAGTGGTTTTATTTAGGTGAATCCTCAGCTAAATACCATGGGCCAAATTAAAGTACACTATATGCATTGCCTATCTCGAGTAACAATAAACACGTAAACATAAATCTAAAAATAATGTTTAATATTTAACATTTAAAATTTAATCTAATTAATCTAATTTTGGCCCTAATGAAAAATCACTTTTCTCCCTACATATATAAATTTAACACAGTGGGCCAAATACCATATTTTTCTATTTCTCTTCCATTTTCTATTGGAGGGAAAAGAGAGAGAGGGAGAGAGAAGGGAGATGTGGGAAGAGAGAGGGAGGTAGGAGAGGAAGGGAAAGAGAGGAAGGAAGAGAGAGAGGAGGAGAGAGGGAGGGAGATAGGAGGAGAGAGGGGGGGATATAGAGATGGAGTTGGAGGGTGAGAGAGGGAGGGAAGAAGAAATACATAGAGAAAGCGAGAAGTGGAGAGAGAGAGAGAGTGACAAGGGAGAGATAGAGAGAGTATGTATATGTTTGGGGGTGAGATAAAGAGAAAAATAAGGAGAGATGGAGGGAATGTGGGGAGAAGGAGAGAGGCAGGGATATAGTAACATAGTTGGAGGGTGAAGAGAGGGAGAGAGAGGGAGATAGAGAGAGAGATAGATGTGGAAGAGAAAGGGATAGAGGGGAAGGAAGAGAGTGACGATGTGAGAGAGTGGAGAGGAAGGGAAAGAGAGATGGAGTTGCAGGGGGGAGAAAGGGAAGATGATTTCTTGCACTTGATGCATTGATTTCAGTGTGGACGGTGATTTCTAATGTAAAGTTTGATAGATCAAGAGTAATGTAAACTTTTGATATGGTGATTTCTAATCCTATTTGATTGCTTGCACTAGATGCATTGATATCAGTGTAGATGTTGGTTTCTAATCTTATTTTCTTACTTGCACTAAATGCATTGATTTCAGTGTAAATATAGATAATATCAAACTCTAGATCCAGAGTACTGTATTTACATAGGGAGCGAGAAGTAGAGAGAGAGAGGGAGTGACAAGGGAGAAATAGAGGAGTATGTGTATGTTTGGGGGTGAGATAAAGAGAAAAATAAGGAGAGATGGAGGGAATGGGGGGAGAATGAGAGAAGGAGGGATATAGTAACATAGTTGGAGGGTGAAGAGAGGGAGAGAGAGGGAGATATAGAGAGAGATAGATGTGGGAGAGAAAGGGATAGAGGGGAAGGAAGAGAGAGAGGATGTGAGAGAGTGGAGAGAGGGAGGGAAAGAGAGATGGAGTTGCAGGGGGGGGAGAGGGAAGATGATTTCTTGCACTCGATTCATTGATTTCAGTGTGGATGGTGATTTCTAATCCCATTTTTCTTGCACTATATGCATTGATTTTTCTAATCCTCTAATCTTGTTTCTAATCCTCTGTGTGTGTGTGTTTTGGGGGAGGAAAGAGGATTGGAATGAAGAGAGAGAGAGAGAGAGAGAGAGAGAGAGAGAGATAATTGGATTGCAAAGAGAGAGAGAGAGAGGAAAATATATAGGAAGGTAGGAGAGGAAGGACAAGAGGGAGGAAGAGAGTTATGGGGGAAGAGAGAAAATTGGAGGGAAAAGAGAGAGAGAGAGAGGGGGGGAGAGAGAGAGGAAGGACGAGAGAGAGGAGGAGAGAGGGAGGGAGATAGAAGGAGAGATGGAAGGATGGAGAGATGGAGTTGGACACGGGGGGGGGGGGAGAGAGGGAAGAAGGAATACATAGAGAGTGAGAAGTGGAGAGAGAGATGAAGTAAAAAGGGAGATATGGAGAGAGTGTGTATATGTTTTGGGGTGAGATAAAGAGATAAATAAGGAGATGTGGAGATAAGGAGAGAGGGAGGGATATAGTAACATAGTTGGAGGGCGAAGAGAGAGGGAGATATATATGTGGGAAAGAAATGGAGAGAGAAGAAGGAAGAGCGAGGACGTGAGAGAGTGGAGAGATGGAGGGAAATAGAGATGTAGTTGGAGGGGGGAGATAGGGAAGTAGATGGTGATTTATAATCCTATTTGATTGCTTGCACTAGATGCATTGATTTCATTGTAGATGTTGATTTCAATCTATAGGAGGGAGGGAAAGAGAGATGGATTTGGAGGTTGGAGAGAGTGGAGAGTTGGAGGGAAAGAGAGATGTAGTTCAAGGGGGGAGATAGGGAAGTAGATGGTGATTTATAATCCTAATTGATTGCTTGCACTAGATGCATTGATTTCAGTGTAGATGTTGATTTGAGTGTATAAGAGGAGAGATGGAGGGAAAGAGAGATGTAGTTGGAGGGGGGAGATAGGGAAGATGATTTCTTGCACTTGATGCATTGATTTCAGTGTGGATGGTGATTTATAATCCTATTTTTTTGCACTATATGCATTGATTTTAGTGTAGATGTTGAGAGAGAGAGAGAGAGAGAGAGAGAGAGTAACATAGTTAGAGGGTGAAGAGAGAGAGGGAGATATATATGTGGGAAAGAAATGAAGAGAGAGGAAGGAAGAGGGAGGATGTGAGAGAGTGGAGAGATGGAGGGAAAGAGAGATGTAGTTCGAGGGGGGAGATAGGGAAGTAGATGGTGATTTATAATCCTATTTGATTGCTTGCACTAGATGCATTGATATCAGTGTAGATGTTGGTTTCTAATATTATTTTATTACTTGCACTATATCCATTGATTTCAATATAGATGTTGATTTCTAATCTTATTTGATTACCTGCATTAGATGCATTGATCTCAGTGTAGATGTTGTTTTGTAATCTTATTTGATTGTTTTCATTAGGTGCATTGATTTCAGTGTTGAAGTTGATTTCTGATTTGATGTAATTGGATGTATATTGATGGTACATTAATTTTAAAGTGTCTGGATTAAGATTGTGCATTGATTTCAGTGTAAGCACACACAATTATTAACAATGTACATTAATATGATGATTTCTAATCCTATTTGATTGCTTACACTAGATGCATTAATATCAGTGTAGATGTTGGTTTCTAATCTTATTTTCTTACTTGCACTAGATGCATTGATTTCAGTGTAAATATAGATAATATCAAACTCTAGATCCAGAGTAATGTATTTACATAGGGAGCAAGAAGTGGAGAGAGAGAGGGAGTGACAAGGGAGAAATAGAGGAGTATGTGTATGTTTGGGGGTGAGATAAAGAGAAAAATAAGGAGAGATGGAGGGAATGAGGGGAGAATGAGAGAGGGAGGGATTAGTAACATAGTTGGAGGGTGAAGAGAGGGAGAGAGAGGGAAATATCGAGAGAGATAGATGTGGGAGAGAAAGGGATAGAGGGGAAGGAAGAGAGAGAGGATGTGAGAGAGTGGAGAGAGGGAGGGAAAGAGAGATGGATTTGGAGGGGGGAGAGAGGGAAGATATTTCTTTCACTCGATGCATTGATTTCAGTGTGGATGGTGATTTCTAATCCTATTTTTCTTGCACTATATGCATTGATTTTAGTGTAAATGTTGAGAGAGAAAGAGAGAGTATGTGTGTGTGTGTTGGGGGGAGGAAAGAGGATTGGAAGGCAGAGTGAGAGAGAGAGAGAGAGAGAGAGAGAGATAATTGGATTGCAAAGAGAGATAGAGATGAAAAGATAGAGGAAGGTAGGAGAGGAAGGACAAGAGAGAGGACATGAGAGAGAGGAAGAGAGTTACGGGGGAAGAGAGAAAATTCGAGGGCAAATAAAGAGAGAGAGAGAGAGAGGAGAGAGAGAGGAAGGATGAGAGAGAGGAGGAGAGAGGGAGGGAGATGGAAGGATGGAGAGATGGAGTTGGAGGGGGAGAGAAGGAGGGAAGAAGGATTACATAGAGAGTGAGAAGTGGAGAGAGAGATGAAGTGACAAGGGAGATATGGAGAGAGTGTGTATTTGTTTTGGGGTGAGATAAAGAGATAAAGAAGGAGATATGGAGATAAGGAGAGAGGGAGGGATATAGTAACATAGTTGGAGGGTGAAGAGAGAGGGAGATATATATGTGGGAAAGAAATGGAGAGAGAGGAAGGAAGAGGGAGGATGTGAGAGAGTGGAGAGATGGAGGGAAAGAGAGATGTAGTTCGAGGAGGGAGTTAGGGAAGTAGATGGTGATTTATAATCCTATTTGATTGCTTGCACTAGATGCATTAATTTCAGTGTAGATGTTGATTTCAGTGTAGAGGAGGAGAGATGGAGGGAAAGCGAGATGTAGTTGGAGGGGGGAGAGAGGGAAGATGATTTCTTGCACTGGATGCATTGATTTCAGTGCGGATGGTGATTTTTAATCCTATTTTTCTTGCACTATATACATTGATTTTAGTGTAGAGGTTGAGAGAGAGAGAGAGAGAGAGAGAGTAACATAGTTGGATGGTGAAGAGAGAGGGAGATATATATGTGGGAAATAAATGGAGAGAGAGAAAGGAAGAGGGAGGATGTAAGAGAGTGGAGAGATGGAGGGAAAGAGAGATGTAGTTGAAGGGGGGAGATAGGGAAGTAGATGGTGATTTATAATCCTATTTGATTGCTTGCACTAGATGCATTGATATTAGTGTAGATGTTGGTTTCTAATCCTATTTTATTACTTGCACTAGATCCATTGATTTCAATATAGATTTTGATTTATAATCTTATTTGATTACCTGCATTAGATGAATTGATCTCAGTGTAGATGTTGTTTTGTATTATTATTTGATTGTTTGCATTAGGTGCATTGATTTCAGTGTAAGCATACAAAATTATTAACAATGTACATTAATATTTGTGTTATAGTAAATCAACCTATTAATATTGAAGAGAAAGAGAGACAATGTATGATGTTTAGTACAATAGTTCAAGCTAAATATTTAAATGGTTTATTATTTCAATTGTCCTTTTCATATAATCGATATGAAGATATGACAAAACTAACGAGGGTGACAATAAGAATAGAAAAAGAAAATAATTAGATATTGATCACAATGAAGACTATTTGTAATTGACTACATTCTTATTATTTTCATTTTCTATCATTCAATACTATTACATTGTCACTTTGTATTCAAAAAATTTATTTCGTCATTAAATTTATTAACAATATTTATCATCTCAAAAAACTGAGGTAACTAAGAAAATTTTAAAATTAAAATGACCAGATAAATATCAGAGATATTTAGCATATATAAAATTATTATATTTATATTATCTGTATTTACATATTATTGATAAAATTAATCATATTTTCGATAGATTTTCCTTGGCTGCACACCACTGAAACCAGCCTAGATCCATCTTAACTCTGGATCTATCAAGCACTGAGAGGGATCAAATCTCTCGAGGTGCAAACCTTTCCTCAAGTTTTTCACTCAAAAAAAGAGGTTTGCACCTCTAGAGATTTGATCCCTCTCAGCGCTTGATAGATCCAGAGTTAAGATGGATCTAGGCTGGTTGTAAGACTTCAAACAAAAATAATGCAGGGATGTTAACATACCAAGATTCTAAGAATTCCCAAACCATTTTCTCATTAGATTGGCTAGCCTTACATTAATGAAAACAACCCATGATTTGCTTACTATTTCCTTTTCAAATAATGTTTTCATAGTTCTAGAAGGGCCATACACCAAAACACTTATTGAAGGAATCGGGAATAAAAGCCAAAAGAAATTTCAAAACATGCTACATGAATCCACAATTGTTGGGGATTCTTTGAGGATTCTAGCAAATTAACCTAATTAAACCAATGCATAAGCTTAGTGGATTTCTACTATTCCTAGATAATTATTTTCACTTTCACCCTTGATTTCTTTTATTCTTACTACATTGTTATTAATTAATTCATTATTTGTATTGCTCTATTTTGTTTTTTTAGGTTCGAGAGGAATAATTTAACCTCTTTCATGGTAGCTTTCATGGAAATGTGGAGGTAAAATATATGTGTTTAAAGTGAAATTCTCTCCTGTCCTCTTCAAATTTCTCTACTCTCAATCAATTTCATTTTACATTTATTATTTATATATATTTTTAAAACTCATAAACACTAGATTATTGCCATGGGTGTGACCCTTTGTTTTTTAAAATATTAGGCCCCTTATCTATGTTCTATAACCATTTTCAAGTATTAGGGGTTCAGGGAAACTATATTCATATTGAGTTGCGTGGAATTGATGGCTCCAATGTTTGGAAGCATTTTGTGGGTGCCTCCCATCATGGGGTGAGAGTGCAATTCCTACCAACTCATTTTTTCTCTTTAATTTCATCCTGAGCAATAGAAACCACCTTATAATATTGAATAAATAAGATTGAAATCCATCTATTAAGGAATCTAGAATGCACGTAGGCAAGACTCTAAATTGAACAATAAGATAAGATTCATGGTTCTTTCCAAGGATTGTGTGAAGCTCTGTTGAGCATGGATTCTCTTTGGGATAGTTTAATTCCCCCATAAGTGGCTTCCATCCACAACCACTTCCCATGAGGTTTGAACATGAGACCAATTGGGGACTAAATTCCACTCAAACCAATTGGTCTACACCTCATGGGTATGATAAAATTTTACAAGCAAGGGTTTTCATACAATAAATTGGTGTTTGTCTTGAAAAAAACCATAAAAATAGATTATTATTATTATTATAATCATAAACTTTGCAAAACAAGTTTGCAAATATAGAAATACACAAATTATCTAATACCTAATAGATAAACTAGAAATATAGGTGCAAAGCAAATAATCAATACCTCATAAAACAAGTAAACAATTTGTAAATTTTTATTAAAAAAAATATATCCTTGATTTATATTTTGATAGTGAAAAATTCCATAACTCATAAAAGTATAACACTTGAAGCTCCATCAGATTGAAAAATTAAAAAAAATGCAATAACTATAGCAGAGGAAGAAATTATATAGTACATATATAACAACAAACATATGATGGTGATCCTTTCTCTACAAATACAACCAACAATAAAGGATGTTCCATAGCATTTTTCGCCATATTGATAATACAAATATAATTTGATTACAAATAAATATATAGATATGATATTTTGTTTAGATGGATGCTAATGTAGGGACTCTTTTAACCACAATTTTAATTACGAGGTAATTTTTTCATGCCAGACCCATTTAAAGTTATTAATCCTCTCTAAATTATAAAATATCATGTGTCCACCAAATGTTTTTCACAGTGATTATCACATATATTTCAAGATTTTTAAAACAACAACTACTATATATTTCATGCCTCCTGGGAATATCAATGGCGATTTCCAGGATTGAGGAGATTGCGCTTGTGGACGACACTTCTTCCACGACAATTCATCCCCTCTTTTAAGTATAAAAGGTACTAGATGCATTTTGTTAGTTTGTGCAAAATATTCATGAAAACCTTGATTAGCATGCAAAAAAAGAAAAACTTGCTTCCTTAGACAGACATATATGAATTTTCCACAATTGTTGACCAAGAAATCATTTTGGAAGTCTTCTACTTCATCGTCGTTAGGGTATGCTTGATGCCCTTGTCGTGAAGGGTGTTTATTAGAATGAAGCTGGAAAGATATGCCATGAGTCTATGTATCCATACATGCCGTAGTGAATCACACATGTTTTGGACACAAACAAATCATTTTACATTTCAGTAATCTGTAATTATTGTCAATGCCAACCCAAAAGCCTATTACTATAAATTAATTTTATCAAGGGGTGGAGGTTAAGCGCTCATGGTTGCATGAATCTTGAGCCATTAACTCTATCATGTGCTTTTATTTCCATATTTCCTCGAATTTTATCCATCATGCCCAAAATGAAATGTCAAATTAAATTTCAACATATATTTTCTCTCGTAATATTTATATAAAAGGCATATAATAAAAAAAAATTGGACGACCTTTTCTGCCTTTCGCTGCACTTAGGGTTTCTAGTTCTGCAGCAGGGTGGTTCTCGCCTTTACTTGGGCTTGGCCCAATGACCGAATCTGAGGAACCTCCTCCTCCTCCTCCTCCTCCTGAGGTTGAGGCCTTCAAGCTTATGATTTCTTCACAACCGAAGAAGAAGCAGCTTGCCTCCAAATTCATCAAGCGACTAGATGAGATCCCCTCAGTGGCTCTCTCACCTAAGGGTACGATGAAAGTGGCCCTTTCCATTATGGAACAAGTGCTGGTTGGATAGTTCACAGGTATGTGGCCTTCTCCAAAAAATATGGAAGCATGGATCTCTCGAAACTGGAAGCCTCTTATTGCAAACAACATCACTTCATACTTCCTAGGGAAGTGTTTCTTCCTGTTTGAGTTTAACACAAAGGAGGATAAAGACCTGATTTTCAGAAACAGACCCAATTTCATGGGTCCTCAAGGGCTCTACCTAAACCGTTGGACTCCAGACTTCGACCTCTCGGAGGATGTTCCATCTGCCATTCCAGTTTGGTTCAGGCTCCCAAACTTTTCGGTGCACTGTTGGAACTGGGAATCAATGCAGTAAATTAGTAATGCCTTGGGAAATTCATAGACATAGAAAAAAACAAAGATCAATATGATTATGCCAGAATTTGCGTGGAGGTCAATATCAAAGTTGGACTGCCATAAGCCATTAAGCTAATGGTGTGGAACTAGTCCCATCTGCAGAAATTAGACTACGAACATCTGCCATTCAAATTTTGCGGATGTATGAACATGGGCCAAATTCATGGTAGAGCTAGCTGGGAAAGCCACCCTAAATGCAAGGAAAAAAGACAGAAGGGGTTGGGGTTCCTCTAAGGGATGATACTCCGCAGCAGAAGGCTACAGATGTCTTAAAGCCATTCCCACTATTCGCTGAAACCTTGCGATTTGGAAAGGTATTTGGTAGGTCAAAAGCATCCTGAAGATTGATATGTTCACTTGGAAGCTGGGGCACAATAGTATCCTCCTAAAAATTTGCAGCGGTGTGGCTTCCATGGCCCCTCTCAGTGCCCACTCTTTCAACAGTAGGAGGAAAATTCGGTACACATCTTTCTCGAGTGCCACTACGCTTGAAACATACGGAACAAAATTTTGTTGATTTGGAACAATAGCCCCATCCTTCCATCCAAAATCATGAGTTTGTTATCTTTCTCGAGATACTTGTTCCCTAAGTCCTTCCCAGGGAGAGCCTGGCCTTATGAGGGGTGGATGATTATCCCTAAGCTCATTTGCTGGAGGATTTGGCTTGAAAGAAACAATTGGATATTTCAAGAGAAGGCCCTAAACCAATAGCAAATCAGGGTGAAAATCAGAAGTCTATTCAAATAAATAATGTAGGTTAAGGTGAACCAGAAGCGGGCTTGTAGCTTAAACTAGTAAGGGAGGGAGTGGTATCAACAGCTGGGGCTAAATCTTCCCAGGGGACAAAATATGGAGAAGGGCATAGAAGAATGGAAATTTAGGTTAGAGGATGAGGACTTTGAAGGTTGTAGGTGGAGGAATTATCTGCTGCACTTCAGACCAATTCATTTCCCATTTTGCCTCGGGTTTGGGGCCTACCTCGAATAGTCAAGCAGAAGCCATGGCTCTTCTCTAAGGCCTGAAACAACTGCAAAAACATGGAATCAAGGAGGCTCGCGTCATTGGAGATTCACAAAACCTTATTGGCTTGATTGTGAAAAAATCGTTCCCTAAAGATCTCTGCTTGAAACGGTTGTTCGCTCATATTAATAAGCTGATTGTGTCTTTTGACAGACTTCAATTCTTTCATGCCCTTCAGAAAAATAACATAGTTGCGGATCTTGAGGCCAACATTGATGTCCCTTTACAAGCGGGATCTCTCCTCTACGATGAGGGGGATTCATGGGACCCTCTGCCTTAGCCTGCCCCTCTCTCTGTCATGTATTTTTGTCTCTTGATGAGGAAATTTTTTTGTATCAGAAGGTTTGCTAGTCATTGGGATATTACTAGATTGAATGTAAGAAGCAGAGTAGATGATTTTTTCTTGTTCGAAAACACCCTAGACATTGGGTCTCCAGATGTAAAACCACCGAGCATAAGCCTCAAAATTTTTGAATCAATATGAACACACCCATTTCTGTAAAATAAAATATTTATATAAAAGGAAAAATAAGAGCAGGGATTGAATAATGCACACCAGGAAAAAATATTGAAGCTATATTATTATCTTTGGATGCTTCTCAGAAGTGTCATTGTTTTAACTATATTTTTGAGATGCGAGGCTTTACAATGGGTAGGTGAATGAATTATGTAGTGTCCTAAAACAACCAAGATTAGGAGGAAGGGTGAAGAAGGAATTAGAAAGTTCTTACCATTCCAATTACAATGCCTCTACAAATGCCGAGAAATGTCTATGATGTGTGGATATTAGTCCTCATTACAAAAATATTCTTCATCATCATAGAGGTTTTTATACTTACCCATTACTTAAATCTATATCCTACAAATGTTCAAAAAATTTTGAATTTACAGATCCAATGATCTCAGATATTTTTTATTTTAGGTTGAATTCTTGCCATAGTGTCATTAAAGGTGCGACTTAGGGCAATTTTCTGATTCACAAACTAAGTTTTCCTTTGCATGACTTCACAAAGTAAGGTTGAAGCCTATTTCTAAACTGCCAATCTAGCCTAGATGAACTATATGGCCCATTTTTCAATCTCGATTGACTGAACTTCCATAAACTAGCAATACAACCTAGATGAAACTAAATGCTCTAAAATAAATTTTACAAGACTTCTCCAAAATCCCCCTATTACATTGCAAATAATAGACTTTATGGAAAAATACATCTTCAAGATATTACTAGATTTTAGAAATCAAATTCTATTAATAAACTAAAAATAAAAACAATCTCTATTTTGCCACGTGGAATTTGGAACTGCAAGAGTCAAATTCCCCTAAATCTGGGTTTGATTCTTAGGTGTCTAACCTCCTCAAAACCTTGACATGCCATGCAATTTTCCCCTAAAAACATGCCAACTTCCCTTTAAACAAGGAAAGCACTGGAACCTATGAGGTGTTGTTTGGTGGCCTCCGGTTGGGCCACGTGACAACTTCCCATTGGGCCACCAAAATACATTGCAACAAACAAAATTCGGCCAACTCACACTTCAGTATCAAAATTGCAATTTTTCATTCCGGAGTGACACAATTAAAAATTAATAACATAAATGACTAATTAATATACTTGTTGTACTTATGATCTGGTCATATTTTTATTCTTGGACTATAGTAGTCATTTACATTAATCATTATTAATTTTGTCACTTATCTAGTCATATATTTTAGTCCTGAAATAAATTAGTCATTTTAGTTAGTCATTTTTAGTTTGGTCACTTATTATCTAGTTGTATATTTTATCCCTAAAATAAATTAGTCATTTAAGTTAGTCATTTTTAGTTCGGTCACTTTAAATTTCTTAAATTTAGTAGTAATTCACTTGAAATAATTGTGGTGACTAACTTTTTTAGTCACCTAGTCACTAATTTCATAATTTTCTACTTGTGGTATAGTATTTTACGTTGACACAATTGCATTTTTTTAGCAAAAAAAAAATTTGTATCAAGGGTTATCTTCTTGTTCATTACGGTTTAAGAGGTTGTGTCATTACGAGTGATCTATTCATTGCCAACTCTTTTTTTGTGAGAGCACTGCAAGCTCCATGTCAACATGAAGTGTAGATATTGTGAGAAGTTCTTATTGAGGTTTTGCAAATTATCTAGTTGTTCTACATTTGGTATACATGTTAATAAGGGAATTACCCACAAACACACACCCTCGAGACCAATATCTAGTTCTCTAAAAATCAAATGGTACCAATATTATTAGTTAGGGGTGACGGATTCTCCTAAGAGGTTATTTTTTTGGCTTGATGTGTTGTTTTTTTGCCTTGGATACTAAGTGGTTAAGGGCCAAGGGCTTGGGGGGAAATAGATCTAGGGGTTAAGGGTTTAATAAATAAGGGATTTAGGTGTTATGGGTTAAGGGGTTAGGGTTTAAGGTGTTTCGGGGTTATGGATTAAGTTTTTAGGGTCACGAGTTAAGAGAAAAAGGGGTTAGTGCTTAGGGGGTTCATGGACTCTAGGTTAAGAGTTAATGGCTTAAGGTTTAATGCATCAAGGGGTTGATGACTTATGATTTATGAGTGTAGGGGTTAAGATATTATGGCTTTAGGGTTAAGGGATAGGGAATTTAGTGTTTATGGGTTAATGGCTTATTGGTTGTGATAATGGGGCCCCTAATACCCTTATCACCACTATTAGGGGTTATGCTTTCAATTTCTCTTGTTACGTTCTCTCTAGGCCCCCTAGCCCCTATGCAATTAGGTCTTAATCCCCCTTCTCATTCTCTAATGTGTGGATTATATCTCTTAATAAACCATGATTGGACATACCACTTCTACCCATCCATGCTACATGTGTGTCCCCTATTCCTGTTCAATACACCACAAAGTACTCCTCCCACGTCCTTTCAGTCATATCATTCAACTTATCCTAACATTATGGGTGAAATTGGTGTTTATGTTGTAAAGTGAACAGAGAAAAAAATTACTTGTTTTTTCTATTGAGAAGATGTAGAAATTGATTGTCATGATTGGAATGTGTATGGATCAATCTACATTGTCTTGTTTTTCGAGTTTAGACATGAGTAATTATTTGGTCATACTCCAACCTATCGATGGATTTTGGTATCACAAAGTTATCGATGGGAAGTTTGAGAGATTATTTTGAAATCTTGTGTGTTGTGGTATTTAGCTCCTTGAGAATGTGTCTGAAAGATAGCTAGTCCAAAGAGTTGGGGGAATATATGATATCATGTAGGATGGGATGTAGGTAGATATTTTCTATCATGACTTATTGACCCAATTGTTCATGATTTTTGAATCCCCCATGATCTATAGGGATTTGACTCTTCTGTTGGATGTAATTTCCAGAAGGCTACAAATAGAAATGTAATCAACTCAGTTGTTGGAGCCTTAAATTTGGGCATATCTTACTTTCTCGCTATAAGACTGGGAGAGGAAGAGTACCACACCCACTTTTCAGCTAGGTCATATAACTTGTCCAACACCATCAAAGAAGTCATAGAGGAATCCAAGAGGGAGTGGAGGAATTACCAAAATCCATTATTTTTGTGGTTTAGGAGGAATCTTGTCTTCCAAACACTGTTTTTAATCAATTCAATTGTGATATTAGAATTTATCGTGAAAAAAATGTGTTGTTGTTCCAATCCCACCAGATATTTCTGATTAGAATGCATGGGAAACCTTTATAATAATATTCCATGATGTTGAGTAACTAAGTTTTGAAAATTTATCCCAGGATTAGACAGGACCACGAGGCTATCATGTTCAATTTTGCAAGGGTGGTGGTGATGACCTACACTGTGTTGGGACAAGAGATAAATAAGTGTGAAGAAATATCATCATATGACTTTCCTAAAACATAGATGTTGGGTTGATTCGTAAACTATCATGGATATTTCTTGTGAACAAAATGTGTTGTTGTTCCAATCCCGCCAGATATTGCTGATTAGAATGCATGGGAAACCTTTTTAATAATCTTCCATGCTGTTGTGTAACTAAGTTTTGAAATTTTATTCCAAGCTTAGATAGGACCATGAGCCTATCATGTATAATTTTTCAAGGGTGGTGGTGATGACCTGTAATGTATTGGGACAAGAGATAAATAAATGTGAAGAAATGTCATCATATGACTTGCATAAAGGATATATGTTGGGGTGATTCATAAACTATCATGGATATTTATTGTGAAAAAAATGTGTTGCTCTTCCTATCCCACTAGATATTGCTAATTAGAATGCATGGGAAACCTTTTTAATAATCTTCCATGATGTTTTGTAACTAAGTTTTGAAATATTGTTCCAAGCTTAGATAGGAACATAAGACTATCATGTTCAATTTTGCAAGGTTGGTGGTGATGACCCACACTGTGTTGGGACAATATATAAATTAGTGTGAATAAATATCATCATATGACTTGCCTAAAGCATATATGCTGGGGTGATTCGTAAACTATCATGGATATTTCTCATGAAATAAATGTGTTGTTGTTCCAATCCCACCAGATATTACTGATTAGAATGCGTGGGAAACCTTTTTAATAATCTACCATGATGTTGTGTAAGTAAGTTTTGAAATTTTATTCCAAGCTTAGATAGGACCACGAGCCTATCATGTTCAATTTTTCAAGGCGGGTGGTGATGACTTCCACTGTGTTGGGACAAGAGATAAATAAGTGTGAAGAAATATCATCATATGAGTTGAATAAATGATAGATGTTGGGGTGATTCATAAACTATCATGGATATTTCTCATGAACAAAATGTGTTGCTATTCCAATCCCACCAGATATTGTTGATTAGAATGCATGGGAAACCTTTTTAATAATCTTCCATGATGTTGTGTAACTAATTTTTGAAATTTTGTTCCAAGCTTAGATAGGACCACAAGCCTTTCATGTTCAGTTTTGCAAGGGTGGTGGTGATGAACCGCACTGTGTTGGGACAAGATATAAATAAATGTGAAGAAATATCATCATATGACTTGCATAAAGGATATATGTTGGGGTGATTCATAAACTATCAAGGATATTTTTCGTGAACAAAATGTGTTGTTGTTCCAATCTCGCCAGATATTTCTAGTTAGAATGCATGGGAAACCTTTATAATAATTTTCCATGATGTTGAGTAACTAAGTTTTGAAATTTTCTTCCAAGCTTAGATAGGACCACGAGCCTATCATGTTCAAATTTTTTGAATATTCTGCATGCTCAATCTTCTGCTCAGGTTCCACCCTCCTTTGGATCTTCTATCTCCACACATACTGAATTTGCAAACCATATTATAGATATGTGGTCTATAGTGTAGAAGAAAACCTTGCTCTAAGGGTCACAACCGCTCTTCTTCTATGTAAATTTTTCCTAGTATTAAGGGCATACCTTATGACTCAACATGCTAGGAAATTGTCCTAACTAGGGTACTATACTTATGTACTTCTAATTGTTGTAGAACAAACCCTATCCACCCATAGAAAAAAACACGACTCTTGCCTCTATAAGAGACTTGACTTAGCTCATATGGATCCATAGATTCTGGGAATTCTTTGATTGAGTATTGATATGAAATTTAGATCTCAATATCTACCCTCAAACTAGGGTTACATAATTCAATATTACGCTTGCATCTACTTTTGTTCTGGCTCTAAATTAAAGTGCAATTCCTCCTCCAATTATGTTGGTCTTTATCATAGACCTTGCGACTTACTAACCACCAGAAGACAAGATTGTATCGACCCTCTCTTCTATTTCATGTATAAAATCTAACCAATGAGATTCAATATGATCTTTTAATGTGATAAACAAGATACTAAATCCTTCCTACAATTTGAGGAAACAAAACACGATCGCACAATCACATATAAGTAAGAGAAAGAAATTATCAATCATACAACACAAGATGTATCTGGGGAAACAAAATGCTCAAAACCCCTCTATCTCTATTATGTATTAAGTCAAGGAATCATGAAACAATACAATTCTTAATCTCTCATGAGACTCTCCAGTACTCTACCAATTGTCTCCTACTAATCTAGAAAAAATCGGTCTAGTACTTAGCCAATTCTCGAACTTCCTTTAGCCTGCCTTCATCATGCGATTCTTAGGGAATTAGGTCCCTATTAATTAGGAAAATTAGCCTTCCTTGATTGCGCAATCCATCATGGCATCCCAATGAATTTATAATTACACGTGGGAAATTTTGTATAAATACAACTGATATTTATGTTCCCTTTAACCTCTGTCTCAATTGGGTCTTCCTCGGAACTGACATGCATGCAAAAATTAATATTTAATTATAATTTATTTGATTTTTCACTCATTGTGAATTAAATCTAATTTAATTAAGTGGACCTCTCACTAGCTCATCACTCAGTTATAACTAGTTAAATTGATTTTAATTCAATTAATTGAGTTAACTGATTCACACCTACATCCCACTAATGCATTAACTGCAACTAGACCCCCAAAATATTATAATACCTCTAGATGCCTCATCTTAGACCCTCGTGATCTAGACATATTCAAGAATGCAATAAAATACATAAATAAACATAAACACAGAGATGCACTAGGAATAACACTTCATTTCATTAATATCAAATACTGAAAAATTCTTACAGACAGAATGGAAAACAAACTAGCTCGGGAGATGGTATCTTATCTATAAGAAGAGATATGGAAACTAAATGCCTTTGAATTGTGTTACAATAAGGCTCAAAGGCCTTTTCATTATTGAAAAATAAGAGAAAAACCTAACATGAGGAGATGTAACACCAAGAGTTTATGGGCCTTGTTGGGGGTAGTTTGGCAGCCAACTTCCCGAGGTCGTAACTTGGTCATATGATCTTTGTTTGACACACATGATCATATGATCCGAAAAATGCTCCATAAGTTCAGGACCCAAAAAAATGAAAAAAATAGTAAATTGTGCTATAATTAAGGAAGGTGAAAATCTAAAAGAGACAATGGTGAGGGCCCAGATGGAATAGGCAGGTGGCCACCAATATCCACCTCAATCACCTCAACTCAAATTTATTGAGATAACTGAGTCACCATGACTTAGTTAACTGACCCAAGTTTCTATGAGATGAAATTACAATTTATTGTCTAATTTATGTAAGAGAAAAATAAATTAGATGCCTCATTTTACTCACTACTAGTACATCAAAATTCCTCACCAGTGTGGGTGCATTTCTTTTTTCCTTTCTAGTTGCCAATTTCATTGTTTCTTGTTGCAAATTTCAAAACTCCCTCTGAATAAGAAAGGAATTAAATATATCCTGATCCGGTACCTTTGGAATTATGCATGCAACACTTCTCTAGTGTTTTCTGCACCTGCAAATCCTAAAACTAAATAGCCTCTGAAAAACTGAATCAATATAATTATTTTTTCATCAAAGTCTTCTAACTCCTACTAGCTACTGCACTTGTCTACTGGACTCTCTACGTTGCTGCTGAAATTTGCATCCGTGCCCTTTGCATTATTGCCAACTCTAATATATGCTCTAGTATTTGACATCGTCACTCTGATTTATGTCTTCTTGATGTTTGACTGTATCAATATAATTGATCCTTCTTGTTACTATTGTACTGTGGACTCCTCGCAGCTAGGTTCGATCCATGAGACACACCATCTTAATGGACCCTGCCAAAATTTCTGATCTTGGGATTATGTCTACACATCACCCCGCCTTTCACCTAGAGGTATGGCTGCATGTGCTCCCTCTTCCCATCTAGCTTAAAATTCTCCCCTCGTGGATGTATCTGCTTGAGTGGATGCTTCCACTTGGTCTCCTCTCTGCTTCTCCAATTGTGGCTGCTCCACAACCTTCTGAGACTGCTTCTAAGGTTGCATGTTGAGAGGTAATTTGTACTCCTTCTCAACAACTAAGTCTCTAACCTCTGCTTTTCTCCTCAAAGCTTTGCAGGCATCTGGTACCTCAAGTGCATATATTTTCTTGACTTGCGCACATTGTAATTGTCCCCCCATTACAAAATTTTCTAAAAAATAGTTGATTTTAAATCGACGATATCTCCCTCATCCGAGCTCCAAATTTATTTTCCATTTGGGTAGTTTTTGGCAAGGAATCCAAATATGCTATTTTTTTTTGAAAATCTTACACCAAAATTTCATATATTCTTTTCAAACTTGCCGCCCAAAAAAATCCTTCTTTGATACCACGTAGAAAATCTAACCAACGAGATTCAATTTGATCTTGTAATGTAATAAAACAAGATATTGAATCCTTCCTACAATTTTTAGAAACAAAACATGATCGCACAATCACATATAAGTAAGAGAAATAAATTATCAATCACACAACACAAGATGTATTTTGGGAAATCAACTACTCAAAAACACTCTATCTCTATTGTTTATTAAGTCAATGAATCATGAAACAATGCTTAATCTCTCATGAGATTCTCCAACACTTTTCCAAGTGTCTCCCACTGATCTAGGCAAACTCAGTCTAGTACTTAGCCAATTATCAACCTTCCTTAAGCCTGCCTTACTCATGCAATTCCTAGGGAATTAGCTCGCTATTAATTAGGAAAACTAGTCTTCCTTGATTGCACAATCCATCATGGCATCCCAATGACTTTATAATTGCACATGGGAAATTTTGTATAAATACAACTACTATTTATGTTCCGTTTAACCTTTGTCTCAACTGGGTCTTCCTCGGAACTGACATGCATGCAGCTATTAATAGCGAATTATCAGTTATCTGATTGATCACTCATTGTGAATTAAATCTAATTTAATTCATAAACTGATTTTAACTCATTTAATTGAGTTAACTAATTCACACCTGCACCGCACTAATGCATCAACTACAAGTGGACTCCAAAATTATTAGATTAATACATCTACATGTCTCATCTTAGACCCTCAACTCGAATTTCTTGAGCTAACTCAGTCATCATGACTTAGTTAACTGGAAAAATTTGTTATGAGATGAAATTACAATTTATTGTCCAATTTATTTAAGGGAAAAATAAATTAGACGTCCCACATTCCTCACTCCTTGTGCATCAAAATTCCTCACCAGTGTGGGTGCATTTTTTTTGTCCTTTCTTTTTTCCAATTTCAATGTTTCTTGTTGCAGATTTCAACATTTCAGAATTTGATGTGGCTTTCACACAAATACACCATTGAAATCACATGCCCATATTCTCATGTGCAACCTATCTTAAGCTCGATCTACCATAAGAGAACCAACAATATGTCATCTTACTTCCTAGCTCGAACCGACCATTAAGGTATGAAAAATACTTGTGAATCCTCACATGATGATCTTGCTCTTGGATGATAATCATGGGCCTCCCTTTAGAAACCCTTACTCATCCCTCTTACTCGACCTACTTTGGGACTACAACTCTCTTCACCCCCTTCATCAAATGAGATCCTTCTCACTTGATGTTCTTTCCTTCATCTTAAGGCCTCCTTAAATAGTTTTTCCTAGACCTCTTAAGAATCCTCTAGAACTTACGGATTTTATCCACTTAGACCTTAGGAAATATTAATTTTCCTTTTTAATTTAATTTTAGATTTTAAGCCGCATATTGGGTCCAAAATACCTTTTGTTGGTTTCTTTGCCCACAAATCCTTTTGTGACCAAACTCACACAAACCCAGATAACTAGGCTTGCGGAGTACATCCCATGCTACAGAATTCAACAACATAGTCTAGTTTTAGTAGCCGTAACTCAGTCAAGCTCTTGTATTCAAGTGAGGGCTTGGTTGGGTTCGCAAGCTCAAAATTAAGTAAGGGTAGTTGTGAGCGCATGATAGCTAGGGAGGGTCAGGGCATGCACATTAGGAATGAAAATTCATGCTAACACATTTTGGACAATGTCAATGCACGATGAAGTGTGTTACGGAGTGTCGGGGCATATCAAGGGATAACTAGGTCAAAATGCATGGAAAGGAACAAATAAGAGTGTGTTCCAGGGAGTTTTAACGAATTCAAGTGTGCCAAGGACAAAGTGTGTTAGGATAAGTTCATAATAGGATTTACAATAGGCAAGCCTACGGTTTTTATACGGGGCTTGACATAACATTTTTATACAAAGGGAGATCACTTTGTGCTAGGCACAACATTGTTTTTCCTTTAGATATTTTTTTTATATGAGATGTGGCACACTTTGGCTACATGCTCATGTTTTAAAATATTCTAGATAATTGCATATTGCACATTGTTGTGTATAAGTTTTGGGGAGATCAACCTGTGTCGGCTTATATCTTGTGTGCCTTGTGCATCTTGTGGTTCTCACAACTCTCAGTTAATGTTCTATTGTTTATATGAACTGAACATACATGTGAAATATTTCCTATGTAAGCTATGTTTCTTACTTTTTTTATGGCCATGGCTAGATCATATGATCCTTGTCTTGGTAACAAGTCAAGTGAGACAAGTTGAGCTTGGACATGAGTGGCATAAGATGAATTATAGGTAGTTCTCAGATGAACAAGGCACAATATACTTATAGTAGGTGCAATTGGTAAAGTTGTTATGTTGAAGCAAGCCAATATTGTCACATGAACTGCAGTAGCCAAGGAATTAATTGGGTTCCCAAGTCATGAAAAAAATGTAAAGGATAGCTTTGAGGACATGAGTGCCAAGCATGCGAGGGAATGCTAAGATGTTTCATATAGTGCGAAGGCATGTTAAACATGCTAAGATGTGCCAAGTGATAAGGCATGCCAAGATGTGCAATGGTGTGTAAATGTGTGCCAGGGACTGTCAAGCCAAAAAAAGGGAGAAATAAGTTAAACTACAAGGAAATTAACACATAAGAGGGTTAATAAGTCATCAATTTACCTTTTCCAAGAGGGGCATGCTAGGCACACCAAAACTAGGTGCCAATAAGTGCCAAGTGCAAAGTCTTAATGCATTATAAGTTCAAAGTCTTCCTTTGTTGCTTCTGATCTACCTTCCAAATGTTGATCTCAAATAAATTTAATATTAAACCATGCCAATATACCAAGGCATGTCAAAATATTCCATACATTCTAAGACTTTCCAAGTGCCAACATGTGCCGAGTGCCAATATGTGTCACAGAGTATTATGCATGCTATGAAGTGGAAGGGCATGTTGAAGAGTGCTAAGGTGTGCTAGAGAGTGATAATGCATGTTGAGGAGTGTTAAGGAGTACTGGGACAAAACATTAAGGGAGCACTAGGTCAAAATTCATGGAAGTTAATGAATATGAGGAATGTGTGCCAGGGACTAGTGTTAATGAGTACTAGCTGTCATACCAAGGAGGGAATGACAAGGTATGATAAGGTTTGGTAAGGAATGATAGGGTATATCAAGGCATGTAAAGAAGTATCAAAGTGTGCTTGGGAGTTCTAGGTTGTGCTAATTATATGTGCAAAATAGTGCCAAGATATGCCAATATATGCTAGGTGCTAAAAATGTTCAAGGTGCCATGATATGTCAATATGTGTCAAGAATTTTCAAGGAAACAAAAGGAAGAACCAATAAGAGGGTTATAAGTAGAGAATTTATCTTTTTCAAAAGGGGCATGCTAACCACATTAATAATAGGTCCCAATACATGAGAAGTGGAATTGTGTTCCAAGTGCTAATGTATGTCAATGCATTCAAACAAGGTGTTCCAGGGAATGCTAGGGACTGCATGCATGCCAACACATGTTATGAGAGTTCTATGTTGTGATAGCGCATTCCACCATGTGCTTGGACATCAATGTCATGACAAGATCTTCTAGGTACAAATATGTTCCAAGACATGTGTGGTGCTAAGAAATGTTAGTGTGTGCCATAGCATTAATTTAAGGTGTGCCTAGAATGTTGAGGAGTGTTAGGTCTTTCTCATTAATATAATTGATAGAGCTTGATTATGTATTAAATAATATATTTCCTACACACACTAATGCGACTTTATCTAAAGATAATTTTCTAGATAGTAAACTAAATAGATATGAATCATGTGTTGAATCATAGGAAAGCTCTATTCGACTAGTCATTACTTGAGGGAAATGATACACCATTAGGGGAATTTTGAGGTCCAAAATGGGCCTCCTCAGGAAATTATAAAATAATAGGGGAAATAATAGAATAATATTTGATTACATCATGAAATTTTAGAGGGGAAAAAGAAAAAACTACTTTTTCAACTTATCTCCTAAAGTTTTTACTCGAATTTTGAGTGGGAGTACTCGTTGGATGCACAATTTAATTACACATCCAAGGAGTACCCATGTTGCATAATTTCGATGGACCCTGCTACACGAAAAATGAGAAATACATGAAAAACATGATTGCAATCACGTTTTTCATGTATTTATCACTTTTCGTGTAGCAGGGTCCATCGAAAGTATGCAACATGGGTACTCCTTGGATGAGGAATTAAATTTTGCATCCAATGAGTATTCCTGCTCAAAATTTGAGTAAAAACTTTGGGAGATAAGTTGAAAATACGAGTTGAAAAAATAGTTTTATTATTTTATTATTTTTTAATATTTGTACTCTTTTACTTAAAAAATGGTGAATCATCCCCCATGGTTGACATCATCATCTTGAATCCTATTGGTTCTTATGAAGTTCATTTTTGTTGTACATTTTTATTAGGAGACCCATTTTAGACCTCAAAATTCCCCTAATGCACTAATTACTTCATAAAAATATGACTGACTCTAACCACTATGGCCTTAGACATATTATAAAAAATACTCCACAATAATGGTATTAAATCGTTCTCTTTTGAAAAAATGTATATTAACAAGCACATAAAATCATCAAAAAATCCTTGGAATGATCAATGGTGACAAACATTTTTTGACCGTCACCAAAAGTAACAAAAATAACATTGGTGAGGGTCATTGAAAGTTCATCACTAGAAGTGTCACCAAAGAGAGAATTAGTGATGGGCCTTTAATGACCCTCACCAAAAGTGTCATTGAAAATGGCTTTGGTGATGAACCTTAAAGGACCATCACTATATATAATTATAGTGACACTTTTTTAAGGATCGTCAACATATGTGACATTGGTGACGGACCTTAAAGGTCCATCACAAGCATGGCCCTCACCAATGTCTTTTTTTCTTGTAGTGTATACTAGAGTGAAAAGGATTAACTGAAAAGATAAAATCAATTAGAGTAGGCAAAACCAGTTAAAACCCAACATCACTATTTGACCATGTCTCTCTTTGACAAGGAGCATATTTTCCATATGAGTATCATCAACCAAAAGAATGAAAGATTCGTGAAAGAGAAGGAATAAACCAAAAACCAAGTGTTGATAGAAGAACAACTTCAAAAGCCAAACACAGTCTCATGCGGAAACTAACCTAAGATTGGAAACAAGGAAAGGAAAGAAGGAGAATGGAAAAAAAATGAATGGAAGCAAACCAAATCAAAGAACAACAAAAATCAAACACTACTCCTACTCCTTGTCAATTTCTGGTAACATCAGATGTGTTATAAATCTCAAATTTTGCAAGGAGGCTTAGACACATGCATTCCAAAATACCGAGAAAGAGGTTTGGGAAATGGGTTTTATTAAAATAATTAATTATTTTTAATGGGAGACTAAGTCTATACTTAGGGAATTAAAATAATTAAAGTATATTAATAGAATTGGGTGTGAAACTTCTAGAAAAAGATGGAGATGGAGTAAATATGATCTAAGTCATTGATTATGTTTTAATATGGGTCATTGGTTATCCAATACAAATATTATAAGGAGTGAGTCTAGAGATCGATTTCTCAAGTGAGCAATGCAGAGTAGCTAGAGAGATCATGAAGTTGATTCGATTGCAGTGAGGGGCAATGATAGTTTCGGTTGGAAGATCTTTTCATGAGCTAGGAATATATTACATAGAAGACAAAGAAGAGGACGCAGAAGAGGAAGTGTAAGGGCTACGTTGGGCAGTGCAGAGCCATGCAAAGGTAGCATTGAGCCTTTAAAGAGATCCACAATCTTGATGAGGATAAGTCAGATCTAGTGCTAAAGTGTCGGGGTGTGAGACCAGAGGGGCAGAATATTAGCATCCATCCAAAAAAACGACCAATAGAAGGAGGTCATGCAGTCCCCAGCCAGAGTGACGCAGATTTTCACAAAGGCTACGCAAAGGTAGCGTGGGGCTGTCCAGCTCAGTCTTGGCAAATGTCGGATGTCCAGTGTTAGTGTGATGTAATCCTCACTAATTATCTCTCAGTCATATCCTCTGTGGATAGCCAGATTTGAGCACCTAGTTGTATTTAGAAAAACTTCTACTGAATAATACAAACCCTCAGTTGTTGCCCCAGTTTTCCAACATTGGGTTTTTCCAAGGACTTAATCCAAAAATAACGGCGTCATGTCTGTCTAATTTTCTTGCTTAGATCTTATTTCCGAATTTATTTTTTGTACTTTATTTAATTAAGCTTTCAGTGTATTTGATTTAGTATTTACTTATAGAACAGAGTAAATAAATTGTACAATTTATCAAATAGGAGAAGTAATATCAGTTTCTTACAATAGGATTCGGGACCTAGGAATTTTTTCACTCCTAACTTAAGAAGAACATAGGGCAGACTCACGTAAAGTGATACTTCCAATGAAACCATCGACGTGTTGGTTGGCCTATGTGGGCGAGGAATACATGTTAAGAAATATAAGTAAGAAAAGCATGCAACAAGAAAGATAAGACAATGTAAACCAAAATGTTCGAAGTTTGAAAGAATGCGCGGAAAAGTAAGAACAAAAAGTGCAAGGAAGACATTATGTGGTTGTGTCATGGTGTCCTAACACAATGCGAGCCAAATACTTACAAATGAAAACTTTTGAACTGCGAGGTCGAGAAAACATAAAGAAAGAAAAAAATTAGTTCTACCACGGTGCTCGCCAAATACGACTCCTCCAATGATTGAGCGATAAGATCATGAAAAGTATATGGAGGATGCAAAAATTGTAAAAAAAGGATTTTCAATATGTTCGGTAGAGTGATGAGTAGCCAAGATAGGGCCAAAATTCTTTTGATAAGTGATGGAACTTGCCTCAAGAATGAGAGAACCTGACATAACCATTAGCTCAGGTTGAAGTGTCTCGACAGCTTGAGGAAGTTCCAACTCATCGAAAGATAGATCATCAAAGATAGGTGTCTTGGAGAAATCGACAGTGGAAAAATCATCACTGTGACTAGCTGAATCAAAGAACAAGTGACGAAGGCCATGATAAGAAAATTCAAGATCACCAACATAAGCATCCTCATAATATGATGAATCGTATAGATGGGAATATGCAAAGTGAGAAATTTCACCCTTTATGTTTCCACAAATGTATGGTGAGGAGTTGGGAATATATGTGATAGAAAATTCATCCTCTTCGCATTTAGATGAAAAAATTGCATTCCATAAATTATATGAATTATTGGAAGTATGAGTAGTATCAAAAAATAAATGTTCATAAGCTTCAAACAGAATGATAGAATCACGAAAAATTTCAGGATAATGTAGAAGAGTTGCGGAAGGAAGAGAGCCATCCTTCATCACAGATCCTTGTTTGACTCTTGAATCCCATACATACTCATCGAAAATGACATTGCAGGGTTGCTGCTCAACAAAAACTCCATCTGACACTTCATCCTCATGAACATCAAAGAAGATATTTGAAACAAATGAACACACAAACTCACAATTCAAAGGATCAAAGGGACCGAAGGGTGGAGGATGCGAAGAAAAAGCTTCATCACACTCATCAAGTTTGCAGTCCAAAACTACGCAGGGGTTATGAGTATGTAAGGTGGGAAGAGGTGGTGATAGTTCAAAAAAAAAATTATGAAATTTTCCCACCTTAACTTATGGGACTAGAGTTGTTTAAAGAGAAGCATACGGAGGATCACTTGGAACAAAAACATTATCTGTCACAGATTTGGTAGCTTTAGTCTCATGATAAGATGGGAGTGACTTGAAAAATTCAAAGTCTTGCGAAGTAAGTGAAATGCAAAAAATATGTATAAATGTTTCACTCAAGATATCCCAATCAAATTAATTTCCTGGAAATTCACAACAAATATGTACAAAACAATTGTGAAACTAGTGTAGCGATTCATCGGGTGATTTTCGTAATTATGAAATTTTATTGCATAGATGTTCGTGATCATATCTGTAAAAATCATGGAACAATTTTTTGACAAAGTGTTCTAAAGAGTGAATGGAGGCATTGGTCAATGTGTGACACCATTTTCTTACACGCCCTTGAAATGTGATAATAACAACCAACGAACAACATTGTTAAGGGGGATGTTTCACTCTATGCAAAATTGAAGAGAATGATTGGTATCACTCAAGCAAGTTTGTTTCACCCTTGCCATAAAATTTAAAATGTGACAAGTCATCAATGAAAAAAATTGTCACTTTTAATTTTATATGTCTATAAAAACATGTCGGGAGTAGGATTTGGGAAGAAGTCATGAAATGAGTGCGGAAATTTAAGACAGACTTCAAGGGCTTAGATTTTCATCTAGCCCTCCTAGCGCTAGAAATGTTGACGGTGTTGGACCCACCAACATTCAGGGGATCTCCCCGATATGAAGTCCCAACTAGACCTCACACTGTTTGGAGTAGGAGTCCCAACAGTGTGGCATTTAATGATATGCCTTGGATTGAAAAATACATTTAGTGGTGCATGGTGTCTTTGGTTAAAGAAAGGATGTGACCCCACGAAAATTCAATATCATTCATGAGCAGTTCTAACACGTGGAGGGAAAATGAATTGCACTCCTTGGAAGCCTGTAATAATACGCAACTTGGAAGGAGCACATGAGATAAAAGACATCACACAAACTAAGAATCAGAATAGTCCACAAATTAAAGGTTATGGGTCAAAGCATCAACATGCATTCAACAAGATTCATATAAATGTAAAGAAAATAGTTCATAAGAATATGCGTAAGTTAAACAACATAAATCACAAATATAACAAGAATAGTCCTACTAAATTTACAATAAATGCATGAATATGTACCGACTATGATTTTATCATAAGTGAAAGTTCAATTCATACATACAACATGATGAACCACTTGCCCCAATAGTGGAATGTGAAGTCAAAAACACCTGCTCCTCCAAAACAATTATACTCCCTCTACGCTACGGAGAAGCCAAGGCTGAAAAAAATCCCAATGATCTAGGTGGATATTGTTGTCCACCCACCTATTCCACTTGGGGCCCCACCATTGTCTCTTTCAGTTTTTCAATTTCCTTTATTATAGCAAAATTTACTATTTTTAGTAGTTTTTCGGGTCCTGAACTTCTGGAGTCATTTTGAGGCCCTAAATGACGGTTTTGGGAAACACCGGGAGCAACATGGGTCCATGGACTGGTGTTCCTCACTCAAATGTTGTATTACTCGAATAGATATTTCTAACAAGGTGTGGTGCATATCAAACAAAGATCGTATGCCAAATTTACATCACCGGGAAGTTGATGTACCAATTTACCCTAGCGGGGCCCATAGTTTTGGTGCTTCATCCCCCAATTCAAATATTAAAAGTTGTGGGTGGTATGTGGTCAACCAAAAACCATTAAACCGCCAAAATTCTATTACAACAACCCTAACCAAATTAAGCAAATCCTCATCTGAGAAAACATAGGAGGATGATATTTGAACTATTTCTATTTACATTCAATAGAAGTAGAGACAAAATAAAGAAGACACAAAATGAGTTGTAGACCAGTGTGAAGTATGCCAACCTAGATGAGATGGAGCACTTGGGCACCTCTATATGTCAAGTATAGGTCACCCTTGAACCCAGACTGGGAATTCACTTGCCTATCTGCAAAAAAATGGAATCGGGCAGATTCATAAAAGTAAGGCCACTATATTAATAAAGAGATAGACCACCAAAAATGTAGATAGAAAACTAGCATAGTATTGCCTAGGTTAGACTCAACATAATGGTCTCCATTAGGTGGATTCAAATTTCTGGTAAGGTGTTTTCAACCGCTTCTGAATTGTTGTAATTCCCATGGCCTCAAAACCCTGAATGTTTTCGTTCACTGAGTGTAGCTTCTCCTGAAAGGTGGAACCATGGTTAAACGATGTATAAGTATGCATAAGAACTGTAACAAAATTGTACAAGCCCTATTACCCTAAGGACCCAGGAGGGATTGAATTTCAAAGAGAAAATGATGTTGAGATTCCTCAGGTCTACTTACCGATATCAAATGCTGAATTTCATAGGTATCTCCATTACCATAAAGGACAGGACAAAATTGGGGTTGCAGAGCTTCTCCTCCAAACAAGAAGAGGAGAAAATGATCGACGACGACGAGACATAGAGAATTTGTTACAGTAACCCTACATGAAATAATATGTACCTTCAAATTTCTTTGCCAGAGATCAAACATGAAAGAGATTTCATGTGGTTGCTTTAACCGCAGACACATTAGAGGAAATTTCAACCTAAAAGAGGCCTCACAAGGAAAATTAATAAAATAATAGGAAAATAATAAAATAATAGCTATGAATTTTGGAACTAAATTTCGCATCCAATGAGTACCCATTATGCATACTTTTAAGAAGACCCACATTGTTAAAAATTTAAGATTATAAAAGTGTGTTCAACATAATTTTTTTTAATGTATCTTCAATTTTTATTAATGTGGCTCTTCACAAAAGTATGCATAATTGGTACTCGTTGGATGCTAAATTTAATTCCTCATCCAATGATTGTCTACACTTGAAATTTGAGTATACCTATAAGGATATAAGCCAAAAATAGAAATAAAAAAATAGATTTAAAAAAAAAAAATCCCTCCAATATATTTAGATTTACTTCTTTTTAAATTTAAAGGACTTTGATTGGTTCACATATTATGTACATGAAAATTTCATGGGCACTTTTATGCTAAAATTTCCTCTAATTCCTATAGGGTGGGTACAATGGATAGGTTCGAGAACCATCCATCATTTTTTCTATGCCAATGAAAAATAAACCTCTGGGGTTAGGTTCGAGATCATAACGTTAAACAATATAAAAATTAATGAAATGTATAGCGGTTTGACCCCTTTGATGGAAAAAAAACCAAAGTTGTATTCATATCTACCATCAATTGAAATGTGAATGGGACTTACAATAATATTTAGGGATTGAACCCGTGTGTTTCGGGAAATAACTCCCTAGAGGTCGTTGGGTCAAAAACCTCAACAGATCAGGGCATGATGTTCAAGAAGGACTCACACAACCAAACTTGTATGCTAAAAACTAGATAACATCGATTGTAGAACTCACCCGTAGATCCTACGTTTGATGTAGATCCCACGGGATCCAAACCCCCAGCAACCATTCTTCCTCTTCAACCTGGAAATCAAGAAAGAACATGCACGGAAATCTAGTTGTACAGCATATATCTCTCCTAAATGTTAGTGTAATCCATGTGAAACATCATATAAACAATAATAAATGCTTAATTAACAATTGTTTCACATATGCAAGCAGATATTAACACGTGAATTCGGGAACAAGATGGTTCTTCTTCATTACGAACAACATGTACAATAATAGAAAGGTGGAGAGGTCACCTAAATCCTTCCACGATCTTCGAACAGACCGTTGTCCGGATCCATCCCGCCCTTTCCTTGCTAGGATACTTTCAAGACTTGTGCACATGAGATGACATATAAGCTGATGAACATCTCCAGGAAACAAGGGTTTCCTGTAAAAATTTGGGAAGTGCAGGAGGCACGGGAAATCAGACTTGAATTGGGGCTTCAACAGAGTATAATGTCTATAATTTTCTCTCTCCCTTAGGCCATGCACATGAGGGGATTTTATACTCCCTCAAAGTAGTTTCAATCTGTTGGAAACAGTTGGCCACGGGCTGGGGTGGTTGAATTACGGGAATAACCATCAACCCAACCTCGAAAATAGGGATTTTTATATATTTTTTAATGATTTTAATGGCATACGCGGAAAAGTATCTCTGGACTCGCGTATACACGTGGAAAAGTCTGGGCATACCCACGTATGGGATTTTAAACACTATTTTTTATGAACTTTATTCAAGTCTGTGGGAATGGGTGCCCAAGGCCAAAGAGACAATCATGAATCACATGAGGGTGAAAAATGATGCTATAACAGATGCCCCCTAATATATGAGGTCAGAAAGGGTACACGATGGCCGAAATATATTATGTGAATAGAAAGAACTTCGCGAGGACAAGAAAGGACCTCACCATATTTCAGCCTGCCAAAAACCAATGAAAGAAAACAAAGAGTAAACTCATGTCTGAGGCGGGCATACCCATGCTTAGTCAAAAATATATCCATATAGAAAGTACATAATAGATCTAGAATGTATACAAGTATAATTGAACTGAAAATACACAATGAATCATCTGAGCACGACCCAGAAATACAAGTCAGAATCAATGTCCAAGTATCACATATATCAAACTGATCAATAGTGCTGAAAATGGATTTCTGATCACAAAAGTAACTGAATCTCCAGGTACCAAATAATAAGGGGTGGAACACATGGTAAAATCATGCAACTCGGGAGCCAACATATAGGATGTTGTTGTACAGACACTGCAACATATAAGGGTGAATGACATCACTGGCAGAAACTGAATGGACTGTCAAAAGTGAACCGAAAGATGCTGATGCAACCCGAGGTCTTCACCGATCTCGATGGCACAATTCTACACAGTGGGAATAAATGAGCTGAAGTCGACCATGTGAGAAATCGTTGGATTACCGGTCAATAATGTATACCATTAACCAACGCGAGACAACCCACCAATAATGAAAATGAGTGTCAAGGTGCCCCAGTACAATCTAACAAGTGCGAATAAATGAGTTGAAGTCGAACACTTGGAAGAATCTACCAATCAGGAGGCAATGATGAATCCCCACTATCAATAGCGAAGAGTCTGCCGCTGATGACTGCAAACCATAAGGTACTGACAAAAGACTCTAGACCTTATTCCCAGAGCAATGAGTCATATTCGATGGGAAAAGATCTGCTGGAAGGAAGGCATTAAGGCATCCCACATCAGTCCAGTGCGAGTGTAACCCGCAGGCCAATATTTGGAAGGAATCGAACGAAGCAGAGTGACAGAACCAAACCGAAGTAAGTTTCCGACATACACAAGATGAAGCTAGCACACGGAAGAAACCCTCTAAACCAACCAATAATGAAAGTTGACACAGAGGTGAGATATCCACCGATAGGGTCAAATGGAAATCAAGGTACTGCACAAATCCCAAGTGTGATAATGTATGCTGACGTCGAACACAGGGGAAACCACTTAGTCAAAGACCCATAATGATGATCAAATGCTGAGCACAAGGTCACCTATCAATGATGGAAATAGGGCCAGGGTGCGGCTCTAGGTTTACTCTCAGAGCAATATGTCGTAGTCGATGACAGACAAACCCGCCAGCAAGAAGTCAATGGAGAGCTTCTCAAACCAGCTCGAGCAGAAGACCAAAACATATTATGTGATAGAACAAGATACTGAAAAGACCGGGTAGGCCGACTGAAATAATGAGTCAAGAGATACCGCAGAATGCCCGAATGTGGTTAGACTTCCCTTGAACAAAAGCACAACTCGTGATGACCATGGAAGTAAAAATGACACTGTATACGTCTGTTATGCAGGAGGCAAAAACAAACTCTCCATATGATTGGAAGAGATAACCAATCGGGGGAGGACTGACCAGTGAAACAAGGCAAAAGCTGAACCTAGGTCAAAACTAAAACCATCCCAAATGAAGGAAATATATAAGTGTATGTTCTTTGTTCAAGGGCGAAAAAATGATATTGTACTACCATCAAATTACGAAGTAACATCCCGTTCCCGCTCTTTTTGTTATATTCGATTTTTTTGTCTTTTTCATATAATAAACCTGAAAAGGAATAAAAGAATGCTATGGTACAACGGATAGAATGAGTATCAAGAAACAGATGATCCGGATTTATGTAGGAATGCAATAGAATAAACATATAACCATAAATACAGAGATGCAGCGGAAATAACACTTCATTAATATCAAAGAACTGAAATTTGCTTACAGACAGAATGGAAATAAAACTAGCTAGGGCGCTGGTAGCTATCTCTGAGAAGAGATGTGGCAGCCATAGGCCTCTGAACTAAGTTACAATGAGGCTTGAGGGCCTATTTATTATTTAAAAACAATGGGAAATCATAAACAGCCAAAACCCTAACCCTAGGAGATGAAGCACCAAAACTATGGGCCCCGTTTGGGTAAATTGGTGTTTGAACTTCATGGGGCGTAACTTTGGCATACTATCTCTGTTTGACGCGTACCATACCTCGTTAGAAAGATCTATCCGACTACAAATTTGGAACAAGCAACGTCCATCCATGGACCCATGTTGATCTCTGTTTTCCCAAAAAACGTCGTTTAGGGACTCAAAACGGCTCCGGAAGTTTAGGACCCGAAAAACTGCTAAAAATAGTAAACTGTGCCGAAACTGAAAAACTGAAATAGAAAATGGTGGGGCCCCAAGTGGAATAGGTGGGTGACCACCAATATCCACCTGGATCATTCCTCCCCCCTTAGGAAGCAATGGTCCCCATTGCGTAAAGTTCCTCCATGAGATGAGGAAATTTCTGCTGAACTTGGTCCCTGGTGAACCACTTTCCTTGGTGCAGGAGTTGGCCAGCTTTGACAACCCGATACAGTTGGATCTGTTGTTGACGAGTGTTCTTGATTTGCATGTCCATGATACAATCTATGGTGGCATGTTCCATGCAGTCTGGGTTTAACTCTGTTGGTGTGAGTTGTTCTGCAATGTCCGAGGTGTCCAGTAGAGGTGGGAAGTAAGGACGAAGGCGATCCACATTGAAGACTGGGTGCAGACCAAGGAATGGAGGAATACTAAGCTCGAAGGCATTGTTCCCTACAGCCTTGGTGATGGTGTACGGCTCGTATCAGAGCAGGCGAAGCTTGTGGTGGGGTCCAGTGAGGCGCTCCTTCTGCAAATGTAGCCATAATTTGTCTCCCACTTGGAAGTTGTCTGGCACCCGGTGTTGATCATGGCGTTGCTTGTACTTGGAATTGGCTCTGTCCAATATATCATGAACCTGTTGGCAGATGTGTTGAATGCGCTCGATGAAGCTACTGGCTTTGTCAACTTCAGACTGGACATGAGCTGAATTGGCCTGAGCAGCTGAAAATGGCATGGCTACGTCAATGGGGCATAGTGGCTGGAATCCCAAGCCCACCTGAAATGGGCTATGGCCGATTGAACTGTGGAGAGCCCGATTATAACTATGTTTTACATAAGGGAGGCTCTCGTCCCATGTGCGTGGATGCTTTGAATTGTACATGCGCAGAATGTGTACAATCATTCTGTTGACGACCTCTGTCTGGCCATCCGTTTGGGGATGGAAAGCTGTGGACTTGGTGAGCTTGGTATCCAACATCGACCAGAGGCTGGACCAAAATGTGCTGAGGAACCTGCTATCCCAATCTGATATGATAAACTGTGGGATCCCAAAGTGCACCCACACTCGTTCAAAGAAGAGTTTAGCAGTGGCTTCTGCTGTGATATTCTTCTTGCAGGCCGCCATAATGGCCATCTTCGATAATCTGTCGACGACCACAAAAACACAGTCATTTCCATGCTTAGTAGAAGGCAGGCCCGACATGTAATCCATGGAGATGGATTCCCAAGGTCGACTAGGGGTAGGTAGAGGAGTATATAGGCCTTGCTTCTTAATGGCCGGTTTGGCAATGGCACAAGCAGTGCAGGATCTGATGTGCTTCTCGACATCCTTTCGAAGGTTCGGCCAATCGAAATACTTCTGCGGGATTGCTACTGTTTTCTTGACCCCGAAATGCCCAGCGACTCGACTGTAGTGTGCTTCCCATATCATCTTGGAACGCTCGCTTGAAGGAGCACAAAGGTGTCCCAAGTGACATAAAAGTGCATCTTGGAGGTGAAAATTTGGAACTTGCGTACCCCCCAAGAGTGCCTTGTAGGTTTGGCCGAATTCTGGGTCACTCTCATAGAGAAGCGGCCAATCAGAAGTCTCGTGCCCACAAGAGTTGAGCACAGTGGTGAGCGCCACGATCGGTGGTCGGCTGAGGCAGTTTGCAACATGATTGGTGCTACCCTTCTTATACTTGATGTTCAAATGAAACTGTTGCAGATATGTAGACCACTTCTGATGGCGATCATTCTGCAACTTCCCTTGTGTCTGTATGAACTGCAGGGGCCTGTGGTCTATGTGGATGATTGTTTCCTTCCCCAAAATGTAATGCTTCCATTGTCTACAAGCTTGCACAATGGAGTACATTTCTTTGTCATATGTAGGGTACTTGCGAACTGTGTCAGACAATGTCTCACTGTGAAATGCCACTGGATGTCCCTGTTGAGTAAGAACTGCCCCAATAGCATAGTCAGAGGCATCTGTCTCGATCTCAAATGGTTGTTGCAAGTCTGGTAAAGTGAGCACTGGGGCAGAAAAGAGGCGATTTTTCAATTCTGTGAACGCCTTCTGTTGAGGTTCCGACCAAAAGAATTTTTCTCTCGCTCCTCCCTTAGTGACTTGACTCAAGGGCCAAGTGATATGAGAGAATCCCAACACGAACCTCCGGTAGAAATTAGCAAGACCCAGAAAGCTGCGAAGCTTTGTTATAGTGGTTGGGGCTGGCCAATCCCGAATGACTTGGATCTTGGCTGGATCCACATGCACCCCCCTTTCATCAATAATGTATCCCAGATATTGAACCTGGGTCATGCCAGAAGTGCACTTCTCCAAATTGGCACACAACTTGTGTTGCTACTGTGTTTGGAGAACTTGTCGGATGTGGTGAAGGTGCTCTTCCCAAGTCTGGCTGAAGATCAAAATTTCATCCAAGTACACCACTACAAATGAGTTGGTGAATGGCCGCAAGATGTCATCCATCATCCTCATGAAGGTGGCGGGAGCATTCTTCAACCCGAAAGGCATGACCAGCCATTCGAAAAGGCCTTCCTTGGCTTTGAAGGCAGTCTTCCACACATCGAAGGGTTCAATTGGTACCTGGTGATACCCAGACTTCAGGTCAATCTTGCTGAAATATTTTGCACCTTTGAGTTGGTCCAGAAGGTCATCAATCCGTGGGATTGGGTACCTATTCCGGACAGTGATCTTGTTCAGCGCCCGATAGTCAATACAAAGTCTCCACGTCCCATCCTTCTTCTGTACCAACATGATCGGGCTCCCACGGGGCGATGAACTTGGTCTGATGTGACCTTTCTGCAACAGCTCCTGAATCTGCCTCTTGATTTCATCATTCTCCAGAACAGAGCGCCGATAGATCGGTCCATTAGGTAGCGGCGCACCGGGGGTCAGATCAATCGGGTGCTTGACCTGACAGTGCAGAGGAACCCCTGTGGGTGAGGTGAATATGTCCCGTACTCCTCCACAACCTTATCCATTTGTTGTTGTTGTGCAGAGGAGCCCTGTCTGGAGGTCGTGGCCACAGTCTTCTTCTTTCCCTGGGGGCGGATCATCAGGAAAACGAATTTCCTGGTTTGGGAAATGAGCTTACTGCATTGTTTTGCGGTAACCAAAGAGATAGCGGCAGGAGGTGGTACCTCTGGTATCCTGTACAACTTATTTCCCAAAGTAACAATAACAGCACGAGGCCGAGACTCATACACAGCATGACGCTTCCACAAGTATGGTTGTCCTAATAATACATCAGAAACATCGATAGGAGCAACGTCACATAATACCTCATCCGTGAAGGGCTTGATGCTATAGGGAAGGCGGCACTGTTGGCTAACGCGGAGATCTCGTCCTTGGTGAAGCCACCCGATGGTGTATGGATGTGGGTGAGCTGTGGTCGGCAAGCCCAACCACTTCACGGCGTCTGCTGAAATGAGGTTCTTTTGGCTCCCATTGTCGACAATGAACTATACAGGGGAGCCCTTTACCCACATCTGGGAGTGGAAGAGACGTTCCTCCTCCTCTGGATCTTCCGGTTCCTCCTTTTGGATCTTTGTAGTGGCGACAGTGGCGTTGGGCTCCGCATCAATAATCTGTTTCCCTTTTTCATTCGCCTTTTCAGGTTCTGATTCAGAGTCAGAGCATGCATCTGACTCTGAAGCCCTCATCTTGGCCACTAGCGACTGCTTGGCCCGACACTCACTTGTATTGTGAGTGGAGCTCTTATGGAACTCACACCACTTTCCTGTGCCCTTCTTTGGCTTTGCGGTGTTGTTATTTTCTTGTGGCTTCGATGAGTTGTCTTTAGCCGCCATGCCTTGGCTCTGTCCTTTATTCTGCGGTTTGGAAGCACCTTTCCCTTTCTTTTGATTTGTATATCCAAAGTCTCGCTTCTTCTGCTTGAATTTCTGCTCAATCTTGGCAGCATACCGGTATGCCGTACCAAGCGAGGAGATGTTGAGGAACTCCATTTCCTCGTGGATGTATCTGTGCAAACAGATGCGATACTTTAGCACCAGATGTTTATCTGAATCTTTGATACCCAACTTTGTGCGCAGGGTATGGAACAGATTCATCAGCTCATGCACATCTTGATCCCTTTGTTGTCGCAGCGTGGTCCATTGTATGTACTTGTCCTCATAGCTCCCCACAGGATAGTAATGTTCCTTGACGGCGTCTTGGAAATAATTCCAAGTTGGTACGGCCGAGAACAGAGAGGGTTCTCTCTGGTCCTTGTTCTCACAGTAGGTTTCCCACCAGTCCTTAACATGGGGGGTAGCTTTGAGGAGTGCAAAAATAATCTTCTCCCGGTCTGAAAAGTCATGAACAGAGAAATATCCTTCTAACAGATTCAACCATCTATCTATGGCATCGGTGTCTATTTGACCCTCAAATATGGGAATTTAAAAATTTACTTGTACCTTAAAAGGAGTCGCACCTCCAGAGTGGCTGCTGGATGCAGATGCGCCGCCGGTGGGTAGCCGTTGAAGGATCTGAGCAAAGTTATCCATCATCGCGTTCCTTTGTTTTTCGAGGGCCTCCTTGAGCAATATTTTGATAGGATCTCCTGCTCCCTCATCTTTCTTTTCGTCCCCCATGGGCGTTCGTCGAGGTTTGCGAGGCTGATCTTGCAAAGGTTCCACCAAATCGAGCCCTAGCTCCTTATACCTCGACCTCGTTGGGGACATGCAAAGAAGGATCGAGAAAAAGCAGACCGCTCTGATACCACTGATCCGGATTTATGCAGGAACGCAACAGAATAAACACATAACCATAAATACAGAGATGCAGCGAAAATAACACTTCATTTCATTAATATCAAAGAACTGAAATTTGCTTACAGACAGAATGGAAATAAAACTAGCTAGGGCGCTGGTAGCTATCTCTGAGAAGAGATGTGGCGGCTACAGGCCTCTGAACTGAGTTACAATGAGGCTCGAGGGCCTATTTATTATTTAGAAACAATAGGAAATCCTAAACAGCCAAAACCCTAACCCTAGGAGATGAAGCGCCAAAACTATGGGCCCCGTTTGGGTAAATTGGTGTTTCAACTTCCCAGGGGCGTAACTTTGGCATACGATCTGCGTTTGACGCGTACCATACCTCGTTAGAAAGATCTGCTCGAGGACTACAAATTTTGAATGGCTTGACATCACAGGTACAACCCATGTTGCTCTCATTTTCTGACGTCGTTTAAGGGCCTCAAAATGGCTCTGGAAGTTTAGGACCCGAAAAACTGCTAAAAATAGTAAACTGTGCCGAAACTGAAAAACTGAAATAGAAAATGGTGGGGCCCCAAGTGGAATAGGCGGGTGACCACCAATATCCACCTGGATCAACAAATGCACTAGTTACTGGGATAGGAACGATCCTATGCTCAATGCAAGGTGGCGAAAACTAGTAAGCGATACTCAAAGGAATGTTCCATCCATTGGTAAAAAGGGTGTCAAGTCACGATAACTAAATGCATGCAATGGTTAACTTGTACAGACAGTCAAGGTCAAAATATGGCTTAAACATCGAGTCCAAATGAAGCCGGCTAAAGGCCAGGATAAACAAGTAGCCAGTATGCAATGCAGCAATACAACTCAACAACACCAGGGAGCCTCTAGGGTAATAGCCAGAAAAATTATAGTGAAGAAGAAGAAGAATGAAGCTTCAACACATAATTCATGGCAGGACTAAAGAGGACTCCTGATCCTACATAAAACGCAGCATGGGAAGCAAGTGATAGCGAGGAACTAACTAGGAAACCCATGTAAAGGAAGGCTCTACCACCAAGTCATGATTAAAAATCGGCGAGTGAAATGGGTTAAATACTCATGACCTGATGGGATCGACGCTATGGCAAGTGATCAGAATGGAGGCTAGTATGCAAAATGCAATGGAAAAGTGGATTCCCTAACCTATATGCCAGTGAAGATCATATACCTGCCATGACGGGTCGGTAGTCATGGATAAAAAACTGGAAAAATCTCAACTTCATCAAAATGTACCTGAAAATATACCAAGCTAGGCACTTCCAGGCATCCAGGTTATGCAGCTTAAGATAGATTGAAAAAATAAGCATAACAAATTTTTGAAAAAATTTTCAATTTCTGGGCATAAATACACATGTTACCTCACATTTGGTTCATTGTTACTTGCTGATTTGGGAAAAAGAGCTCTAGAGAAAAAGCCTCTTTCGTCAAAACAGGAGCAATCGGTGATCAAACTTCGCCGAATCAATCAGGTAAGCTCTTAATCCATCATTATTATCAATTTTGTCCATTAATAGAGTTAAAATTTGAAAATTTCACCATAGAAATATTTGTTTTAATTTAGGGCTTTGCGCATATGCGGGTTTATATGGACCAAGCCACGTATATACGCGACTATGTACAAGGTAGGGTAAGTCGCGTATGCGTAACCCGAAATGTAAAAATGCGTTTCTAATGGACAAATGAATGAATTTTTTCAGGATGACTATCACCTGGAGGGAACATGAGCATAGTGCAATTGACAATGGAGTAACGCAAGATCAACAATCGCTCAATATCCTCCGAAATTGTGGATTTCTCAAATTTTTCAAAATGCCAAATATGAAGAGTAATGTCCGGTTACTTGAAATGCTTGTAAATTATTGGGAACCGGAGGAAGATTGCTTTGTGATAGATCAAATTCCCATACACACAGAGGTAGAAGGCATCTACTTCATTACTGGACTCTCTTGGAGGGGAGACCCAGTAGATTTGCACAGCAAGCCTTTGGGAGGGCTTACTGTGGATGACTGTGTCCACGTCTATTGTGTAGAGGGGTCCAAGAAAGTAGGGACTCAGATTGCTATTAAATATTTGAGAGATCTACATATGAAGATTCTCCTATTCACCATTGTCAGGGTAGCAGGATCTGCTTCCTTGCATCAGGCATCCAGGACTCAGATGAGCATAGTTGTGGAATGCCTAGCTCACCTATATGATTGTTGTACAGCGCTGTTAATGAACATGAAGAAAAAACTGAATTCCATACGGAAAGAAAAAACAAAAAATTTCGGGTATGGGACCATCTTGATGAAATTCTTCTTTGAGAAGATTCCTGGGCTTCGACCCAAAGTGATCTCCTCCATCAACAGCCCAAGAGACCCAAGAATTGCTCGATGGGCAGATCTGATGAAGAGACTGGGGGGAAGTGAAGTTCCCTGAACCACTTGGGATGACGAGTTATTCCAATGGTGGGCAGAACAATTCATCATAGTGGAGGACTACCCCTATGCCGAGATGGATTTCCGCAGTGATCCAGACCTCGTCCTTCCACCTGGCGTGGCATGGGGCACAATCGGTAAGATTGCAATTTTTTAATTATATGATTTTTTTTGGATTTTTTTAATATATATGAAAAAATGTGAAAAAAAAACATGTTTTTTGATTGGATTCAAAATGACTTACAACATTATGATGACCATGATACAGATATTGGACCAGTCCGTCCTGAGGGCTACCCACGGCATAAGCGTCGCAGAGGCGAGGTGGATACTGTAGAGCCAGACATGACCCTCCATGTTGTACAGAGGAACTTGGAGGGTTTAAATCACCAAGTGCCTATGGCTACAGTGGAAGATCTACCTGAGGCCATCCAAATACGGGTAGTGGGAGTACCACGTGACTGGGTACGATTATTCCTCCAGGTCGCTACTACAATCGTGTTCTATAGGAACACAAATTTTGGGCAGGGACCACAGGAGTAGATAGATATGATTATCGGATGACTGTATATTTTTTGATACTGAACATGATCGGGCATAAGCCCTAATTTTGTATGACTTATGGATCCAAAATTTTTATAGTTTTTTGAACACTCTGATGATATATATATGCAGCGAATTTTGATGTGATGTGACAAATGTACAAAAATGCATGATGTTTTTTATGATTAAATTTTAATGTATGGAATGATTAATATGCCAATCAATTGCTTGATTAGCTAATGAGTCTGCCATCCAATTGTCTGCTCGAGGAATATGAATGAATGTTAAAAATTGAAATGATCTTTGTAACAAACGTACCCTAAAAAACAACTGGAGTAAAAATGGATCTCGAACCTGATAAGTATTGTTCAACTACGGCACCACCAGCTGGGAGTCCAAGAAAACTACCAACGAATCAACACCCAAAGATATTGCCTCCGAGAGTAGATAAATAACTGCAGTGTACTCTGCTATATTATTGGAAGTAGGGCCAATGTAGACTGCTCTTGATACTAACAACTGACCGGATGGATGATGGAGCACCCAAGCCGCGGAAGCCAAGTTCCAGGTGTGTCTACTAGCACCATCGGCGAAACCATAATGACTCATGACATTCGACACAACCTGCCAAAGCAGATCAAAAACATCACCATCACCTCAAAGACCTAAAAATGAGATATGTACAAAACAAAACTACTAATATACAAAATTAATATGCCAGGCTGAAGCCTAGGCATAATACCTTTTCAAATAGAGCCCATTTCTGGGCTCCAACAACTCGTTTCCTTCAAAATCAACCAAGGTATATGCTCCTTTTTTAAGGACTCTTTTAATGATGAAGGGGCCATACCACATAGACTTAAATTTTCATGCGCCCAGGGCATCCTTCTCTTGGGCATAGACCAAAACAAGGTCGCCTTCCGATAAAACCCTAGGTTTGACCGCCTTATCATATCGAACTTTGACTCATTTCTTATGCGCCTCATTCATCGTGGCAGCATCTCGACGCTGCTCATCAAGATGTTCCAGATGAAGGAGACGTTCTTCAAGATTAGAAGTGTCAGGAAGAAGCTCAACAACTAACTTAAGAGAAGGAATCTCACATTCAATGGGAAATATGGATTCCAACCCATAAACTAGTTGAAATGGAGTAAAGCCAGTTGCAGTTTTCACTGACGTCCTGTATGCCCAAAGTGCAGGATACAACATGATATGCCAGTTGGATCAAGCTTTATTAATTATCCTTTGAAGAATGGTCTTCAAGGATTTTTTCACGGCTTCCACTTGCCCATTGGCCTGAGGATAATATGGAGATGAATGCTCCTACCGGAAACCTAATTTTAGAGCCAACTCAGCCATCATGCTATTCTGAAAATGACTGCCATGATCAGTGACAAGCTCTCGAGGAATACCAAAACGAGCAATAACCTAGTTGAAAAGAAAAAGAGCTGCTGTCTCACCATCATTCCCAAAAGTAGGCATAGCCTCGACCCACTTCGTAAAGTAGTCTACTACTACAATAATGTACTTGTGACCTTTAGCCGAAGGCAGGTTACAAGTAGTATAATCGATACCCCACTTTGTAAATGGACCGATAGTAATTACTGGAAAAAGCGGAGCTGGATGAGCGTGCATTTTTCGAGTATCGACCTGACACGGATGACACTTTTTGACCGACTCCATACAATCTTTGAAAATTGAAGGCCAAAAGTATCCATCACGCAAGATTTTTTGGGCTGTAGCAAGCCTAGATAAATGACCACCACAAGCTTCACTGTGGCAATCATTCAACACAGCCTCAGCTTCTTTGAGAGTTAAGAAACATCTCAGGATTGAATCAACCCCTCGACAGTATAACGCATCACCAATAATCAAGTAATTCTTAGACAAGTGACGCAACTTACAGTGCTCATATTTCGAAAAAGTAAAGGGAAACTTCGCAGTATGAAGATACACAATGATATCTCTATACCAAGGATCCTGTGGAGAGATGAGAAACAAATGTTCATCCGGGAAGGATTCATCATAGACTATCTCTTCTCCACAGGGCAACTCAGAGATTAATTCCGCGAAAACTAAAGATTTCTTGGACTTGGCAGACATAAAATCAAGATCAAATTCCTGCAAAATCACAATCCATCTATTGTATTTTCCCCCAATCACTCGCCTACTGAGAACAAACTGAAATGGATTGGCTGCTGCCAAAACATAAGTTTTTCGTAGAAGAATATAATGTCTGAGTCGCTGTACAGCATGAACAGCTGCTAAAGCTAGCTTCTCTATCAGAGTATAGCAGAGTTCAGGTCCTACCAATCCTCGACTAAGATAGTATATAACATGCTCTGCAAGAGCATTGTCCTCCTGAACCAAAACCATACCAATGGTAGATTCTGCTGCTGCAAGATACAAAAGGAAATCCCTGCTATAATTAGGTGGACTCAATAAAGGAGCAGAGGTCATGCTTTTTTCAAAGCATTGAATGAGCGTTGAGCGAAGTCATCCCAAAAGAATGGAACTCCCTTCTTCAACAATCTCATAAATCCTTTGGTAACTTCAGCATAATTTACGATAAATCTCCAAAGAAAATTAGCTTTTCCTTGTAGACTTTGAAGTTGACGAATAAACTATGGGGGAGGCAACCGAAGTATTGCCTAAACCTTGAAAGGATCTACCCTAATCCCTTCTGAAGACACAATGAATCCCAATAACTGACCGGATGTAACTGCGAAAACACACTTGTTCGGATTCAACCTAATCTTGTAGAAACGGCATCGTTAAAATACTTGACAGAGGTGAGCAGGATGATCAATTCTCTTTCGAGAATGAGCAACTAAATCATCCAAATATGCCTCGATAATATGTTTGATGTCGTGGAAGGCATATGACATGGCCCGCTGAAACATAGCCCCAACATTTTTAAGACCAAAAGGCATCTTCTTGTAAGCAAAAGTACCCCAGGGACAAATAAAGGCAGTCTTATGCTGATCTTCGGGACGGATAGTAATTTGATTATATCCAGAGAAACCATCCATGAAGGAGAAAATCTCGTTACCAACACACTCATCGATAATCTGATCTATAAATGGTGTGGGGTAATTATCTTTCGGACATGCTTTATTAAGGTCTTTGAAATCAATGCAAACTCGAATTGTTCATTGTTTTTTATCCACGGGAACAGGATTCGAAATCCACTCCATCAAAGGAACAGGGAAAATAAATCCCGCCTTGAGCAGCTTATCCACCTCGGCTTCGATAGCTGCAACCTTCCTAGGATTGACTGGACGAAGCTTTTTCCTCACTAGCTTAGAATTTTCGTAAGTCTTGATCTCATGCTGGAAAACAGATGGATCTATACCAGGCATTTCCTCATAAGACCAAGCGAATACATCCCTAAACTCTTTAAAGAGATCGGTGTAAATCTGAATCTCTTCAGGGGAACATTCAGCTCCGATGACAACATTCTCTATAACATTGGGATCCCTGGAGATGTTCACCAGGATAGTCGGAGAAATCATAGCCATGTTCCCTTCAGCATATACTTGTGTTGGTGCTAAAGGGTTCAGGACTGGGTGAACAGGACCAGGAGACAAAGGACTTGGAAAACTTGATCCAACTTCACTCAAATCAGGTAAAAAGTAAGACTGATGATGCAAATCATCCCATGGTCTATCTATACCAGTCATAGCTTCCAGGATGGCCTCTTCAGATGGAAGAGTGGTATCAAGGCAATCCTGGGCGGAAGAAGAACTAAGTGTCCAAGCCGGAGCCACATCGCCATCCAACTCTTCCGGAGAAAGAGGAGCTGGAATGGACTCTGCAGAGTCAACAATAGATTGATAAGCAATCTCAGCTACAGACATTGGAAATGACATTCCACCCACTTGAACTTCTGCTAATATGGAGGTAGGGGAAGGTAAGGTCCAATGGTCTGAAAAATAATGAGTTCTGAAGAACTCTCTTCGAATAGGAGCCCTGGAGGATGAAATTGCATTTATATGAATGGTAGGAGGTGGAATATAAAAAGTACCCATCAAAGAAGAATACATTCCAACCCCTAAATTCTCAACAGGAAGCTTGGCATTATCCAACTTTGGAATAGTTGAGTCAGTAGATGCATTCGGGTCTACAGGAGAATAGTCCAGTTGATCCACTGTAACAATTCTCCCTTCGTGAGGGAAACAAATAACTCGAAATAATGAGGATGCAATGGCATCCATCTCATATATCTAGTTTCGCCCCAACAAAAGGTTGTAGTCCAAGCTTGCATCAACTATCTCAACCTCGATAATTACATTTTTTCCCCCAACACAGATGGGAAAAGCTGGGACAATACCATGCGGTCTATGAGAATGAACCTCAAACGCAGTCAGAAGAGTAGCAAATGGAACAGCTGCGGGAGATCCAATTCCCTTCCAGCATACGAGAGACATCACACATGTGGAAGCACCCTCATCAATAACCGTTCGAAAGATATTGAATTTTCGAAACGATGACTTGATATGAAAAGCCATATGATGGGGGAGTCTCTTTTTAAAATTAGACATATCAAATGTAATCACAAGAGATTTCTTTGGATCGAAAGCCCCAATAGCAGTGAGCAGAGCACTACGCTGAGCTGGACAAGACTGGAGCACCTCAAGAGCCGACATGGCACAAGGACTCTGCGCTAGATCTTCCACAATAGAGTAGTTCTGGGCAGCCCTGGCATTTGGATTAATCATCGTACGCTTGGTAGATGCTTTTGGCATCCGAGTTATAGGCTCAACTATAGGCCTCGTAATATGAAGCGACTCAGTACGATCGGGAGCACCCTTGGCTTTCGAAGACTCATCTTTGCCATAATCATGGGATCTCGTAGCGATATCCGCATGAGCACTCATCATGTATATGTTTGATGGAGTTTTCCCTTCCTGGGTGCCCCCAGAGGAAGCCCCAGTATTTTTATTCGTGCCAACAACTAGCTGTTGCCCTTGGGGAAAAGGGTTTGTCAACAAAGCCTGGGAACTAGAAGACCCTTGTTGAGCTAACAAGCGTTGCGCATCCTGAATTTTAGGGCAAAGGTGAGTAAGATGGTCTCCATCACATAACTTGCATGGAAACTTCACTTTCTTTTTATCCTTTGGACCCTCACCAACATGCTCGTTGGATTTATTTTCATTACCCTTCCCATTCTTGCCCTTTTTATTATTATTGTTTCGTCCCTTCTTCTTCCCTTCGGATTGTTGATTTTCTTTAGGGTTAGAAGTCTGAACAGCATTTACCGACAAATATTGAGAAGGCGATGACTCAACAGACACAGCCTAACCAGAAGAAGCAGATTGTATAGACAACTACTACAATTGACTAAGCAGGTTAGCTGCACCACTATTGATCGACCCAATAATTCCATCACCATGAGGACTAGGTTTAGTCTTTGATATGTCTAATTTGGAGCAAGGAGCATTGGGAAAATATTATGAAGGACACTAGACTGAGAATATATCAATTCAAGCTGTTGGGCCCTAAAAATAGCCTGCTCCTCAGAAAATACCCCTGAGAGGGATACATCCTTATAAATATCTGACTGCAGAGATTTAAAAAACCATTCCAAAAGGAATTCTCTCGGAATATAAGCTTTAATAAGCCTCTTCCTTCTCCGCCATTCCTGAATATGATCAGAAATGTGGGTTGCGTCGTCCTGCTTAAAATTAGCTAGGAGTTCAGTCCCAGCATCATAACGGACAGGCAACTAGAAATTATTTAGAAATATAGTAGCCAGATCTCCAAAAGTAGCAAAACTTCCCCCAACTAACTCAATGTACCACTTGGCAACATTTCCAATCAAGGTGCGTTGAAACAATCTCAACCTAATTAAATCCTCGATCAGGGAATTAGATGAAAACCATAAATGGAAAGTAGTGATATGATCAGCCAGGTCCTCTCCATTCTTGCCTTCAAACTTTGGAATGTCTGAAGGTAGTTTGGTAGGAACCGGAGGCCACCCCGGACTATATCGGATCAGATCATTCGTCAATTTTGAAAAATCTGGCAAGTTCAATGTTGCCAGAAAAGGTAAATGAGGAGGATCCTGAGGATTCCATCTTTGGTGGGATGAATTCCCAAAATTCTGAAAAGAGTAACCTGAATTTGATGAGGCACCAGGTTTCCAGAAAGAACTCGTAGAAAATGTTGGGCGATAAGACCCAGCATTTGGAGGACCCCCTCCCAACGTAGAGTTACCAAAGACCGGACTAGTTCCCCCCCCTTGAAGTAATAAATGAAGAGGAAACCCCCTGACAGGGGTTTGAAGCATTAGAAAGAGGGGAAAATTTTTGATAAGCACTCGACGAAGGGAAAGAAGCATTCCCTTGTTGACCAGTGAGAAACTGATTCCCTGCCCCCACTGCTGTAAACATAGGGTTCCAACCTGTAAAGGTAGTCGAACTCTGACCTCCAGACCAAGGGTTAAAACTCTAAGTCTGAGAAGTAAAAGGAAAAGACCCTAAGGAAGGATTCAAACTAGGAATATGCCCACTTCCGAAGGGGAACCTTTGAAAAGAAGCTGACCCACTAGCCATGGAAGACATGGGTGCAGACGCAGTTGCAGCAGCGGAAAAAGAAAATGAAGGAATCCCACTACTAAGCATTCCAAAAAAAAAGGGACCAGATTGAGAAGCTTTTGTTTGGGTGAAACCAGAGCCAAACACAGTAGTACTAGAAGCAATCAAAGATATAGCAATTGTGCCTCCTCCTTCTACTGAAGCAGGAGTCTGAATGCCTACAACACTCACAGCTGAAGCCACGTTCCCAGTCGTGGCCATCGAAAGGTATGAATAAGATGAATAAGGACTTTCTGGTCTTTCTGACTCAGGTCCGATGTACTCAACAACAAACGGATAATCAGGAGGAAGAGGAGATGGAAGTGATTCAGAAAGCTGAGATACTTCCTCTACTTCTACTTCTTCTTCTCGTGGAAATAAGACTCTCGAGGTGAGCGAAGCGCTCCTCTCGGAACCAACACCGGAACCAATTGCAAAACCTTCAAGCCCTTGTGGAGGATCTCTCTCCACTGCGTCAGATACCACTGGGTGATATTCACCTGTTATATTACTCCTACCCCTTCTTGAAGAAGGCTCAAAAGTTTCGGGAGATAACCCCCGAACTCTCCTCGATCGACGAGGCGCTTGATCAGCCACTTTAACAGATTAATTAGACTAAAAAAATTATAAATCTAAGCAAGCTAGGAGCAAAGAGCACTCACTACAAAAAATCTCTAAGATGAAACCAAGCAAGCAGCCTTCAGGTATTTTTGCTTTGGGTGATTAGGACCGGACACCAAAGTACGAGAAAGCGAAAAATAGGACCTCCCAAAAGTAGTCTGGGATAATTACGGTCCAGGCCTACTAGCGAAGGTAACAGAAACAGTTACGTTGACCTCCTAACAACAACCTTTGCCGGTGCAAGTACCCAAGCTTTGCCGGGGCACCCTCCAGAAGTACTGCTGGAAGTGATACGATGTCTGCCTCAGGTACCACGGGTATTTCCCCCCACAGTCACCTATGTGGAACCTAGGAATGGCAACTATGGGCACCAATCCGTGTCAGCAGCCGAGCGGAACGGTCTTAAGGCAAGATTCAGTAAATCAGAGAGGGGGTATCTCTAGTCTCAACCTTCACTTCCCCTCGCGCTTGAATCTCTGGAGGAGAGTTTTCCTGGTCCACTTAACAGAGTTGGATTTTTCTCATTTAATAAAATTCTATGTTTTATTTTAAGTGGCCTTGGAGAGTTAACTCTCCACTCACCTAATCCAAGGCCCTACAACCTAGCTAGTTGATGTATGACACTTAATAAAAAAATTGCTAGTTGTTTTTAAATTAATGCGCTTATTTTAGTTGGCTGTTATATTAAGTCAAGGGAATATGGAAATGAAACTCGTGACGTTTTATGACGCAGAAAAGAAATTAATGAAAACCAAACTACATGTAGATGCAGTAATTGCCTTTCGATGAAAAGAAATTTCTACAAGGGTTCTACGAGACTAATTTTTTTCTTTTCAGATATCAAACTTCACACTCGCAAAATTTATGAAAAGGAATACAAATGTTCAAGTGCACCTAATGCAAATTACTAAGAGCATGCCAATTCTAAGATGCAAAATCTAACAAAGCAAAGAGAAATTCCCCAGAATCCCCTAGTTCTATCACTTTTCCGGGTGTCCACAAAGCCAATTCCCAAATCAGAAACTCCCAATATAAAGACACCACAATATGCTTGAAATAAGAGAAAGAAACCAATGAAAATTCCCTTCCCAAATCAAGTTAACCGAAGGTAAGAAATCTCAACAAGGCTTCAAAAGATGAAAAGAAACCAAAACAAAAATGCAAAACAAAAGCAATGGCAAAAAAAAATGTTTTTGAGCTTTTTGAATTTTATAAAAGAAGACTTCAAAGAGACCAAGAAAACTATCCAATTACCAAGCCAAACAATCTCTGAATTTCAAGAAAAACTTCAAAAATAAAGCTCCAAATCTTATAGTGCCACTTAGTAGCAAGATTTATATGAGCACAAGGAAGACAAGAAACTTGGTGAATCAGCCCAGAATAATAGCACCCTCATGCAGCAAACAAAACTTCAAAGAACCAAAAATGACTCTTCAAAAAGTGCAACAAGACCTAGTCAAATGAAATCAAGAAAACCAACTGAAAAGTAGGCAAAAATTAAAGTGCTAAGCAAGACATAAAGTTAGGAAAGATCATATGAGCAGAAGCTCTCTATCCTGATTAAGCAGAACAACCAAGAATCTCCAGAAAGAGATCTTGGTACTCAAACCAGAAATGCAAGCACTAAAAAAACAAGATTTGCGAAATGAGCCAGTCTTCAACCAAATAAGAGAGAAAAAGACCAATAACCACTATCAACACAATCTGGAGACTATAAAGACACTGCAAAGACAGGTCGCCATAGGCAGACAAGACCAAAAATTCAAGAAATCAAAATTTCAAAATTTGCCTAGGCATACGCTACTTAGCAGTTTTGCAACAAGCGTGCATACGTGACTGTGGCAAAGGAAAAACGCGTATACGTGACTTCATTTCACCAAACCTGCGTGTATACGTGTCTGTGTAGAGAAAAACTAGCATATGAAAAGGTAAATAATGAAAAATAAAAATGATCAAGCCTGGCTAAAGAACCAGGTCTTTAGTCTGACTGAGAAAGAACTAACTGGACTGGAAATAATGATTAAAACTTTCGGAAACCTTTGAAACCGCTGAAACCACCCAACAGGGGAATCAAAAGAATGCGATCCCTAGTGGAGTCACTAGTTCTGTTTTAGGAAATAACTGCCTAGAGGTCGTTGGGTCAAAAATCTCCACAGATCAGGGCATGTTGTTCAAGAAGGACTCACACAACCAAACTTGTATGCTAAAAACTAGATAACCTCGATTGTAGAACTCACTTGTAGATCTTACGTTTGATGTAGATCCCACGGGGTCCAAACCCCAGCAACCCATCTTCCTCTTCAACCTAGAAATCAAGAAAGAACATGCACAGAAATCTAGTTGTAAAGCAGATATCTCTCCTAAATGTTAGTGTAATCCATGTGAAACAACATATAAACAATAATAAATGCTTAATTAACAACCTTTTCACATATGCAAGCAGATATTAACACGTGAATTCGGGAACAAGATGGTTCTTCTTCATTACGAACAACATGTACAATAATAGAAAGGTGGAGAGATCACCTGAATCCTTCCACGATCTTCGAACAGACCATCGTCCGGATCTGTCCCGCCCTTGCCTCACTAGGATTCTTTCAAGACTTGTGCACACGAGATGACATATAAGCTGATGAACATCTCCAGGAAACAAGGGTTTCCTGTAAAAATCTGGGAAGTGCAGGAGGCACGGGAAATCAGACTTGAATTGGGGCTCCAACAGAGTATAATGTCTATAATTTTCTCTCTCCCTTAGGCCATGCACATGAGGGGCTTTTATACTCCCTCAAAGTAGTTTCAATCTGTTGGAAACAGTTGACCATGGGCTAGGGTGGTTGAATTACGGGAATAACCATCAACCCAGCCTCGAAAATAGGGATTTTTAAATATTTTTTAATTATTTTAATGGCATACGCGAAAAAGTATCTCTGGACTCGCGTATACACGTGGAAAAGTCTGGGCATACTCGCGTATGGGATTTTAAACACTGTTTTTTATGAACTTTATTCAAGTCTGTGGGAATGGGTGCCCAAGGCCAAAGAGATAATCATGAATCACATGAGGGTGAAAAATGATGTTATAACAAGAAAAGAGGCCTCACAAGGAAAATTAATAAAATAATAGGAAAATAATAAAATAATAGCTATGAATTTTGGAACTAAATTTCGCATCCAATGAGTACCCATTATGCATACTTTTAAGAAGACCCACATTGTTAAAAATTTAAGATACATTATAAAAGTGTGTTCAACATAATTTTTTTTAACGTATCTTCAATTTTTCTTAATGTGGCTCTTCACAAAAGTATGCATAATTGGTACTCGTTGGATGCAAAATTTAATTCCTCATCCAATGATTGTCTACACTTGAAATTTGAGTATACCTATAAGGATATAAGCCAAAAATAGAAATAAAAAAATAGATTTTTTTTTAAATTTTCCCTCCAATATATTTAGATGTACCTCTTTTTAAATTTAAAGGACTTTGATTGGTTCACATATTATGTACGTGAAAATTTCATGGGCACTTTTATGCTAAAATTTCGTCTAATTCCTATAGGGTGGGTACAATGGATAGGTTGGAGAACCATCCATCATTTTTTCTATGTCAATGAAAAATAAACCTTTGGGGCAAGGTTCGAGATCATAACGTTAACCAATATAAAAATTAATGAAATGTATAGGGGTTTGACCCCTTTGATGGAAAGCATTTAACCAAAGTTGTATTCATATCTACCATCAATTCAATTGTAATGTGAATGGGACTTACAATAACATTTAGGGATTGAACCCGTGACGTGTGGTTGGTAATGTATTATCTTGCAAGATTTTATTTTTTGTTTTACCTTTTCAAATTTTGAAGTTCACTTATTAGCTTTTTTATTACATGTTAAAAGTGGTATTAGAGCTTAAACTTGAAAAAATGTGCCCTGATTGGCCACCTGTGAATAACAAAAATGTAAATGTTGCACAAAGAAAGGTAGTTGAAGCAGCATGAGGAGAGGAGTTGGGATTCCTCCACTTGGACCACCCTCGATGGTGTCAGGGTCTTTACCCCTTTCAGAAGCCAACCCAGAGATGTGGGTGTAGTTGTGGGGGATCATAACAGTTCCAATGTGGTGTTGTTGGAAACAGTTCAATAGTTACAAACAAAGATGATGAATTTTTGATTTGATAATTAGAGGTTGCGATTGGAACAAGAAATAATAATGAAGAGTATCTCAGAGAGGAAAAATAAAAGGAATCCAAACCCCAACCCTAATAGAGGGAATAGAATTGAAATACATGCTTGGGAGGAAAATATCTAAGAGGTTGATGGATACCAAATCGAGCATGAAGAGGAATCTAAAAATGTTTCTACCAGAAAGGGAGCCAAAAGAAAAAAAAGCTCAAACTGCAGAGAGAATTCAAAAAAATAAAACCTCCCCCGTTTGATGGGGAAATGGAGGAGGTTGTTGAGGCATGGTTAATAAATATGAATAAGTACTTTCAAATCTACAACTACAATGATAACTTAAAATCTAGACTGGAAATCTATCAACTATAGGTTAAAGCCACCTTATGGTGGGAAGAAGTGAAGACTGTAAGGAACAACGACGAATAAGAGGTAACGTGGGACCATTTTCAGAAGCACTTTAAGAATAATAATTTCAAAGAATGGTTTTATGATAAAAAAGCCAAGTATTTTCATGATTTGAAACTGGGGAAACAATCTATATATGAGTTTGTAACCAAATTTACATCCCTCTTAAGATACGTCTCATATATCCATGAGTATAAATCCAAGTTGCATTGATTTGTTAGTAGTCTCCCAACATTTATGAAATAAAAATTGGAGTTTTACAATCCAAAAAAAATGGATGAATCTATTCGCAAGGCTCGAATTTGCTATCAGAAAATGAAACAAAAAGGGGAAGTAGTAGGAGTTGGATGAATAAAAAGGAACATAAAATATTCCTGAATGCTGAAAATATGAAAGTAACTGGAGGTAAGAGCACCCCCTGAAAATAGCAAAATGGGCGCACAAGGAGAAATTGGCAGAAACATAAAGTGTAGTGTTAAAGAAAACAAGGTGAAGCATGATCCAGGTGGATATTGGTGGTCACCTGCCTATTCCACTTGGGGCCCCACCATTGTCTCTTTCAGTTTTTCAGTTTCGGCACAACTTACTATTTTTAGCAGTTTTTCAAGTCCTGAACTTCCGGAGCCGTTTTGAGGCCATAAACGACGTTTTTTTGGGAAAATGGGGAGCAAGATGGGTTTTTGGACCAATATTTATCCCTAAAAATTTGTAGTCCTCAGATAGATATTTCTAAAGTGGTATGGTATGCGTCAAACAGAAATCGTATGCCAAAGTTACGTCCCCGGGAAGTTGAAACACCAATTTACCCAAACGGGGCCCATAGTTTTTGCGCTTCATATCCTAGGGTTAGGGTTTTGGTTGTTTAGGATTTCCCATTGTTTATAAATAATAAATAGGCCCTCAAGCCTCATTGTAGCTTAGTTCAGAAGCCTGTAGCCGCCACATCTCTTCTCAGAGATAGCTACCAGCGCCCTAGCTAGTTTTATTTCCATTCTTTCTGTAAGAAAATTTCAGTTCTTTGATATTAATGAAATGAAGTGTTATTTCTGCTGCATCTTTGTATTTATGGTTATATGTTTATTTTATTGCATTCTTGCATAAATCTAGATCAGTGGTATTAGAGCAGTCTTCTTTTTCTTGATCCTTCTTTACATGTCCCCAACGAGGTTGGGGTATAAGTAGTTAGGGCTGGATCTGGTGGAACCTCTGCAAGATCAGCCTCAGAAACCCCGACGGATGCCCATGGAGGACGAAAAGAAAGATGAGGGAGCAAGAGATCCTATCAAAATATTGCTCGAGGAGGCCCTCAAAAGACAAAGGAATGCGATGATGGATAACTTTTCCCAGATCCTTCAACGGCTACCCACTAGCGACGGATCTACATCCAGTAGCCACTCTGGAGGTGCGAATCCTTTTAAGGTACAGGTAAATTTTGACTTTCCCATATTTGAGGGTCAAATAGATTCATATGCCATAGATAGATGGTTGAATCTATTAGAAGGATATTTCTAGGTTCATTACTTTTCCAACAGGGAGAAGATTATTTTTTCACTCCTCAAAGTTGGCCCCCATGTCAAGGAATGGTGGGAAACCCACTGTGAGAAAAAGGATGAGACAGAACCCTCTCTGTTCTCGACCGTACCCACTTGGAATTATTTCTAAGATGCCATCAAGGAACAATACTATCCCGTGGGGAGATATGAGGACAAATACATACAATGTACCATGCTGCGACAACAAAGGGATCAAGATGTGCATGAGCTGACGAATCTGTTCCATACCCTGTGCACCAAGTTGGATATCAAAGATTCAGAGAAAATTTTGGTGCCAAAGTATCACAGTTGTTTGCACAGATAAATTTAGGAGGAAATGGATTTCCTTGACATCTCCTCACTTGGTACGGCATACCGATATGCTACCAAGATTAAGCAGAAATTCAAACAAAAGAAGTGAGACTTTGGATCTGAAAATTAAAAGCAAGGGAAAGGTGCTTCCAAACCGCAAAACAAAGGATAGAGCCAAGGCATGGTGACTTAAGACAACCTGTCGAAGCCACAAGCAAAGAACAACACCGCAAAGCCAAAGAAGGACACAGGAAAGTGGTGTGAGTTCCATAAGAGTTCCACTCACAACACAAGTGAGTGTCGGGCCAAGCAGTCGCTAGTGGCCAAGATGAGGGCTTCTGATTCAGATGCATGCTCTGACTCTGAATCAGAAATTGACAAGGGGAATGAGAAAGGGAAAAATATTATTGATGCAGAACCCAATGCCATTGTTGCCACTACGAAGATCTAGAAGGAGGAACTGGAAGATCCAGAGGAGGATGAACGTCTCTTCCACTCCCAGATGTGGGTAAAGGGCTCCCTAGTATAGTTTGTTGTCGACAATGGGAGCCAAAAGAACCTCATTTCAGCAGAAATTGTGAATCATTTGGGCTTTCCGACCACAGCTCACCCACATCCATACACCATCGGGTGGCTTCACCAAGGACGATATCTCCACGTTAGCCAGCAGTGCCGCCTTCCCTATAGCATCAAGCCCTTCACGGATGAGGTATTATGTGACGTTGCTCCTATTGATGTTTCTGATGTATTATCAGGACAACCATACTTGTGGAAGCGTCATGTTGTGTATGAGTCTTGGCCTCACACTGTTATTGTTACTTTGGGAAATAAGCTATACAGGATACCAGAGGTACCGCCTCTTGTCGCTATCTCTTTGGTTACTACAAAACAATGTAGTAAGCTCATTTACCAAACTAGGAAATTCATTTTCCTGATGATCTGCCCCTAGGGCAAGAATAAGACTGTGGCCACGACCTCTAGACAGGGCTCCTCTGCACGACAACAAAAAGTGGATAAGGTTGTGGAGGAGTACGAGGACATCTTCACCTCACCCACAGGGGTTCCTCTGCACTGTCAGGTCAAGCACCCGATTGATCTGACCCCAGGTGTGCCACTACACATTGGACCAATCTATCGACACTCTGTTCTAGAGAATGATGAAATCAAGAGGAAAATTTAGGAGCTACTGCAAAAAGGTCACATCCGACCAAGTTCACCGCCCTGTGGGAGCCCAATCGTGTTGGTAAAAAATAAGGATGGGACGTGGAGACTCTGTTTTGACTATCGGGCACTCAACAATATCACTGTTCGGAATAGGTACCCAATCCCATGGATTGATGACATTCTGGACCAAATCAAAGGTGCAAAATATTTCAGCAAGATCAACTTGAAGTTTGGGTATCACCAGGTACGAATTAAACCCTCCGATGTGTGGAAGAATACCTTAAAAGCCAAGGAAGGCCTTTTCGAATGGCTGGTCATGCCCTTCAGGTTGACGAATGCTCCTGCAACCTTCATGCGACTGATGGATGACATATTGCGGCCATTCACCAACTCATTTGTAGTAGTGTACTTGGATGACATTCTAATCTTTAGCTAGACTTGGGAAGAGCACCTTCACCACATCTGAAAAGTCCTCCAAACACTGTAGCAACACAAGCTGTGTGCCAATTTGGAGAAGTGCACTTTTGGCATGACCCAGGTTCAATATCTGGGATACATTATTGATGAAAGGGGGGTGCATTTGGATCCAACCAAGATCCAAATCATTCAAGATTGGCCAGCACCAACCACTACAACAGAGCTTTGCATCTTTCTGGGTCTTGCTAATTTCTACCGTAGGTTCATGTTGGGATTCTCTCATATCACTTGGCCCTTGAGTCAAGTCACCAAGGGAAGAGCAAGAGAAAAATTCTTTTGGTCGGAACCTCAATAGAAGGCATTCACAGAATTGAAAAATCGCCTCTGTTTTGCCCCAGTGCTCACATTACCAGACTTGCAACAGCCATTTGAGATCGAGACAAATGCCTCTCACTATGCTCTTGGAGCAGTCCTTACTCAACAACGACAGCCAGTGGAATATCATAGTGAGACGTTGTTTGACACAGTTCGCAAGTATCCCACTTATGACAAAGAAATGTATTCCATTACGAAATCTTGTCGACAATGGAAGCATTATATTTTGGGGAAGGAAACAATCATCCACACAGACCATCGGCCCCTGTAGTTCATACAAACACAAGGGAAGTTTCAAAATGATGTCCATCAGAAGTGGTCCACATATCTGCAATAGTTTCATTTGAACATCAAGTACAAGAAGGGTAGCACCAATAATGTTGAAGACTACCTCAGTCTACCACCGAACATGGTGTTCACCACTGTTCTCAACTCTTGTGGGCACAAGACTTCTGATTGGCCGCTTATCTACAAGATCGACCCAAAATTCAGCCACACTTACAAGGCACTCTTGGGGGGTAGACAAGTTCAAAATTTTCACCTCCAAGATGCACTTTTATGTCACCTGGGACACCTTTTTGTTCCTTCAAGCGAGCGTGCCAAGATGATATGGGAAGCACACTATATTCGAGTCGCTAGGAATTTCGAGGTAGAGAAAATAGTAGCAGTACTACATAAGTATTTCTATTGGCCGAACCTTCGAAAGGATGTCGAGAAGCACATCAAATCCTGCACTGCTTGTGCCATTACCAAACCGACCATCAAGAAGCAAGGCCTATATACTCCACTACCTATTCCTAGTCAACCTTGGAAATCCATCTCCATGGATTACATGTCGGGCCTACCTTCTACTAAGCATGGAAATGACTGTGTTTTCATGGTTGTCGACAGATTCTTGAAGATGGCCATTATGGCGGCCTACAAGAAGAATATCACAGTAGAAGCCACTGCTAAAATCTTCTTTGAACAACTGTGGGTGCACTTTGGGATCCCACAGTCTATCATATCAGATCGAGATAGAAGGTTCCTTAGCACATTTTGGTCCAGCCTCTGGTCAATGCTAGACACCAAGCTCACAAAGTCCACAGCTTTCCATCCCCAAATAGATGGCCAGACATGGGTCGTCAATAGAATGATTGTACACATTCTGCGCATATACAATTCAAAGCATCCACGCACATGGGACGAGAGCCTCCCCTATGTACAACATAGTTACAAACGGGCTCTCCACAGTTCGATCAGCCATAGCCCCTTTCAGGTGGGCTTGTGATTCCAGCCACTATGTCCCATTGACGTAGCCATGCCATTTGTGGCGACTCAGGCCGATTTGGCTCATGTCCAGTCTGAATTTGACAAAGAAAATAGCTTCATCAAGCACATTCAACACATATGCCAATAGGTTCATGACATATTGGACAGAGCCAATGCCAAGTACAAGCAACGCCATGATCAACACCGGGTGCCACACAACTTCCAGGTGGGCGACAAAGTATGGCTACATATTCAAAAGGAGCACCTCATTGGACCCCACCACAAGCTTTGCCCGCTCCTATACGGGTCGTACACCATCACCAAGGCTATAAGGAATAATGCCTTCAAGCTCAGTATTCCACCATTCCTTCGTCTGCACCCAGTATTCAAGGTGGACCGCCTTCATCCTTACTTCCCACCTCTACTGGACACCTCTGACATTGCAAAACAACTCACACCAAAAGAGTTAAACCCAGACTGCATGGAATAGGCCACCATAGATTGTATCATGGACATGCAAATCAAGAACACTTGCCAAAATAAGATACAACTGTATTGGGTTGTCAAAGCTGGCCAACTCCTGCACCAAGGAAAGTGGTTCACCAGACCAAGTTTAGCAGAAGTTTCCTCATCTCATGGAGGAACTTAATGCAATGGGGACCATTGCTTCCTAAGGGGGGAGGAATGATCCAGGTGGATATTGGTGGTCACCAGCCTATTCCACTTGGGGCCCCACCATTGTCTCTTTCATTTTTTTAGTTTCGGCACAACTTACTATTTTTAGCAGTTTTTCGAGTCCTGAACTTCCGGAGCCATTTTGAGGCCCTAAACAACGTTTTTTTGGAAAATGGGGAGCAACATGGGTCCATGGATTGATGTTGCTCACTCAAAATTTGTAGTCCTCGGATAGATCTTTCTAATGAGGTATGGTACATGTCAAATGGAGATCGTATGCTAAAGTTACGTCCTCGGGAAGTTGAAACACCAATTTACCCAAACGGGGCCCATAGTTTTGGTGCTTCATCTCCTAGGGTTAGGGTTTTGGTTTTTTAGGATTTCCCATTGTTTCTAAATAATAAATAGTCCCTTGAGCCTCATTGTAACTTAGTTTAGAGGCCTGTAGCCACCACATCTCTTCTCAGAGATAGCTACCAGCGCCCTAGCTAGTTTTATTTCCATTATGTCTGTAAGAAAATTTTAGTTCTTTGATATTAATGAAATGAAGTGTTATTTCCACTGCATCTTTGTATTTATGGTTATATGTTTATTCTATTACGTTCCTGCATAAATCTGAATCAATGGTATCAGATCGGTCTACTTTTTCTCGATCCTTCTTTGCATGTCCCCAACGAGGTCGGGGTATAAGGAGTTAGGGCTCGATCTGGTGGAACCTTTGCAAGATCAGCCTCACAAATCCTGACGGACGCCCATGGGGGACGAAAAGAAAGATCAGGGAGCAAGAGATCCTATCAAAATGTTGCTCAAGGAGGCCCTCTAAAAACAAAGGAATGCAATGATGGATAATTTTTCCCAGATCCTTCAATGGCTACCCATCGGCAGCGCATCTGCATCCAAAAACCACTCTGGAGGTGCGACTCCTTTTAAGGTACAAGTAAATTTTGACATTCCCATATTTGAGGGTCAAATAGATGCAGATGTCATAGATAGATGGTTGAATCTATTGGAAGGATATTTCTTGGTTCATGACTTTTCCGACAGGGAGAAGATTATTTTTGCACTCCTCAAAGCTGCCCCCCATGTCAAGGACTGGTGGGCAACCCATCGTGAGAAAAAGGACGAGACATAACCCTCTCTGTTCTCGGTCATACCCACTTGGAATTCTTTCCGAGACACCATCAAGGAACAATATTATCTCGTGGGGAGCTATGAGGACAAGTACATACAATGGACCACGCTGCGACAACAAAGGGATTGAGATGTGCATGAGCTGACAAATCTATTCCATACCCTGCGCACCAAGTTGGGTATCAAAGATTTAGAGAAACATCTGGTGCTCAAGTATCATAGTTTCCTGCACATATACATTCGAGAGGAAATGGAGTTCCTCGACATCTCCTCACTTGGTATGGCATACCTGTATTCTCCCAAGATTGAGCATAAATTCAAACAGAAGAAGTGAGACGTTGGATCTGCAAATCAAAATCAAGGGAAAGGTTCTCCCAAACCGTAGAACAAAGGATAGAACCAAGGCATGGTGACTCAAGACAACCTGTCAAAGCCACAAGCAAAGAACAACACCGCAAAGCCAAAGAAGGACACGGGAAAGTGGTCTGAGTTCCATAAGATCTCCACTCACAACACAAGTAAGTGTCAGGCCAAGTAGTCACTGGTGGCCGAGATGAGGGCTTCTAATTCAGATGCATGCTCCAACTCTAAATCAAGACCTGATAAAGGCAATGACAAAGGGAAACAGATTATTGATACGGAGCCCAACGCCATTGTTGCCACTACAAAGATCCAGAAGGAGGAACCGGAAGATCCAGAGGAGAAGGAACGTCTCTTCCACTCCTAGATGTGGGTAAAGGGCTCCCCGGTACAGTTCATTGTCGACAATGGGAGCTAAAAGAACCTCATTTTAGTAGATGTCGTGAAGCGGTTGGGCTTGCTGACCACAACTCACCCACATCCATACACCATCAGGTGGCTTCACCAAGGACGAGATCTCCGCGTCAGCTAGCAGTGCAACCTTCCCTATAGCATCAAGCGCTTCATGGATGAGGTATTATGTGACGTTGCTCCTATTGATTTTTCTGATGTATTATTAGGACAACCATATTTGTGGAAGCGTCATGTTGTGTATGAGTCTCGGCCTTGCACTTTTATTGTTACTTTAGGAAATAAGCTGTACAGGATACCAGAGGTACCACCTCCTGTCGCTATCTCTTTGGTTACTGCAAAACAATGCAGTAAGCTCATTTCCGAAACCAGGAAATTTGTTTTCCTGATGATCCACCCACGGGGCAAGAAGAAGACTGTGGCCACGACCTCCAGACAGGGCTCCTCTGCACGACAACAAAAAATGGATAAGGTTGTGGAGGACTACAGGGACATCTTCACCTCACCCACAGGGGTTCCTCTGCACTATCAAGTCAAGCACTCGATTGATCTGGCCCCAAGTGCGTCGTTACCCAATGGACCGATCCATCGGTGCTCTATTCTGGAGAATGATGAAATCAAGAGGCAAATTTAAGAGCTACTGCAGAAAGGTCACATCCGACCAAGTTCATCACCCTGTGGGAGCCTGATTGTGTTGGTACAGAAGAAGGATGGGACGTGGAGACTCTGTATTGAATATCAAGTGATAAAAAAGATCACTATCTAGAATAGGTACCCGATCCCACAGATTGATGACCTTCTGGACCAACTCAAAGGTGAAAAATATTTCAGCAAGATCGACTTGAAGTCTGGGTATCACCAGGTACCAAATGAACCCTCCTATGTGTGGAATATTTCCTTCAAAGCCAAGGAAGGCCTTTTCAAATGGTTGGTCATGCCTTTCGGGTTGAAAAATTCTCCCGCAACCTTCCTGCAGCCGATGGAAAACATCTTGCAGCCATTCACCAACTCATTTGTAGTGGTGTATTTGGATGACATTCTAACCTTCAACCAAACTTGGGAAGAGCACCTTCACCACATCCGACAAGTCCTCCAAACACTGCGGAAACACAAGATGTGTGCCAATTTGGAGAAGTGCACTTTTGGCATGACCCAGGTTCAATATCTAGGATACATTATTGATGAAAGGGGAGTGCATGTGGATCCAAACAAGATCCAAGTAATTCGGGATTGGCCAGCCCCAACCACTATAACAGAGCTTCGCATCTTTCTGGGTCTTGCAAATTTCTACTGTAGGTTTGTGTTGGGATTCTCTCATATCACTTGGCCCTTGAGTCAAGTCACCAAGGGAGGAGCGAGAGAAAAATTATTTTGGTAAGAAACTCAAAAGAAGGCGTTCACAGAATTGAGAAATCACCTCTGTTCTACCCCAGTGCTCACATTACCAGACTTGCAACAGCCATTTGAGATCAAGACAGATTCCTCTGACTATTCTATTGGGGCAGTCCTTACTCAACAGGGACATCCAGTGGCATATCACAGTGAGACGTTGTCTGACACAGTTCGCAAGTATCCCAATTATGGCAAAGAAATTTATTCCATTGTGCAAGCTTGTCGATAATGGAAGCATTACATTTTGAGGAAGGAAACAATCATCCAGACAGACCACTAGCCCTTGCAGTTCATACAGACACAAGGGAAGTTGCAAAATGATCTCCATCAGAAGTGGTCCACATATCTGCAACAGTTTCAATTGAACATCAAGTACAAGAAGGGTAGCACCAATAATGTTGCAGAATGCCTCAGCCGACCACCGATCGTGGCGCTCACCACTGTTCTCAACTCTTGTGGGCACGAGACTTCTGATTAGCCACTTCTCTACGAGAGCGACCTAGAATTCGGCCACACTTACAAGGCACTCTTGGGGGGTACGCAAGTTCCAAAATTTCACCTCCAAGATGCACTTTTATGTCACCTGGGACACCTTTGTGTTCCTTCAAGCGAGCATGCCAAGATGATATGGGAAGAACACTACAGTCGAGTCACTGGGCATTTCGGGGTCAAGAAAATAGTAGCAGTACTACAGAATTATTTCTATTGGTTGAACCTTCGAAAGGATGTCGAGAAGCACATTAGATTCTGCACTGCTTGTACCATTACCAAACCAACCATTAAGAATCAAGGCCTATATACTCCACTACCTAGCCCTAGTCGACCTTGGGAATCCATCTCCATGGATTACATGTCAGGCCTGCCTTCTACTAAGCATGGAAATGACTTTGTTTTCGTGGTCGTCGATAGATTCTCGAAGATGGCCATTATGGCGGCCTACAAGAAGAATATCACAACAGAAGCCACTGCTAAACTCTTCTTTGAACGAGTGTGGGTGCACTTTGGGATCCCACAATCTATCATATCAGATTGAGATAACAGGTTCCTCATCACATTTTGGTCCAGCCTTTGGTCAATGTTGGACACCAAGCTCACCAAGTCCACAGCTTTCCATCCCCAAACAGATGGCTAGACAGAGGTTGTCAACAGAATGATTGTACACATTGTGTGCATGTACAATTCAAAGCATGCACAAACATGAGATGAGAGCCTCCCCTATGTACAACATATTTATAACCAAGCTCTCCATAGTTCAATCGGCCATAGCCCCTTTCAGGTGGGCTTAGGATTCCAACCACTATGTCCCATTGACATAGCCATGCCATTTGTGGCTACTTAGGCCGATTCGGCTCATGTCCAGTCTGAAGTTGACAAAGAAAATAGCTTCATCGAGCACATTCAACACATCCACTAATAGGTTCATGACATATTGGACAGAGCCAATGCTAAGTACAAACAATTCCATGACCAACACCAGGTACCACACAACTTCCAGGTGGGAGACAAAGTATGGCTACATTTACAGAAGGAGCGCCTCACTGGACCCCACCAAAAGCTGCGCCCGCTCCGATACGGGCCGTACACCATCACCAAGGCTGTAGGGAACAATTCCTTCGAGCTCATTATTGCACCATTCCTTGGTCTGCACCCAGTATTCAATGTGGACCGCCTTCGTACTTACTTCCCACCTTTATTGGACACCTCTGACATTGCAAAACAACTCACACCAACAAAGTTAAACCCAGACTGCATGGAACAGGCCACCACAGATTGTATCATGGACATGCAAATAAAGAACACTCGCCAATAGAAGATCCAACTGTATCGGGTTGTCAAAGCTGGCCAACTCCTGCATCAAGGAAAGTGGTTCACCAAGGACCAAGTTCAGCAGAAATTTCCTCATCTCATCGAGGAACTTAATGCAATTGGGACCATTGCTTCCTAAGGGGGGAGGAATGATTGAGGTGGATATTGTTGGTCACCCACCTATTCCACTTGGGTCCCCACCATTATCTCTTTCTGTTTTTCATTTTCAGCACAGCTTACTATTTTTAGCAGTTTTTCGGGTCCTGAACTTTCGACGCCGTTTTGAGGCCCTAAACAACATTTTTTTTGGAAATCGGGGAGAAACATGGGTCCATGAACCGATTTTTCTCACTAAAAATTTGTATTCCTCAGATAGATATTTCTAACGAGGTATGGTATGTGTCAAACGGAGATCGTATGCCAAAGTTACGTCCCTAGGAAGTTGAAACACCAATTTACCCAAACAGGGCCCATAGTTTTGGCGCTTCATCTCATAGGGTTAGGGTTTTGGCTGTTTAGGATTTCCCATTATTTATAAATAATAAATAGGTCCTCGAGCCTCATTGTAACTCAATTCAGAGGCCTGTAGCCGCCACATCTCCTCGCAGAGATAACTACCAGCGCCCTAGCTAGTTTTATTTCCATTCTGTCTGTAAGCAAATTTCAGTTCTTTGATATTAATTAAAGGAAGTGTTATTTATGCTGCATCTTTGTATTTATGGTTATATGTTTATTCTATTGTGCTTCTGCATAAATCCAGATCAAAGCATCTAGTAAGCCAAAATATAGTCAACTGCAGAAACCTCTCTTACAATGTTGGGGTTATGGATAACCCCACTACTATAAAAATTTCACCATTGTGCCCTTGCAGATATGATAACTCACATTTAATAAGCCTCTATGGTTGGTGAAGTGCCTATAATCATACCAAAGATTAATGTGGCATTAGATTATCACCAGGCTGAGTACCAACCTGTGATGGCAAAATTCAAAGGTAAAATCGTTGAACATCCAGTTTCTATTTTGATAGACCCAGGAGCAAGCCTGAGTTATATCAATACTATTATCACTAAAAAATGAAGCATCATTTGACAAAGTCATATAGGTTCATGTGTCAAAGTTAGGGTTGTAGGATTCATTTTTTAAATTACTTGTTCATGGAAACATTTAAATTTTTCTTGTTTAAGCTTACCCTAAGGTCTAAACCCACTCACTTTCAAATCCCCTCATGTCACATCACTCATAACTTTCTGAAAGATTCAATTCCCAAGGTTTTTGTAACGAAATGGTGGTTTTAGTTGGGAAACCACAGTTTTGTAGTGAAATACACTGAGAAATGTCACTTTTCCCTACGAAACTGCTGATAATTTCATAGCGAAAACACCCAGATTTACACTAGACACGCTACGAAAGCGTGGTTTCCTATCCGTCTTGTCAGATTAGCTATTAGGTGTCAGAATATCGTTGGGAAAGGGTAAGTTAGATATCATTCTAGTCATTGTGGGATAATATCAAGGTACATGATCAGTTTTGAAGGCATCATGACCATTTTCGGCATGTATGAGTCATCATTGTGTTATAAGAGGATATCAAACTTCAAAATCTTTCCTAATTCAGTTATTTCTCATTCTTCATTCCTTCTTTGCGTGATATTGAGCTCTGGAGAGCTATTGCATTGAGCTAAATTTGTGGCTACTATTTTCAAAGGTTTACAAAGATCACTGATCAAGCGAGGCTAAGCACTATCATGCGAGGTTGAGCACTATCAAGCGAGGCTGTGAAGGCATTAAATAAATCATGGCAGAAAAAAGAAGGAGAAATAATGGTGGCCAATGTCTAAGATATGAACCAGTAGATACGAATTTAATTAATGAAGACCCAACAGCTGTGGAAGTCTTTAGAAGGACAAGTTGCTTACATTTTGTGAAATATTACAAGGCTTCTATGTACAGGTTTCCAAATAATTTTCTTTGAAATTCAATGGAACAGCTACCAAAGTGGGAATGCTTAATCTTTCCATTACACCAGAGGTCATTGAAACAGCAATAGGGATTCCAAGGGGACAAGAGAAGTGGTTCAAAGGTTTCAAGTTTAGCATGGAGCAGTGCAAAGAGTTTATGAAGCCTGAAAACAGTGAAATGGACCTTACTAATGTGATTCCAAGGAGCTGCATGAAGGATAACTACTCAAAATTTCTGCTCATCATCCAAAAGTATTTTACTTGTGAAGGCAGATACCATAAAGTTTACTCATACCATTTCAAGCTTCTCCTACACTTTACTAGTAAGATATCTCTTGATATGCCTTTCTATTTACATATAATTTTATCAAAAATGGTAGATAAGGTCCAAGAAAAATCTGAAGGGAGTGAGACTTCATTGTTTCATCATGGTTTAATTAAATTCTTGGTCTTAGATGAGCTCCAAAGGCTATGCAAAGACTGGTCTTCATTCTTGTTTGTTAGTGGTTTTGAGTTGGATGTTGTTACTCCTTCAGGAACTCCTAAACCTAGGAGAATCCCATCACCCTTAGTAGCAGAGAAAAGTGAACCATTAGTGGCAGAACCAAGTGAACCAGTCATTATGGAAATAGAGAAATTGCAGAGTTTTGATACACCAAATGTCCCACCTGCAAAACAGAAATAAAAAGTGGTCAAACCTCCAAAACAAAAACAAGATGTGAGTAATCATGGAACCAAAAGGATGACAAGCCTAGTCAAACAATGGCCTTAGAAGAGAAAACGATGGTTGTAGAAGACAGAGCATTAGATAAAGGAAATCTAGAGGACATATTACATGCTATTGAAATAGAAGAGACTCCTATAGTCCAGGCTAAGGATATAGAGGAAGGTGGAAAGAAACTAAAAAAGGCGAAATCTGCAAAGAAACTAGAATTTGAAGGAGAAGATGCAGGTTTTATGTTCCAAGAAAGAAATCCTATGACAAGGCATGCTAGAAGGCTATTAGAGAGAATTAAAGAGGTTCATCCACCTACTGACACAGTCCATCCACCACAAGACATCATTGATCTTTCATCACCTACAGAGAAAGATATAGTTAGCAAATCAAATAAAGGAAAAGAGAAAGTAATGGAAAAAAAAGGAGCTTGAACTCCTTGAAGAACAATTGAAGTTGGCCAATCATTAAATAGCTGTTATGAATAAGGAAGAAAGGAAACACAACATTCAGAAGATTCAGTTTGAAAATATGAAAGAGATTTGGGAGCAGCAAGTTGACAGTGTTTCCAAGACCCTGGATAATACACAACAATTAATCAAATTGACCATTCCATTGAGGAAAGAGGTCAAACATATCAGAAGAATGAATTTACCAATATAAATTTGAAATATCAGGTTATATACCTCTAGGAACAACTTTAACTAATTCATGAGGAGTTGGAGAAAAAAGGCCTTAAAATGACAGTGGTTGAGGAGCCAATTGCTCAACTCCTCACAAATGAGCAAGAAACAACTCAAGAAACATAGTGTGAGCTGTTTTATGATTTTAAAGGATAGCGGAATATCAAAAACAAGTTTTTTCACTTAGAAGGTATATTTTTGAAGCTATATAAAATTGTGAAATTTTCACTGATTTTAGCAGTTTCGTAGCGTTCCTGGGCTTGAAAAACAGGAAAACACTACGAAACTACTGTAGCTTTCCTTTTTGCATTTTGAACCGGTTTTTGGAGCTCCCAAGAGACAAAATTAGTATGGAAGTTGTATTTAAGCATAGTGAACATCATGCAGGAGAAAAGAATAAAAAATATTGATGGAAACATGTCATTTTTGTAACGCGACGAAAGTACGCTACAAAATTGTCATACTTTCGTAGCGTATTGTTTTGAAGCTATATGAGCTGGTTTTTGTGCACTTTTGGAAAACTAGAAACTTTCTAAGGTTCAAGGGATATTGCTAGCATTCATCCAAGACTTAAAGACCACGTGATGAAGCCAACTCATAAGTAAAACCCCTCATTGAAGATAAGGACCAATTTTCCTAAAAAACAAGGTTTGTTTACAGTTGTAGAGGTGTTCAATTAAGATGTCATGTAGCGATGAGTCCCATCATACCCTATTCGAACATGTGAAAGCATAGTTTTCAAGATGTAATTGTTTTTAGGAGATAATGTTGTTAATGTAATAATGAACATTTTTAGTCCTATTAGGAAAAGGACTGTCAAGTAGGATGGTTGTCATTTTCTCATTAAATAGATGTTTTATGGCTATGCAAGGTGTCATTAGGAAAAATTCAATGAATCTAGCTAGGAGGTAGATCATCTCATCATGTAACAAGTTTATTAAAGGGTAGAAAGTTGAATTTTTCAAGGGTTGGAGATTTTTTGGCAATACTGCAGCTTTATGTAAATTGATTGTTTTCAGTAATACAGAGACTTGTTTTTTGACCAACCTGAGATTCTGATTGAGTTTTGAGTTCATATCTTATCTATACATTCTATGTGTACCATTTTCAATGGTTTTCATCTTTAATACTCAGAATTCATTCATGTAATTCTCTAAATTCCTTTATAGATGAATTGACTATGTTATTTCTGCTTCATGTGTGTTTATTTATGCTAAAAACTCTTACCTACCTCAGATTCCATGTCAAGTGAACCTCCTACTGAATCACGACAATTTTTGACTCCATCAGCCCAATGTTTGCAGACTGATACTATTTTCAACATATAAATATCACCAACACTTTGTTTTTCAAGTAGAGTTGGCCATCTAGATTTATCTTTATCATATATCATTAACCCTTTGAGAGAGCCCTCTCAGGCTTAAGAGGCTAAGCTTTAGTCAAAATTTGGTCTGAAATAGTTACATGAATTTCTCTGATTAAGCATCCTATCAAGAGAAATTTTGTGATAACAAATAATAGATTAGTGTAGTGGAGTCATTTACAAGTTGTTAAATTTGGAAACCCATGGCTAGTGCAACTGGTCACTAGGGAAAAAAAGAAGAGTCACTGCCAAAATGGAAGTCTTTCATGTTGAGATAGTGGGACAACATATTAAAGTGACTTTAAATGTATTACCCTTGGGATCCTATCATATGTTAATCAAGATGGATTGGCTATAGAATCATTGGTCTATGGTGAATTGTAGAGACATGAGATTCAAGGCATCGAAGGAAAATTGAATTATGACCCTTTACAACTAACCGATTCGGCAAGTGCATTGAGAAAGGCTTCCAAATTTATGTTGTGCAAGTCGGCAATAGAAATTATAAATACGTATTAACTACCATTGGAAACATACCATTGATCCAGGAATTTTTTTATGTTTTCCCAGAAGAGATCCCAGGGTTACTTCCAAAAAGATATATTTATTTTACTATAGAATTAATTCCAAGCACCACACTGGTGTTAAAAAATCCCTATCGAATGAGTATACTTGAGTCAATAAAGCTCAAATTGAAGTTTCAAGAACTAATTGAGAAAGGGTACATTTTCCCAAGTGTATCATCTTCAGGAACCTCAATATTGTTTGTGACGAAGAAATATAGCACCTTGAGGTTTTTCATCAATTATCCACAACTCAATAAATTAACTATTGACAATAAGTACCCATTACCAAGAATTGATGATCTATTCAATCAAGTTAAAGGGGACATTGTGTTCTCTAAGATTGATTTGTGAATAGGGTATCACCAAATAAGGATTAAGGATGAGGAAATTTGTAAAACAACATTTGGAACTCGTTATGGCCATTACAAATATTTTGTTTTGCCATTCAGGCTCACTAATGCCCTCACAACCTTTATGAGCTTAATGCATGGTATTTTCCACCCTTACTTAGATAAATTTTTCCTGATTTTTATTGATGCCATACTAATTTACTCAAAACATTTGGAGGAACAAAAGGAGCATTTATGGATAGTGTTGCAGAATTTAAGAGAAAATAAACTTTATGCCAGATATAGTAAATGCAACTTTTAGAAGGACCAAATTTAATATCTAGGGCATGTAATTTCGTTAGAAGGCATAGTTTTGGACCTTGAGAAGATCAACACCATTCTGCAGTGAATTTCTCCCAAGAATGTGGAAAATATATCGTCACTCATGGGGTTGCCCGGGTATTACTGTTGTTTTATTGAAGACTTCTCCAAAATTTCCTACCCTGTTAGCCACCTATAAATTATGTTATATATGATGGTGGCTAGATTAGTCCATGGATTTCCAAAAACTAGATTTTCATCAAAATCTGTAACTTTTAAAAATATCACTATGTTCATTATCCCTAAGTTATCCATTTTCTCATAAAATTTCACTCAAAGCTTCAAAATTACCCTGTTGATATAAAAGGAATTGTTTCAAGGTTTATTCTTCACCATTTTCACCCTCATTTCCTTATACATTTTTTACTCATTCTTTTCATCCTAACAATCACTCATTCCTATGAAAAATCCTCCTTTTTCCCTGCTCCTTTACCCTTCATTCATCCTAAAATTCCCTTTAAACCTTGTAAAATCCTTTTCAGAAGGTTTAAAAACCTCTCTTTTTTCTATCGGAACCCTTTTTAAGCTTTAAAAACCCACCTTTTTGGCCTAAAAACGGTCCTTTTTAACTTTGGGCTGTTTAAATGCCTTTTGCTTAAACCCCTGGCCCCTTTCCCCCATATGACCCAAGATCCGTGACCTCCCGCTGTCCCTAAGCCCTCATTATTTTCCAACCCTAGTCCTATTCTCCCCACATGACCACTCCCCTGCTATTTTCTCACCCCACTCCTCTTTTCTCTCCCCTAAGCAATCCCGAATGTTGATCCCCTCCGATCCAACGACAGTCGTTCTTCCCCTCTCATCCTCCATCCACCCGACCATAACCCATTCATTCACCCTCCAAACAAATCCCAACCATGGATCACCTCGGATCCAACAGTCCATGTGAATCCCACCGATAACACCCCCATTAGCCCACCTTCCACTTTCCTCCTGCCGACCAATCATTGCACGCCACCTGTTCACCACCATCACCTTCAACTGCACAAATTTTCACCATTGCGCTCCCCTCTAATTGTATATCTATCACTCTCAGATCTAATGGCCAGTGATCATCTTCGTGCTCGATCTATCCAAACCTTCCCACCATGCATCTTGCACGCGAAATGGGTGGTTTTTCGAAGCCATTTGTTGAGCATTGATGCGTATCACATTCGATTTACGAAAAATTGCTTACCACCCTTTGCTTACGCAAAACCCATTCTTGGTTTTCCAAAACCGCCTCCACTATTTCACGCCAATATTCAAATTTTCCCCTCTTCCACATAACTTTGTCTATGAAATCCTTCCCTCTGCATATTGTCTTCTCCCTCAATGCTCCTCCAACACCTCCCAACGCCTCCAATGCATTTTATCCAATGCACAGGATTATATAAGGGTTTGATTGTTTTTTTGCAGGTTTTATGGAGGCCATATACATAGGGTCGAGGGTGACAATCTGTTATTGCCGAAATCCACCTTAGGCTGAAGGAAGGCGAGATTTAGGGTAACACCAAACCACGCTCAGTCTGGTAGCTAGCCCTACCAGAACATGAGAGGGCCCTCTCTGGGTCAATCTCAAGAAAAATGTATCAGTAGGGCTTGAGATGACTGAAATGAGTGCTAATTTTAGGCTAGGTATATGAATCAAGGAGTTTGATTTTTGGTTTTTAGGGTTTTTTGTTGGAAAAAGGGAAAGGCAGTTTTGGGCTTGGGGATGAGGCCAATTTCTTGCAGAGTTCAAGTTGGGGCAGGGAAGGAAATGACTTTTATGTCTTATATTCAATGAATGGATGGAAATAAATACTGAGGAGCTGAAGAGGGAAAGAGGGAGCAAGGATCCTCTTCAAACTGACGAAAACATATAAAACTAAACAAAATTTTAAGGCAGAGCACCAGCAAACTAATGAATTCTACCTTAGTTACTCATTTGTTTAATTCAGAAGAAAAGAGAAGGGAAATGGCATAAATAAACATCAATTAAACTTACAGATACATGAATAAAAACATCATCAAAACTCAGAGCCACAAGGATCCCAATAAGTGCTGCAAAACCCTGGTCTTTCCTTTGCCAAAAATGCAGAAGTGTATGTACAATGAGGTGCCAAACTATTCCCAAGTATCCAACCCTTAAAATGTCTCAGAAAATAAAATATATAGACAATTCTAACCCCTTCCCATGCCTCTAGGGGTCGAGCTCATCCTTTTAGGAGCTGTTTCAACCAATTCTAAACTAGGAACTGAAATCTAGGCAATCAAACAACTTGCCTCTATATGGAAGGAAACTGATTCATTCATTTAATTTTCACCTTTTAGTGAATGAATCCTCTAGAACAAGTAAATATGTTCCAAAATTACACCATAATCATCAAATTACATCAAGATAGATCAATAGTTACATCAAAAAGTAAAACTAGTCAAAACTAGGCGAATTTCTGAGCTGAAGAGTCAAAATGAGGCCAAATTTCTCTATGCGCCATGCCTAAAAACTCAATGCGTCGCGCCACTTTGAGACTTTGTTTGAAGCACTTCCTGAAGTCCAAATTGAGCTTATCATAGCGCGTTGGAAATCCCTTCCTGTCTACTTTCTAACCCAATTGGAATGTTTCAATTTGGAGTTAATTTACCCTGGCAAAAATCAAATCGCCCAAGACTGGTCAAAATGTGCAAAATGAGGCTGCCTCAAGGCAGAGTGCTGTTGCAGTCAACTTTTGAAGGTCTTCCTCAACTCCAAATTGAGCTCATGATAGCTCATTGGAAATATATTTGTTTCTAGCTATCATTTGAATTATCAAGGAAGTCATTTGGCCAACCAAGCTAGGATAAATCTTGATTTCCCCAAGGTCACTTCAGAGGTGCATCAATTGTCCTGAGGCAACAGTATTTTTGACATTTCTCTAAAACCATGACACCTGTATAAAAAGTGAAGGAGGTTTTTATTCCTTGGAATATTTTTGACAAAAACCTCTCTCAGTGTTCCAAAATTCATCGTTTAGTGCTCTTAAACATCATTTGAGTGAAACCTATCCCGATGTGTGGAACAAGGAATTTGTCAAAATGAAGCGAAATGAAGGGGATAAGGGGCTTCTAAATTCTTGAGAAAATTTTTGGAAGTAGGGAGGGATATTAGGAAGCAGGGGAAAGTGGAATTTCAGAAATTTAGTGAGGGGAAGGGGTCCAAGAGGGCAAAACACAGGCCTTGCCTAGAAAATTGCCAAGTTGTAGCAAGAAACTAGGGTTTGTGAAAAAATGAGGAATTTGGGGGATCTCAGTGATGGGAAGTGTTTAATAAGGTACATTAAGGATAGGGGAAGGTGTATGAACATCAGGATACAATTTTTACTAATGATTTGATCATCCAAGAGAAATTACCTTCAAAGCCCTAGGAGAGGGAAATGAAACTTACCTAGGCACAACTGAAGCATGAACATGGTGTAAAATGACCCTTTGGAACTTGACATGATGATAAAAACCCTCTAAATGATGGTATGCTCAGATGAATGGTGACAAGGACCAACATTTGGACAACTCTGAAAGGAATGAAAGAAAACCCTAGACCTAATACATAGTGACCAAATTTTGCTTGAAGACTCACTGAAATGACAAAATTTGACCTTGACACCTTAAAATCACTTTGTAAGAGCATGTTTGATCACTGAAGGAAGGCTACAAAGACTGACACTAACATTGGCTCCAATGGGGATGGTAGCTCCTTGGAGGTGCCAAGAACTACAGATCTTTGGAAAGCAGATAGTGCCTTCATCCACTGGGCAATGGAGTCAAAAACTCAAACTGAAATGCATGACTGAAAAATGATGACTTGATGACACAAATTGACTATCACTCAACTAAAAACTGACTCGATAGTTAAACACAACCGACAAACTGAAAAAGATGCTCAAAATAGAGCTTATGCAATACAACCTACTCTAATTGTTCCATTCATCACCTGATCAAGTGAAATGGAACAGCCAATGCAACCATGTAAGCATCTTGGCTGCTATTTGATTTCTTCCCAAATGCTTTCTGATATGCAGGAAAAGAGAAGAATTGAAAGGCAACTCCCATGGAAACTTGGTATCAAGTTGACTGCTGATAAACTTGCAAAGCATGAATTGACTGGATGACTTCAAGAATACTGCAAAAGGATATTCATAAACATAACTATTGATTCCCATCAATACATTACTACTCTTGTTACACCATTTTTTGGTCATCTAACCTATTATCATTAGATGGACCCAAGTACACCATGTAAGACCAGTTTTCCCTAAGTAAAACTACTTTCACTATGTTAAAACAGGAAACCCCAAAAGGAAATATTAAACAAACCTATATTTGTTTGATTTTCCTCATGGAATAATTAATTAAACCATAATTTAATTATTATTCCCAGTCATGTTTAACCCAAAAAAAAAGAAATTAATTAGATAAACCTTCATTTATCTTATTATTTTCTAGGAATAATTATTTAAATCTTATTTAGATAATATTCCTTGTTAAATATGACCAAATCACCCACAAATAATTAAATAAATCTTTATTTATTTAATTATCTTTCAACCACTTCCTTAAATAATTAAATAAATCATTATTTATTTGATTATCTTCTAACCGCTTCCTTAAAAAGATAAATAAATCATTTATTTATTTATTTTTGAAAAATTAAGGGATTTGACCCAAGTCAAATACCTTTTCCCTCCAACAAATATAATAAAATATTCCATAAAAAGTGGAACTAGATCTGGTTAACCCATGCACCAAGATCTAGAATGACCCAATATTTTGTTATAAATAGGAGGGTTTTTCCTACCATTCTTCACCTTTTGTTGCCTATTAGATCACTCTGGATCTATACACTTGGTCACTCTTTTCTACCATTTTTTGTGTGAGCTCCCTTTGAGTTCTATTCTTTGTGTGGGTTTTCTACACCAACAAGAGAGAGAAATCTTAGATCTGAAGTGCTGAGGACTTCCAAGAACCCATCCCACTGAGGAGAATTGGATACGCCTTTTTGTTTTCCTCCCAGGTGCCCAATTAATATAAAAATTCTTTCAAAAATTGTTCTTGTCTTGTCTATTGGTATATGGAGCAAACCCTTGTTTTTACTGCTTAATGTCTTTCCATGCATAGATCTGGTTTTTGCAGCTCTTTTCTTGTTCAACTAACCACAGATCTGAAGATATTGGCAACCACTTTTGTTGTTAGGGCTATTAGTTATGCGTAGCTAAAGAGGTCCTTTTTCGTACACTTCGACAAAGGATTCATACTAACAAATGGCGACTCCACACGGGTTTTAAATTACGACCGCTGTCGTTTTTCATATTCCTGCATATCCAGCTACTTTAGACCCTAGGGCTTCTTTTCAGCTGTTTATTTTTCCTATTTTTATGTTGTTTTTCTCACATAAAACCCTAAAACATTAAAATTTCTAACTTCCGTGTGTTTCTGGCCCTATTGCGTAGGTAAGCGACACCAGCCGCAACTGAGACGACAACTTTTCTGAAAATCTGCCGCCGAGACAACCGGAACAGGGGGTCGCACTTTTTAGCCCAAAAACTGCGACCTGGACCTCCAGGTTGCACTTTTCTACCCCTTTTCTGCGACCTGCATTGAAAACAGGTCAGAAACTGTGACCTGCCAGTTTTTCAGTGATTTTTCTGCAATTTTTCTGGGTTCTGCTGCAGCTTCTATCAGGGTTTTCCAGCCTCTGTCTCAGCCCGCTTTGACCAAGTTCTGATCTGTTTTTACTCATCTAAGTGGGAACCTAGCCCCATAGGGCTTTAGTACCCTCCACTTTTTGTGGAAGAGTTTTAGTTGTTTCAGCCGTCTGTTTTTCAGAGCTTCAGCCTCCTTTTTTCCAGATCTGTTACCTCCCTTTCAGATCCATTGAAATCAGCTCTTCTACCTCTCAAATCACCTCCTGAAGATTTGTTTGGATCTACTTTTAGGGCCTCCACCTTGCCCCCTCCGTATTTTGCTGATTTCCTTCCTTTTTCCAGCCACCTTGCCTCTGTCTTTTGGCTGTGATCTGCACCTCTTTTCAGCAGCTTTATCCTTTAGATCCCTGTCCCTTTTGACCTTAGATCTATTGGCCTCTTTTCCATGTGTTTTGCCTAGATTTTTCCCCTTTTTTAGATTAGTTTTGAGAGACCCGCCTTCTTGGGTTAGATAGATGCACAAGTAGCTGTTAATTTTCTGTTATTTCAGCATTATATACTGTTCTCTGCAGATTTATTTTCAGTTACGCAGCACACTTTTTTCTTGCTCTCAAAATGGAAAGGGTTTAAAAATTAAAATTAATGCACGCCACACACTGACCCTAAGTGAAGAAGCGCCTGGTTAACACCACCTGGCAAAGACTCTAAAATCAATTGTCACTGCACCTTTTCTGCCCTTGACCTCACTTGATTCTGTCCCTTTCTGCCCCTGTCGGTTTCCTTCTTCCTGTCGTCATTGCGCCCCCAAGGCGCCTTTCCCGAAGACTTCTTGGCCTTCACCCTCAGTTTCCGGTCGATCGACCTGCTCCGACCCGCCGTCGTCAAGCCAGTCCTCCTCCGAGTCTGCACTCCGACTCCTCTCCTGATTCATCGGGTTCCCCTTCTCCTCCTGGTTCTCCCCCTACCACCATGTCTGGTCCAGGGCCTAACGCTAGCGGTTCTCCTGGCCCTAATGCCGGCCCGACTACTAGCGGAACCGCCACAGGAACGACCTCGGCCACCCCCTTGCTGCCGTACATTGCAGGCCTCAGCCTCCCCGATTTCAGTTAGTTGATCAACGACCCTATCCACCACGATGTTGGTTGGCCTGCCATGCCAACCAAGCTCCCTTCCGACATCCCTAAATTCGAAGGCCAAGCTGGAGAAGATCCAACCAATCATGTCCGATCTTTCCACATGTGGTGTTCCTCCAATTCCATTACCGATGACTCCATCCATCTTCGTTTGTTCCAACGCACGCTCACCGGCGAAGCTTCTAAATGGTATGTCGAACAAGCCACCTCTACCCATACCACCTTTTAGACTCTTGCCCAAGCCTTTTTGTCGTACTTCCAGCTCCCTCTCCGATACGATACTGGCACGGAGCTCTTGACTTCCTTTAAGCAATCCTCTTCAACACGCCTTTCCGCCCATGTTCAGGAATGGCGACGAAGACGGAGCTTATGTCGAGCCCCTCCCTTTGAAGATCGGGTTTATATGGACTGGTTCCTTCGCACGCTTCCCGCTCCCATCGGCAAAGATGTCGCCTCTCAGTTTCCTCAAACTGAAGAAGCCGCCCTCCAAATAGCCTTGAAATATGACCTGATCTACGCTCAATCTGGTTATGTTTATACCGTTCTTCCTGACCTCCCCAGGCCCGGCGGCGCTAACGCCCTGGGGGCATCTCATTCCGCTGACGGTATCGTTGGAGCCCTTTCCCATCCGTACGCTCAACCTCCTATGGGCTATGGTCTCCCTCAGGGAGGGGCCAGCACCTCCAGCACTCTTCCCCCTCCCGGTAGCATGTATCTAGGATACGGCATGCCTCCTCCTTTTTCCCAACCTCCTGCTTACCTCAATGTTACCCAATCTAACCATTACCTTTATCCGCAGCCTAGTGCGCCAGCTCCTCCAACATATGCACTTCCATCTCCCTTGCCTCCTCCAAACCCGCAACAGCACTTACAGCCTCCTCCAGGGCAAGTATTTGCATAGCAGGGCGCGACTAATCCCCCATCTTCTCAAAGAAGGCAGAGAGGCAATCCAAACCAATCTGCCCCTGGTACCTGTGGACCTAATCCTGGTGTTGACCCTAACACTGCCAACCAGCAACAGGGCACTCAGCCCAAGCCGGACAGGCCGCTTCGCACATATAAGCCTTGTTCGTGTTGCGGTTTTTATGGTCATTACACCCACGATTGTCCCCTCTTACCCCAGATGCGGCAGATGTGGGAGTCTCAAGCCACATTGCGCGGTCAGCACGCCTCCCCTCATGCTCCTCCTAATGTGGCCACTACCCAACCAGCTGTGTTTACTGATCCTTTCCCTCAGCAAGGATTCGTGGCTACCCAACCGCCTGATAGCCAGGTCGCCACTCCCCCGTCCCTTTCTGGTTCCTCTGATTACCAGATCCTTATGATGCACTCCGATCCTTCCCCGACCGTCGACCTTCACCTTCAAACTCGGTCCCGCCAGTACCCCCAGCCTCCTGCTCAGTCTGCCTCCGAGCCTCCCTCTTCAGGTTCTACAGAGCCTCTTTCGACACCGAATGGCCCCTTACATATCCCTCAACCCAAAGTTGAGGTTCATACCAAGACTCCTAAGGGACCATTATGTCGAAATGCTGCTTCGATCGGCCTTGCTCATTCGTATAGCATAGTAGATGATTTGGCGCAATCTCCACCTGCCCATTTCCCTGTTGGAACTCCTCGATCCGTGCCCTTCCCAAAAGAAGGCTCTCTTTTATCTTGAGTAGTATTTGTATATCTACTTGCTAATGACCAAATGATTGTTTTCGACGCCACTCGTCGGACCATCCTCCTCTCTCCCTCCTTCGTCGCCTTCCAAATCCCAGTCAAAATCCGGAACGCCAATGTGTCCCGGTGTATCATTGATGAGGGGGCATCCACCTGCGTGATGTCCGCTTCGATTTGGAAGCAACTTGGATCCCCTGAGCTGGCCCCTTCCACGATCACCCTTCGAGCATGGGACGGTCATGCCTCCCAGCCCATTGGCCTGTTTCGTAATTGTCCTATCACCCTCGCTGGTAAGACTGTTTGTGTTGATGTCGAAGTCATCGACGCCCTGCTAGACTACAACATTCTATTGGGGCGAAGCTACACCTATGTTATGTCTGCTGTCCCATCCGCGGTCTTTCGCAAGATGTCTTTCCCCCATAATGGAAAGATAGTCACCATTGACCAATTGACATATCATGAGCCAAAATCTCAGACCTCCCCTGAGACGACCATCTCTTCTGTAGCCAACAAGAAAACCATCGATTCCTTGACCAGTGTCTCCCCCGGCATTTACAAAGATTCCTCCCTGCTTGGAACTTTCCCTAACCTTCCCCCTCCTCCTATCACCGATCCCAGCTTATCGAATGTTTGCATGATGCAATCGTCCCAGGCTGCCCGTAAGCAGCTTGCCTCAGCTAGTCAGCAACCTCCTCCTCGCCCTCCGCAACCCACTCCTAGCCATTCATCTCAGCCAGCCGGAGCTCCTCCTTCAGGCCCTCCCCCTACAGCTGGTATCCCTGAACCCCTTTATCCTCCTGGATCGGTTCCTCCTGGCCTTAACCATCTCGAAGCCGTCCCTCCTGGTCATTACCCTGCTGGGCAGATCCCTTTCCTAGCTCCCCCTTCCGGAGTATATTCTGTCCCCGTCATGGCCACCCTCTCTCTCACTAACTTGACCTTGGGCATACCAGTCTGGTACCTTGATCCCCCAGCCGCCACCCCTCCTGGTCACCCCAAACCCTATATGGCTTTGACACCAGTTCAACCGGTACCCCTCGCTTCCTCCATTGCCACTGTGCCCCCAGCACCTCCACAGGACCCTTCTCCTGTCGTGACAGCTCCCGGGAAGAAAGGCAAAGCCCGCAAGGGGGCACCTGAAGACAAGACCACCACGACTGACCCGGCCCCTTCTCCGCCCGCGAAGCCTTGCGCCTTATGTGATGTCACCGGTCATGCCACCCATGCTTGTCCCGAGTTTCCCCGTATTCAGCCCATGGTTAAAGTCGCGTTCCCCGAGTCTACGGTCCCCGAAGCCTCCATTCCTTCTTCGTACGTAACCAAGAACCCCAAGACTCTCCGCACCAACAAGCCCTGTGCTTTGTGCGGCGTTCATGGCCATTACTCCCACCATTGTCCTCACCTAACGCATTACCGTGCCTCTTTAGAGGTGATCCGAGAGTATGAGGTTGAACAAAATCAATCCGCCTCTCCCATCCTCGCGCAGTACGCTTCAGGTCAGCCTGAGGATCCCCCCGCTCCCATCGACATTCCCCCCCCTCATGTTCAAATGACAGAGTCTACTGTAACCATTCTTTACCTATCCTCCTCTGCGAGACACTTGGAGCCTAGCCCCTCTGCATCCTCCCCTGTTGTGTCCCTTGACCACCCCTTTCCTACCCATACACGAGATCACTCCACCCGTGTCTTTGTTGACCTCCGCAGCCCGAGTCCTCACCATACTTCCGATAGCTCTCATATAGCACCCTCTGATTTGTATATGAGTCATAGTCATCCTGCTCCTTGCACTCCCTCCCGCGGTTGCTGCCCGATGACTTCTGTGCACTCACACTGCCATCATTGCCTCTCATCCCCTCATTTGTTGTCTTGTCACACCATTCCGCAGGACCCCCCGTCCACACCCTTTATCGGTTACGCCAATGGTGCAAGTCGTTACTCCAGGAATCTAGCCTCGGCAGGTTGGGCCATCTTCACCCCCTTGCATGCCCTTGTTCTTTCTAACGGGGTATGCATTGGTTCTGCCACCAACAATCAGGCTGAATATGATGCAGTGCGTGGTCTCTTAGCCGATGCCCTCTTTCATAGCATCCTCCATCTGCACGTTCGTTTGGATTCCCTACTTCTTGTAATGCAACTAAATGGTGTTTATCGTGTGCATAACCCTGTGCTGTTTAGACACTATTTACGAGTGAAACTCTTGATACGTGCATTTGAAACCATAACTTTCAACCATGTACCTCGAGAACATAATCACTATGTAGATAGTATTGCAAACCATGTTCTAAATTGGCATTTATCACACACATTTCATACAAGACAATAACATTCATAACCATCAAAAAACAATGCATATCCATAATATGTGTCGCAAAACATGTGTTTAGAGTCCATCTACTTTGATACATATGACATGCCCATAGCATGTTACAAAAACCCAAAATTGGGGGCACCACCTGCCCTTACATACATAATAGGGGGCACCACATGCCCCACCCCTAATCACTATCTGGAGGATCCCGGGCCAATGGCTCTGCCCCTGTAGCATGTAGATCGCGCATTTCCTGACCGGCCATCGCCATGCGCCGCATGACCCCTCTCCATTCCGAGGGTAGACCAACACATGGCTCTATGAACTGGTCGTCTAAGTCCTGCCACCCGCGCTCTGATACTCCGGTCAACAACCTTTCGCATCTACGGTGGATGTCCTCCAGCAGGGCGGCGGCATCCTCATTATGCGCCGCTCTCGACCCACTCGGACCTGTAGCTCCAGATGCTGCCGGTCGCCCCATATATCTGGCTGATTTTACCGGTGCTATATCTGCATACCAAAAGTACATGAATCAGTACCCTAAATTACTATTCAAAAAACTTTAACATGCCCACACAAGAATAGCAATCTGTCACTTACCATCGGGCCCCCAGACTCGACCAGGTGGAAGTGGTAGGTCTGGATCTCCACAGTAGCTCATCCCACTATAGGGATAGTCGTCCATGTACAATGGCATGAAATATGTGTAAAATGACCCTTTGGAACTTGACATGATGATGAAAACCCTCTAAATGATGGTACACTCAACTGAATGGTGACATGGACCGATATTTGGACAACTTTGACAGGAGTAAAAGAAAACCCTAGACCTAATGCCTAGTGACCAAATTTTGCTTGAAGACTCACTGAAATGACAAAATTTGACCTTGACACCTTAAAATCACTTTGTAAGAGCATGTTTGATCACTGGAGGAAGGCTGCAAAGGCTGACACTAACATTGGTCCCAATGGGGATGGTAGCTCCTTGGAGGTGCCAAGAACTACAGATCTTTGGAAAGTAGACAGTGCCTTCATCCATTGGGCAATGGAGTCAAAAAACTCAAGCTGAAATGCATAACTGAAAACTGATGACTTGACGACACAAACTAACTTAATAACAAGATTGAAAATTGACTTGATACTTAAACACAACTGACAAACTGGAAAATATGCTGAAAGTAAAGCTTATTCAATACAACCTACTCTAATTGTTCCATTCATCACCCGATCAAGTGAGATGAAACAACCAATGCAACCACGTAAGCATCTTGGCTACTATTTTATTTCTTCCCAAATGCTTTCTGATATGTAGGAAAAGAGAAGAATCGAAAGGCAACTCCCATGGAAACTTGGAATCAAGTTGACTGCTGATAAACTTGCAAAGCATGAATTGACTAGATGACTTCAAGAATACTGCAAAAGGATCTTCATAAACATAACTATTGATTCCCATCAATACACAATACTCACACTCATTGGTCATCTAACCTATTATCATTAGATGGACCCAAGTACACCATGTAAGACCAATTTTACCCTAAGTAAAATTGCTTTCACTATGTTAAAACAGGAAAACCCAAAAGGAAATATTAAACAAACCTATATTTGCTTGATTTTCCTCATGGAATAATTAATTAAACCATAATTTAATTATTATTCCTAGTCATGTTTAACCCAAAACAAAGAAATTAATTAGATAAACCTTTATTTATCTTATTATTTTCTAGGAATAATTATTTAAATCTTATTTAGATAATATTCCTTGTTAAATATGACCAAATTACCCACAAATAATTAAATAAATCATTATTTATTTAATTATCTTTCAACCACTTCCTTAAATAATTAAATAAATCATTATTTATTTGATTATCTTCTAACCGTTTCCTTAAAAAGATAAATAAATCATTTATTTATTTATTTTTGACAAATTAAGGGATTTGACCCAAGTCAAATACCTTTTCCCTCCAACAAATATAATAAAATATTCCATAAAAAGTGGATCTAGATCTAGTTAACCCACGCACCAAGATCTAGAATGACCCAATATTTTGTTATAAATAGGAGGGTTTTTCCTACCATTCTTCACCTTTTGTTGCCTATTAGATCACTCTGGATCTATACACTTGGTCACCATTTTCTACCATTTGCTGTGTGAGCTCCCTTTGAGTTCCATTCTTTGTGTGGGTTTTCTACACCAACAAGAGAGAGAAATCTTAGATCTGAAGTGCCGAGGACTTCCAAGAACCCATCCCACTGAGGAGAATTGGATACGCCTTCTTGTTTTCCTCCCAGGTGCCCAATTAATATAAAAATTCTTTCAAAAATTGTTCTTGTCTTGTCTATTGGTATATGGAGCAAACCCTTGTTTTTTCTGCTTAATGTCCTTCCATGCATAGATCTGGTTTTTGCAGCTCTTTTATGTTCAACTAACCACAGATCTGAAGATATTGGCAGCCAATTTTGTTGTTAGGGCTATTAGTTATGCGTAGCTAAAGTGGTCCTTTTTCGTACACTTCGACAAAGGATTCATACTAAAAACTCTGTTCCAAGTAATCTTCATAGTTGGATATTAAGATTTTCCTCACATCTGTGCTGGCTTTCTTTGGTGACTGCAGCAAGCTGTCAAAAGGATCCTGAATTTCGTGAATAACCAAACTCTGGAGCTGATTCCAAACAGAAAAAATGTCTCCTTTATCAATCTCCTCATATGACTGAAAATCTTGATATAGGCTTTGTAATGAAAAATCTGTTAAACAAGACAATGAAGGCGACTTTTGAATAAGATTATTATCAACATTCTTTCCTGGCACATGGTTAAATAATGGAGCAGAATTTTTACAGCAAACATCATCCAACACACGAGCAATAGGATCATCAAAAACTTGAGAACACTGCTGCATTGTATCCATTGAAACTGCCTTACATCCTACTGGCTATTCATCTTTTTCTTGAGAGATATTACGAAGATTCTACTTTATAAACTGAAATGCTTCGAAACAAAAGGGTACAGAATCCTCTTGCATCATTAAATCATGTATTTCATCTTCCACGCCTTCATCTGTAATCTGACCTTCAATTTCGTTTGGTGGCTGCAAATCTGGTGCTAAGGAGGGTTTTGTATCCAAAATGATTTCATCAGTCATTTCAACAACTTGCTCAATAATTTCGCTATCTGTCTCATCCTCCACATTAAAACTGAGAGATTGTCGATTTCCTACAGGCTGCTCATTTGAAGATTTACTATGCAATTTTTCTCTCAAAAACTGAAATGATTCAAAACAGAATGGTATGGAGTCATCTTGTATCATTTGATCATATGTGCCAGCTTCCATGTCCTCATCTACAACTTGACAATCAATGGCTTTCGGGGGCTGAAAATCTGAATATGAGAAGTCTTGAACAAGGTTTTCATTGCACTCAAGATGGTCCAAATCAAGGCTTGTTGGCAATTGATTTCTGATTGCATGGTAGTTATCTCTGATGAACTGAAACGAATAAAAAAAAAAAGGCAAAGATCCTTCACTTACTTCAAAATTTACTGCACTTTCCTCGTCATCGTCATAGCTGATATGCATCGGTTGATCACTGTACTCAAGCTGCTGAAAGTGAACTTCCTCCTCGCACAAATCAGCTGCTGATTTGTCTGCAAGATTAGCTTCTGTTTGGAGAACGTAATCAACATCATACTGATCAAACTGAGGAAAATCATCAGTATAAAACACATCATCAAGCATACATGTCATATCAAAAGCTCTCTCTTCTTCAAGATGATCTATAAAGCAATTACTATGACAACTGGGATAAGAAACAAAATGTTTTGGATCAGCAACTTGTTCTTCTTCAATCAACGAGCCATGGGCTTGAACATTATACTCATTCTTTGTGGTGTTCTTTTGCATCATCTCTTCTACTGCACTTACCAACATGTCAAGCTTTACCTCTAGAGATATCGATTTCTCCAGATCCATGTTTTTCATCTCTTCTTCCTTCAACCTTGCCCTTCGGATCAGCAAATGAGTCTCTACATTTACTGCACTATTCTGCATCTCGTGAAGTGTTGCAAGATTCCTTTCTCTCAACTGAAACTCCATTTTCAGATCAAAAGCACCTGGGTAATGCAAGAGAGTAGATCTAGGAGAAGGTCTTATATCAGCTGGCATCGAAAAATATACTTGGTTAAATCTGGAAGAAAATTGTTGTATTGTCTCCCCTGGCAGTCTTTTCAGCTAGTTATACTCTTCTATAATAAGGAAAGGATTATGTCCGATCACCCACCTGTCAAGGAAAACTTCAACGAACTGCTGGAAATCTGAGATGCTCGCATCAAGCAAGGTTTTGAACCAACTCTTCACTTGGCCTTGAAAATAAAGAGAAAAAAATCTAATACTAACATCTTCTTCATCAACTTAAAAAAGGTCTAGAAAAGTCTCAACATTCTGCACATGTTTCTCAGCGTTGACATTGTTACATTCCCCGTCAAATCTTGGTAGATATAGGTCATAATTTTTAGGGAAATCATGAAGAACAGAAGGAAAATCAAGAGGTTTATACCTATCTGGGACTATATAAGGTGTAGGAGTATATACAAGAGCTACGAGATTAGTCTTGTTTTCTTTAAGCTCATCACTCTGAAGAGAGTCATCATAAGATGTGGGAAAAGTAAGGAGGCCAGGATCAAAGGGAAACTCAGTGTTTGCACTTTTTGAATAGGTCAAGTGAAGATTTTGATCACCTTTATCATATAAAAAATTATGAAAAACTTTCAGGACAACTTCAAGAACAGCAAAGAAGTAATTTACAAGAAATCAGACTAGATCCTGAATGCCATTCCACTTTGGATACCTGAACTTTGTGTAATATCCTTCCATTTTCTCAGAGAAAGAGCTATTCTTCCAGTGAAGTCTCTACATTGAGTTGGAGTCACCAGGTGAATGATTTCGGCCTTCTTATGTCTGATCATTGTCCACCATCAACCATCAGATCTGAATTTGATACATGTACTGGGGCAAGGCAATCTACAAGTCAAGTTTCACGTTTACAAGCTAGACCAGAGATTGACTGAAGCAACGTTTATCTAATTCCGCTAATGCAAAGAAAAAGAGTTTCGAAGGCTACCTAGCATAACTTCAGGCTCCTTCTGTAGCTTATAAAACAATTAACACCAACAAGAAAACCATTTTCTTCCCCAGTATGGTCGCCACTATGTTATTGCCCAAATCCACCTTAGGCTGAAAGAAGGCGAGATTTAGGGTAACACCAAACCACGCTCAATCTGGTAGCTAGCCCTACCAGAACAGGAGAGGGCTCTCTCTGGGTCAATCTCAGGAAAAATTTATCAATAGGGCTTGAGATGACTGAAATGAGTGCTAATTTTAGGCTAGGTATATGAATCAAGGAGTTTGATTTTTGGTTTTTAGGGTTTTTTGTTGGAAAAAGGGAAAGGCAGTTTTGGGCTTGGGGATGAGGCCAATTTCTTACAGAGTTCAAGTTGGGACAGGGAAGGAAATGAATTTGATGTCTTAGATTCAATGAATGGATGGAAAAAACTACTGAGGAGTTGAAGAGGGCAAGAGGGAGAAAGGATCCTCTTCAAACTAACGAAAACATATAAAACTAAAAAAAAGTTTAAGGCAGAGCACCAGCAAACTAATGAATTCTACCTTAGTTACTCATTTGTTTAATTTAGAAGAAAAGAGAAGGGAAATGGCATACATAAACATCAATGAAACTTATAGATACATGAAGAAAAACATCATCAAAACTTAGAGCCACAAGGATCCCAAAAAGTGCTGCAAAACCCTGGTCTTTCCTTTGCCAAAAATGCAGAAGTGTATGTACAATGAGGTGCCAAACTATTCCCAAGTATCCAACCCTGAAAATGTCTCGGAAAATACAATATATAGACAATTCTAACCCCTTCCTATGCCTCTATGGGTCGAGCTCATCCTTTTAGGAGCTGTTTCAACCAATTCTAAACTAGGAACTGAAATCTAGGCAATCAAACAACTTGCCTCTATATGGAAGGAAACTGATTCATTCATTTAATTTTCACCTTTTAGTGAATGAATCCTCTAGAACAAGTAAATATGTGCCAAAATTACATCATAATCATCAAATTACATCAAGATAGATCAATAGTTACATCAAAAAGTAAAACTAGTCAAAACTGGGCAAATTTCTGAGCTGAAGAGTCAAAATGAGGCCAAATTTCTCTATGCGCCGCACCCAAAAACGCAATGCGTCATGCCATTTTGAGCCTTTTTTTGAAGCACTTAATAAATTCCAAATTGAGCTCATAATATCTCGTTGGAAATCCCTGCCTGTCTACTTTCCAAACCAAGTGGAATTTTTCAATTTGGATTTCATTTACCCTATCAAAAATCAAATCTCCCAAGACTGGTCAAAATGTGCAAAATGAGGCTGCCTCAAGGCAGAGTGCTGTTGCAGTCAACTTTTGAAGGTATTTCGCAACTCCAAATTGAGCTCATGATAGCTCATTGGAAATCTCGTTTTGTCTAGCTATCATTTGACTTATCAAGGAAGTCATTTGGCCAACCACGCTAGGAGAAATCTTGATTTTCCCAAGGTCACTTCATAGGTGCATCAATTATCCTGAGGCAACGGTATTTTTGACATTTCTCTAAAACCATGACACCTGTGTAAAAAGTGAAGGAGGTTTTTCTTCCTTGGCATATTTTTGACAAAAAAATCTCTCAGTTTTCCCAAATTCATCTTTTATTGCTCTGAAACATCATTTTAGTGAAACTTATCCCGATATGTGGAACAAGGGATTTGTCGAAATGAAGCGAAATGAAGGGGATAAGGGGCTTCTAAATTCTTGAGAAAATTTTGGAAATTAGGGAGGGATATTAGGAAGCAGGGGAAAGTGGAATTTCAGAAATTGAGTGAGGGGAAGGGGTCCAAAAGGGAAAAACACAGGCCTTGCCTAGAAAATTGCCAAGTTGTAGTAAGAAACTAGGGTTTGTGCAAAAATGAGGAATTTGGGGGATCTCAGTGATGGGAAGTGTTTAATAAGGTACATTAAGGATAGGGTAAGGTGTATGAACATCAAGATACAATTTTTGCTGATGATTTGACCATCCAAGAGAAATTACCTTCAAAACCCTAGGAGAGGGAAATGAAACTTACCTGGGCACAACTGAAGCATGAACAAGGTGTAAAATGACCCTTTGGAACTTGACATGACGATGAAAAGCCTCTGAATGATGGTACACTCAGCTGAATGGTGACATGGACTGAAATTTGGACAACTCTGAAAGGAATGAAAGAAAACCCTAGACCTAATACCTAGTAACCAAATTTTGCTTGAAGACTCACAGAAATGACAAAATTTGACCTTGACACCTTAAAATAACTTTGTAAGAGCATTTTTTATCACTGGAGGAAGGCTGCAAAGACTGACACTAACACAATCCTTGAAGCTTAATCAAATGCAGAAAGAGACAAAAAAGGGTCGAATTTCAATGTTTTAACCAATTGTTTCATGAGCATCGGTTATATATCAAAACCCTCCAGTGCCAAGAAGCTCCCTCTCATCAAACAGTGAAGGATATCAGAGATAAATTTAAATGTTTAAGAATAAAATTCGAAGATTAAAGCTTAATCTGTAGTTAAAAGGATAAAGCATAGTTAAGACAGATAAATTCAAAGGCTAAAATAATGTTTAAAGTGATAAATATTGAAGGTGATTAATGAAAGCCTTAAAGCATATCAAATACAAATCAGATTTAAAGGCCTATAGACACAATTTATTGGTTAAATCAAGGAAAATTAAACCAAAAGCAGCCTCAAATGAATCAAACAAAGAGCATTTATTCCCTTAAAATATCCAACTGCCACCTGTAGCCTACTTTCTACCTACAAGGACTAATCAAACAATTATTTGCATAAAGGATATTTTAAACTGTCAGGCAGTCAGATAAAGGATATTTTAAACTGTCAAGAAGTCAGATAAAAGATATTTTAAGCTGTCAGGCAGTTATTGTAAAAGATAGAAATAGGCTTCAAAGTCAAAATTTCCACCTATCTTTCCTTAGAGAGTTAAGACAGAATTACTAAACAGATAAGTAGCTACACACATATTTATGCCTTATGCCTCGCATGGTTTTCAAGGCTAGAAATGCATTTAATCTGTAATTAATAACCTTCAAACCATAGATCAGTTCCACCTCCTCATTTGTAGCATAAATACTCCATTCAAACTCAATGTATTGTGGGCATTTGGTGACTCTTTGAAATAATACATAGCTCTGCTGAAGTTGAAAGGAAATTGATGTTCTAGAACCAATGGATGTCTAAACCTGTTTGTTAATGGAGAAAGCTCCGTCATTGGATCCCTGAGCTTGGCTGTTGGTGAAGTACTCTAATATGTTATTGTTATTTCCTGTTGCATTATGTTTCATCATTTCTTACTACAGTAGAGTAAAAAGTTTAGGCTAAGAAATGTCTTTTGAAAGCACCTTGGCTCTGTTTACTCTTCACTATTTTATGTTTTCCTCTGCTGAGATATTCTAGAGAATTCTTAATTTCTCTCTAGAACCCTTATGTTTGTTTATTTCTTAAATAGTTAAATACATTTGGCTTCAAGTATGATTTATGGTTTTCCTTGCTTACTTGCTGCAACTTAAAAACTGTTTCTGAAATCTCCCTTGAAAGTACCATTGCTTACAGTCTGCCAAAGAGGTCTGTTTTGATCATACCCTTTTTTATTACTGAGATAATTGTTTTGAAGGTCTTTATAGCTGTAATCAAAGATTTTTAGGAGTTCCCTCTTCTATGAATGCAGTTATTTGTAAATCTTGAATGTTTTCTTACCCTTTAAAGTGAAATATTTGGATGAAATAGAGCATTCCTCGACTCCTAGATTTCATTTGAAAATTTTGTCTTGGAAATATTATTTGTTGAAGTCTGGTTACTATAATTTATGGTTAGCCCTGTCTATGGAATTCCTCTTCATGTTTAGATAATTTTTTAAGTCCCTCTGTTGAAAAGTACATATAATTAAGGATTCTTAGTTGCCCTTAGTTCTACTTTTCATTCTAAACCGTTGATGTCCATTTCATTTCACCTAAAAGACCTTGTAGATCCACTAGCCAAGTTAGATTTTCCCTTTGATACCCCCGATTCATTTACAAACTTGTTACAAACTTTCACTTGACTCCATTTCCCAATGACTTAGAAATTTCCCTTTTCTATCTATTCTACCTAGATCACTATGTCCAACCAAACAATCAAACAAACTCATGCTTAATAACTAGCCTAAAATCAACCTTTTACAAGAAAACAAGTCATATCTTTGCAAAAAATTGAGAGATCCCTCTCTGAGACTAGGAAGGCTAGGTCCTAGAACTCTAAAGACTGGTTTTGATGTTGCCTTCTCACTTGGTATACCAATCTGCCAAATCACAGGAACCCAACATTTTGGCGATCACAGTGGGACCGTTGAGTATATAATAGCCTAGCAAGCTCTTGTAGACTCATTATTCCTTCAAAACAAAAAACTTAGAAAACCCAAAACATTTCAGATTGGTTTCATAATAAACATTGGTGGTGGATCATCGAACATTTTACCTCCAAAAGAGCTAAAAATTTCCACCTGGCGACTCCACTAGCCTCTAATAGGCCTATTACTTCACTGTTCCTTGTAGACTCCCTTGGGAATACATTAAGCAAACCAAATCATGCTGATGGTGGACAGCAAAGTTCAAATCTTCCACCTGGCGACTCCATAACTCTCAATAGACCTAAAGACCCCATTGGTAGAAAACTCTAGACTGGTTGAAAAGACACAGTGACCCTTTCTGATTAACAAATATGGATCCAAGGATACAAAGGAGATATGCTCCAATGAACAGAAATCGTATCCCTGGATTCCCACACAAAATGCCTCAAATAAATTGGATGAAAAACCTACCTATTTTTCAAGATGAAAAGTTTGATGACCCCTTGTTACATCTCATCAAGTTTCATATACATGTATGGAGGTTAAAAGTTAAATGGCATGAGCACTGTCTTATGAAAATGTTCATGGCAACATTAGAAGGTAAGGAAAGAAATTGGTATGAATGGCTAGAACCTGGCATCTTATTTTCCTTAAAGGATTTCCACAAGGTATTTTACAAACACTGTATAGGGTATTGTCCATCTCTATCCTTAGCTGAAAATTGTTGTGATCAAATTGAAAATTTTATACAAAACCTTGAAAAAATTAATGAAAACTTAGGGAATTGGCATCCTAAAGATTTATTAGAAGAATTCCATACATTTCATTCTCAAGGTAGCAATCATGACAGCCTAAAGGAATTACTAGAGGAAAACCCACAAGATCTCTATGAAGGCACAAGTGATGATCCACCATCTCTTCTAGGTGAGGCTCAAGAAAACATCCAGCCTCAAAATCAACGTTTACAAGAAAAAGAGAATTGTTGTAATTCTATTCAAAAGAAAAGAAAAATGCCTCCTCTTTTAACTGAATATGAAATAAATCAGACACTAAACATACAGCCAACCTCTAGGTTTTCATGTAAACAAAGCATTTATGTTCATTCTCCTACCAATCCCTTCTGCCCTAAATTAGAAAGTAAGACTATAGATCAATTCAAAGAAAGAAAAATTGATAATCCAATATGCTTGATTGGTGAGATTCTTTATGCTGATGACTCTCCAAATTTTGATAAATCTCATGATGATGATGATGATGAACTCCAAATAGAAACTAATCATGCAGGGCAACCAATAGTGGATTGGTATCATCAATTTCATTATCATTGGCTTAAAAGAAGTAATCAAACAATACATTCCAATAGAAATAGCTTTCATATAATTGGAAATCAATAGTCTTTCATTTATGATGTTAAGGTTGAAGAGAAAGAGGAACTTCTTGAGCAAGTTGGGAATAGCAAGCCTTCTCCTGAGAAGGTTGAGAAAATCAGTTGGAACATGGAATACTCCTTATATCCAGATTTACAATCACCAAGTTCCATTGAATTACAAATTTCAAAAGAAGACATAGAGGTTGGTAATCACCTGAGAGTTGTTGCACTACCTTCTTGGGAAGATTCATTATTCAAGAGTGCTCCTGCTCATCAATATAATAACTTGATAGAACATAACATTGTAATATATGATGAGTTAGCCAATTCAGATGATCATGAAGGAGAGGAAGAACTTCTTTCCCAAAAGAGTCCTAATTTTAGCAAAGTGGAGGAAAAGGAAATACTGGGTCAAGCCTATTCTGTAAATCCTTTAAACCAAGTGATATTTCAAGATCCCTTTGTTGGTTTATTACAGAATGTGAAGGAGGAGAAAAATATGCCAAGAGAAGTTTGATGCAAGGTTTAAAGAACATGTTAGGCACTATTGTTCAAACAAAAGAAAAGTGGAAATGGCCTTTTGATTCTTTCACCACACTCAAAGAGCTGAAACAAAATCATTCATGGAATCATTTACTTGACTGGTTGTATTGGAAAATGGAGTTTACCAAATGAATGTATATATTGCATAAGTTAGATTAGGGTAGATAGGCACAAATAAGCTCACCTTTTGAGCATTTAGTTATTTTTTAAATTTTTTTGAAAGAAATATGGAAAATACAAAAAACACTAGAAAAAGAAAAGGAAAAGAGGGTAGATTCAAAAGAGGTACAACCCCATACCCAAAAAAGAGAATTTCTGAAAGTGAGCAAGTCTAAGTGCCACTGCTGATTAAAAATGATATATTGTTCAATCATCTGGCCTAATCATGGTTGAACATGCTTTAAATTTATGTTGATAAGTTAGTAGAAACATTGATTGATAAGATTATTTCATACTCAACTTGTCAAGAAGAGTAGATTAGGAGAATATGAAGAAATTGGTTGCACATGCTCAAAAGAGAACCAAAGAGATAGATAAGGATGCATTACTAATGACAAATCATAGCCTTATCATTCTAAATTTACTTTAGGCAAATAATGTTTGTGTGTAGCTTGTTCCAAATGCCACAACCATGGTTGATTAGACTATTTAATCCTAATTTGACTATGTTTTAAATTTCTGTCTTAGAAATAAAGAATAAAATCTGTCAAACAGCCTAATCTTGACAGGTAGATAGTTAGGTAGAGAAATAAAGAGTTCAACAGTTTAATCTGGACTCTTGGAAGAAATAAGGATAGGATTAGATAGTTTATTTTTGTTTTCAAAAAATAAAATGGCAAAGAGTTTGCTAGTTCAAAATGCACTCAAAAGAAGAAAAAATGCTAGGAAAAAGTAAGACTGGTTAGGTAGAGATTCTATTTTAAAAGAGATTGGATGTTGCAGATTGATAAAAGTTGTCTTTTTCAAATAAAATCAGCAAGGAAACAAAGAAATTCTTCTCAATGGATAAGGCACTAGTCTGCTAAAAGCCAGAGATTGATAAACTGAGGTTTTGGGCACCTAAAGGGCAAGTTATCCTCCCCAAGTGGAGCCACTGTTAGCCACCTATAAATTATGTTATATCTGATGGTGGCTAGATTAGTCCATGGATTTCCAAAAACTAGATTTTCATCAAAATCTATGACTTTTGAAAATCTCGTTGTGTTCATTATCCCTAAGCTATCCATTTTCTCATAAAACTTCACTCAAAGCTTCAAAATTACCTTGTTGATATAAAAGGAGTTGTTTCAAGGTTTATTCTTCACAATTTTCACCCTCATTTTCTTATACATTTTTTACTCATTATGTTCATCCTAACAATCACTCATTCCTATGAAAAATCCTCCTTTTTCCCTGCTCCTTTACCCTTCATTCATCCTAAAATTCCCTTTAAACCTTGTAAAATCCCCTTCACAAGGTTTAAAAACCTCTCTTTTATCTATCAGAACCCTTTTTAAGCTTTAAAAACCCACCTTTTTGGCCTAAAAAATGCTCCCTTTTAACTTTGGGCTTTTTAAGCGCCTTTTGCTTAAACCCCTGGCCCCTTTCCCCCATATGACCCAAGACCCATGACCTCCTGCTATCCCTAAGCCCTCATCATTTTCTGACCCCGGTCCTATTCTCCCCACAGGACCACTCCCCGCTATTTTCTCACCCCGCTCCTCTTTTCTCTCCCGTGAGCAATCCTGACCATTGATCCCCTCTGATCCAACAACGATCTTTCATCCCCTCTCATCCTCCATCCACCCAACCATAACCCATTCATTCACCCTCCAAAAAAATCCCAACCATGGATCACCTTGAATGCAACGGTCCACGTGAATCCTGCCGATAACACCCAAACTGGCCCACCTTCCACTTTCCTCCCGCAGACCAATCATTACGCGCCACTTGTTCCCCACCATCACCTTCGATCGCGCAAATTTTCACCATCGCGCTCTCCTGTGGTCATAGATATACCACTCTCAGATCTGACAGCCAGCGATCATCTTTGCACCTGATCTCTCCAAACCTTCCCACCATGCATCTTGCACGCAAAATGGGTGGTTTTTCAAGGCCACGTGCTGAGTGTTGACTCATATTGCATTCGATTTACGGAAAACCACTTACCACCCTTTTCTTATGCGAAATGCATTTGTGGTTTTCCAAAACCGCCTCCACTATTTTGTGCCAATATTCAAATTTTCCCCTACTCCACATAACTTCATCCATGAAATACTTCCCTCTGCATATTATCTTCTCCCTCAATGCTCCTCCGACACCTCCCAACACCTCCAATGAAATTTATCCAATGCGCAGGATTATATAAGGGTTTGATTTTTTTTTTGCAGGTTTTATGGAGGCCATATACATAGGGCCGAGGGTGACAATCCTCGAAGCTTAATCAAATGCAGAAAGAGACAAAAAAGGGTCGAATTTCAATGTTTTAACCAATTGTTTCATGAGCGTCGGTTATATATAAAAACCCTCCAGTGCTAAGAAGCTCCCTATCATCAAACAGTGAAGGATATCAGAGATAAAGTTAAATGGTTAAGTATAAAATTCGAAGATTAAAGCTTAATCTGTAGTTCAAAGGATAAAGCATAGTTAAGACACATAAAGTTAAAGGCTAAAACAATGTTTAAAGTGATAAACATTGAAGGTGATTAATGAAAGCCTTAAAGCATATCAAAGACAAATCAGAGTTAAAGGCCTATAGACACAATTTATTGGTTAAATCAAGGAAAATTAAACCAAAATCAGCCTCGAATGAATCAAACAGAGAGCAGTTATTCCCTTAAAATATCCAACTGCCACCTGTAGCCTACTTTCTACCTACAAGGACTAATCAAACAATTATTTGCATAAAGAATATTTTGAACTGTCAAGCAGTCATATAAATGATATTTTAAACTGTCAGGCATTTAGATAAAAGATATTTTAAGCTATCAGGCATTTATTGTAAAATATAGAAATAAGCTGCAAAGTCAAACTTTCCACCTATATTTCCTTAGAGAGTTAAGACAAAATTACTAAATAGAGAAGTAGCTGCACACCTATTTCTGCCTTATGCCTTGCATGGTTTTCAAGGCTAGAAATACATTTCCTCTGTAATTAATAACCCTCAAACCCTAGATCAGCTCCACCTCCTCATTTGCAGCATAAATTCTCCATTCAAACTCAATGTATTGTGGGCATTTGGTGACTCTTTGAAGTAATACATAGCTCTGCTGAAGTTGAAAGGAAATTTATGTCCTGGAACCAATGGATGTTTAAACCTGTTTGTTAATGGAGAAAGCTCTGTCATTGGATCCCTGAGCTTGGCTATTGGTGCAGTACTCTAATCTGTTATTGTTATTTCCTGTTGCATTATGTTTCATCATTTCTTACTACAGCAGAGTAAAAAGTTTAGGCTAAGAAATGTCTTTTGAAAGCACCTTAGTTCTTTTTACTCTTCACTGTTTTATGTTTTCCTCTGTTGAGATATTCTAGAGAATTCTTAATTTCTCTTTGGAACCCTTGTTCTTTTTTATTTCTTAAATAGTTAAATACAGTTGGCTTCAATAATGATTTATGGTTTTCCATGCTTACTTGCTGCCACTTAAAAATTGTTTCTGAAATCTCCCTTGAAAGTACCATTGTTTATAGTTTTCCAAAGAGGTTTGTTTTGATCTTACCCTTTGTTATTGCTGAGATAATTTTTTTGAAGGTCTTTATAGCTGTAATCAAATATTTTTAGGAGTTCCCTCTTCTATGAATGCAATTATTTGTGAATCTTAAATGTTTTCTTACCCTTGAAAGTGAAATCTTTGGATGAAATAGAGCGTTCCTCGACTCCTAGATTTCATTTGAAAAGTTTGTCTTGGAATTATTATTTGTTGAAGTCTGGTTACTAGAATTTATGGTTAGCCCTGTCTATGGAATTCCTCTTCATGTTTAGATAATATTTTAAGTCCCTTTGTTGAAAAGTACATATAATTAAGGATTCTTAGTTGCCCTTAGTTCTACTTTTCATTATAAACCATTGATGTCCATTTCATTTCACCTAAAAGACCTTTTAGATCCACTAGCCAAGTTAGATTTTCCCTTTGATACCCCTGATTCATTTACAAACGTGTTACAAACTTTCACTTCACTCCATTGCCCAATGACTTAGAAATTTCCCTTTTCTATCTATGGTACCTAGATCACTATGTCCAACAAAACAATCAAAAAAACTCATGCTTAATAACTAGCCTAAAATCAACCTTTCAAAAGTAAACAAGTCATATCTTTGCAAACAATTGAGAGATCCCTCTCTGAGACTAGGAAGGCTAGGTCCTAGAACTCTAAAGACTGGTTTTGATGTTGCCTTGTCACTTGGTATACCAATCTGCCAAATCACAGGACCCCAACATACCCCATAACATATTCAAAAAATAAAGGAAAGGTCTTCAAACAGACAACAGAATGCCAATATAGCTTTGATCATTTGAAACATCTACTAACTGCATCCCTAGTACTAAAAGTTGTCAATCCTGCGAAGGAATTTATGGTATGCAAAGATGCATGCCAAGAAGGTGTTGGATGGGTGTTGATGTAGGAAGCTAGGGTTATAGCTTATGAATCACTTAACATAAAGGATTATGAGCAAAGATATTCCTCTTATGACCTAAAACTAATGGTGGTAGACAAGGCTCTTAAGGTATGGCGACATTACCAGTTAGGGAAAAGATTCCTTCTGACGACTCACCACAGTAGTTTAACAAGTTTTTTTAAGTAACCCAATTTAAATGCACTTCAAGCAAGGTGGACTGTCTTTTTAAGTGAGTTTTATTTCGATATTAAACACCTTAAAGGCAAAGAAAATCGTGTCAGTAATGCATTGAGTAGAAAACTGCATCGTGTTTATGAAATTCTCTACAGTAAAATACATATTAACTTTTCTAAGCAGATAAGAGAAGATGCCTTTAAGGACCAAGAATATAAATTCTCATGGAAATAAGTGGAACAAATGAAAAAAATTAGGAAACAAAGTGATTACAACATAGACGGTAATAATTTATTGACTTATAAGTGAAGGGTCTATGTACCCAATCATATGGCGATTAAATAGATGATATTGGATGAAATCCACCAAAGCCCCTATGCATCCCATCACAGATATCAGAAATTGTTTTTTGCTTTAAGGAAAGGATAATTTTGGCTTGGTATGAGGAAGGATATCTCTTAGTATTTATCTAAATGTTTGGAATTCCAACAAGTTAAGTTTGAGCATCAACACCCAGCAGGTTACTTCATTTGTTACCCATTCCTAAATGGAAATGTGATACCATTACGATTAATTCCATAACTAGCCTACCTAGATCCAAGAAACAAAATAATTTTATTATGGTAGTTGTTGAAATTGGCAATAAGAAACATTGAAAATGTCAAATAGAAATGGAATCTAGAAAATGGCACCCATAAATGGCACCATATGAGGCTTCTGATTTAATTTTCCCTTAATTGTATTGGAAGAGAAATTGTAATTTCATCTCATGACAACTTGTATTAGTTAATTGAGTTAGGAAGAATTAGTTGGGTTATGAAATTTGAGTTAGAGATTAAAGAGGAGGCATGTAGAGGACTTTCCATGATTTTAAGGGGTCCAATTACAGTTATTTGTGAGTTGTAATTAGTTAACTCAAGAAATTGATTTAAAATCAATTTAACTAGTTCTAACTGAGAGATGAGCTAGTGAGAGTTCTAGTGAATTAAATTTGTTTTAATTCACAAGTAGTGATCAATATGTTAACTGATAATTTTCTATAAATAGTTGTTGCATGTCATTTTTAAGGCAAGCCCAATTGAGTTTGAGGTTAAAGGGAAGATATGTATCAATTGTACTATTAGAAAATTGTACATGTCATACATGAGGTCATCGGGAAGGCCTTGAAGGATTGTGAAATCATTATGTTAGACCCCTGTATTTCACAACATCACCAAGTGACTGATTATTGTTTAAATTCTTCTCACTGAAAATAATATTCCATGGTTATCATTTATTTTCAGAGAAAGAAAGGGAGAGCTTGACTACCAAGAGCTTTAGAAGAATTCATCTTCCATTTTCAATTCAAGGAGGAAGGAAAGGGTTGCTGAGTATGTGTAATAGTGATAAAAATTCCATACTTCCCTCATTCAGTCCATCTGCCTTCTTCTTACCTTCATTTGCCTAAAAAAACTTTGTACTCCAATGCTCTAAATCCCCACCTGACCCTAAAACCCCCACACACCTAACCTTCTGGGGCTTATCCTTGTATAAAATCCACTCATTATCTAAGTCTGAAGTTCTATACCATACTTCCACCCACCCACCAAATAGTCATTGGTATGTAACATAAACCTTACCTGTGCCTACATGACTTCGCAACTCGCATATTTTTAACCTTACCTCTTAAGACGTATGTCGAATCTTTTTTTTTCTGCCGATTCGATGAAGTGGGACAAGCCATACCTTTACCGCAGTGTCCAAACCATGTGCAAACCTTCATATTTCTCATTTTCCTTACCTTTCATTGGTTCGCACCCGTCAGTACTTAGCGCGTTACATTTTTTCACTTCATGCATTTTGCAACTTACCCCTTTACAAAGCCTGCAAGTTAAAGGTTTTAACTTGTGATATGCGGGCCGGCAGGACCCACATTTCCCTTGTACAACTCTAAGGCTTGGAAATATTTCATATTATGGGTCGGGAAACCTTTTTCCACGTTTTAACTAAGATCACTTGTCTGCTTGGAGAAGCTTATGGCAGGGTCCATTTCTCGATCACAATGCATAAATTGCAAAATATAAACGATAAGTCGCAAACGTAAAAGGTTACACTGTCGAATCATGATGTGTGATGATGGTGGTACCCAATTTCAATGCACACATCGCAAATTTTAAAAGACAAGTGCTAAGGAAAAGTTAAGAAATGTGAAATGAAATATCAAAGAGGATGCGATATTTTCCAGAACCAAGATCTAAGAAATTTCAGGTCTAGGTGAATGAGTTTTCACGATGTTTTGTGTGTAAAATAGGTCAAGTCGGGCCTACTAGGTTTGAAGCTAATTTCATGAAGAAATAAGGTTAAACGCAAAGTAAAGGTTGAACATCACCGCAGTAAAGAAATATACCAAATAAGGTCGACCCATGCAAAGGGAACGCATGCAGAACTGTTACCATATACTAGCAGAGATGAGAAAGGAAGCAAAGCACACCAACACCAGCATCAATAAATGAAAGTAGCCAATACTGCACAAGACTTAATTACCCAAGGCTGATCTTTTGAAAAGAAGGACCATATGTTAGAGCCATCAAAGCATTTAGATCCATAAAGAGCTGCTCTAAATTAATTTTACAGGCAATATGTTGTCATAGATATTTTGCTCAAGCCTTGCGTGGCCATGCCTATTTAATTTCAATTTTTTTGCAATAAACTAAGTTTGGCCCAAGTAGATTAGGGAAACTGACTCAAGTTTTAGTTAAATACTGCTCGAATTTTCATTATCAAGGTGTGGAACCTTGCTAGACTCTGTGTTGTAAAAGATCATTGTATTGGAGCATCATAACTGTTTTGAGTTGGGCATCAATAATAAAGAGTTTGTTCATAGGATTCATGAGCTTTTTTAATGGTGATGTTCTTTACTCTGTGTTAGTATTTTCCTTTGTCTTTTCATGTTGTGTATCAGTTTCTTTGATTACAAAACAAAAGTTTTAGATTAATAATTGTTGAGAGAGCACCTTAATTTTGTCTATTTTTGTTATCTTAATGTTTTCCTCTGAAGTATAGCTAAACAATTCTTAACTTCTCTTTAGCTATTACTGAACTCACTGCTTTCTTTCATCTCATATTGACACTGCCAGTGAGATCCAGTTTGCATAGTTAGCTTGCCTTGTGAATGCCTCTTGAAAAATTTGATGCACAATTCAACCTCTTATGACTCCATAGCCCAATGGATTAAGTTTCACAGCTCTGCCTATCCAACCACCAAACCAATCAAAACCTACAGTTCTCATAATCTCTATAACTAGCCTAATATCAGTAATTATAATCATCAAGCTAAATCATAAATCATAAATAACAGAGAGAGCCCTCTCTGAGTCTAGGAAGGCTAGGTCCTAGACTCCAAAGTGGTTTGATTTTATCCTCTGTCATTTTTTCTTTCCAATATTACAAATTATGGAGGGTTAACATAATGGCGACCATACTGGGGACTCAGTTAGTGAAAAAGCTTACTATTTCTTTAGAACTTAGAAACCCCAATCAAAATTAGATGATCTGAGTATCTTCCAAGATTGGTATCTGGTTGTTGATTGTGGACAACAGACAGCCACAAGAAAGTTGAAATCATCCACCTAGCTACTCCAATTCAAACTAGTTCCATTCAAAGACTCCACTGGAGGAAGGACCCGAAACATGACCAATCAGCCAAGAAAGAGAAAGTATTTAAGCCCTAATTAGATTCAAGAAATTGTTTTTTTTATCTGTAACTCTATTCTATCCTACTTTAAGCCTGATCAAGAGTACATTATTGAGGTTTACATTGATCATTGGTAGTTTGATGAGCCTCAAGAAGCTAAGCCCCAAATTCTAGACCACGTACATACTTTTACACCTATTCATATCCCTGATGCACTTGTGGAAATCCCAGTGGTACATGAGCCTTGTACTTCATCTTTGGCTCTTGAAAAAGCTCCAAATGGTTATAAGCCTCCTGCTTCACTGTGTATGCCTGTAAAATTCATAGATAGAGACAAGCCTCTGGTATTTCCTACTCTTCTACATAACCTCTCTGCAAATTTTACCAATAATCTACCCATATTTGATGGAGAAAATTCAAAGATCACTACTGAAAAGCACAGTCAAAATCTTGAGGATTTACTTGATCTGTTGAAGTGGGGGGAGATGAGGTGTGTATCAGAATGTTTGCCTTATTATTGCAAGGAAAATTTAAAATTTGGTTTAAATATCTTCCAACTACAAGCATTATCAATTTTCATCAATTCACTCAAGTTTTCCTAGAAAGATGGGTGATCGTGGAAAATTCATAGAAGATTACAACCATTTAAAAATATAGTGTGGGGATATAGTACAACATTTTTTAGCCAGATTCAATAATGTATACCATTCAATACCTGATAAGATAAAGCCACCCCCAGGATGGGCTCTCTTGCACTACCCAGATTCCTTTGATCTAGAGATGGCATTCCAGTTAAGCGAAAGGGACCCTACAACCCTGAAAGAAATGAAAAATGTGGCACTTGATGTGGAAGCCAATCTACTGAACAGGGAAGAAACGTTAAAGGAAATGAAGAAGGACAAAATAGAAAAAGAGCAACTGATTTCTTCAGAGATAAAACCATATATGTTTACAAACACGGTCAATGAAATGATGCATATGATTAGGAGGAAAGAGGAACTTGTTGTTCAGATACCTCACGTTCCATTAGTTCTGGAAAAGAAAAACATCAATGTACTTAAGCAGTTTGTAGCCCTTCATGGACACCCTAAAATAGAAAATGATTGTTTCATGTACTCTATCCACGACATAGCCAAGGATGAAGTCCAAAATCAGAAGGAGGCAGGGAAATCCTCAGCAACAATGTACATCATAGATGACCTTGCATACATAGATAGCCATCTTGAATATAATTATCAGAAGGAAGACTATAAGGTTGAGGTTGAGGCTGATTATTTGAAGCAACCAACACTATCTTCTTGGGAAGAACAAACTTAGTCATCACAACGCAAATATGACAATAAAACTCTGCATACTGAGCAATATTGTAATGATGAAAATGTTGGATGTTTTCAAGTAAATACAAAATGCCTTCCTTTATCTTTTGCCTCACTCTTAAGAGATAATTACAAGCAGGTTGCAAATAGAAAGGAGGATGAATGCTCTAATGAGTCAGTTGAGGAAAAGAGGGATGATACAAAACCTTTTTCAGATCCAGAAGTCCCCCCCTTGCGTCATCTTGAAATCACAGAATCTGAAATAGAGGAGGAACCAATACATCCTAAGACTTTACCCTTATGTTTCACTTCATTTCATATTGTCAAAGGGAATCTGGATCAAATTCTAGTTGATAATCACAAGAGAAGAGAACTCTCTCACCAATCAGATGAGGTTTCAAGGTTTAATATTGGGGATACAACTGATCAACTAGTTATTGAAGGCCTAGATGCAAAAATCATACATCATGCTTCATTTGATCCTATACCAGATTATATGGACGTTATTTTTAGCTCAAGTTTTCAAACATGTATGCTCTATAAGGATCAAATACATCGATTGTTTCCATTACATATTCTAACTTTGGTTATGAGGACAGACAACCAGTCTATACTACTGATTTTCCTGACAAGCAGTCAAGTTGTCCATCTATTTTCGCTGCTACTTGACTGGCTACATTGACACTATTGTATTATCTAGAATAGTAGAAATTTCAGTAGAGCAGGGTAGGTAGGTGTGAAAATAAGCTCAACACTCTGAGCATATTTCAAATTTTATCTTATATTTCTTTTCATTTTCAAATTAGTATGTTTCAGACTTTAGCTTCAGCTCAGTTCTGGTTTCACCATTCCAGTTTTCAAGGTGCAATAGTATGTTAAGATTGATGGACTGAAATGGATAAGGGAAATTGTAGTTTCAGTTCACATTTTAGTATGCTAATAAGCTGGTTGGCCTAGCGTTTGTTCTATTTTTATTATTCAAGGTGAGGAGAAATAATCAGCTAGTTTCCAGTCATAATGTGCCTGACAGATCAAGATACAAGTTGTGGGATCATCACAATGGATCACGCCACTAATATACAGTGTTCTTGACACCTCCTGAAGGACCTAACATCCCCAGCTAGACCCATTGTTAGACCATTGTATTTCACAACATCACTAGGTGACTGGTTATTTTTTAGATTTTTCTCACTGAAAATGGTATTCCATGGTTATCATCTATTTTCAGAGAAATAAAGGGAGAGCCTGACTATCGAGAGCTTCAAAAGAATTTTTCTACCATTTTTAGCTCAAGGAAGAAGGAAAGGGTTGCTGAGTAAGTGTAATAGTGAGAAAAAGTCCATACTACCCTCATTCAGTCCATCTTCCTTCTTCTTACCTTCATTTGCCTAAAAAAACTTTGTACTGCAATGCTCTAAATCCTCACTTGACCCTAAAACCCCCACACACCTAACCTTCTCAGGCTTATCCTTGTATAAAACCCACTCATTATCTAAGTCTGAAGTTCTATACCATAGCTCTTCCCACCCACCAAACAGCCTGTTATCACTCATAAAAATTGAAACATCATTTGACATAGTCATAGAGGTTCACTTGTCAAAGGTATGGTCGTAGAGTTCATTTGTCATTAGTTGGTAAAGGAAAAAATTATTTTTTTTCATATAAGCCTATGCTAAGGTCCAAAGCAACCCCCATTCAAGTTATATCATGTCCCATCAGTCATCATTTGCTGACATATTCCATTTCCCAAACTTTTCAATTCGAAAGATCACTTTAGCCAAGATTTCTTGCTTTCGTAGTGAATTACACAGTAAAAAGGAAATTTTATCTACAAAACTGCTAATACTTTCATAGCGAAACTTCTTGGAAATTAAGTAACTACACTATGAAAAGAGGTCTTTATGTCTTTCTTTTCAAATTCCGTGCAAGGTGTCAGTCAATGATTAGAACTCTAAGCGTGGATGTCATTCAACTCAGTTAGGGTCATTTCCAAGGTACGAAGGTCATGGTTGAGGTAATTATTATTGTCTTTAGCATGCATGAGTCATGATTAACCCATGAGTTGTTATCTAAATTTTAAAATCTTTCCCAATTGAGTCTTTTTTCATTCTCTGCTCCATCTGTGCAAGCTACTGAGTTCTAGAGAGCTGTTTCACCAAGCCAAGATGGTTGCTGGCATTTTCAAGAATTGCAGGTGTCATTGATCAAGAGAGGCAGAGAAGGTATAAAAGCACCATGGCTACAAAGAGGAATACCAACAAAGGAGGCAACTGTCTTAGATATGAGCCATCATACATGAATTTTCTGAATGAATACCCAAATTCCTTAGAAGTTTTCAGAAGAACAGGATCTTTGCAGTTTTACCAAATATTGCAAGGGTGCCATGTGCAGGTTTACAAGGAGTTTTCTATCAGTTTCAATGGGACAGCCTCAAAGGTGGGGATGTTGAACCTCACAGTAACACCAGAAACCATTACAGCAACAACAATAATTCCTAGAGGAGGATAACAATGGTTCAAAGGTTTCAAGTTCACTATGCATGAATGTAAGGAATTTATCAAGCCATAGCATAGTGAGATTGATCTCACGAATGCCATCCCAAGGAGCTACATGAAATACAACTTCTCAAAGTCGCTGCTAATTATTCAGAAATATTTCACTTGTAAATGGAGGTACCACATGGTTTACTCATAACATTTTATGCTTCTGCTACATTTTGTTGGTAAGAGGTCTCTTGATTTACCTTTTTACTTATACAGAAGCTTAGATCAAATGTCAAACAAAGTTCAAGCCAAATCTGAAGGAAATGAAACCTCACTCTTTCATCATGGTTTAATCAAGTTGCTAGTATTAGAAGAGTTAAAGAGATTAGGCAGAGATTGGTCATATTTTCTGTTTGTCAGTGGTTTTGAAATAGATGCCATCACTCCTAAAAGAAATCCTAAACATAGAGATATACCATCAACTTTAGTGGTAGAGAAAATTGAGCCAGTGATCATGGAGACAAAGCTATTGCAGAAAGCTGACACACCCAAGTTACACCTGCAAAGCAAAAGCCAACAGTGAGCAAACATGGCAGAAAGAGGGTTACAAGGAGCCAAACAGTGGCTAAGGGTAACTTAGAAGAAATGTTTCATGCTATTGATATTGAAGAAACTCCCATAGTCCAAGTTGAAGATATAGATGAGGGAGTAAAGAAGCTCAAGAAAGCCAAAATAGCTAAGAAGTCAGAGTTTGGAGGTGAATATGTAGGATTCATGTTTCAGGCTAGGAAACCAATGAAAAGACATGCTAGAAAGGTCTTGGAAAGTAGTAAAGAAACTCAAAAGGTCACTGAAAATGTCCAGCCACCACCAAGCATCATTGACCTCTCCTCGCCTAAAAAGGAAGAAATAGTCATCAAACAAAAGAAGGGCAAAGAGAAAATAAATAAGAAAACAAAGATTGAAATCCTTAAGGAGAATTTGAAGCTAGCAATTGATGAAATATCAATATTTAAGAAAGAGGCAATGAAGCACAAGGTTCAAAAGATACAATTTGAGAAAATGAAAGAAATTTGGAAAGAAGAGGTCCTAAGTGTGTCAAAGACTTTGGACAACACAGAGAAATTGATAAAATGGACTAAGTCATTAAGAGGAGAGGTGAAACATATCAGAAAAATGAACCTGCACTTATAGTCTAAGAATAGGACACTGAAATATCAAGTGAAATATTTAGAACAACAATTAGAGTTGATTCATGAGGAGCTGGAGAAGAAGGGTTTAAAGATGATTGTGGTTGAGCAGCCCATAGCTCAACTGATCATTAATGAAGAGGAAACACCACAGGGGTCTTGAGTAGAGTTTGAATTTGTTTTAGAAGGTTCATGGCATGTTGAAGACCAAGTTTTTATAGCTAGAGTTCACCATTTTGAGACAATGTTGAAATCTAGAAATTTTGCAGTTTTTCATAGTTTCATAGTGTTTCCTAGGCTTAAGGCGAGGAAAACACTACAAAAAATTTTGTAGCAGCCTATTTGCTTCCAAAATCACTTTTTGTAGTTTTTAAGGAGGGATTTTAATGGTGATGAGGTGTCATGTCTTGGTTAACACCCTGGAACAGCAAAGGAGCAAAATTTTTGGGTGCAAAAGCTTCTTTTTCAATGCTACAAAAGCTCACTACGAAATTGTCCTATTTTTGTACCGAGCTACTTTTGAATCTTTTGAAGCATCCCAGTGGTAGTTTTGGACATGTGGAAACATTCAACAGGTCAAGGGACCTTAACATCAACATTTCTGACTTGAAGAAAGTACTATGGAGATAGCTCATCGACTAAAGCTCTCGTTGAAGATAAAGTTCTTGCATTCCTGAAAAATAGGGTTTTGTTCCACATATCTAAGGGCTTTTAATATTTCAAGTAGTGATTAAATATGTCATAGTATATTCAAGCATGTGATGCTTATTTTTAACTAACATGTAACTGTTTTGAAGATAAGATATAATGATGTATTAAATAGGAGTTTGATTCCTACTAGGAAATGTCTTCTTTAGGGTGTAGCTGTCATTTTATTGTTAAAAGACATATTTTTCTATTATATGAGGTTTCATAGGAAGAATTTGATGAATCTAGCCAAGAGGCAGATCATCCCTGCTATAAGAATGTCTATTTAAAGGCAAATTATCGAAGTAGTAAGGGGTTGGAGATTTTTTGCACCAAATTGCTACTTTATGTATTTTGACTCATATTAGTAAATACAGAGTGAATTTATTCTTGACAGACCTGAGATTCTCATGCAATTTTTAATGTCTTAGTGATCTAAATCTTATGTTTTACCTTTTGCGGTATATTTCATTACTATTACTCAGAATTCATAACTCTATGCTCTGACTTCCTTTAGTAATGAAATGATTGTTTTTCCTTTTGTTTCATTAAGGGAATTTTGAGGTCTAAAATGGGCCTCCTGAGAAAAATGTACAACAAAAATAAAATTTTTAAGAACCAATAGGATTCAAGATGATAATGTCAACCGTGGGGGATGATTCACCATTTTTTAGGTAAAAGGGTAAAAATATTAAAAAATAATAAAATAACAAAACTACTTTTTCAACTTATCTCCCAAAGTTTTTACTCAAATTTTGAGTGGGAGTACTCATTGGATGCAAAATTTAATTACTCATCCAAGGTGTACCCATGTTGCATACTTTCGATGGACACTACTACACGAAAAATGACAAATACATAAAAAAACATGATTGCAATCACGTTTTTCATGTATTTCTCATTTTTCATATGGAAGGACCCGTCAAAAGTATGCAACATGGGTACTCCTTGGATGAGGAATTAAATTTTGCATACAACGAGTACTCCTACTCGAAATTTGAGTAAAATATTTTGAAGATAAGCTGAAAATATGAGTTGAAAAAGTAGTTTTTTATTTTTTCCCTCTAAAATTTGATGATGTAATCAAATCTTCTTTTATTATTTGCATTATTATTTTATAATTTCCTTAGGAGGCCCATTTTAGACCTCAAAATTCCCCTAATGTATGAGTGAATTTCCTTTGTTAAAGACTCTTATCTCTCTCAGCTTCCATGTCAAGAAGCCTAGCTACTGAAAACTCTGATTGTTGACTCCATAAGCCCAATGGTAGCAAACCTGCATTCTTTCAACCTGCAATCATAAAAAATAAGATACAATTTCCATAGAGTTAGCCATCTATATTTCATTATCAAATATCATAAACCCCCTTTAGAGAGCCCTCTCAGACTGAAGAGGCTAAGCTTCAGTTAAAAGCTGGTTTGAAACAGTTACATAGAGTTGTCTGATCAGCAGCCAATCAAGTAAAATTTTGTGATAACATTTTGGTGCGTCTGTCGAGAGACTGAAGATATATTTTTCCTGAAATTTTGAAGTTGAACTCTTGAAGGTAGTAGGAGCTCAGAATTTATTCGAGGTTGCATCTACCTTGGTGACTCTATTCAAAATTCTCATGTTCAAAGGTGGCTTCGAAAAAGAGATATACAACGAGTAATCCTGACCTAGATCCACCTACAATTTTGGATAATTCAAACACAGTTTCTAGAGGCATTCAAGGCATTTTTGCACAATAAAGTACTCCATTACATACAAAAGCCTTATCCTCTGAAGTTTTAAGAAGTCCTGAAGATAAAAATTTTGATGATAAAATTCAGGAAGTATTGTTTAGGTCCGATAATGAAAAATAATTGACTGAAATTGTCTTAGACCTATATAGAAGAGGAATTGATACCTCAACCTTAGTGACCCAAAAGGATAAAGAAGATTTTTGGGAAGAAGTCACATCATAGTTGTTATTAGAAAGGGAATCTGTAGATAGGTTGAAGGAACTAGACCCATTTGAAATCTTGCTTAGAAGAAAATATGGTGTCCCTCTACCTAATTGGAGTTCAACTATAACTAGATAAAAAATACCAGCCATCCCTCCTCATAATAGTTCCTCTTCCTCTATTACCGTTGTCCCTTAAACTACCACAGTTCCAGTCATCATGGCAGGAAATGTGCCCCCTCCACCTGTTGTTGCACCTGCTAGGTATGCCCCTCTTATTCTCCCAGTTGTCCTTAATGCCCTTCCTAGCCAATATTCTACTAGAATTAAAACTTGGGGAAGTGATGAAGAGATTACAGCTGAAGAGAATGTATACCAGTTTAATGACTTCATAGATAGGGAGGAGGTTGACCATGAGGATGTCAAGATGAGGTTGTTTTCTTAGATCTTTACTGGTGATGTTAGAAAATGGTTCAAAGCCCTTGCTATAGGAAGCTTGCATAATTGGAATGAATTTGAAGATAGCTTCTTGAGGAAGTGGGGAAATAGAACCAACCCTGTGCAAGCCCTCACTTAGTATAATAGTTTGAAAAGAGAAGTTGATGAAACTGTCCAAAATTTCTCCAAGAGATTTAATAAAGTTTATGACTCCATCCCTGCCCATCTAAAGCCTCCACCAAGAGCAGCTCAACTTAGATATGGTGAGGCCTTTGACTATGAATTTTATATTCTTCTAAGAGAAAGATAATCCCTTTCATTAGCTTAAATGAAAAATGATGCAGTGAAGGTGGAGGTCAATATGATAGCAACTAAAAAGTCAAAGATGGGAAAGAAAAAATTGAAAGAAGAAGATAAGCCTTCCACCTCGGATGATAAATTTGAATCCATGATGAAGACAATGGAAATATTGATGGATAGGCTTTCCCTTGGGAATGCCTCTGCTCCTCCTGCACAACATGAACCCTAGTTTATAAATCCTCAATTCAGAAGACCTCAAACCCAAAAAAGGCCAAGGAAAAATAGAAATCAGGCCTGACCCTCAAGTAAGACCTCCTTTTCAACAAAATTTAGTTGATGAAGAACATCATCCTGAAATACCAGAAGACTGAATTCATTGCTTAGATGAAAACATGTCAGGTATGTTTTTGACTAAGGAATAACATGATGAGTCAGATCATGATGTAAACAAGGGTGAAGAATCATTTGATTATCTTAAAGGATATCAACATGCAATCTTTGAGATGCAGAAAAAATATAACCTAAGAAACATAAATGTTCCAATTACTGCAAACAAAACACAACCTAAGAAAGATGCCTGTAAAGCCGCTAAGGTTAGAAAAGATTCATCACCTCCTCCTCCTATCAAAGAGACTAAAATTTTTTCTTCTGTTTCCAGTTTGGAGAATGAGATCTCCAAGATCAAAATCGCAGTCCCTTTTGAATAAATTCTTAAGGTGAATGAATACAGAAGTAAAATTGTAAAATTGTTGAATTCTCAACCAGGAGCTGCTGACATCCTTAATTTTCAAGAAGATCATCCAACTATATACTTGGGTCCAATATTGAAGGATGAGCAGAATGAAGAGGTGCCTCCTTTCTATGTCATTCTTAGTATTCATGACATGAAATTTCATAATTCCATGTTGGATTCATGGGCCTCTCACAACTTCATGCCCAAAGTGATCATGGAAAGACTGGGATTAGAAATTACTAGACCATATAAGGATTTGTTTTATTTTTATTAAAAAAGAGTTCATTGCATTGGTTTAATAAAAGATGTTGTTGTTGGTGTTACACAATTCCCTGCCAAGACAGTGGTAATGGACATTGTGGTAGCAGACATTCCACCTAAGTTTGGCATGCTGCTATCTAGATCATGGTAGCAAAGATCAAAGGTACCATGCATATGGACCTAAATTATGCCACAATTCATGTTTTTGGTGTGAAAAGAAGATTATAAAGAGAAACAAGGATGGATTATATGGTAAGTAGTAAGGAAAAACCTCAAAATTTCCCAATCTATGCTGTTGATACTGAATTAGGATTTGTTATACTTTTCAATGAACTAACTGATGATGTAGAAGAAGAAAAGAAAGCAAAAAATAAGCAAGCAGAAAATCAGCAGACATAAAATCAACAAATCAGTGAAGAGAAGGAAAAAGGTTGGTGGTTAATACACCTTGATGGATCAGTAGGAAGAGAGGGGGCTAGATTAGGCATTTGGATCACAACTCTAGAAGATGAAAGTAAGTTCTTTTCTTTCAAACTAAACTTTTATTACACAAATAACATGGCTAAGTATGACTATCTATTTTTGGGTTTAGAAATTTTGAAAATATTGGGTGCCAAAAGATTTGTGGTTGCGGAGATTCTGAATTAGTTATGAAATAAGCTGAAAGTGTATACCAAAATAATGATGTGAAAATTAGAGCATATAGAAATTTGATCATGGAGATGTTAGAAAACTTTCAAGAATATTCCTTTATTATGAAGACTAGGGATCAAAACTCAGTAGTTGATTCCTTAGCTATCTTTGCAAGTCTTTTTATTATTCCTGCACATTCCACTGAAAGATATGAAGTTGAAGTTCGCCATAGGCCTAATATCCCTAACAACATCATCCATTGGCAAGTTTTTGAGGATGATGAGAAATTCAAAAAATTTATAGAATTGAAAGGAGAGTTTGAAAGCACACAAATAGACCAAAAAAACATGCTTACTGAAACAAAGGGGAATTATAAAGTGTTACAGCTGAAGAATAATTCTATACCCAAAGGTATCATCCCACTTGAAAAAAATTTTGACCAAAATGATGTGTTCAAGTCTCCTAGGATACAAGCTGATGATGAAGAGGTAGAGAGTTGTAACCTTGGTATAGTAGCAATGCCAAAAGTGATTAAGCTTTCAAAGTTTCTTTCAATTGACATGAAGCATAAATATATTGAGATGATGAGAAGGTTCATAGATTTTTTTGCATGGAGTTATGTTGATTTGAAGAAATATGACCCTACCATTATTCATCATACCATTCCTATTAAAGAAATGAAAAGCCTTTCAAACAGAAGTTAAGGAGGATTAATCCACTTCTCATGCCTCTGATTGAGAATGAAATCAAGAAGTTTTTTGATGCCAAAATCATTGTTCCAATAATATTCTCAAAGTGGCTTGCAAATTTGGTTCCAGACAAAAATAAGGGTGGAGAGATCAGGGTTTGCATTGACTTCATAAAATTGAACAAAGCCTCTCTAAAGGATAATTACCCTCTCCCAAAGATGGACCAAATTCTGCAGAACATTTTTTGTTCCCAAAGGATTTCTATGTTGGATGGTCTTTCAGGATACAATCAGATACTAGTCCATCCAGAAGATCAGGAGAAAACTGCCTTTATCACACCATGGGGCACATTCATGTATGCCAAAATTCCTTTTGGCTTGATGAATGCAGAAGCGACTTTTCAAAGAGCAATGGACATTTCCTTTGCTGAGGAGAAGGATAAGTTGGTGGTTGTCTATCTAGATGACATAATAGTTTTCTCAAGGAGAGAGCAAGATCATTTGAAACATCTAGAAAAAATTCTGCTGAAGTGTAGAAGGTTTGGAATTTCTCTTAATCCCACTAAAATCATTTTTTCTCTGACTTCAGGGAAGTTACTTGTGCATATTATATATAAATATGGGATTAAGATTGATCCAAACAGGTTAATTCCATTAAGAAAGTGGATCTACCTAGAAGTAGTAAAGAAATTTAGTCTTTCCTTGGAAGGGTAAATTTTGTGAGGATATTTATTCCTAATTTTGTTGAGATTGTAAAAGACATAACCAAGATGTTGAAGAAAGGAGCTGAAATCAAGCGAATAGTAGAAACAAAGAATTCATTTGAGGATATCAAGAAGGCACTCACTCAAGCACTAGTGTTGATCAGCCTGGATTTTTCAAAAGAATTTCTGGTTTTTACATTTGCGTCAAAAAATACAATTTTTGGAGTTTTGTTGCAGGAAGGACAGCAAGGTACTGAGCAACCCATTTCATTTTTTAGCAAAGACCTTAGCTAATTCATATCTGAAGTACAACATCCTAGAGAAATAGGCCTATGCTTTCGTCAAAGCCATCAAAGATTTCAGAATTTACATTCTACATTCTCATATCATAGCTTTTGTTCCTAATGTTGTTGTGAAGGACATCCTAACTCAAGTTGATCCTAATGGTAAAAGAGGGAAGTGGATATATAACTTGTTGGAATATGAGATAGAGATCAGACCTAAAAAATTGGTCAAAGGTCAGGGGCTAGCAAATCTGATGGCACAGTCCAATTTTGACTACCCTGATATGAATTTAATTGCAGAAATTTCAGAATTATGAGATGAAGATGAAGAGTTGATTCCCATTGAAGAAAAATACATCCTATCTGACTAGTATAGAGACATTTTTTTTGTCTTACATCATCATAGATCTCTTGCTGAGTTGAAAAAGTCTAGAGCAACGTTTGTAAAGCTAAAATCCTTGAGGTACTGCATCATTGACAAAAATTTGTATTGGAAAGATACCGGCGGTATTCTTCTGAATTGTTTGCTGGAAGAGGAGGGAGAAAAAGTGATTAATGAGTTTCACAAAGGAGATTGTGGAGGTCATAATTATTGAAAGGCCATAGAAAATAATATTCTTAGAGCAGGGTGCTACTGGCATACAATGTTCAAAGGTGTCTGCAAAAAGATTGTTGCTTGCCATGAATGCCAGATTTTTGATGGTAAGAAAAATCTTGTTCCTTTACCCTTGATGCATATCTATGTTGAGGCACCATTCTAGCAATGGGGGCTAGATTTTATTGGTGATATTCATCCATCATCTTCAGGTCAGCATCACTGGATCCTGACAACAACTAATTATTTCACGAAGTGGATTGAATCAATCCCAACTAGGCAAGAAAATGATTCAGTTATAATATCATTTTTGGAAAATAATATATTGTCTAGGTTTGGCTGCCCAATGAAGATAGTCAATGACAATGCACGGGCATTCAAATCCAAGAGGTTGATTATTTTCTGTCATCAATATCACATTACACTTGGGAATTCTACTGCATATTATCCGCAAGGTAATGGTCTTGTTGAATATTTTAACAAAATCATTGTGAGGATTATTAAGAAGGTGTTGCAGGAAAATAAGAAGTCATGGAATTTGAAGTTGAAGTATGCTCTGTGGACTGATAGAGTATGCACAAAGAGGTCAATTGGAACTTCACCTTATGAGTTGGTATATTGAATGGAAGCCATCTTTCCTACATCATTTGGAGTGTCTGTCATGAAGCTGCTGCAAGGATTGGACGAGGAGCCAAATGAAATTTAGAGGAGAATAAATCAGTTGATATCCTTGTAGGAGAAAAGGGAGGAATTCTATAACAACAATCAGCAATCTCAAAACATAATTAAGAAGACATTTGACAGGAAGATCAAAGAGCAAAACTTTCAAATCCAAGATGTGGTTTTGAAGTGGGAGGCCAAGATTGAAGAAAATGGGAAACATGGTAAGTTTGATAATATTTGGAAAGGTCCATTTAAAGTAGTTGCATTCCATGGAAGAAAAACTTACATTCTGCAAGAGATGGATGGACAACCTTGTGCTGGACGGCCTGTCAATGGTAGGTTTTGGAAGCACTATTCCTCTTAAGTTCTACCGATTTATCATACCATTTTATATATTCCATTTTTATATGTTTTTCTACTAATAAAGACAAGCTAAATATCAAGCTTGAGCCCGAGGTGAAGGCCATTAGAGTTTGAAGGAAAGCCTGGCAAATTTCGAAGTTTTTATTTTCAAGAAGATGGATAGCACTGGAACTACAGGTTCTTTGGTGTACCACAGGGGCACACCATCCCAAGTGGAGCCACTATTATCACTCAGAAAAAGCGAAACATCATTCTACATAGTCTTAGAGGTTCATTGTCAAAGGTATGGTCATAGAGTTCATTTGTCATTAGTTGGTAAAGGAAAAAATTAAAGTTTTTCATATTATCCTATCCTAAGGTCCAAACCCACCCCCATTAAAGTTATATCATGTCCCATCAGTCATCATTTGCTGACATATTCCATTTCCCAAGATTTTCAATTTGAAAAGGTCACTTTAGCCAAGATTTCTTTTTTTTCGTAGCGAATTACACAGTAAAAAGGCAGTTTTCACTACGAAACTGCTAATACTTTCATAGAGAAACTTCTTTGAAATTAACTAACTATGTTATGAAAAGATTTTTTTTGTCTGTCTTTTCAAATTTAGTGCAAGATGTCAATTAATGATTAGAATTGTTAGGGTGGATTTCATTCAAATCAGTTAGGGTCATCTCCAAGGTACGAAGGTCATGGTTGAGGTAATTATTACTCTCTTTAGCATGCATGAGCCATGATTAACCCATGAGCTGTCATATAAACTTTAAAATCTTTCCCAATTGAGTGTTTTGTCATTCTCCACTCCATCTTTGCATGTTGCTAAGTTCTGGAGAGTTTTTTCACCAAGCCAAGCTGGTTGCTAGAATTTTCAAGAATTGCAGGTGTCATTAATCAAGAAAGACAGAGAAGGTATAAAAGAACCATGGATGCAAAGAGGAAGACCAACAAAGGAGGCCATTGTCTCAGATATGAGCCATCAGACATGAATTTTCTGAATAAAGACCCAACTACCTTAGAAGTTTTCAGAAGAACAGGGTGTTTGCAGTTTTCCCAAAGATTGCAAGGGTGCCATGTGCAGGTTTCTAAGGAGTTTGCTATCAGTTTCAATTGGATAGATTCAAAGGTGGGAATGTCGAACCTCACAGTAACACCAGAAACCATTGCAGCAAAAACAATAATTCCTAGATGAGGATAACAATGGTTCAAAGGTTTCAAGTTCACTATGCAGGAATGTAAGGAATTTGTTACGCCAGGGCATAGTGAGATTGATTCACAAACGCCATCCCAAGGAGCTACATAAAAGACAACTTCTCAAAGCTGCTGCTAATTATTCAGAAATATTTCACTTGTGAAGGGAGGTACCACATGGTTTACTCATACCATTTCAGGCTTTTGCTACATTTTGTTGGTAAGAGATCTCTTGATTTACCTTTTTACTTATACAAAAGCTTACCTAAAATTTCAGAAAAATTTCAAGCCAAATCTGAAGGAAATGAAACCTCACTCTTTCATCATGGTTTAATCAAGTTGTTGATATTAGAATAGTTAAATAGATTAAGCATATATTGGTCATCTTTTCTTTTTGTCAATGGTTTTGAAATCGATGCCATCACTCCTAAAAAAACTCATAAACCTAGAGATATAACATCACCTTCAGTGACAAAGAAAATTGAGCCAGTGATCATAGAGACAGAGCCATTATAGAAAGATGACACACCCAAAAGTTACACCTGCAAAACAAAAGCCAACAGTGAAAAAACATGGTAGCAAGAGGGTTACAAGAAACCAAACAGTGGCTAAGGGTAACTTATAAGACATTATGCATGCTATTTATATTGAAGAAACTACCATAGTCCAAGTTGAAGATATAGATGAGGGAGGAAAGAAGCTCAAGAAAGCCAAAACAACTAAGAAGTTAGAGTTTGAAGGTGAATATGCAAGATTCATGTTTCAGGATAGAAAACCAATGACAAGACATGCCATAAAGGTCTTGGAAAGTAGTAAATAATCTCATAAGGTCACTGAAACTGTCTAGCCACCACAAAGTATCATTGACCTCTCCTCACCTACAAAAGAAGAAATAGTCATCAAACAAAAGAAGGGAAAAGAGAAAATAAATGAGAAAATAGAGATTGAAATCCTTAAGGAGTAGTTGAAGCTCGCAAATGATGAAATATCAGTCTTGAAGAAAGAGGCAAGGAAGAACAAGGTTCAAAAGGTACAATTTGAGAAAATGAAAGATAATTGGAAAGAACAAGTCCTAAGTGTGTCAAAGACTTTGGAAAACACAGAGAAATTGATCAAATGGACTAAGCCATTGAGAGGAGAGGTGAAACATATAAGAAAAATGAACCCACACTTATAGTCTAAGAATAGGACACTAAAATATCAAGTAAAAGATTTAGAACAACAGCTAGATTTTATTCATGAGGAGATGGAGAAGAAGGGTTTAAAGATGACTGTGGTTGAGAAGCCCATAGCTCAACTGATCATTAATGAAGAGGAAACACCACAGGGGTCTTGAGTAGAGTTTGAATGTGTTTTAGAAGGTTCATGGCATGCTGAAGACCAAGTTTTTGCAGCTAGATCTCACCTTTTTGGGAAAATGTTGAAATCTGGAAATTTTGGAGTTTTTAACAGTTTTGTAGTGTTTCCTAGGCTTAAAGCCATGAAAACGCTACGAAAATTTTTGTAGCAGCCTATTTGCTTCCAAAATCACTTTTTGCAGTTTTTAAGGAGGGATTTTAATAATGATGAGGTGTCATGTCTTGGTTAACACCCTGGAACAGAAAAGGAGCAAATTTTTTGGGTGCAAAAGCTTCCTTTTCAACGCTACGAAAGCTCGCTACAAAACTATCATGTTTTCATAGCGAGCTACTTTTGAAGGTTTTCAAGAATCCCAGTGGCAGTTTTGGATAGGTGGACACATCCAATAGGTCAACGGACCTTAACATCAACATTTATGACTTGAAGAAAGTGCTATGGAGACAGCTCATCAGCTAAAGCTCTTGTTGAAGATAAAGGTATTGCATTCCTGAAAAATCGGCTTTTGTTCCACATATCTAGGTGGGTTTTAATATGTCAAGTAGTGATGAACTATGTCATAGCCTATTCGAGCATGTGATGCTTATTTGTAACTGACATGTAATTGTTTCAAAAATAAGGTAGAATGATGTAATAAATAGGAGTTTGAGTCCTACTAGGAAATGTCTTCTTTAGGGTGTAGCTATCATTTTCTTGTTAAGAGACATGTTTTTCTGTTATATGAGGTGTCATAGGAAGAATTTGATGAATCTAGCCAAGAGGCAAATCATCCTTGCTGTAAGAATTTCTATTTGAAGGAAAATTATCGAAGCAGTAAGGGGTTGGAGATTTTTTGCACCAAACTATTGCTTTATGTATTTTGACTCGTATAAATAAATACAGAGTGAATTTCTTCTTGACAGACCTGAGATTCTCATGGAGTTTTTAATGTCTTATTGATCTAAATCTTATGCTTTACCTTTTGCAATAGATTTCATTGCTATTACTCAGAATTTATAACTCTATGCTCTAACTTCCTTTAATAATGAAATGATTGTGCTTCCTTCTGTTTTTTGAGTGAATTTCCTTTATTAAAGACTCTTATCTGCCTCAGCTTCCATGTCAAGAAGCCTAGCTATTGAAAACTCTGATTGTTGACTCCATAAGCCCAATGGTAGCAAACCTACATTCTTTCAACCTGCAATCATAAAAAATAAGATACAATTTCCCTAGAGTTAGCCATCTATCTTTATCATTATCAAATATCATAAACCCCCTTAAGAAAGCCCTCTCAGATTGAAGAGGCTAAGCTTCAGTCAAAAGCTGGTTTGAAATAGTTACATAGAGTTGTCTGATCAGCAGCCAATCAAGTACAATTTTGTGATAACACAGCTGCTGGTAAGTAACATAAACCTTACTTTTGCCCGTACTTCGTAGCCCACGGATTTTTAAACTTACCTCTTAAGACTTACGTCGCATCTTGTTTTTCTGTCAATGCAATGAAGTGGGACCCTCCATACCTTTACCAAATTGTCCAAACCTTCATATTTCTCATTTTCCTTACCTTTCGTTAGTTTTCACCCTTCAGCGCTTAGTGCGCTGCATTTCACACTTCACGCATTTTGCAACTTACACCTTTACAACACCCACAATTTAAAGGTTTTAACTTGCGATATGCGGACTAGTGGGACCCACATTGCCCTTGTACATCTCTGAGGCTTGGAAATATTTAATATTATGGGTTGGGTGAGCTTTTTCCACGTTTTAACTAAGATCACTTTTCTGCTTGGAGAATCTTATCGCAGGGTCCATTTCCCGATCACAATGCGCACATCGCAAAATATAAAGGATAAGTCGCAAGGGTAAAAGGTTAGATTGTTGAATCGCGATGTGCGAAAATGGTGGAACCCAATCGCAAGGCACACGTCACAAATGTTAAAAGACAAGTGCAAAGGAAAAGTTAAGAAATGCGAAATCTGATATCAGAGCGGATACGATGTTTTCTAGAACCATGATCTAAGCACTTTCAGGTCCTGGTGAACGATTTTTCACGCTATTTTTTGTGTAAAATAGGTCAAGTTGGGCCTACAAGGTTTGAAGCTCATTTCACAAAGAAATAAGGTTGAACGCATAGCAAAGTTCGAACGTCACCGCAACAAAGAAATGGACCGAATAAGGGCGACTCAGGAAAAGGGCACGCATGCAGAACTGTTACCATATACTAGCAGAGATGAGAAAGGGAGCAAAGCACATCAACACCAACATCAATAAATTAAAGTAGTTAGCATTACACTAGACTTAATTACCCAACGTCGATCTTTTGAAAAGCAGGACCATATATTAGAGCCATCAAAGTGTTTAGATCCATAAAGAGCTGATCTAAATTAATTTTACAGGTGATATGTTGTCAAAGATATTTTTCTCAAGCCTTGCATGACTATGCCTATTTAATTTTAGTTGTTTTTTAATAAATGAAGTTTGGCCCAAGTATATTGGGGAAATTGACTCAAGTTTTAGTTAAATACTGCTCGAATTTTCATTATCAAGGAGTGGAACTTTGTTAGACTCTATGTTGTAAAAGATCATTGTATTGGAGCACTATAACTATTTTGAGCTGGGCATCAATAATAAAGAGATTGTTCACAGGATTCATGAGCTATGTTAATGGTGATGTTCTTTCCTCTGTGTTAATGTTTTAGTACATTACAAGATAAAATTGAATCCTGTTGTTAGATTTTCTACATGGTATCAGAGTGCCAGGAATCACAATAGAAGAGAAGAACAAAGTTTGTTTTGAACGGGTTTGAATTTGTGGATTTACTTTTTAGGACCTAGTAGCAGATCAAGATGTACTTCAATGGCTTAAGACCTGAATATTCTTTTGAGGGAATTTCAAATTACATAGCATGGAGGGTGTTGTGGATCATTTTCATATCCTTTTATTTTTCAAATATTTGAAAATATAAAAATTAGAAATTGTTGAAAAATATGTTCAAGTATCAAAATTCTTATACTTTAGCATGAAAAATATTTATGTTCACTATATCCGATTTAAATTTTAAGCATTTAAGCTTTATATAAGTGGGTTCTACATTTGATGCTTAAATATCGATTGATTTGCTGGGCGAAAAGCGCTGATGATAAATGTTCCTATCAAAAAGTCCAACCCGTGGGCACAATCAATGCACAAGATATCGAGACGAGTGCCTCTGCAGTTGACTGGGTTGACTACAGGGACAAAAGAGATGAACGATGGAGATTAAGTGCGGGGGAACTAGCCAAAGTTTTCCTCCATACGCCGGGAGCCCCCGCAGTGACGTAAGACGCTGAGTTGTTCACAACTATCTTCCACGTCGGGTGGAATCAACGGCTCGTTGGTGCACCTTGTCAGCATTAAATTTAAAAGCTGCACCACCTATTTTAAGAAGATTTTCATTTGTTTTTCAAATCATTTGTAATTTGTTGCACTGCATCCTGTTTCATTTTTCCGTCACCTGCATAAATTTGACCACCCTGTGAATTTTTGTAGAAATTTCCAGCCATGGCTAAACGGTCGTCTCTATCAGGTTCAGCTAGTCATATCCCTCTCATGGATAATGAGAGGGATATTCAAGATACTATATGTTCTGTAATTCACCTTCCTTTCTATCAGCAAGTCATCTTGAATGATAATTCTTCCCCTGTTTATTGTTCCATGATCAAGTTCAGAATTCTTTCTGCATGCATTCCAAAGACCCATCTTTTCCCTGAATTTATCTATTGGTTGGTGTCAGTCATGTATCTTGGGAAGTGTTTTGTTATGAATTCCCAAGGAGAGAACGTTCTGCAAGTGTCCAACCATTTAATCCGCCAAGCCCTTTGTTATCTTGAGTCAGAGTCATCCATCCAGTTTTCTGACAATTCGATGGTACATTATTATGATAATCTTGCAGGTGAAGAGTTTAATCAATTCATGTTTTATTTGAAACCTTCCACGAAGAATTTTTAGCCAGACTGTAAAGAGTTTTCTATGGAGGTTTTTGACGTGTATTAAGTAACATAGAAAAATTTTGGGTAAAAATGAAGATAATACAGTGGATAAATCAATCCTAGGGATGTTTTCCATGATGATGAAGCCAGGAATGGTGCTGGATATTCCATAATATTGGTAGGAAGCAGTCAATTCACAGCTAATGAGCCTTTCATTAACAGGTTCTTCCAAATTTTCTTCATTGATTGTATATTTGTTCTTATATCAAAATGTGGAAGAATTCATTCATTTAGGTCTAAAAATTATGGATGCAAACAAAACAAGGCAATCAATGATATTCTAGACAGTTGTAGTTAGAAGGGAGAAAAATGAGGCTTGATTGTTTGATTTTGCTAGCTATTACATGTCAGTTGCATATAAAATATTGAATGGAGTTCCTCCTTCCTGTTTTTTACCTAAAGCTCAGGAGTTCTTGCATTTAGGAACCAATTACAAATTTGGAGATTGGTTTGTTTTTTAGGATTACTCTAAAATAAGGCTGTATGGAGCAAGTGTTGAGCCTTATAGACTCCCAATGTTTGTACCAATGAGAATTTTTGCTTTAGATTTTATTAGACAGAGCCTAAATGTTGATCAAGTTCACTTTGTGCCTATGTAAAAAGGATATATGTATAAATTATACCCATGATTGTAGGCCCTTTCATAGTCAATATGAGGTAGGCATTTGATGAAGTAACAAGAATGTTAGATGAGATGCATATGCTACTAGGAGAAAGTTGGGCTTATGACCCTTATGGTGTAATTTCATATAGAAGAATTGAGAATGGGTACTCTTCTTTCATTCATGAAAGTAGGCCAGAACAGGAGAAGGTAGCAAGTAAAGGTGTTATGAGTTCAGTAGGTGCAAACATTCAGGCTCTTTTCATAGTAGAGAAAACAAATAAAAGAAACAAAGAAGTGGTCATTGATCTAGATGATGAGGAGCAGGGAACTAAGAAGATAACAAAGTTTGTTGAAGAACCTACATCTAATTTACCTGGTTTTTCTTTAAATTTGGGAGAAGAGAAAAATGCTCCTACTTCACCCAGGAGTCATGAAGCCTCTCATGAACAAGTGCATTTGATCAAACAGATGTTTTCACAAATTGAGGAAACAAATCAAAAGATTAAGGCCAGCATGGAGGCCCAAGCTGAACATCAAGTTGCTGTTGATCAAACAAGATTGTTGACTGTAATGGATCTTGAGAAAGATCAATTTATAATTGCCCTGTCACATCCTATAGACATGTCAATTGGTTCTTCCAACAATTTCAACACTGCAAATGTGACTGTGGATGTGAAGAAAATTCCACTGATGGATAAAATGAATTTTCATATGAAAACAGGTCAGTTGATTGTAAATGACCTCACAAATACTAATGCAATGGTGATAAAGGTAGAAAATATGTTGGGAAAAGTAATTAAACAAATGAAGTTAGAGAAGGCTAACTCAAGAGCCTTAACAGTTCAGAATGAGGAATTGAAAAAAATCATTATAAATATTGGAGTAGACCCCAGTGACAAGACTGATGTGTAGAAATTCATGCAAAGTGCTGAGGTAGAAATATCCACATTGAGGAAAAAGCTAAAATTACCTACTAGAGAACATTCAATGGCTACAGAAGTTGCAAAGGTAGAGAATGAAAAGGAAAAGCTTTTATATCAACTCATGCAGAAAGATGAAGAAATCTCCAAAATAAAGAAAACTGCAATGTCATTGCCAAATCATATTGATAACCATAATTGTACTTTTTTTTTCCTACAGGTAATGAAGATCCTCAAGCACAGATTTTTCAATTAAATACTGAGTTGCAGATGGCTGTAAGAGATCGGAAGAAGGCTCAAACAGATCTGGAAACTACAACAAAGTTGATTAAAGTCATAGAAAATGAAGCTGACAAGTGCAAAATGGATTTTCGAAATGCTGAAGCTGAGATTAAAAATCTCAAAGAAAGACTGAAAGGAAATCTCTCACTGATACAAGCCAAAGAAATCATTTGGACTGATATCATTTTAGAAATGAAATCTAATTGGTGCTTCTTGATGATAGTTGCAAAAGAGAAAAGTCTTATTTTAGAATGTGAAGAACCAATCATGTCTGATAAACAAAAGGCTATTACTAGAGCCATTTGGTCCAGAAGATTCATTGATTAACTCTAAATCAGATCAAGAATTAGAGGAGAATGACATGCAGGACAGAATGTTGTATGCAGTAGAAATTAACGAAATTATTGTCAGAAATGATCTCAGAAAGGCTGCAGGAAAGAAGCTAATGGAAATCAAGGAAGCAGTAAGTCAGTTTGATAAGTAATTTGACAAAATGACAAGAGTAGGCTTGCCATCATGTTGGGGAGCTGAAAGAAATATTTTTCCATGGAATTCTTATGAGAACTTACTAATATTGACAAAAAGCAAAGTTGATAATAGGCATTAAAAGACTCGGGTGCTTAAAGGAGAAACAATGTTCAACTTCTTGCAGAGACATTTTCAACTATTGTGGATGGTAAAGACTCTTTTCACAGAAAGGCCATCCTATAATCGAATTACTGCATTCAGATTGGAATATCACATTATGACACATTCATCTCTGACGAAGGTAGAAATATGGAAAAAGTGCAGAGCTTGGACAATAGACCTGCCAAAAGGATCAGCATCTAAGAAAAACAAATCAGTTGACCCAGAAAAATAAGCCACATCATCAGCAATTCCTATAGATTAGGATATTTATTTTATATTATTTTCTGAAGATAGTGTAATTGTAATAAGACATTTTCAAGGCATGTAATAGACAGCCTTCGAAGTCTTAAGTAGTGCTTTTTACTGTATTTAATGTAATTTTCAAGAGAAGGAAAGGGTCTGAGTTTTGGACCTTCAGACAATTATTTTTGTAATCAGAGATTCAAAGATTAATGAATGAGTAAGCAAGTTTCTAGCATTTTGTTTATGTTGAAATGTATTCGAGTTTACATTCTGTGTTTTCTATCTATAAATAAGACAAAGTTATGAGCAGCAGGTCTTCTATATGTAAGAGTTAAAAACCCTAATTGGCGCTCCTTTGTTTTAACTATTTCTTTTATATATTTATTCTGGGGTTTGAGATGATATTTTCTGTACAAAACAGCATATCAATTTCAGCTTCTTCTTTCATTTTCTTCTACTCACTTCATTCAACATCAACAAATGGTATCATTGTGAGGTATTCATCATATTTGATATATAAGGGTTTGATCAGAAATACTTGAGGGTTAATAAAACAGAGACATATATATTTGTGACATAATCATATAAATGTCTTAAGCACTGATTCCTTATCACAGCTAAGGGATTGTCTCTTAAGGTACAACATTAATTGGCATCATTGTCGTGGAACGAAGAATCATATTTTTCCCTGGGTTTTGTTCATATTTCCTCTGGTTGTTCAGTGAGGAGGAAATACTAAGTTGTGCCTTATTTTAATAATTATGGCTCCTAAGAGGCCTCACACAAGGTCAGATACCTCTCAACAAAAAGCCCCTATTATGTCAAATCCAGAAAATTTAGTTTCAAAGAAGGACCAGAAAACAAAAATATTTTCTACACCTGATGCCACACTTCTTGCAGCAGGCAGCAGTTCTCATATCTTACCATCCAAGGATATTTCCCAGAAACTCATTTTCCCGAAACAAGAATCCTTACCCTCACCCATTCATTTCCAAGAACCAAAATTAGAAGAACTATATTTTGAGTCTGTATCATTTCCATTCGCAGAAGCTCAACCTAATACAGTGGCTAGTTCTTTTGTTATTGTTCATCTACCCCTTCCCATATCAGTTGTTCCACCCCATTTATCCCCACCTACAACTGGTATTCATTTTACCCCCGCTCAAGGAGTAGTCAATCAGGGCATAAACATGGCAGCCCCTGCTTTATTGATGAATAAATATGCACCATTAAATCTACCCCAACCAATGAATGCAATGCCTCAGGAGTACCTTAAGTTGCTTCCTATATTTACTGGTGAAGATGAAATAACTGCAGAACAACACTTGCCTTTGTTTTTCACTTTTGCTAAAAATTTTAATGTAGAACATCTTGATGTTGTAATGAGACTTTTTGTGTAGTCTCTAAGTGGAGAGGCAAGAAAATGGTTCAAAGGATTACCAAATGGTTCAATCAATGATTGGGATGAATTAGAAAGACAATTCATCTAGATATGGGGTGAAAAAAGAGACCATGGTTATTCTTTAACAAAATTTAATGCTATAAAGAAAAAATCAAATGAAAACATGAGTGATTTTATCAAAAGGTTTAATAAGTTGTACAATAGTTTTCCTGTGGAAATGAAACCTCCTCCTATTGGAGCAAGGGTTATTTTTGCTAGGGCATTTGTATCATATTTCAGTTTTACCTTGAGAGAAATAAGATCCCCCACTCTTGAATAGATTCAAACTGTTGCCTTAGAGATTGAGGTAAATATGACTGCTACTGGAAAGGTTCAAGATAAAGGAAAAGCCAAAGAAGAAGACTAATCACAAGATCAAAGGATCGATGACATGACTAAGGTCATTAAAAATTTGTCAAACAAATTAGTAAAGATGGAATTAGACAACAAGAATCATGCACGACAAAACAGAGGGGTTTTCAATCCCCAATTCAGAAAACAACCCCTGCAGATTATACAGAGAGAAAGAAAAGATCAAGACCAAGTTCAAGCACCTTTATATATAGAGGAAGAACCATCACATTCTATTGATGATGATCAGAAAGAAGATGAAGATAAAATTTCTGCTGTGTATATGGAGGATGGCGAAACAGAAGAAGAAAGTGAGAAAGAATATGCAGAGGAATGTAAAGAAGCTGATGTCTCATTTGATCAGGAAGAAATGGATGATTATTACAAACAGTTTACTGATTTTATGTAAGCAGAGTTGCATAAAAAATATGATTTTAGGTCCAAAAAGAGGTTGAGAACTCAGGATGATGAAGAAAAGGAATCAGAATCAATACCTACTCCAATGGCGACTCCACTATAGAAGAATCGAATTAAAAAATCAGATAAGGGGAAGTAGCCCATGAATCAAGAAAAAGAAAAAGAGAAGCAGCAAGCTGAGGCTTCACAAATAAAGCCTAACGACCCTAATATGTTGGAAAAGATTATCACTGTTCCTGATCAACATGCAAATTAAAAAAAAAAACCAGGAAGAACCTGAAAAGTTGACAAAACAAAATCAAACTTTCATTTTGTTGAAAGAGTTATAAAAAGTAAAGATTCAAGTACCACTTCTTGAGTTAGTTAAAACACCTGTTTATAAGAAAGAAATTGTAGAGTTTATTAATTTATCTTAGTCTGATGAAGTGGGTGATACAGTGAATTTGCAAGAAGAGAAACGAAATGTTACTTTTGGACCTCATGTTGAAGAGGTAGATTCTTCTGTTCCACCTTTTTATATATCAGTTATGTTGCATGATTTCATTTTACATAATTGTATGCTAGATTATGGTGCATCACATAATCTAATGCCACTGTCTGTGATGAATGAGTTAAATTTACAAATCACCAAGCCATATAGAGACCTTTATTCCTTTGATTCAAAAAGGATGAATTGTGTAGGTCTTATCAAAGATATGGTTGTTTCTTTGGATCAAATTCCAGCTAAGAGTATTATGATGGATGTGGTAGTAGCAGATATTCCAGCCAGATTTGGTATGTTGTTGTCTAGATCTTGGGGGGCAAAGCTTGGAGGAGTTTTGAAATTGGATTTCACATATGCCATTATTCTTGTTTTTAATGGGGATGAAAGGAGTTTATACAGAGAAACCAGATTTTTGAAAACTACTACCAAGAAAGATGCAGGTAATTCCCCCTTTTATGGTCAAGAGAAGGAGGATCTCTCCTGTTTCATGTTGCATGAAGATGCAGAATTTGTTGAAGATTCACAAAAGCATCTCTCTTTAGCCAATGTACATAAAGAGTTGTGTTCAAGTAAAATTTGGAAGTGTTATTTTGATGGTGCATTCTCTAAGGAGGGCACTGGAGCTGGATTCATATTTATATCTCATGAAGGTAACTTTTTACCTTTTTCCTTCAAATTGGAATTTGAATCTACTAATAATGTAGCTGAATATGAAGCATTGATTCTAAGTCTGCAAACAGCTAAACAGATGGGAATTCAGTCTATCTCTGTTTTTGGTGATTTTGAATTAATAATAAGAGAAATTAATAATTGGTGTCAGACTAAACATCCCAGATTGAGGTCTTATAGAAATGAGGTGTGGGATCTAGTTGAAAATTATTTTGAAGCTTTTAATTTACAATTTATTCCAAGAGAAAAGAATAGAATGGAAAATTCATTGGCAGTTGCAGCCAATACATTTAAGCCGCCAATTAATCCAAGGTTGAGATATGAAATTGAATTGAGACACAGGCCTTCAATCCCTGATAATGTAAAGAATTGAAAGGTTTTGAGGATGATGAGCAGATTAATCAATTTTTAACAATGATTGGAAATTTTGAAGACAGTCAAATTGATTTAGAAGTTGATGAAAGTGGTCAAAGTGATATGTCTAAAAATCTGAAACATTCAATTGGTGATCAGAAGATAATTCAGTTGAAGGATAATATTTTTCCCAGAGGTTTGGTACCTCTTGAGAGATTGTTTGATGCTAATGATGTGGCAGTGAACTAGAAAAAGGTATCTCGAGATGGAGAAATGGTGAACTATAATTTAGGAACTCAACATGAGCCTAAAATAGTCAAATTGTTTAAAGGAGTTCCTAAGGAGTACAAAAAAGGTATGTAGATCTTTTTAAAAAATTCATGGGTGTATTTGAATGGTCATATGAAGATTTAAGAACTTATGATCTAGATATTATTCAGCATAAAATACCACTGAAAGATGGGGTTAAGCCACACAGGTAGAAGCTCGGACAAATTAACCCACTATTGCTGGCTCCAATTGAAAAAGAGGTAAAGAAAATTTTGCAAGAAAAAATCATAGTTCCACTAAGATATTCATATTGGGTTTCCAATCTGGTACCAGTCAGGAAGAAAAATGGAGAGATAAGACTATGTGTTGATTTCAAAAATTTGAACAGAGCTTCCCTAAAGGATAATTATCCTTTACTAAAGATGGATTTTGTCCTGCAGAAAGTAACTAGAGAATTCAGGTTATCCATGGTTGATGGTTTTTCCGGGTATAATCAGGTGGTTGTGGAGAAGGAAGATCAAAAGAAAAATGCTTTCACCACACCTTGGGGAACATTCATGTATGCCAGGATGCCATTCAGCCTCATGAATGCAGGAGCTACTTTCCAAAGGGAAATGGATATTGCTTTTGTGGGTGATAAATTTGTATTCATTTATCTTGATGATGTTACTATTTTTTCAGGTTATGATGATGAGCACTTAGAGCACCTACGGAAAGCCTTCTTGAAATGCAGAAAATTTGGTTTATCATTAAATCCCAAGAAATCTTTGTTTTCATTAGAGGAAGGTAAGTTGTTGGGTCACATAGTTTCAAATCAAGGAGTGAAGATTGATCCAGCAAGGGTTGAAGCTATACAGACAATTCCACTGCCTAGAAGTCAAAAGGATATCCAAAGTTTTCTTGGAAAAATCAATTTTCTGAGAAGATTTGTTTCGAATTATGCTGAGATTTTCAAGAGATATGTTAAAAAAGAATGCTAAAGTAAGTGAACAAAAAAATGAAGAAGGAAGTGAACAACCTGTAGCCTTTTTCAGCAAAGTCCTCAGAGATGTAGATCTGAAGTATAATATCCTGGAGAAGCAGGTATATGATTTAGTTAAATCATTAAAGGCTTTCAGAAATTATGTACTTCATTCTCAAATAGAAGCATATGTGCCTAATTCTACTATAAAGGATGTGCTAGTACAGAGTCATGTGGAAGGAAAAAGAGGAAAATGGATTGCCAAAATCCAAGAATATGATTTGGATATCAAACCAACAAAGTTAGTCAAAGGACAGGGACTGGCAAAATTGCTGACAAAATCTAATTCCAAGCTTTTGGAATTAGCTTACTTGCACTTGTAGATGAAGTGACTTAAGAAACAGATCAGATTAAGACAAAGTCGGAAATTAAATATCAATTTATCTGTTCAGACTGGTATAAAGATATTATTCATTATCTGTGTTTCTTTTCTTGTCCTCCTTCAATAAATAGAGCTAAGTATAGAGCTTTGAAACTTAAGGCTCAACCTTATGTTATAATTGAAGCTAAGTTGTATTGGAAAGATACTGCTGGTGTGTTGATGTTATGTTTGACAGAAGAGGAAACCATGGAGGTGATTAAAGAATACCATGAATGCTTGTGTGGATGTCATTACAGCTGGAAAGTAACTGCTCATAAGATTCCTAAATCAGGTTTTTATTGGCCCTCTTCATTTTCTAATGCATACAAAATTGTTAGAAGTTTCCAGAAATGCCAATTGTTTCCAAAAAAGAAAAGGTTAGTGATGTAGGGGCATTAGGCTCAAGAAAAAGCTTTGTATTTTAATAGACATAGGGGTCTTGTGTTTTCAAAAGAATATTGATTTCTTATGTAATTATTAATATTTTTGAGTGATTTTAATGAGAGATATTAAGTATTGTGAGAAATTTGTAAATGTTCCTGAATAATTGGAGAACATGAGAGAATTAGGATAGTTTAGATTCCATATGGAATGATAGACTTGAGAATTGATTGTAAATCTTAAGTTAGAATCAGTTTCATGATTTTATGGGATTAAAGATGATCCTTAGGGATAAAGGATAGATTTTAAGACTTTGAGGATTTTGAGGAATTCGTTGAGATGATGGAGGATCTGAACCTAAATTAGTTCATATTATTCTGTATAAAAATAATAAGCCTCAAAGACAACAGAGAGTAGAAAGAGGTAGAGTAGGGTTTTTAACAAATAGGGGGTTTGTTTGTTAAGCCTATGGGTAGTTGGAGAAAAGGGCCATTGATTTGAATATCAGGCCTAAAGAAGAAAAGATAGAACATGAAGTGTTCTGGATTTATGTAGATATTTATTTATATATAAATGGATTGTTGCTGAATTATGTGTGCATTGATTGATTTAATTATGTGTGAGAAATGCATTGAGTTTCAATGAGCAGGTGTGTGATAAAACTCTGCAATAGGGTTTGAATGGTATTTTTGCACACCATTGACAAGTTTAATGTGAATGTCGAAGACAGGTATAATGGTAATATTATGAATTGAGCTAAGGTACAATAAGGGTTACATATCCAATTGAGGAAACTGGATGAGTTTGAAGTCATCGATCATGGAAAGGATTGATGACACAATAGAAGAACTGAATTTTCAATTCAGCATTCGGATACATTTGGATACATGTATCATAGGTATATTTGATCGAACAATGAATACAGATCAGGACTGGAAGAAAGAGGAAAATTTAATTCTGGCATGGAACTGGAGTGAAGAAACATAGGAGTAATTTGGAAACCTCCTAAGGGGTTTTGGTGCAGCATTTAAATGAGGAATGGTGAATCAAATGAACCTGTCGAAAGAAGAAAAGGCGCAGTTTGGAAAGAATAAGCGAGAGGAATTTTGGTCAAAAAAGGATGGAACCATGAGTAAAGTGGAACTGTGAGTCAATGACAATGGAATAGTGAAAGGTGGTTTTGAAAACCACTAATGGTTTTCATGTGGAAAAATAATGGTAACTGGTATTTCTTTAATCGAATGCGATAGAATTTAGTGTGTGACATGTAGCATGGTGGAATTTGAAGACCGGCTATTTCGCGTGCGTTTGGAATGATAAGTTGTCGGGGGTAATTCTATGCGATAGTCATCCGATCAAAAGTGACAAATATATGACGGCGTTCACATCAGAATTTGAACAGAGGTTATTAAAGTGTGGACCCGACAGTGGAAAAGGTATATTAAAAGTCATGAATCATTGTAATGTGATTGTCATCGGATTGGGAGATGGAGTGTGTGACTGTCCGATGATGAAAGGTTGGCGTTGATTGTTTTGAAAGGTGAAATTAGAACGTGAAATGAATGATTTGACGTGTCTGGTCATCAGTATAAAGGTACGTTGAAATGACACTGTGGACCAGAAATTATAAGGTTAATATATGTTCGGACTTTGATTTTATCCAAATTTGATAAGGTATTTCAAATGAGTGAGTTAGGTATGTTGTGGGCATAAAGGTTTGAGTTATTGACATTTGTGAGGTTTTAACCAAACTTTAAGTTTTGAAGGTATTGTGGATACATGGGGTAACAAAGATTGACCAAAGTTTCCGATAAGGTGAACTGTTAAGTTGTGGGCCCGTAAAATGTGAATATGGCTTTTTTGGGTTTTAAATCATAGAATTAAAATTCATAAGCGGATACAATATTATGTTAGCACTTGGGTATTTTAACCTAAGTCAGGTTGTATAATTGAGATGAAAATGAACGGGTCTGTAATTATGGTTATAACCATAATATCATGAAAAGGGGTAGCTTCTACATATGAAGCTATATTTGTTGGGTTTTATAACCAAGGGTGAAAAGTGAGGAAACCTTTATTTGAAGATTAAATGAGAAAGCTTTCGCATTAGAGTTAGTCCCAAATCTGAGGATTATTTTGGAAAATGAATGTGACATGCATTTTTGCATGGAGAATGTGGGTTTTGCAACCTTTGGCTACATCAAGTGGTATCGAAGCAGGAAATAGCTCTTTTGAAGGTTCAAGTTTGTTTTAATTGAAATTAGAATGAATGCATGTGTGATGGAGAAAATGGAAAAGGGATCAGATTTTGAAGCTGATAGATTGCAGCACATAGAGATACAGTGCAGATGAAAGGTGAAACAAGATCATACAGAAACCTTGAAGGTGAGTTGATGAGTGTTATTTTAACTTTGGTTTGAAGATTATGTTTGCAGAATTCAGGTTGCAGGTAGTTGAAGACAGTCTCAGCAAAAGAAGATCACAACTTTAAGAGCAGTGATAGAGGAAATTGGTAAGATTTTCTGAGTAAAGTGTGGAAAAAAACCTTGAAGAATTCCAAAAAATATTGGATAAGAAGGAAAATAGTGTTCTTAGAAGTTGTAGATGAGTTAAAGCATAGAAGGAGCAGAGAGGAATTCTCAAAAGGTTCCAGAACATAGAGAACCAGTGTTTTCCAAAAGACCAAATCCAAAGGAAAGGATTGGTGAGGTAAGTTATAACAAGGAGGACTTGTTATTGCATAGGCTTTAGTACAGCTCATGGTGAATGAGTGAGGAACTCATGAAGATAGAGATGGATAAAAAGATGATTACTGATAGTCATAAAAAAGATATTAGAGGTTCAGAGAGATACCACAACAGAAGAAAGGATAAAGAATATGACAAGGCAAATGGCATAAGGAAGCAGTTGAATGATGAAGAATATGACAAAGAGTTAGCTAAGATAAGAGAACAATTTAATAAATTGAAAATGATGATAGAAGAAAACCAGAGATGTGGTTGGCTCATGAAGAAGAAAGTGAAGTGGCAGAGGGTACAACAAAAGAGAGAACAACAAGTGAATATGCAATTAGAAAAAAAACTGAGAAATCTTGAACAGATGATGAGTGTACAATTGGGATGTGAAGAACTCAAAGAAACTGAGTTGAAAATGGAATTTTCCATTTGTAAAGCAAAACAGAGTGAAGCTATGGGTAAAGATGAAGACTGGAGATCTATGAAAGATCTTATGAATTATTGTGAAGATTTAAGACAACAAGAAGTTTACCTTGGTGAAGAGGGAATTATTGATGATTTCCTGAACTATTGGGCAAGTTCAGATCAACAGGAGGATGTGAAGCCTTATATTTTTGAATCTAATGATTGTGATTTGATTACAGGTTTTGTAGAAGATGAGAAATATTTTGAAGCTATCAAAAGTATGGAAGAGTATATTTCAGAAGATAAATACTCTGAAGCACAAAGTAATGATGAGGAATGTCTCTTGAATGAGGAAAGTAGTGATGCATTTGTATTTGAAGCTGCTACAGCACAGGAAGAATTTCTTGTGAAAGAAGGAGAAGAGATTCAGTCTGAAGAACTGATATGTGAAGCAACAGTTGAGACTGCTGAGCTTTATGATTTACAAACTTATAATTTATGTGTAAATGTAGGAATTATAAGTGATGATGAAATACTTAAGAAATGCCAAAAAGAAATTTCATTGCTGGAATATTTGCTAGAAAACTCAGAGTATGACAGAGGGATTGCAGAAGACAGAGTTCACTATAGTGGACAAGAACAGAGAAACATCATGAGAGCAGATGGTGTGAAACAGAGACTTGTTGATAGTCTAGGGAGTTCTTTAGAGAATTATTTGGGAAGAATGAATCAACATATGGATGTGCTGATAAAGGAGGAAATTTCAGAGCAGCATACTAAAACGTTGCCAAAGAAAAGAAAGGCACTGAGGCCTTATGATTTTTATTTTAATAAAAAAAATTTGAATGCAGGTTTTGTTGTAGATGCTGGAGAAAATTTGACACAATTGGACAGTCAAATAAAAGAGAAGGAAGAAAATTATGTGGAAATATTTAATATATGGAATAAAGAAATTAAATTGTTGGAGATTATGCTGAAGAATTAGGATTCAATACAGGAAGAGAAATCTCAATTTCAATATTGGGAAATGCATAATGTGGAGATGAAAAATTCAGAGGACAACAATAAAAAAGTAAAGAAAAGAGATGAAGATAGCAGTAAAGGGCAGACTATATATCAGTCCAATGAATTGCAGAAGGGAAAGACAAAGAAATTGTCATAAGTGATAATCTGGAAGAAATTAGTAATTGTAGAAAGCAAGTAAGAGTAAGAGTAAGAATACGAATAAAAGATCAACAATCAATAGATGAAAGAAATGAACAATCAAAAGATTTATTGGACAAAGAAATTGAACAAATGATAAGGATAATGATGAAAGTGTCTCAGAAGAAGACATCAGCAAGAAAGAAAAGAAGCAACAACAGCAAAAGGAAGACAATAATAGACTATGAAAGTAAAGCCAGTGGAGCAAAGCAGCATAAAGTGTGGAAACCTGGAGAAAAGCAACAAACAATAGCAGAAATAGATGATAAATTATAGAACAAGGTATGGGATTCAGGAAGATAGAGATTAAAAGCACATGATCAGGAGATCATGATTATTTTTGACCTTGGGAGTTTGATGCAAGGGAATTAGGCTCAAGAAATCCTTTGTATTTTAATATACATAGGGGTCTTGTGTTTTCAAAAGAATATTGATTTCTTATGTAATTATTAATGTTTTTGAGTGATTTTAATGAGAGATATTAAGTATTGTGAGCAATTTGTAAATGTTTCCAAATGATTGGAGAACATGAGAGAATTAGGATAGTTTAGATTCCATAGGGAATGAGAGACTTGATAATTTATTGTAAATATTAAGTTAGAATTATTTTCATGATTTTATGGGATTAAAGAGGATCCTTAGGAATAAAGGATAGATTTTAGGACTTTGAGCATTTTGAGGAATTTGTTGAGATGATGGAGGATCTGAACCTAAATTAGTTCAGATGATTCTGTATAAAAATAATAAGCCTCAAAGACAACAGAGAGTAGAAAGAGGTAGAGTAGGGTTTTTAACAAACAGTGGGTTTGTTTGTTAAGCCTACGGGCAGTTGGAGAAAAGGGCCATTGATTTGATTATCGGGCCTAAAGAATAAAAGACAGAACATGAAGTGTTCTGGATTTACGTAAATATTTGTTTATATATAAAGGGATTGTTGCTAAATTATGTGTGCATTGACTGATTTAATTATGTGTGAGAAATGCTTTGAGTTTCAATGAGCAGGGGTGTGATAAAACTCTGCAATAGGGTTTGAATGGTGGTTCTGCACACCATTGACAATTTTAATGTGAATGTTGAAGACAGGTATAATGGAAATATTATGATTTTAGCTGAGGTACAATAAGGGTTACATATCCAATTGAGGAAACTAGATGAGGTTGCATTCATCGATCACGGAAAGGATCAATGACATAGTAGAAGAACTGAATTTTCAATTCAGTATTCGGATACATTTGGATACATGTATCAGAGGTATATTTGATCAAACAATGAATATAGATCAGGACTGGAAGAAAGAGGAAACTTTAATTCTGGCATGGAACTGGAGCGAAGGAACAGAGGAGTAATTTGGAAACCTCCTAAGGGGTTTTCGCAGAACATTTAAATGAGGAATGGTGAATCAAATGAACCCATCGAAAGAAGAAAATGCGCAGTTTTGAAAGAATAAGCAAGAGGAATTTTGGTCAAAAAAGGATGGAACCATGAGTAAATTGGAACTGTGAGTCAATGACAATGGAATAGTGAAAGGTGGTTTTGAAAACCACTAATGGTTTTCACGTGGAAAAATAATGGTAAGTGGTATTTCTTTAATCGAACGTGATAGTAGTTAGCACATGACACGTAGCATGCTGGAATTTGAAAATTGGCTATTTTATGTGCGTTTGGAATGATAAGTCGTCGGGGGTAATTCTATGCGACAGTCGTTCGATCAAAAGTGAAAAATATTTGACAGTGTTCGCGTCAGAAGTTGCGCGGAGGTTATTAAAGTGTGGACCTGACAGTGGAAAAAGTATATTGAAAGTCATGCATCTTTGTAATGCGATTTTCGTCGAATTGGGAGATGGAGTGTGACGACTGCCCAATGATGAAAGGTTGGTGTTGATTGTTTTGAAAGGTTAAATTAGAATGCAAAATGAATGATTTGACGTGTCTGGTCATCAGTATAAAGGTACGTTGAAATGACAGTGTGGACCCGAAATTATAAGGTTAATATATGTTCGGACTTTGATTTTATCCAAAGTTGATAAGGTATGTCAAACGAGTGAGTTAGGTATGCTGTGGACATAAAGGTTTGAGTTATTGACATTTGTGAGGTTTTAACCAAACTTTAAGTTTTGAAGGTATTGTGGATACACGGGGTAACAAAGAATGACCAAAGTTTTCAATGAGGTGAACTGGTAAGTTGTGGGCCCGTAAAATGTGAATATGGCTTTTTTGGGTTTTAAATCGTAGAATTGAAAGTCATAAGGTGATACAATATTATGTTAGCACTTGGTTATTTTAACCTAAGCCAATTTTTATAGTTGGGATGAAAATGAACGGGTTTGTAATTATGGTTATAACCACAATATCATGAAAAGGGACAACTTCTACATATGAAGTTATATTTGTTGGGTTTTATAACCAAGGGTGAAAAGTGAGGAAACCTTCATTTGAAAATTAAATTGGAAAGCTTCCGCATTAGAGTTAGTCCCAAATCTGAGGATTATTTTGGAAAATGAATGTGACATGCATTTTTACATGGAGAATGTGGGTTTTGCAGCCTTTGGCTCAATCAATTAGCTCATTTACCTCTTCTTCCTATGATTATTGAAGAACCCTTCAGACAATGGGGATTGGATTTCATTGGAGAGATTAATCCACCATCAAGTGGGTAGTTTAAATGGATTATAACTGCTACTGATTATTTTACAAAATGGGTAGAGGCAATTCCTACTAGAAAAGAAAATGATTTGTTTGTGATGAAGTTTTTAGAAGAGAATATTTTCAGCAGATTTGGATGTCCAGTAAAGATTGTAACAGACAATGCTCAAGTATCCAACTTATTCAGGTTCATAATTTTTTTTCAAACTTATAATGTAATATTGTCCCATTCTACAGCATATCACCCTCAAGGAAATGGATTAGCAGAATCATCTAATAAAACATTGGTGAAAATCTTGAAGAAAACAATCAATGAGAACCAGAAGGATTGGGATTCAAAGCTGATTTTTGCTTTGTGGGAAGTGAGGATGACTACTAGAAGATCCACTGGTAATTCACCTTATGAAGTGGTATATGGTACTCAGGCTTTGTTTCCCACTCATCTAGCAAGACCAGTAATATATTTTCTTCAAGATGCTCAAGAGGAACCTAATGCCTTGATCAGAAGACTAAATAAGGTGATATAATTAAGTGAAAGAAGAAATAAAGATAGAGACAATTTGGTCACTTATCAGGAGAAAATGAAGTCCATTTTTGACAGAAAGGCAAGAGAAATTATGTTTCAAACTGGAGATCTGGTATTAAGATGGGATACCAGAAGGGAAGAGAAAGGGAAACATGGTAAATTTGATTCTTTATGGTATGGTCCTTACAAAATTTCTGAAGCCAGATCAAATAACACTTTCATGTTGGAAAATCTTGATGGAGAAGCAGTAGAACTACTTGTGAATTGACAGTATCTAAAATGTTATTTCTAGCACTAAAAGCAATTAGTCCATCATTGTACATATTCGGTTTTCTCTCACTGTATATTTCTCATCAAGAAAATTTTGACTCCATGCCCGAAGTGAAGGCACTGATATGCAAGTTCTTAGTGTTTCGTGGCAAAAAAAACTATCCCTAGGTGGAGCCAGATGTTGTGGATCATTTGCATATCCTTTTATTTTTCAAATATTTGAAAATATAAAAATTATAAATTGTTGAAAAATATGTTAAAGCATCAAAATTCTTATACTTTAGCATGAAAAATATTTATGTTCGCTATATCTGAGTTAAATTTTAAGCATTTGGACTTTATATAAGTGGGTTCTACATTTGATGCTTAAAGATCGATTGATTTGTTGGGAGGAAAGCGTTGATGATAACAGTTCCTATCAAAAGGCCCAACCTGCAGGCACAATCAGTGCACAGGATATCGAGAAGAGTGCCTACATAATTGATTGGGTTGACTGCGGGGACAACAGAGATGAGCAGTGGAGATTTAGTGCGAGGGCACCAGCCAAATTTTTCCTCCGTACCCCGAGAGCACCCACAGTGACGTAAGACACTGAGTTTTTCACAGTTGTCTTCCACGTCGGGTGGAATCAACGGCTCGCTGGTGCATCTTGTCAGCATTAAATTTAAAAGCTACGCCACCTATTTTAAGAATATTTTCATTTTTTTTTCAAATCATTTGTAATTTTTTGCGCTGCATCCTATTTCAGTTTTCCATCACCTACATAAATTTGACCACCCTGTGAATTGTTCTTGCAGAAATTTTCAGCCAGGGCTAAACGGTCGTCTCTATCAGGTTCAGCTAGTCATATCCCTCTCATATATACTGAGAGGGATATTCAAGATACTATATGTTCTGTAATTCACCTTCCTTTCTATCAGCAAGTCATCTTGAATGATAATGCTTCCCCTATTTGTTCTGCCATGGTCAAGTGCGGAATTATTTCTGCATGCATTCCAAAGACCCATATTTTCCCTGAATTTATCTATTGGTTAATGTCAGTCATGTATCCTAGGAAGTGTTTTGTTATGAATTCATAAGGATATAACGTTCTGCAAGTGTCCACCCAGTTAATCCTCCAAACCCTTTGCTATCCTGATTCAGAGTCATCCATCAAGTTTTCTGACAATCTCCTAGTACATTATTATGATAATCTTGCAGGTGAAGAGTTTAATCAGTTCATGTTTTATTTGAAACCTGACATGAAGCATTTTCAGCCAGACTGTAAAGAGTTTGCCATGGAGGTTTTTGATGCAGAGACTCGTCCTGTATTAAGTAAGATTGCAAAAATTATGGGTAAAAATGATGATAATACAGTGGACAAATCAGTCCTAGGGATGTTTTCCACGATGATGAAACCAGGAATGGTGCTGGATATTCCATCATATTGGCAGGAAGCAATCAATTCACAGCTAATGAGCCTTTCATTAACAGGTTCTTTCAAATTTCCTTCATTGATTGTATACTTGTTCTTATATCAGAATGTGGAAGAATTCATGCATTTAGGTCTAAATATTATGGATGCAAACAAAACAAGGAAATCAGTGATATTCTAGACAGATGTAGTTAGAAGGGAGAAAAATGAGGCTTGATTGTTTGATTTTGCTAGCTATTACATGTCAGTTGCATATAAAATATTGAATGGAGTTCCTCCTCCCTGTTTTTTACCTAAAGCTCAGGAGTGCTTGCATTTAGGAACTAATTGCAAATTTGGAGATTGGCTTTTTTTTTAGGATTACTATGAAATAAGGCTGTATGGAGCAAGTGTTGAGCCTTATAGACTCACAACATTTGTACCAATGAGGATTTTTTCTTTAGAGTTTATTAGACAGAGCCTAAATGTTGATTAGGTTCACCTTGTGCCTATGAAAAAAGGATATATGTATAAATTGCCCATGATTGTAGGCCCTTTCATAGTAAATATGAGGCAGGCATTTGATGAAGTAACAAGAATGTTAGATGAGATGAATATGCTACTAGGAGAAAGTTGGGCTTATGACCCTTATGGTGTAATTTCAAATAGAAGAATTGAGAATGGGTACTCTGCTTTCATTCATGAAAGTAGGCCAGAATAGGAGAAGGTAGCAAGTAAAGGTGTGATGATTTCAGTAGGTGCAAACATTCAGACTCCTATCATAGCAGAGAAAACAAATAAAAGAAACAAAGAAGTGGTTATTGATCTAGATGATGAGGAGCAGGGAGCCGAGAAGAGAACAAAGTTTGCTGAAGAACCTACATCTAATTCATCTGGTTTTTCTTTACATTTGGGAGAAGAGAAAAATGCTCCTGCTTCACCCAGGAGTCATGAAGCTGCTCATGAACAAGTGCCTTTGATAAAACAAATGTTTTCACAAATTGAGGAAAGAAATCATAAGAGGAAGGCCAGGATGGAGGCCCAAGCTGAACATCAAGTTGTTGCTGATCAAACGAGATTGTTGATTGTAATGGATCTTGAGAAAGACCAATTTAGAATTTCCCTGTCACATCCTACAGACATGTCAATTGGTTCTTCCATCAATTTCAACACTGTAAATGTGACTGTGGATGTGAAGAAAATTCCACTCATGGATAAAATGAATTTTCATATGAAAACAGGTTAGTTGATTGTAAATGACCTCACAAAGACTAATGCAATGGAAATAAAGGCAGAAAATATGTTGGGGAAATTAATTAAATAATTGAAGTTAGAGAAGGATAACTCAAGAGCCTTAACAGTTCAGAATGAGGAATTGAAAAAAATCATTATAAATATTGGAGTAGACACCAGTGACAAGACTGTTGTGCAGAAATTCATGCAAAGTGCTGAGGTAGAAATATCCACATTGAGGAAAAAGCTAAAATTACCTGCTAGAGAACATTCAATGGCTGCAGAAGTTGCTAAGGTAGAGAAGGAAAAGGAAAATCTTTTACAGCAACTCATGCAGAAAGATGAAGAAATCTCCAAAATAAAGCAAACTGCAGTTTCATTGCAAAATCATATGGATAACCATAATTGTACTTTTGTTTTTCTTGTAGGTAATGAAGATCCTCAAGCACAGATTGTTCAATTAAATATTGAGTTGCAAATGGCTGAAAGAGATCGGAAGAAGGCTCAAACATATCTGGAGATTGCAGCAAAGTTGATTAAAGTAATAGAAAATGAAGCAGACAAGTGCAAAATGGATTTCCGAAATGCTGAAGCTGAGATTAAAAATCTCAAAGAAAGACTGAAAGGAAATCTCTCACTGATACAAGCCAAAGACATAATTTGGACTGATATCATTTCGGAAATGAAATCTAATTGGTGCTTCTTGATGATAGTTGCAAAAGAGAAAAGTCTTATTTTACAATGTGAAGAACCTATCATGTCTGATAAACAAAAAGCAATTAATAGAGCCATTTGGGCTAGAAGATTCATTGATTTTATTAACTCTAAATCAGATCAGGAATTAGAGGAGAATGACATGCAGGAAAGAATTTTGTATGCAATAGAAATTAACAAAATGATTGTAAGAAATGATCTCAGAAAGGCTGCAGAAAAGAAGCTAATGGAAATCAAGGAATTCATAAGTCAATTTGATAAGTCATCTGACAAAATGACAAGAGTAGGATTGCCATCATGTTGGGGAGCTGAAGGAAATATTTTGCCATGGAATTATTATGAGAACTTACTAATATTGACAAAAATCAAATTTGATAACAGGCATGAAAAGACTCATGTGCTTAAAGGAGAAACAATGGTCAACTTATTGCAGAGACATTTTCAACTATTGCGGATGGTAAAGACTCTTTTCACAGAAAGGTCGTCCTATAATCGAATTACTGCATTCAGATTGGAATATCACAATCTGACACATTCATCTAGGATGAAGATAGAAATATGGAAAAAGTGAAAAGCTTGGACAATATACCTGCCAAAAGGATCAGCATCAAAGAAAAACAAATTAGCTGACCTAGAAAAAGAAGCCACATCATCAGCAATTCCTATGGATTAGGATATTTATTTTATATTATTTTCTGAAGATAGTGTAATTGTAATAAGACATTTTCAAGGCATGTAATAGACAGCCTTCGATGTCTTAAGTAGTTTTGGTAGTTAGGATTGGTTACAGCAATCCCAAACTGCTTTTTACTGTATTTAATGTAATTTTCAAGAGAAGGGTCTGAGTTTTGGACCTTCAGACAATTATTTTTGTACTCAGAGATTCAAAGATTATTGAATGAGTAAGCAAGTTTCTAGCATTTTGTTTATGTTGAAATGTATTCGAGTTTACATTCCATGTTTTCTATCTATGAATAAAACAACGTTATAAGCAACAGGTCTCTTTTTACTTTTGTATGTAAGAGTTAAAAACCTTAATTGGCGCTCCTTTGTTTCAACTGTTTCTTTCATATATTTCTTCTGGGGTTTGAGATGATATTTTCTGTATAAAACAACATATTAGTTTGGGCTTCTTCTCTCATTTTCTTCTAGTCACTTCATTCAACATCAAAAAATGGTAGCATTGTGAGGTATTCATCATATTTGATATTTAAGGGTTTGATCATAAATACTCGAGGGTTAATAAAACAGAGACATATATATTTGTGACATAATCATATAAATGTCTTAAGCATTGATTCCTTATCACATCTAAGGGATTGTCTCTTAAGGTACAATAGAAGGATAGGATGGAGGCAGTGCTAGAGGACAACAGACTGAAGGAATTCATAGAAAGTGATATTCCCGAGCCCATAGCAGCAGATGCTCAACATTTTGATGCATGGAAGAAGGTATAAAATGCAAGAGGGATCTTGTTATAAGGAGTTAGAGATTATATTGTCTCAAGTTTCCATGGGAAGGAAACTCCATATGCTATGTGGAATGCCTTCACAGATCTATTTCATAATAGCGGCCACCATAGGAAGCTAGTGTTATAGCCTAAATCTACCTCAAGATGAAGGAAGGCAGAGTCTAGGGTAACATCAAACCACGCTTAATCTAGTAGCTATCCCTACCAGATCAGGAGAGGGCTCTCTCCGGGTCAATCTCAGCAAAAATAATCAGTGAGGCTTGAGATAACTTGAAATAAAATTTGATTTTAGGCTAGGTATATATGTAAAAGGGTTTGATTTTATTTTGAGGGTTTTTGTTGGAATCAAAGGGAAAGGCAAATTTTGGGTCCAAGGATGAGGCCTAGCTTTTGCAGAGTTCTGAATGGGGCAAGGAAGGCAATTGTTTTGATGCTTTAGGTTGAATGAATGGATAGTTCAAAATGGTGAGGAGCTGAAGAGGGAAAGAGTATTTCAAGAATCCTCTTCAAACAGATGAAAACATGGAAAATTAAAAAAAACTCAAGGCAGAGTAAAGCAATGTAATGAATTCCACCTTTAGAACTTGTTTGTTTAATTTGAGAAGAAAGGAGAAGGAAAATGATACACATGAAACATTAGTAAACTTACAATCACATAGAGAAACACACCATCAAAACATAGAGCCACATGGATCCCAAAGAGTGCTACAAACCCTGGTCTATTCCTTTGCCAAAATTGCAAAGGTGAAATGTACAATGAAGTGCCAAGCAATCCCATGTGTCCAACCCTGAAAATGACTGAAGAACTACAAGATATAGACAAGCCTAACTCATCCCCATGCCTCTAGGGGTAGAGATCACCATTCTAGGAGTTGTTTCAACAAGATCTAAACTAAGAACTGGAAAATAGACAGTGAAACAGCTTGCCTCTATAAGATAGGAAACTGATTCATTCAGTTACATTTCACTTTTTGGTGAATGAATCTACTTGCATGGGTAAAAATGTGCCAAAATTACATCAAAGTCATGAAATTACATCAAGTTACATCATGATTTTCACATTTGGAGATAAAAAAAGTCAAACTAGCCAAAACTAGGCGAAAAACTGAGTTACTGAGTGAAAACTAGGCCAAAATTCCCAATGTGCCGCGCCTGAAATCTATATGCATCGCACCACTTTCAGGCTGATTTTGAGGGCCTTCTCGGAGTCCAAATGGAGTGCAGGATAGCTCGTTGGAAATCTATGCCTGTATTGTTTCCAACCCAAGTGTAATTTCGGAATTTGGTTTCCATTTTCCCCTCCAAAAATCCAATCTCCCAATACTGCTCCCTATGTGTGCAAAAAGTGGCAAAAAGGCCATTTTTAGGGTGTTTTTGACCCTTCAAGCAACCAAAAACTTGTCAAAATCCTTATGTAATGGGTAGGCATGCATAAATTTTGATGAAAAATCCAAAAATGCAAAGTTTTCCTCAAAAGGAGCTGCCAATTATCAGCGCGCGCCAAGTGGCGCTACGCGTTGGGCAGGAAAATCTGTGTTAAGGCCAAAAAATTCAAAATTGACAAAAATTTTCCCAAATTTCTTGAAATTTGGGCTGAATTTCCACCATCAAGCACTATGCTGAGCCAAAGAAGCTTCGGCCAAAATTTGGAGTCTATCATGCCTTTTCCAACGCTTTAGTGCCCTCTTTAGCTTTGCCTTCAGAATCTTGATTCGCGCCTTGCAAACATGATTTCGTGCCCAATAATGGTTCTTCATGTGCCTTAGCATGTTCTTTTCCTTGTTGGCCTTTTCCAACAGCTTCTCAAGATGAATATTGACCCTCTCAAGCCAAGTCTATCTATCAGCCTCAATCTCCCGCTCAATGGATGTCATCTCGGTTTGGCTTCTTTGGGCAGCTTGCCGGTTCTCACGGATGTTTTGTAACTCCATGATTGTTTGCTGATCTTCTAACTGTTTGTTTCACTGCTCCAGGTAGTTTATGATCCATTGGGCTCTTTGCAATTTTACGGTCAATGTGTCTATCTCAGCCTTCTACTCCTGAATGGTCTCTCTCAACTTTGAGCTTGGAGAGCTCAAATCCTCATAAATCAATATGAAACCTGTGTCTTGGCCTCCTGAAGGGCCCTCATCCTGCATAGGCCTCTTACTTCTATCCTGTACCTGTACCTGTGTTATTGATGACGGCAACGAGACCCCTTCCACCCGAGGTGGAGATAGTACTCGTCGGGCTGCTGCGAATAATCCTCTAGTGCCTCTCTAATAAGTGACATATGTCGGCACACTAGTAGTCTCTGCCTCCTGACCTCCATACTGATGTGAAGGCTCACCTAAATCATGAACAACCTTCGGAGGAACCTGAGGAACGGTGAAGAAATCATGGGAAATGAAATCTTCCCATGAAATACCCTGCAATCCGAGCTGATGTACAACCACGATCTTGATGAGTGCATAGTGATAAACATTGTTGTACTGCTTCTCGAGAGTTTTCCTCTACACGAGAGTGGTCATTCTTTCGATGTTCCGGCACATGAAATAAGGGATGTTCATCATCCTCACCCTGGTGAAATGCATCAATAACCTGATATGTTAGGCATAGAGGCGAGAAAACCGACCCTCACAACTAAAGTATCTGATAATGAGTTTCATCAGAGGCGCATAGGACTCCTTTAGGAATTAGAATGGGAACACTCTGTTGAGCTGTCTCACAAAGCTAGGCCTAATATATGATTCATAATGCACTCTGTCCACCTGTTGTCTTTTGTTCCACTGTTCACCCACATCCGGTATTCCGGTTGCTTGAGAGATAGTTTCCAGTGTCAAAGTGAAATTTACACCAGCAAGGGTGACCTGACCGTCATGTAAATGCAATACAAAAAAACGAGCCAACTCCTGATGATAACGGATCCTAGTAATCATTTCACAAAACTGATAGCATGACTGTTGTTGGAAACATGTCATGGCAAGTGGGCAAGCCTGCAATTCAGTCAATGAGGTGGGCTCCTCTCTCACATGCCTGCCACCTTTATGAGGCCTTCTAGGTGCATGTAACTCAGTGGTGGAATCACTATCTCAGTCATATGATGTATTAGTGTTTGTCTCCATGATGTCCAAGGTCTATGCAAGGTGTATGTTGTCTTGTATGAGATGAAAATGAGAATTTGGGTGTTTTTTATTTAATTTCCAAATGTGTGTCAAATGGGAGGGACTGTAGAGAAATAGGGGAATAGGAACAATGAATTTTTTTCAAGCGAAATTTTCCTTTTGAAAACTTGTGATTTTGACAAATTTAGGGATAAGGGGACAACCACTTGATTTTTTGGGATAAACTTAGAATTTAGGGAAATTTTTCAAATGGGATAGGGATAATGGGAATGAGATGGATATGAGTGGCTTTAGGGATGTAGGGAGATAGGGGAATGGACTGTAGTGATGAGATAACAGTGAGGGGGAGGAAAAACAAGGTGGGGAATGGAATATTTGGCACAAAATTATTTTTAAAACACCAACTTCAAAACCCTAAGGGAACAATTCTCAACAAAATGATAGGGTTTGGGTTTTGGCATTCAAACTCTCATAATCAATATCAAACATTTGTAAATGCAACTACAAGTTCTCATGGACTTACTTGGGCAAAATAGACCGAGTCGATTTGAAGTTTTTGGAAGCAATGGCAAAAATTAGCGTTTCGGCTCAATGCGTCGCGACCACTGCCCAGTGCGCCGCGCCCTCCTGATGCACTGCGCTGGTTCAAATTTACACAGAGAAGAGCAGCACTATGTGCCGTGACCAATGCCCAATGCGTCGCGCCCTTCTGTTTCAACACAGTTCGGCCTCCAAACTTGTTTCTTCACTCCTCCAAGATTTTCTTTGGCTCATTGATGTCTTTGGCATGCAAATGAATTCCTGAAACACAAAAATCATATTTGTACCAAAGATTTTGATTTTTTATTTGAAACAACCCACTTTACAATGTTTGAAAACTTTGGCACTTTTTCAAAATAACTCTGTTTTGCTTGGTTTCAATTTTTGGATTGAATAATGAGCTTCTTGTCTGTTTTGCAGGGATAGATGACATGAATTCTTGAAAAAGGCGACCAGGGCTGCGAATGGAGCATTATTACAACTGAAGAACTTAAAAATTACATTGCATTTGTTACAAACGGATAAAATGGACAATTTTTCTTCAAAACAGGGTTTTGAAGAAAAATCATTATCAAGCATTATGATGATGAAATTTTTGCACTGATACCTTATTGGAAGCTTCCTCATGTGCCTGCTGGCCAATATTAGACATTTTAAGACCGGATTGATAAAACCTTAGGCCTAATGATACTAAAAACCCTAAAATGACTCTTTGCCAACCAAGAGACCAAACATGACTATAAATGATTTTGATGAATAGAATTAGACTAGCAGGTACATGACATGAGGGATATAAGTGACAAGACCCTACCGTCAAATGATCCATGCTCCTAATGGAATGCAGCTGACTGAACTAAATGAAACACCTAAAATGAAATGCAACAAGAGAAATTTGATCTCTGACGGAGGGATGAAGATACCGACTCTAACAGCTAGCACTGAAAGAAAACCTTAGAAAGATCAAGATGGAGGAGGGTGAGACGATACCAAAATACTTGATGAAGTTCACTCAATGTCGAGATGAGCTTGGAAGTGTTGGTGTGACAATAGCCCATGATGATTTGGTGAGCCTAGTTCTTCTAGGCCTTCCCAAGAGTTGGCATAGTTACCAAGACTCTGTGAATGGGAGGGAGAAGCTACCAAACTGGGAGCGTTTTTGGTCCAACTTGGTAATAGAAGAGATAAGGCAGAGCACCAGAGACACGCCTTCGACAAAGAAAAAGAAGAAAATTTTGCATTGGTCAAAAAAGGAAATAAATCCAAGGGAAAGAATTCCCAAGGCGAAGAGGGAAATAAATACTTGTCCCAAATCAACTGTTCTCACTGTCACGAGCATGAGAATTATGCCTCGAATTGTCCACAGAATAAGGAAAGCAAGAGGGAGCTTGTAGTTGCAGCAACAAGTGAACCGCTAGCTTCACAGTTCGAGCTTGATTTTACTCTCATTGCATGCATGGACATCACTATAATGGGATTCATGTGGCATATAGATAGTCATGCCTCATTCCATATGAAAAGGAATAGAGATCTCTCCAATGAATTGGAGTAGAAGGACCTCCAGCAGAACATAGAGTTTGGAAATCACAGGAGGTATAGCATGACTGACATAGGTACAATTACCTCAGAGGGAGTCTGAATCCCCTCTCAGACTGATAGATGTTTTGTATGTTCCAATACTAAATAAGAATCTTGTCTCTGTACTAGTATTGGAATACTATTGCTATGATTTCATATTTATAAAAGGAAAGGTGTTCCTTAGACACATTGCCACACGATGGGTGGAATAGATTGGTGTACGAGTCAAGAACATGTATGCTCTCAATGTTGAAGATGCATGAAAATATTTGAGGTTCAAAGCATAGCTTATTGACTTGGTGGTTGAGAGGGAGCATAAATTACCTCTCAACATGCAGCCTTAGAAGCAGTCTCAGAAAATTGTTGAGCAACCACAATTGGAGAAGGAGAGAGGAGAACAAGTGGAGACACCCACTCAAGCAAATACCTTTAAGATGGGGGAATTCTGAGCCAGATGGCCAGAGGGATCACATGCAACCATACCTTTAGGTGAGAGGTGAGGCAGTATGAAGACATAATTCCAAGTGAGGAAATTATGGGGAGGATCCATTGAGATGGCTTGTCTCATGGATCAAACCTGGTTGCGAGGAGCCCACAGTGCACAGTAGTAGGAAGGATTAGTAGGATTGATTCGGTAAGATGTTAGGAAGATAGAAATACGAGTGACAAATGTCAGATACTAGAGCACAAATCATAGTTGGAAGCAGTGAAAAGGGCACAAATGCAAAGTCAGTAGGAGCACAGAGTTTATAGTAGGCAGTGCAGTAGCTAGCAGCAGTTAGAGACTCTGATGATAGATGCATCATTCTGATTCATTTTTTTTTTTTCCCGAAGACTATTCAGTTTCAGGAGTTGCAGGAGCAAACAACACTAGAGAAGTGTTGCATGCAAAACATTCCAAAGGTAACAAACCATGATAGATTGAATTCCTTTCTTGTTGAGAGGGAGTGTTGAAATTGGAAAAAAAAGCATTGAAAATGGAAACCAAAAATGGAATCTAGAAAATGGCACCCAGAAAATGCACCATATGAGGCTTTTGATTTAATTTTCTCTTAATTAAATTGGAAGAGAAATTGTAATTTCATCTCATGGCAACTTGTATTAGTTAATCTAGTTAGGAAGATGTATTTAGCTTAGGAAATTTAAGTTATAGGTCAAAGAGGAGTCATGTAGAGGATTTTCCATGTTTTTAGGGGGTCTAGTTACATTTATTTGTGAGTTTTAATTAGTTAACTAAATAAATTGAGTTAAAATCAGTTTAACTAGTTCTAAATAAGAGATGAGCTAGTGAGAGAACCAGTGAATTAAATCTGATTTAATTCAAAAGTAGTGATCAATCACTTAACTGATAATTTTCTATAAATATTTGTTGCATGTCCTTTCTAAGCAAGGTCCAGTTGAGACTGAGGTTAAAATGAAGATATCTATCTATTGTACAATTAGAAAATTGTACAATTCATGCATGAGGTCATCGGAAAGGCCTTGAAGGATTGTGCAATCATTAATCGGTATTTTCCTAATTAATAGGGGCTCAATTATCCCAAGAATGCGTAAGGAAGGCAAGCTAGGAAAAGGAAAGCAACATGTTAAATATTGTACCAAACGTTCTTTGATTGCAAGCCATATCTGAGCTAGATCAGAGTGAGACTGTCAGGAGAGTGAAAAGGTTTTTCAGTGTGAGGAATAACATTGTATTGTTTCATGATATTGATCATATGCAATATAGAGATAGAGGGGTTTTGAGCAGTTGCTTTCCCCAGATACATCTTGTGTTGTGTGATCGGTTGTCTTTTCTCTTACTTGTTATGTGATTTTGCAATCGTGTTTTTTTCTCTACAAATTGTAGAAGGAATCAATATCTTGTTTTACTACATTACAAGATCATATTGAATCTAGTTGGTAGATTTTCTACAGTAGTAATGGATAAACTAAGTATGAAAACCCATTTTATTCTTGGAGAAAATTTTCACATATCAAATCCATATTAAACGACCATGTGAGGGAAGAAAATGGTGTTATTAAGGTTTACGAAGATCAGAGGAGTGCCAAAATAGAGGTTTGTGAAGAGTGAGGATGAGAGATGTCAGACGTTGGAGGGATCGGTCTTTCATGTTGGACCGCTCTAGAAATTGTCCCACCTTCATAATTCCACATCTTTAAACCCCTCGGAACTACATAGAACCGAAAACTTGGCAGTGGAAAACTAGTTATGTCGTGACAGAAGAACCCTACACCAAAAAATGCAACTCAGTCATTATTGGTGAAAAGAGGTTCATGTTTCTACATATGGGTTTTTAGATGGACATGTCACTGATAATTCAGGCATCCCTTGGGCCCTAGAGTATCTATTTCTGTCGGTGAGGAAGCAGGGGGTTTTTATGTGGAACTAATGCACCCTCGGGAATGAAGCGACATTTTTGTGGGTGCTGGTCTCCTTCCACAGCTCCTCACGATGCATATGGACTCTGGTTTCATAATTCCACATGTGTGACCTTGGGCAGTTGGATCACTTTATTTCCTCCCTAGAGTTTGCATCTATGGCTACTTTCATGGTGGGCAAGCCCTATTTTTGGTTTGGGGTGGGGCGCAGTCTTCTGCCCCTTTTTTCGGGCCTTGGCTGGGGGCACAAGCCCACTTCATCTATGTTTCTGATCTCGATAACCTAGGGCGTGAGTTGGAATTGGATCCTTACCCTCCCCATGAAGGCATGTTCTCTTTGTTCCACTAGTTATTACATAGACACAACTCATTTCTAAATCCACTCTCATATCGGACTCCAGAAACAGAACAGATTGAAGACATCATATCAGATCCAGACTCCTCGGAACATGTAATCCCCTATTGTTTTCAAATATTTATTAGGCCCCCTGTGGGTAAAATTATTTTATTATGGGTACATGACTCAGAAAGAGTGTTTCACCTGAAACAAAAAATTATGGCGCTAATGCGATACCCTATTTAGCTGCAATCTCTGTTCAATGTAGGTCGGTCTCTCCAAGACTGTTGATCTATGAAGGACCACTCTATTGCTTCAGGTTCGTCCATCACCCCTAACCTACACCTGAGAGGGGGTGTTGTGGATCTAGGCAAAGCTAGAGCTGTAGGGGGCGAAAGGGGAAACAAATCCTCAAAAAGAGAGCAGACTAATGGTGGCCCATTCTACAAGAATATTTTACAAGGGAAAAAATCTGCAACAACACCTCCAAAACAAGATGGAAACACCCTATGACCATACATAGTAGAACAACTGGAACAAATACCAGTATTGAAGATAAATAGTCCAGAAACAAAGGAACACTGCACGACATATAAATCACGAGTGATAATATGTTGTTTTAACTTCTTTTGACCTAAACCAATGGAGATTTTCCATTGGATTTTTACAAACTAGACCACAAAATGTGAAATTTATCTCTTCTCCTAAGGATTTTTTATTGTAAAAATTCAATCCTCGGAGGCCATAGTTATTGTTATCAAATAAGAACCATGGTTCTAGGGATCTACGAGCCTTTTCATTACCCCATGGTTCCCGTATTTTGATGTAAACACTATGGCACTTACTAGAATGTCGGTATGGGTTAGATTGTACAATCTCCCCCTTCACTTCTGGAATGAATAGGTTCTTGAAGGTATTGGGAACATCATTTGGCGATACGTAAAAATATATATACAAATATTAGAGGAGATAATATACACTTTCGCATGCACATGTGGGGAAGTAGATCTTAGTAATGGATTACCGGAAAGCATCCTGATGATCCACAAACAGCAAAACTGGTTGCAGCCTCTAGAATATGAAAACACTTCATTCATATGCAGAATTTGTAGGCAGACAGGACACTTACACAACATGTGTCCTGATGCCAAGAAGGAAAACAAAAAAAAGAGAGTGGGAAATAGAAAAAAGGATGGCAATATCCCCCACCTATGCTGGAGGAATATGTGGGAGAAGAAGAGGACGAATATGTCCCCGTGGAAAAAAATAAGACAAAAAATGAACCGAAGGTATAGGGAAATGTTTCACTAGATCATCTTGATCTACAAACTCTTTTGAAACAGTCAAAGATGAATCCAGAGGACACATAAAATTGTGGGAATAAACAACATCATATTTCAGATAACTCAGATTCAGACAAGGACATTGGAACCTAGGTAGAAGACAATCATATTATCCTTGTCTCCACCGTGCCATCACAAGGTGAATGGCATAAAGTAGAGAAGAAAAAAGGAAGAAAAGCATGATCTGTGTGCTCTCCCCCCACTCCGGTGGCTGTGATTTCTCTTCTATTTTGTTCTTTTTATTTTTACTTCTATCCTCCTCTGTTGTTTTGTTTTGACACATCTTTGTTGCTTGCATCTAGCCATGTTTCGGGCCTACTTTTGGTCAGCGTGACTTGCCTCCCTTTTGGGTGTTGCTTCATATGGAATGCTGTGGCATCTACAATGTAGTTTTTTACTATTTATCAAAAGTTAGAATTTTTCTTTAGAAAAAAAAAAACCATTTTATCCCTGTGAAGTCCACCTACCAAACTATTCAAATTTCTGACTTTATCATGAAAGAAATATTTAAATTACATGGCATGCCAAAGGTGATAATTTCATATCGAGACGTGAAGTTTACTTCTGAATTCTATAGGGATTTTTTTACTGGGCTGGGTATGCAGATCTAGTTCAGCACTAAATACAACCCACAAATAGATGGAAATATAGAATGAGTGAATCAAGTACTTTAGGATATGTTATGGATTTAAGTAATGAATCAACTGACCAGGTAGGAGGAATGCCTCCACTTGGTTGAATTTTCCTACAATAACAATATCATGAGTCCCTGAAGATGAGCTCCTTTGAAGTATTATATACGAAAAGATGTAGAACTCCATCTAATTGGAGAAACCCTGAGGATAAGTTAATATTAGGACCATACAAGTTAGTGGAAATGGAGAAAATCATAAATAAGCTCTCCCAAAATCTAAAAGCTTCCCAAGAAAGACAAAAAAAATATGTTGATAAAAAGAGAACTTACATAAAATTTTAGGTTGTGTAATGACCCAACTCGGATTATGTGGAACATAGAAATATTAGCATGTATATGAGACCTGCATATGATAGCTACATATGCATGTATCACATGTACGACACTAGTGCATGCACTAATCAATTATGAAAATAAACTCGGTGTAGAGTAATGAGTGAATTATTGAAGTATTGAGTAAATCCCTAACTCACCATAATATAATGAATGTATTAGTTATACCTACCATTATCATAATATAAACTAATACTTTGTTCAAAGAAATTAAAAGCATTGACTTGTGCAAATAAATGATGATATTTTAATAAATCCAAGATATTTATTAAATGATAATATTTTAATAAATCTAAGATATTTATTAAATAATAATAGTTTAATAAAACCAAGATATTTATTAAAAAATAATATTTTAATAAATCCAAGATATTTATTAAATAATAATATTTTAATAAATCTAAGATATTTACTAAATAATAATATTTTAATAAAACTAAGATATTTTAGAAATCAAATATATTTATTAAAATATTATATTTTAATAAATATCTGGAATGGAGTTTGTGTATAAAAGGAGAAGAGGGCTAAACTTGATGGGCACGGGTAGTGAATGGGTAAACTGACCCAGATACTGTCAGAGGAGTTCTAACTGTGTGATTCATGAGCAATGAGTTCTAACAGAGTCATGGAGTGATCTTGATTGTTATTGGAGTTTTGGGCACGAGGGCCAAAAGACTTGTCTTTTGGATCTAGGGACCGGAGAGGCTGACCTCAGATAAGTTGGGAGGAAAATGGCGGTTTGTTGATGGGAGCTGGAGCCATGGTGGATTAGGAACATCTTCAAACACGGTTCCAGGTAAGTATTAATTAGTCAATTGATATATATTCTGCTTCAAAAATCCCACTCTGAATTCGGTAGTATGAATTTTGTGAATGATTGTTAATTTTGAAAATTAAGGCCTCTGCACTTATGAATTTTGTTAATGATGGTTAAATTTGGAAAATTAAGGTCCTTACACATGGCATTGGAGTGGCGCAACGAAAAATTTCAAAGTTTGATCTTCATTGTTGCTATAATATAATCAATATAGTACTTAGGGAGGACAAGAAAAGAATGAAATAGAAAACTTCTAATAATAATAATAAAATTTAGCTATCATAATAAGTTTAGAATATTGATATCGACAAAATAGCACCGTAGGTGAGTAAGTGGAAGTTTCACAAAGTAACATAAGAAGTCAATGACATTAGATTAAATGGTGAATCTATAATAAAATTGATCAATTGGAGAATAGATTTACATGCATAACGACATCTATAATAGTTTCTCCCTCTAATGGAAGAGTCACATTATAAAATTCTCCTTAAGGGACTAACTATATCCATGGATTATGGACATCATGGAGTATGATTAGGAAATTCTATCCTATGGTGCCTTAAAATAGGAAATGATAAGTAGATTACATTTGATGTCCACTTAATTGAATTTATTTATAGGGTCTTACCCAAGTTGGGAAATAGTAACGACATTTCCAAGTGAAATAATTATATGCATTAAAGAGAAGAAAAGAAAACCATGAGGACTAGAGGTGAGAAAACAAAGTCAATTTGATAAATATGTTCTTTTTCAAATTGAAGTATACATGGAATATTAGGAATATCTGGTATAAGGAAGTGAATGGATGTTTTCTATCAAGAAGAAAATTCTTAAGGATATAAGCAACATGATTGGTAAGCGTCAAAGCAATGACCTATAAGGAGTTGTGAACACTCCTATTTTGTTAAAGAGTAGCAAGTGATAACTGGGAAAATGTTTAAAGGTAAATCTTAAGGATAATAATTATACACTGTTAGAGAAGAAGATACATTTTGCGATGAGATGAGACCTAAGGACTAATGAGAAAATGATCAATGTGGAGAATAAGGAGAGGGTATACCAGTGATGTGTTATGTATTTAGATTAAATGAGTCAAGATAATAGAAATGAAACAATGGTTTAAGGAATGTTGGTAAAAATAGTAATATCCTAGCTAGAATTAAGACTCTAAATAGTGAAACTCGCAAGTAAAGAGACTATATCAAAGATGTAACATGCTAATACTGTGACTATGCATATCTTGTAAATTGTGAATTTCATATTAAAATGAGGAAATTATGTTTGTCAACAATTGACATCTTGTTGAAAACATGACACTCTTGGTAGACCAAGTATAATGCAAAGTGAATAATTCATTTTCAAGCAGTGACAAATTCTTTCTATGAAAATAAACGTCTCACTAAGGGATCTTTAGAGTAGTCAATTAACTCTTCCTCCTTCTCCAGCATAACCCTAATGATTTTCCCTGCAAAACCATGCTCCTTGGCTTCTAGATTTTAGGTTGAAGATGAGCTGAAATATCATGATAAAAAAGTTAATGTTATTATTATCTCTTGGGATCCAGATTACAGATCAAATATAATTAGATTTAAAAGTCAAATAAGTAACAAGAATTAAAAGATTGGCTGGATCCATATGTAGTTTAATGTTTTAGAGTTCTTAATCAACCCGTATCAAGAAATTAGACCATGCTTCGACTAAACAGTAAGTGTTTTATGCTCTTATTTCAATTCATTTCATTTCTATAATGCAAAGGTTGGAGCATCCCTCCATTTAAATTTAGAGTCTCAACCTATGACTTTTATAAGGTTAATCGGTTAAAATAGTATAGAACATAGTGGCTACACCCTTATATGTATATCCATGCTCGATTATTCTATATGACATTTATAATTGTGAGTTATATTTATAAGAATTTAAAACTTATTTTTGTATAATCTTACCTTGTTTTGGATGGATACTTAAGACTGTCATTTTGTACTAGGACATGTGAGAATATGTTAAATTGCTTAAACATTGCTAGTACATGGATACCAATATGAAGGAAGTTTTGCTTAAACATTGTGGGTACAGGGATACTAACATAAATTAGGATTTATGTTGTGGATATGGTATCTATAATTTTACATATCAACATAAATGATGAGATAGAAATTAAAAAAAAAAGTGATTGCACTTGACTATTCAAGGTGAAAACGAATTTATAGACCTATTGGATAAACATAACCAAGTGTGTTGTATGAACCCAAGGATCAATATCATAGATATAAACATGTTTGGAATGTGTAGAAATTGTTATATGGGTAACAATTTTCTTTGAACATATAGATATATATGTTATAATTTGTGGACAAGTGTTTTACATCACAGAATAATCTCGTATGTTATACAAGTGTTTTACCAAGTATGTTATATGAACTCAAGGATCAATATTGTAGATAGCAACATATTTGGAATATGTAGAAATTGTTATATGGGTAACAATTTTCTTTGAACATATTGGTACGTATGTTATAATTTGTGGACAAGTGTTTTACATCGCAAATAAAATCGTTGCCAAACCGACCGCATGATGACAAAAATCCAAGAACAATTGAGATGCACTAAGATTCCATGATAGAGTGTTAACCCCGGTCCTACTAGGAGGGGTGGAGGTGTTTCCCACCGTTTATCCTCCAAAACCTGGAGTCATGGGAGGGTTGTGCGAGTCACGCTACCCTAGACGTGTGATGATGATTGTCAGATGCCTATTGGTCCGTCAGGTCGACGTAATTAACGCTGACACCTTAAGGTCTATGGATGGTTAGATCATAAAAAAAACTTATGCCATGGCATATTCCTATAGAGGAAGGATAGGATGGGAGCGGAAGAGATTAGGGAGGATAGGATGATTCTAGAATAGCTTGGGAACAACGTTGGGGAAAGATGTGACTACTAAATGGTAAACCAATAAATGATCAAAACATAAATGTTAAAAGTGTTCTCACACATTAAACGAAAATTCAACTATGATACACCAACCTTATATGATTATACTAATCACTGATATAATTAATGATATACGACATAAAACTTAACTTCAGGACGAAGTTTTTTAAAGGAGGGGTGTATGTAATGACCCAACTCGAATTATGTGTAACATAGATATATTAGCATGCATATGATAGCTACATATGCATGTATCACATGTACGGCACTAGTACATCCACTAATCAATTATGAAAAGAAACTCGGTGTAGAGTAATGAGTGAATTATTGAAGTATTGAGTAAATCCCTAACTCACCATAATATAATGAATGTATTAGTTATACCTACCATTATCATAATATAAACTAATACTTTTTTCAAAGAAAATTAAAAGCATTGACTTATGCAAATAAATGATGATATTTTAATAAATCCAAGATATTTAATAATGATAATATTTTAATAAATCTAAGATATTTATTAAAAAATAATATTTTAATAAATCCAAGATATTTATTAAATAATAATATTTTAATAAATCTAAGATATTTACTAAATAATAATATTTTAATAAAACTAAGATATTTTAGAAATCAAAGATATTTATTAAAAGATGATATTTTAATAAATATCTGGAATGGAGTTTGTGTATAAAAGGATAAGAGGGGTAAACTTGATGGGCATGGGTAGAGAATGGGTAAACTGACCCGAATGTTGTCAAAGGAGTTCTAACTGTGTGATTCATGAGCAGTGAGTTCTAACAGAGTCACGGAGTGATCTCAATTGTTATTGGAGTTTTGGGCACGGGGGCCAGAAGACTTGTCTTCTGGATCTGGGGACCAGAGAGGTTGACCTCAGATAGGCTGGGAGGAAAACGATGGTTCGGTGATGGGAGCTGGAGCCATGGCGAATCAGGAACATCTTCAAACACAGTTCCAGGTAAGTATTAATTAGTCAATTGATATATATTATGCTTCAAAAAACCCACTCTGAATTCGGTAGTATGAATTTTGTGAATGATTTTTAATTTTGAAAATTAAGGGTTTTACACTTATGAATTTTGTTAATGATGGTTAAATTCAGAAAGTTAAGGTCCTTACAAGTTGGAGATCATGTATATGTAAGGATCAAACCCAGGAAAATAACTTTGAGATAGGGGGTTGTGCAAAATTACCACCTCGGTATTATGAACACTTTAAAATTTTGGAAAGGGTGGGGCCAGTTGCATATTAACTAGCACTTCCAAGTCATATGAAAGTTCACAATGTGTTTGATGTATCCTTATTAAAAAATACATATATGATTGTCGACATATTATTAACTAGAAGGACATAAAAGTAAAAGTAAGACGTATTTTGCATGTGTATATATATATATATATATATATATATATATATATATATATATATATTATTTTTTTATTTTTAATTTCTCTATGGGGGATATAAATTGATGATGTATCGTGTTATTGTTAGGGATGGTAGAGCCTCCACGTATTCTCATTCAGAGAGAAACAATGTTGCAAAAGCAAGCTATCGCCTAGGTTAAAGTGCAATGGAGGCACTTTAGCCTGGAAGAGGCCACCTCGGAGGACGGTAATTTCATGCAACAAGCATATCTAGGCATGTTTCAAGGGTAGGAATGAACACCAAGGATGATGCTTCTGACAAAGAGGGGAATATGTAACACCCTCAACCATTGAAATAATTTTCACAATTACTTTCATTTAATTTTATTGTTGGCTTAGAGGAAACAACCTTGTAAAATTTTTAATGATAAGTCTATGATAAGTTGTTGAGGGTGTGGAATTCAGATGAAAAGACCCAATAACGAATTTCAACTTCCAAAGAGTTTTGGACGTTATATCCTCTCATAAACCTTGAGATAAAATATCTCATAAGGGATAAGGAAGGGTTCGAAACTAGAAGGAGGAAGTACCTCCCTGGGTTGAGTGACTCTATGCAGAACACTGCATGGGGATCATTATCTTGAGCTTGTTTAGGTCCAATGGAAACCTCCCTATCAAATGAAAAAATAAGAGGGTTATGGGTTTGGCCAACGATTTCTAGAGACCTAAGAACTAACATGTGAAGGTTGTATATCCAAGTGTGCTGGAAAGTGAGAGCTTGAGAGGGAATTGAGATGTAATTTCCAGTTCCATTGGAAATAAGGTGTTGTCTCATCTAGAATTCACTTTCCCTGTTGACTGTGGATCCACCAGATAAGTAGTAACAATATGTTCTGAGTTATGTGTTTTGTTTAGATAATGTATTCAAAACTAAGTAGTAAGCATTTATTCGTAGAAATGAGGAATAGTTATCGAACTCAGTTATTACAGATAATACTAGTATTTCTAATTTATGTACACCATTTCTTTGACAATTTATTTTGATTTGAGTAGTACATAAATTTTTCTTGTATTCAGTTCCACTAAATAAATCATAGAATGAGAATACGAGATAATGAGTGCAATTGTAAGAAAGAGTAAAGAAAAAGCAGTGTGGCTAGGTTTCGTCACTATAAAAGGAAATATACATATAGCTTTCAACGAAAAATTCTAACTATAAACCATACCCAGTGGGTGAAAACCTGTAACTATTTCCGATAACAAGGTACAGAGAAAGAAGTTGTAAATTTCACATATCGGGAAAGGGTTAGCTCTAGGGAACCGACGAGAGTGTCGATAGAGCAGTCCTTGACCACAATATGTTAACAATATAAACCATTATACCCATGGGTAACCACATTCAGGCAAGCCAAACCTTGTCTTCTCATCTTTTTCTTTTGTTTTAGCAAGGTGGCTAAATCCTTGTTCCATGAATCCTTGTTGCATGTGTCTTTATTCCATGACTCCTTCTTCCATACAATACATCCTATGGATGCTCTTGTTCTTGCTATTGTTCTTCCATTGTTTCTTTTGTAATAATGGGGAGGGTTTCAGGAACTACAACAACACAACCTCGCTTTGTCCTCTTTTGCTTGGCTTTTGGCACCATTGTTAGGAACTTCCTATATCCTCTCGATCTTCTAGTGGCAGGTTTACTCCCCAAAATTTCTTCTTCTTCTTCATCACCTTGTTCATCTCCTTTTTGTGGGGATTTAGTAGTAGAATCCTTAGAAACCCTCATATTTTGAAAATTTGGTAGCTCAGCTACCATATGGAAAGGTTCTGTGGGAATTTTTGCAGTTGGGAGGTCATGCGGTGGAGTTGAGACTGCTAGGGCATCCTTTTGTGGGTCAACAACTTCAACATGTAATGGCCTTCTAAGTAGTTCATCCCAAGTTCCCCCTTCCCTTTTCAACGCACTAACCAGAAAAATTTTAATGAGGCAATGGTGGGACAGAGTTTCCAATGCCCACTTTGATTTATGCACTGATAGGGCCATACGTTCTAGGGTTTTTGAAAGAAATAAATTCATGATAACCAACCTTCCATAACACAAGTGGTATAATAACTAGAGGTGTTGGTAAAAAATAATGACATATATTCCTTCACACGTGAATATTTTTGGACAAGGAGTGCCACATCATTATGGGGTTGTGGTAATGCCTTCCTATCAAATCATGTGCTTATCTTCTACAGTTGTTCACCTGCCTCAAGGAATTTCGACAAAATATGAGGTTGGGGTTTTCAGGGCATATACCATTGTTCTCCCGTCTGGGGTAACCTTGCCGCTTTTTTAATTTATTATCTTGTTGCATGCACCACTTACCCTGCTACCTCTGATATTCCCTCCCTGTAATGCATGGAAAATTCTAGATTTATGCCATTGTTATACCCTTGCAACTTGGGAATATAATCCATCCAGCCGACCTGTTCAAAGTATGGTCTAATGTGTTCAAATTTGTGTAGAAATTCTTCAGAAGGTTCTCTGTGAACTCGTGGGCCTTCCATCTTTAGTTAGAGTTCAGAGAGGATATGGTTATGTTTTGAAAGTGAAACAATTTGAATGTGGGATAATGACAAGAAATGGAATAGTTGAGGGTAAGCATGTAATAATGGATTCCAATAATAATGTAATCATGTGGCGTTGTCAACCATTTCGAATCAACCATTCATTGATGTCATGATCACGAGAGATTCCCCTTATACATAGTCAAGATTTTCCACAACAATGACCATTGGATTGGGAGAGCGAGTTTATGGCCATTTGGAAACAATCGTTCATTGTTGTCGTAATCACGAGAGATTCTCGATGTACGTAATCAAAATTTTCCACAACAGTGACCTTTGGAATGGGATTGTGAGTTGCCATCCATTTGGCACCAACCCATTCATTGCTACTGTGATCACGGGAGATTCCCCTTGTATGAGTCATAATTTTCTGCAATGATGACCATTGGAATGGGAGGGAAAGTTGATGCAACCGATGCAATTGATTTGGTGCAGCCCTAATTTTCCATTATAGTAATTTAAAGTTTGTTTACTTGCACCATTACACTAACTCCCTAAATCACTTGCCATAAAAATTATTGCTTAAATTTTATTAGCTATCCTTAAATGCATTTTATAATTTTACAAGATTATCAATTCAACTTCATTGATTTGCGTGTTGTTCATATTATTTTCACTATTTTTCAGGCTTAGTTTTTGTTATTATCATGGATTTCAGAACGTGCTTCGATTCAATTCACCTGATCTTATGGCTGAAGATGTTCATAATGGATAAATTCACAATAATTGAATGATTTTTTTGGTTATTTATACAATTATGTTCCTTAAATGAGGTTGGATCTATGAATTGGAAAAATGAAAGATATCACAATTTAATTTTTCATATCACCATGTGTAAAGGACAAATTAAATAACAATGATTGATTTATAAGTTATCTTGGTTGGCTTGTAACCAAGGGCATCTCACATAATTTGTTATGTTAGGGGATTATTTAAGAATTTGATCTCATTAGACTCGTATAATTTTTTCATGTGCCGCTCATGGATAATGAATGAATGAAACTTCCTAGAAGTTTCTTTTCATGTTGCTTCCTTAAAACTCCATTTATTCTTGCCAACTAACTATAAATTCCTAGACTAGCTGTGAAGTTGCCTATGGTGACAGTGGAACTTTGTCCAAAGTTGTTGTTGTTCCCTCTAGCTTTAGCCTATTCACTAGGCATGCTAGTTTGTGCAACAACTAGTTCAAAAACCCTAAGTGCAAAACCCAAGGTGCAAACCCTTACCCTAATGGATGAACAACACATTTGGAGAAACCCTAGCATGAAATATGAACTAACAAGACAATGTCATGAATCATATATAAGAAGCACTAACATTATCCAAGGCATGTCAATATGATATAAAACCCTAGCTACAAGTTAAAAACCCTAGATTCAAAACCATAGGTGCATTGTCTATGAGAAAAACTTATGTGAAAAACCCTAGGTGTGTTTCCTAGGAGAAAACCTAAGTGAAAACCCTTGCATTGCTTGTTGAAGATGAAAACCCCAGGTTCACTAAAAATCCCTTGTTAAATCAAGCTCTAATATGTATTGATGAAACCCTAAAATGACCTAAACAATGAATGCATGAATTAATCACTAAATAAATATGACAAATGCATGCAATACTAAGTATTAAATATGCCCTTACCATAATGGATGAAGAACACATGTGATAAATGTAATGTTAATGGATTAAGAAAACATAGCATGAAAGTTTCCCTAGTAAGATAATGTGAGCAAGCATATATAATAAACAGTAACATTGTTCAAGGCATACCAATATGATGGAAAAACCCTAGCTACAAGTTTAAAACCCTGGAAACAAGTTCAAAATACTAGCAACAATTTTAGAACCCTAGGCGTAAACCACATGGTGCATTGTCTACAAGAAGACCCTAAGTGAAAAACCCTAGGTGCATTGTCAAGTAAAAAACCCTGATTGCAAAACCCTAGGTGCAAACCCTTTCATTGTTAAAGATGATACCCCTTGCATGTATGCATACTCAACTCCTTTAGGTTTTTTCTGCCTTTCACTATGTCAATATCTTGTGTGCATGAGGTAAAAGGTTTGGAAGAGTGATTCCATGTACAAATCCCTTTCCCTGTTGGGAGGTTAATCCCGACAAGCAAATATGCACAGTTCATTTCCCTAACAACAATTGTGGGCAACTAGATACCATATTTCACTGCTCTGAGTTTCCTAAGCATATCAACTCCATCCAAAAATGGGCTAATATGTTCATTGTAACTTTTGTTCAAGTTTAGTCACACTCCAACCTTTTCTCTACCTTCCTTAGTGTAAACAAAAAATTACAAATTTGTTTGGCCCCTGTAGAGGTCTATAAATTTGTTCAAATCCATAAAAGTCTAGAATTGAATACTTCGTTTTCATATCTGTAAAGACTAGATTATATTAAATGAAATCTGGACCTTAAATTTCTGTGAGATTCGATTCTAGAAATGGTTTTGAAGTCTAACTACATGGTTAATTGTTCCATTAAGTTTGATGTTAGTTCACATAATATAATTTGAAAATTGTGCTTGGTGTGGGAAACAGTTCTAATGTCTATGAAATATTAATCGATATGAAAATAGTGATTAATTAGTTTTATCATATTTTGTCAAATTCTGTCTTTGAAATGTTGCTTGTGGATCTTCTTTTGGGATGGATATTTAAAATTCATGATACCAGTGAAGCTTTTTTACAGATCCAAACACTTTTAAGTTCTAGTTCTTCGATTGAGCCAAAATTCCCTCAATCCCATTTGTTACACAAGATTTATTTTCCTCTTGCACAACTTCAAGCATGCTCACACCAGTTGCGAGTAGAACATATTTGCGGGATTTTTCCTATCACATAAAGTGCAGACCAAGGATAAATTTATCTTTAGGTGGCCAATATATTACAAGGTTAGATAAATAAATAAATAAATAAATATATATATATATATATATATATATATATATATATATATATATATATATATATATACACACACACACACACACACCACCGACAAACCCACGTACCCTGTTTCAAAAAGTGATGTCCCCATCCCCAAACCCACATTTCCGGGAAACATAGGTTTAAATTGATCTTAACCAGAAAAATATTTTTTTTTAAATAAATACTCATTCACCCCCCACCCCTCTCAGTATTTCCAACATATAGAAAAAATTGAATTGTAAGAAAAATGACAACTGAATTGAAATGAGATATTAGAAACAACTAAACTGTAATCAAAATGACACATCTCAATTGTCATTATAATGTAATTCCATTAATAGCATTGACTAAAAAATACATTCCTTACATACACATTTTACTGAGATATAAAAAAGGTACCAAAACATAAAGTGAGCTTCGTATATAAAAAACAGAGCTCATATAAATACATAAAAAAGAATGGACATAATGGTTGTTTATGTTGCTACAATAACATCATAATAAATAAGAACACCATAATAATCCCGATAACAAACAAAAGAACAATGCATTCATTAGCAGGCCATGTATATTGATGCATGTGAATGGCAATTGGTGGAGCACATGTTAACTACCCCACATATATTGCACATCCAAATCCATTGAATGTTGTTTGAAAGAGTATATCATCAACAACCCTTTGAATATATGATCTGTAAGTTATATTAAAGCTATGAAATTCTGAAGCAATATTTTTTTTCTTGTTCGTGGAGGGGTTTCAAATTTTGTTTTCTAATTTGGTAAATTCCAATCATTTGATTGGTTACCAATTCTGAATTAGTGTAAGTGACAATGTCACATGTACCATACTTCCTTGCTTCTCTTAGCCCATCAATTATGGAAAGATAATAACATTCATTGTTGGTTATTCTCCTAGGAATTTTTGTACTGTTTTGATAGACTTGGCTTAGTGCTTCATTGTGAAGCACAAATCTAGTCTGTGCTTGACCTGGGTTTGGATGGCACCAAACCTGAATGATCAATGTCCACTTTTGCACCATCTACAAAACAATAAAACAATTAAATGAAAAAATCAATTTAATGAAATATTATTAGATTTTTTTTAAAATACGTTGCAACAACTCATTGTTGTAGTGGTGGAAACTCACTGTTATAGTGGTAGAAACTCACTATACAGTGGTGGTAACTCATTGTTATAGTGGCGGAAACTCATTATCACAATAGCGACAACTCACTTCGTTATGAAAATACAGAAAATATTTTTTCATCATTAGGGGAATTTTGAAGTCTAAAATGGTCCTCCTAAAGAAATTATAAAATAATAGTAGAGATAATAAAATAAGATTAGAGTACATCATCAAATTTTAGAGGGAAAAATTAAAAACTATTTTTTCAACTTATCTCCCTATGGGTTTTATACTCAAATATCAAGTGGAAACACTCATTGGATGCAGAATTTGATTCCTTATGCAAGGAGTACCCATGTTTCATACTTTCATGGACCCTGCTACATGAAAAATGAGAAATACATGAAAAAATGTGATTGCAATCACATTTTTCATGTATTTCTCATTTTTCATATAGCAAGGTCCATCAAAAGTATGTAACATGGGTACTCCTTAGATGAAGAATTAAATTTTGCATCCAATGAGTACTCCCACTTGAAATTTGAGTAAACGTTTAGGGAAATAAGTTGAAAAAGTAGTTTTAGTTTTTTATTATTTTTTAATTTTTTTACTTTTTTATCACAAAAATGGTGAATCGTCCTCATGGTTGACATCATCATCTTGAATCCGATTGGTTATTATAAATTTTATTTTGGTTGTACATTTTTCTTAGGAGGCCCTTTTTAGACCTCATAATTTCTCTAATGATTGTTAATCAAATCATATATCAATGAACAAGAATTTTTAAAGCTTGCAAGGCATGTTAACTTCCTATGTTTACTATATTGACCTAGTGTTACTAGGTTGACCTACATTTATTAGGTCGACCTATGTTTAATAGGTTGACCTAGGTTTATTAAGTTTACTAGTTTGACTTGCATTTAAGGTTGATCTATGTTTACTAGATTTTCTAGGTAAGCCATAGTCAACCATAGTCAACTAGTCAGCCATAATCAACGATGGTCAACTATAGTCAATCGTTGTCACCATGGTTGGTTGTTGTAAACCTTGGTTGATCAATTTCAACATGATCAAATATGAACAACCATGATGTACCATAGTGAATCATAATATATCATATATAACTAAAGTTTAATTGGAGAACCATGCTCATCCATAGTCAACTAAATATTTTCCATAATAAACCATCCTCAACCATAACTTGAACATATTTAGACATAGTAAGCCACATTTAGTTTTTAATAATTTTAATGCTATCAATTTTTTAGCCCTTATTAGTGAAAAGTAACTACCTTTTGAAATAATCATCACTATATTAATAACAATCAAATGATAAAAAGTGAACAAATTCAATTTATTTGCATTCTAGCAAAAGTTCTAACAATACTAATTTTTGTATTCTAGAGGAAGTTATAATAATGTTAATTATTTTATTTTAGAGGAAGTTATAAAAATATTTATTTTTGTACTTTTATGAGAGTTATAATTGAATTTTGAGGTTAAGTTGGACATCAGATTTGTATTAATTATTTATTGGTTAAATTTCAGGTTTACAGTCAAAGTAACTATCCTTGACTTAAGAATTTGCATAATTATTATGAGATTTTATTTTATCTTTGTTTCCTTATTATAAATATATTTATTTGCATTTAGAAAATAAATGCAAAGAACATGTACCAAGGCAAGTAGTCATTCATTTCAACTCCACTAATAAGCTCATTTTTTGTAGCAGTTTTACACTTTTCGTTTCTTATGATGTTATTATGTTTGGAGTACTCATTTTGAAATATATTAAGAATGATAATTAATGCTTGTTATTTGGGAAAAAGTTAAAAGCAAAAAGTCTATTTCCAACAAGAAAAGAGAGAGCATTGATGACAATTTTACTAAATTTGAGTGAAGAGGGAAATATTTTTTATTTTTTTATGGACTTGATTATGACAATGTCTATATATTCCCAATATCCCCCAACTTCTAAAATTTTACTCAATTGTTACGATTTTTGAGTATCAATTAACTTAAACAAATGTTAAATTTATTCAATTGTCACAATTTTCGAGTATTTCCTAAATAAGACATGTTAAAACCAGATTCAAATATTGAAACAAAGTTAATTTATTTAAAACAAATATTAAAACTAGAATCAAATATTGGCCCAAAGTTAATCTGGTTAAAACAAATGTTAAAACTAAATTCAAATATTGTGACCAAAGTTTAAATGTCAATTTGAAATTTCAGGTTCGTATGTCTTCTCCATCCTTAAACAAACAAGTTCAAACTATGATTATGAGAGATTTATTCAACTAATGGCTACCAATCCTTTGTAACTTTGTTCGTTTTTTTTGTTTAAAAAAATACACACAGAGCGATAACAAGAGTAAATTTCGCTGAAAATATGTAACAACTGTGACAAGCTAGTTGTCATAACTTGTCACCGTTGCAACAACTCACTGACATGACCGTTGCAACAACTCACTGAGATTTTTTAACGGGATAAACGAGAACCGAAAATGGGAGTGGAGTGTAATGAAATTTGGTAGGAAATTACCTTTGCTCATTGGATACCTCTACTGTGCGTGCTCTAATGAGCACAAATCGTCATAAACCTGAAACAACATCCTGCAAATATGTTAGCAGGATAAAAAATAATGCATAAAATTTGTAGAGAATACAGATAATTTGTAAAAAAAAAAAAAAAATTACCTTTGCAAACAGTAACCCTCTTTGCAAAACGGTAACACTTCGCGCCTATGGTAACCTTGTCATCGATTGAGCTTACTGCGAAAAATTCAGAGAGAATTTTATCTATTTCTCTCGACAAAGTAAAAATGGACTCTGTTGGAATTTTCAGAATTCCAAAACAATAAAACTGCCTTCCTTAACACAGAGAAATATTCAGAATTTCTTCCACAGTGATAGAGTTTCAATTCAGAAAAATTTATATTCCATATATAAAAAAAACTGTTGTTACAATTCTTCCTCAAAAGAGGGATTACAAAATAATTTTGACTGCTGCAAACACAGTTCAACAATTATTACTCTGTCATTTACAAATGACACTCTGTCTCACTAAAACCATTCACTGTTGTGAATACTCTGTTTTTCAAAACACTCTGCTGTGTTTTTCAAACAATACACTGCTGTGCATAAAATCTATTCTCTGTCTCTCTGTTTTTAAATACGCTGCTGTGTATCAAAAAACATAACATTGCAAAACAGCTCTATCTCTACATATTACAAAACAGAAATATCTGTATCATAAATTGCTCAACCACTAAATTATCACTGCTTGACAATCTTTATGGCTGCATTAACTCTGTCAGCACCGCTTACAATTTGCATTGAAGTCAAGTTCTGTTTGCTGGCACTTTGATTTTTATTCCAGCACTGCTGTTCTTTTCATAAACATTTACTGTGCATATATTAACAGTTCTGTTGTGTAATAAAAATTACATTCCTGTGTAATAACATTACAACTCTTTGCCTCACAGGCCTTATATATATATATATGTTATATATATTAAAAATAAAACAAATAAAATTTAAAACATTTAAAACCAACTGTAAAAAAAATGCCGTGATAAAAACATTTAACCAACGATCATTATAAAACATATAACATATGGCATGTGGGTCGTATTATATGTGGGCCCTCAGCTGTTCCGAGGGGGTAAGAACCTCCGCCCACAAAACTTTCACGGCCCCCGCGGACTGTCTTGCCGCCTGCACTCTGCTGTCCGGTTATGCCGGCAGTTGGAAATTAATTCCAACAGACTCGGCAAAGAAGAAATGGACTCAGCGGCCTATAAAATAAATTGGGAGAGGAAAATGAAGAAGACGAATTTTGAAGACGGGGGACAATCTGCAAAATGAAGATGGAGTCCAATAATATCTCTAAATATGGTAGAGAGAAAATAATTCGACAGAGGAAAATGAAGACGACGAATTTCTGAAGACGGAGAGACAGATGGAGTCCAATGGTATCTCTGAAAATGGTAGAGAGAACGCAAATTCAGGAGAGAAAAATGAAGACGATGAATTTCTTAAGACGACAGAATGGATGGAGTCCAATGGTATCTTTGAATCTCGGTAAGTTCAAGTAGGGATTATTTTGTCTCAATGACAACAATGTTAATAAGTGGTATATTGTGGGTATTTGGTATGCGATGGCCGCACAATAGACAACCGCTTCGGTGGCAAACAGAGAGCAGCCACTGCAGAACAACTCCGGCGTTTTCAATCTCACTGAGAATGGCAGTCTCATTCTGTGTTATGGTGGATCCATACTTTGGTCAGCCAAACTAAACATGAAGAAACCTTCTTCTGCTGCGATAATGGATTCTGATAACTTGGTCGTACTGAGTGCGAAGAATACCTCTGAAATCCGCTGGCAGAGCTCTGACTATCCAGGAAATACATGATTACCAGGAATGAAGGTTAATGTGAGCCAGACGCTGACGTCGTGGAAGAGCCTTAGGATACGAGTCCCGGACGCTTCTCCGTACATTTGGATCCAGATGGATCCGACCAGTAAGTTATGTTGTGGAAGAATCAGACCAAGTACTGGGAAACTAGTGTGTGGAATGACCAAATCTTCAGTGAAATTCTGGAGATGAGGCAAAGTTCCATCTACGATTTTAGCTTTGTCGATAATGGACGCTTCCCAGGGATCAATGCGACGTTTATGCCGTGCGTGGATCATATGCATCATGCAACGGTAACAATGTTTAGTTCTGCAACTACGCATGGGGATGTTGCTAGAAATTTGGAGGCATAAGTGGCATTAAATTACTTCAATAAGGATGTGAATCTGGGGTCCTTTCAACTCATTCCAAAATGATATCATCATGGGACGCTGAGCTAAACTCTCTTAAAAGTACCATCCTTCCTAATACAAATTTAGGATGGATGGCTTAAGCACGCTGAGCTAAACTCTCTTAAAAGGAGCATCCTTCCTAATACAAATTTAGGATGGATGGCTTAAGCACCTTTGATTACTTTGTGACTGGAGTATGTGGTTAGAAAGCACTAGAAAGCGGACATGGTGAGACTTTTCAAGGACATCAAAGGGACATAAGAAACACCAAATGGAGCCAAAGTTCATTGATATTAAGTTGGTTTTGATTTTTGATAAATATCACAAAATAGTTAAAATACAAAAGTTCTTTGTAAGTCCTTTATATATCGTCATAATCTTTTTGTAAATTATGGTGAGATCTCTTCGAATATTGTTGAAAATTGGATAAATTTTGTGTTTATATGGTAACTCGCGGTTAACATTGGAATATATGTATATTATTTTGTGAGGATTGATTTTTTTATTATTTAAAATGCATGTTGGAATGCATAAATAGATGTAATGCTCTCAAAAAAAAATTAAGACATTCAAACTTTGCATATTAAACAATTTAAACTTTTGAAAAGTGGTGATGTATAATGACTTTTTTTTGGGAGCATGGTTTTGACAATTTAAATTTTCTTGCGATTTTTTTTTAAATGTCATGATTTTCATGTCGATTTTGAAAAGTGGTGATATAGAATAATCTGTTTTTTGTCTTTCGAGCATATTTTTTGAACTTTAAATTTTTTCTAATTTTTTTTTTTTAAATGTCATGACTTTCGTGGAAAAGTGGTGATTTTTTTTGCACTAATTTTTTTTATTTATCAAGTATGAACATTTGTTTTAAAATGTTAATGATTTTCATGCTAATTTTGAAAAGTGTTTGTTGTAACATTAATCTTTTTTTTAGAGGGGTGATTTTCATCTTGGTAATAAAACATAAAAATAAAATTAAAAAACATGACAAAAACAAACAATAAAAGTGTAAAAAAAAAATTGTAAAATTGAAAAATTAAAAAATTAAATAAATAAACCAAAAAAATAAAAAAAATAAAATACATAATTTAAAGAGAAAAAAACAAAACAAAACATCATTTTTAAGTTATAAAAAACAACATAATTAAAATAATAATAATAATAATAATAATACTTAAAATTTAAAAATAATTAAAATATAAAAAAAAAAATTGAAAATAATCAAAATACTAAAACAAAAAATAATTTAAATTTAGAAATTTAAATTTATATATATATAAACAAATTTCATTTTTTTTAATTAAAAAAAAAATTTAAAAAAAAAAAAAAATATATATATATATATATATATATATATATATATATATATATATATATATATATATTTATTAAATTTAAAAAAAATAAATAAATTAATAAAAAGTTACTAGATTAAAAAAATAATGATGGAGCTCGACCGCGGGGTAGGGGAGCTTTCTTAATGTATCCGAATTTTTTAGCAATGTGAGACATCTCAAAGGTATGAATAATGGGTACTCATTGGATGTAGAATTTAATTCCGCATCCAACGAGTGTCTACACTTAAAATTTGAGTAAACCTATAAGGAGATATGCCAAATATACAATTAAAAAAAGTAGTTTTTTTCTTTTCCGTCCAAAATATTTACATGTACCTCTTTTTAAATTTAAAGTTTTTTTATTGGTTTACATATTATGACATAGAAATTACGTGAAAATTTTATGAGCACTTTTACGTTAAAATTCCTTCTAATGAGAATAAAGCATCCTAAATTTTAATTTAGTTATCAATAATTATTATGTGGATGGTAGGTATTTATTACGTTAGTATATAAAGATAGAGTTGTTAGTGTTATTAGCTTAACAATAAATAGAGATTGAAGAGAATGTGAGTGAAAACATATAAAAATGAAAAATAAAGAAAGGGAAAAAGTGAAAAACAAGTGGAAAGAACAAATGTGAGGGTTTAGAATTCCAGTTTTATTTGAAAATTTCAAAGAATTATTAAATTTGATAAAAAACAAAATATTGTATATTTTTATCAATGTGAGTCTTCTCAAAAGTATGCATAATGGGTACTCATTGGATGCGGAATTTAATTTCGCATCCAACGAGTGTCTACACTTAAAATTTGAGTAAAACTATAAAGAGATATGCCAAAAATACAATTAAAAAAAATAGTTTTTTGCCTCCAAAATATTTACATGTAGGGGAGATGGGTCATTCATTGGACACCTCGGTAGTGACTGGGCCTCCACGCCACGCCTGCATATGATAGGTGTCCATCTGATGCGGGCACGTGTTGCGGGTACATGCCACCTATCCAACCGGTCATCCACCTTCTCAATCGGTCCCTTCCCGTGTTTAACCGGAGGCTTGTCCGAGAAGCTCCCATTTTCACTCTGAGCCTGGTCGCTGGTCATCTTCCTATCTAATTGTCGCGCAGTCGCTACACTAATGCTCGACACCTTCGCCTCCACCCTCTATGTGCTGCATCCTAGGTTATGGTGTATGTACCCTCCTGGTTCAAGCTCATGTGGTCCTGGTTTGACCGCGAGGGATGGACTTTCTCGTTATACCTTGGTTCTGTGGTGGTTATACCTCGACTCTGCGTTGGTTAAACCTCGGCTCTATGGTGGTTATACCTCGGCTCTGTGGTGGTTATACCTGGACTCTGTGTGGTTATTCCTCGGCTCTTTGGTGGTTATACTCGGCTCTGTGTTGTTTATGCTCGGCTCTGTCGTGGTTATACCTCGGCTCTGTCGTGGTTATACTCGACTCTATGGTGGTTACACTCGACTCTGTGGTGGTCATACCTCGGCTATGTGGAGGTCATACCTCGGCTCTATGGTGGTTTTACCTCGGCCTTATGGTGGTTTTACCTCGGCTCTATGGTGGTTTTACTCAGCTCTGTGGTAGTTTTACTCGGCTTTGTGGTGGTCATACCTCAGCTTTGTGGTGGTTATACCTCGGTTCTGTGGTATTTTTACCCCGGCTCTGTGGTGGTTTTACCTGCATTCAGCTCTGTGTCGTTTTCAGGTATGGATGCTTGGAATTATGTTTTCAGATGTGTTTTTTAGGTCTAGATGCTCTGAATTGTGCTTTCAGGTGTGTTTTCCAGTGTTGGTTTTAATTTTTTTTAGTGTTTTTGCTATTTTTTTAAATGTTTGTGCTCTGTGAATGGTTGTTTTCTAATTAAGTTTTTGCATTATTTGCATGTCAATGCAGATGGCAAGGTTAATGCAGTTGGCAAGGAGGAAGGTAAGGAGGGAGAGGAAGGCAAGGAGAGCAGTATTAAGGTAGAACTTTGTCCTACCAGTCATATGTATGCATTTGTAAACACATTTAGCTTGAATGATATGTTTCTCTGTTGAGATTGTTTACTGTGTTTTTAAACGCTTGGGTTTTCTGTAAATTGTCTAGTTTTTTAACACATTTAACTTGAAGGATATGTTTTTGTTAAGCTTGTTTCATGTGTCCTATTTTTTTATGTAAATTGATTGGTTTAGGTTTAGGGTAGGGTTTTTTTGTTAATTAAAAGGAATCTGTGTAAATTGAGATTTAGGGTTTAGGGTTTTGTTTTTTAATACATTTAGGGTTTATGGTTTTCTGTAAATTGAGATTTTGATGTTTAAATATTTTTATCCACCACGGAGCTGAGAGCCGATGTATAACTGTTTTATATTCTATACATGTTTTCAATTAATTTGATAACACTTTCTCATATTGTGTTAGTAATGTTGTCTAAATTCTCATACTGTGTTAATAATGTTTTCTAAATTGTCATACTGTGTTGTTAATAATGTTGACATTTTCTCATACTGTGTTGTTAATAATGTTGACATTTTCTCATACTATGTTATTTACATTGATATATGCACATGTAAAGCAAATGAATTTGTCTCTATTCAATAACATTAATTTTACAGTCACTTTGTTCCTGGTTTCTCTTAAGGGTTTTGAGGGTTTTGACTTGCATGTGAAGTCTCGGTCTTGCATTCTTGTTTCACTCCAACAGATCTAGGGTTTAGGGTTTTGTTTTTCAACACATTTAGGGTTTAGAGTTTTCTGTAAATTGAGATTTTGATGTTTAAATATTGGTATAACCACCACAGAGCCAAAGCATGTTAATAATGTTTTATATTTTGTACATGTTTTCAATGAATTTGATGACATTTTCTTATACCATGTTAATAATTTTGTCTAAAATCTCATATGGTGTTGTTAATAATGTTGAGATTTTCTCATACTGTGTTATTTACATTGATATATCCACATGTTTTGACTTGCATGTGAAGTCTCAGTTTTGCATTCTTGTTTCACTCCAACACATTTAGGTTTAGGGTTTTTTTTTTTAACACATTTAGGGTTTAGGGTTTTATATAAATTGAGATTTTGATGTTTAAATATTGGTATAACCACCACAGAGCCGATATGTTAATAATGTTTTATATTCTATACATGTTTTCAATTAATTTGATGACATTTTCTCATACTATGTTGTTAATAATGTTGTCTAAATTCTCATATTGTGTTGTTTTAACATTTTCTCATATCGTGTTATTTACATTGATATATTCACATGTTTTTACTTGCATGTGAAGTCTCAGTCTTGCATTCTTGTTTCACTCCAACAAGGTATAACCACCTTTGTTCTTGGTTTCTCTTAAGGTTTTTGACCTACATGTGAAGTCTCGGTCTTACATTCATGTTTCACAGAGTCGAGCTATTAATTTTACAGTCACTCCCATAGAGGTATTTTACCCTTTTTCCTGGTTTCTCTTAAGGGTTTTGACTTGGATGTGAAGTCTCGGTCTTGCATTCTTGTTTCACAGAGTCGAGGTATTACTGTCACTTCCATAGAGGTATTTTACCTTAGATTTTTTTTTTTTTCGTTTATGAATTCAATTTCTTTGTTCACACCCTCTATTTGCAGTTACAAAAGCATAGAAATAGTTATAAAATTACTTAAAACACGTTAGAATCTCTTCAAAAATAGGGAATGCCTTCCTATTAGGCGATAAAAGGTCTCAGGGTATCATTAAAATTTTGATACATGCTAAGCCTATAACTTCAACAGATTAACAGACTTGTAGGAATTAGAAATTATTTGATACATAGTAATTTGAAACTTTTTGTAGCTTCCCAAACATCCATGGATGTTATCCTTAGCAAGCCTATTTCATCCTTACCAAAATCACAATGTCTTGTGGTTACAAAAATTAAGTCATGCCACCCTATGCTTGATTGCTTCCATTTCCTGCATTGCCCAAAATTGTTGAGTTAACTGCCTGACCCAAGTATGGTGGACTGCCCAACATTGGATGATTAGGAGGTGCCTGCATGTTTCCATATGCTTGACTCAAATTTTCTCCATGTAGCCATGGTGGGACTGAGTAGCCCAAGTGTCCAATTGTTTTACTAACCCCAGAACTGACTGCAGGTGTCATATAAACACGGTTACGATTCAAACCTGCACTGGTAGGGGTATAAGAGGTGGGCATAACCCCTGCCTGATAGCTGGGGACTTGGATGTTAATCAAGTCTTGGAATGATGGTGTCTGCTCTACAATGTGGTCCAGTGTGTTAGACATCAACCTGTTTGCCTCAAACTGGCTTGAACCATGGTCTTCCCTGCTTGTCACCCCTCCTCCTTTTTCCAACTCTTGTTGAACCTTTCTTTCCTCTCTCTCTTGCCTTGCCAATTGCTTTTGATGTTCCTTATCCTCCCTTGATTTTTGTCTTTCCAACCTTTCCTTTGCTCGAGCTTCTGTTGTTGCAATCGTTGCAGCCCTCTTTTCATTGGCCAACTCCTTATTTCTCTTTTTAGCTTCCTGAATTTCATTCTTTTTACATTCAGACTTGAACATTAAATTCATATAATTTGCAGATGTGAGAAATTGTGAAATCCTCCCTAAAAAAAGATAATCTGATGTTGAGTTCCTTGATGAGGCCTTCACTCTCTCTACTGGTAGCTTTAGGAATGCACCAAGTAATCTCTGCTTTTTTGTTGCCCCATGCTCCTTGGGACCTAACACTTGGATTTCATCCTCTAGGATAACTGATTGGCCCCCATTGTTGTCCTCTTCAGGTACTTCATGCTGAATGGGCTCCTCTTCCAGTGATCCATTGTCCACAAAGTAATGAACAAGTTCGGTGTTCAGCCCTGATGGTTGTGAAGGCATGTCCATGCTTTCGTCATTGGTGGTAGATACATTATTTCTAGTGATATTCATCACGACCTCTACCAACCATGATGGTGCGCTTACTTGGGTTGGCATGGTCAATTGGTCATTGTCAGCTGCATCACATGGAATATCACATGCATAATTCGAAGGTGGTTCAGTGGGTGTGACAGCCTCATTGATATTGTTAGTTGGTTCATGACTGAGTTGTGTCTCACTGATATGCTCATCATGATCACCATAGAACAACCCTTCACAAAGGTACATTATACCTTTAGTAGCAGCTACATCTTCTTGGGCACTGACATGGTCTTGTAAGTTCTATTCTTCTTGACCTTCCACTACAAATGCTTGGCTACAACTGGTATCATGCAAAAGAGCATCAAAATTAAGTGGCCATATACCAGTCCTCTTAAATCAAGCCTTGATATTAGAAAGTGTGAGAGCCCGTTTATATGCTTTACTTGAAAGCTCAGCTAGCTCAAACCTCTTTACTTCCACCCCTAGATTCTTTTCCATCCATGAAGCTCGCTCGACCCTGAAATAGTTCTTGAAAGGCCCAAACATGGTCACATCAAGCAATTTCAATCTATGAGTGGTATGAGCCGGCAATGTTAACAGGTCAATGCCCAACTTATTGGCCTCCTCGATTGTCTACACAGCCATGTGGCTTCCATCGCCATCTAAAATCAGTAAGTTCTTGTTTTTAGGCGAGACACCACCCGGTACAGAAGCAGCAAAGTAGAAAAGCCAATTCAAGAACAGTTCCTTTGTCATCCATGCATGTGGATGTGCAGCCATGCATGCACCTGGTTCACAATTCTGTATATAAATTTTTAGTTGAGTTTTACCTTTAAATAGATAAAATCCTAGTATTGATGAACCAATTGCATTGACACATGCAAGATTTTGATCCACTCCCTACTCTTAGGTAATATCTTAGGCACATTTCTACTCCCTCTCTTGGAAATTACTCGCATACCACAATTCCTTCCTGCTTGTAAGCTTGTTTCATCACAATTCCATATATGGTCCGGGGCATATGAGTGTTCGTCATATGCAGTAGAAAGACTGTTATAGAACTTGGAAACAATTGCAAGGCATAGATTTAAAGCTCGGTCTCTGTCAAGGCCCTTCGCTGTACGTAAGGTCTGTATGCCTCTTTTTAAACCCACTCCACCATGACTTACCAGGAAAACCATCTTTAAAGGGGTTTGGCCTCCCTTAACAGATTTCAGCTACAATGAATTTAAGTTGTATAAGCCATAACCCATGTCCAAATTCAGCCAACTCCTTACACCACTCAACCACCTCATCCTCCTCCTCTTTAGTCATAACTGTAACAGGCCCTCTATGCTTTGTATTAGTCAACCCATTTATCCAATAATGTATGTTAGAGGTAGCAATACCATGTTTTTTTCAAGATGCATGGATTGAATATCCCTTAAACTTGATGTCATCAATTTCATCGAGCATGTCTTGCTTTATCCAGCCTCTGATGGCACTGATTTACTTTGTTGAACTTGCACCTTTCATTGTGGTTGAAGGTGGATCTATGGATGATGGTGGGTTGGTGTTACACAGCAATTTGTCACCGTCCCTGCAATTCCCCATCCCGCACAATTGGAGGGCTCATTCCGTGACCTGTGAGCAGTGACATAACCTGAAAACACTTTCATGGCATTCCCCTAAACATGTGCTTTCATTGCCCTGAAGACAACTCCTTGTGAAAAACCCTAAAACAGCTCTTTTTGCATTGGCGCGGGTACCCAGTTCAACCCTCGAGCCAAGGGGGGAAATCCTCCAAAGAGGGCGTGCTAATTGGCGCTCTGTCTCAGAGTCGCACCCGCGCTAGCCATTTTAAGGAGTGTTTTTTAAAAATAAATGGCGGAAGTTTCATCCTAACTGATTCATAAACTGGTATCTAATTCGAGTTGGGAGGTTTGGCTCCGGATCTCCATGTAGAGGAAGTGGTTTGCCACCTCTCATGGAAGCTTCCTTGAGGATAGGGCCAATCCCATGATTATAGGGATCCCAACTCCCCTTCCTCCATCTATAAAAGTTTGCTCATCTCATTTGCAAGCTAGTCTCCAAGTTCCCAAGAGCCTAATGCTGCAAGAGCCTTGATTCATTCCCTTAAGGCCAAATCCAAGCAAGGAGATCATTGTCAAGACATCCGAAGAGAGAGGTTTGTCCCATCCCCGACAGGCTTCTTCGAGACGTGTTCCACTGGCGACCCTCCGAAGGAGAATTCAACGTCAGAGCTATGGTTGTATTCTTCTTTGATTGATTAATGATAAGCGACTATTGGTTATGGTTCCACTCTTGTTGTTGATTATGATGTTGAGTTATGTCTTCTCTGACTGACATATAGTTACATATACTGGATTTTACGCTTGCGTTTGTTTTGTTTCTAGCGTGTGCAGGTGTCCGATCATGGAGATCACGAGGATTGTGATCTGCCAGAGCTAAGGAACGGGAGCGCTACTTTCTGTACAAGCGACAGCGTTGGATTCCAGGTAAGCCTTCATCGCTAGTTGGTTTATTTGCAATTAGGAAACTACACTATAGTGTGAACGATTGTTGCTAGACCTGGCCTGGGCTAGTAGGGATCGCCTCTGTCCGCAGAGGGGATTTACCTCCACAACAAATTTGCGACTCTGCTGGGGAGCGTTGGCTTTTTTTGTTCTATTTTGTAAGCTATAGACGGAGCCTGAAGATAGCCAGATAGCCTTCGAAATGATTTTGCTCTGCATTAGTGAAGTAGATCAACGCTGCTTCAGTCAATCTCCAGTTTAGTTTGTAAACTGAACGACTTGGAGTGTTGTCTTGTCTTTTCGGTTGATTCTTGGCCTTGCTTGCTTGGTCAGCTCTTTGGGTTTGTTTTTTCTGTTTGTTTGGATTTTGTTTAACCTTGTCATCACTGGTTTGTGTCTGGACTGCTCTTTCTTATTTCTCCATATTTAACTAGACTGGCGTGATTTTCAGCTTGACAGTCGCGCCCATTGACGCAGGTTGCTTGTGTAACACCTGCGCCAATTCCATTCTGGCGCTAATTTCAGCCTCATAGTCACGCCAATCCTGTGAGGTGTTAGGGTTTTCTGTGTATTGAGATTTCTGAGACTGATCTGTGATTTTGGCCTTGTTTTTTCGTCTATTTGAGTGTTCTGGAGCCTTGTTTGACTGGCTGTGACCTTCGTCCTTTGGTTGTGTGCCCGTTTCCATCGATTTCACTTTCTATCCCTAGGGCATCTAGGTGCTCTTGTGTGTCAAGACTCCCTTGGGAGTTTTGGGTTTCTATTTGTTCATTCAACCTTTTGATTGCTCCTTTGCATTCGTTTGGCGATTTTTTATCATTTTATTGCGTTATTTGAGTGTTTTTTCTCTTCTTCATTCGAATTCTGCTTTGTCTCGTTTTGGGCCTAGATTACATGGTCCATTTGAGTCTTTGGGATTTTTTTTTGGTTTTCAGGGACTGTTTTGTCAATTTGAGGTTTGATTGCGTGTTGTCATTGAGTGGATTTGCTTATCTTTGCTCTCTTACTACCACATCTCAAATTTCTCTTCATTAGTTTTCATTTTTTTTAGTGCTTATTGCTATTAAACATTGAAAATATAAAAAAAAATCTCTTTTGCTTTTGATTAGTTAGTGCAAATTAAAATCTTTTCAATCTTATTAGTGATTAGTGATTTTGAGAGAAACGTTTTTGGTTTACATTAGCTGCATTAGAGACTTTGTTGGTTGTTTTATGATCATTTTGTTTGTGTGAAAAAGCTCTTAACTCTCTCATAATTAGCTTTCATCAAATAAAATGATATACTGTGGCATATAGTGTGCATTTAGGAGATTTTGAGACATCACACTCGTTAGGGCCTAAAAACTGAAACGTAATTGAAGATAAACATTAAAATTTACCCAATTTACACTAAGGCAGCATTGAAACATTAACACAACATTTAGTGGTCTAGGCTAGAGACGTGTTCCGGCGTCTTTAAACCTAGTAGCTGTCGTTCGCCTCTTGGCTTTAGACAGCACTAGTACGGACTTGTGCTCCCCGTACCATCGAGTATATAAAGGGAGACCCCACTAGGTTTCTATCCTTTATCCATAGGAAGCTGAGTCTGCCGCCCTATATCCGTGATACATCGAACACAGCATTCGGGGAGATTGCCTACATGTACGTTAAGTCCTTGGTTGATTTCTCTTTCATTTTTGAAACCAAGGTGTATATTGCAGTTCACGGTTATTTGGTACACCCTTTGCCTAGTATTCCTGAGTAGTCATTTGATCTTTTCTAACTCTTTAAATTTGAAAGGATCACCAAGCGATTGTCCTTTCACGCTTGCTTCAAAACTAAAAGAGATAGAGTCACCTTTCATCCATTTCTCGACTCTTAAAACATGAAACGGTGAAGTTTCTAAGTTTCAATGTGGTAAAATAAATAACCCGCAATCACACGCCCTGTTATATTTTTCTTGTTGGCCATTTGATTGTGTGTCTTGACTCTTTTTCAGCCCGTGTGTGTTGTGCTTGATCTTTTCTCATTGTTGTCACAGTGGCGGAACCTTCTGTTTCGTCTACTGGTAGTCCATATACAGACGATTCATCAGAGGCTTCTCAGTCCTTTGCTGAACCCCAGCAGCCCATCGTTTTCGAGTTTCCCGACGGGGGACCACTTCTGTCTGAGCAGCCCTTTGGAGGACCAGTTGAGTTCAATTGGACCTTTTCCGACCCTTGGTTTGGATTGGGAGTAGGGGAATATTTCCCTCCTCTTACATCGGGTTCGCCTTTTATAGCTGTTGTTATTCCTCCTAGTCCTTGCCGTCTGTTACAAGATCTAGCGGCAGGTTCAAATATGAGTGATTCTGCTAGCGAGGAAATCCCCATGTCTGGTAAAGATTACCAGTTGTTCCCTCGACGGTTATTTTCAGAAGGCAACCCTGAACCTTCTGTTATGTCATCACCTAGTCCCTCATTACCAGCTGACTATAGATCCTTAGGTCAGATTATTGCCGCCGCTGCCTCTGTGGGGATATCAGCTCCTTCTACGAGGCCGGTTGTTCCTTCATTGGGGATGTCTCCATGGACACCTGTTATGTCATCCCCTCAGGTTACTTCTGTACCCTCCATGCCCATTGTTTGTGTGGCTGCATCTGCACCCGCTGTTACTACCCAGTCCGTAAGGACCACATCGCTTCCCGAAGATATCTACATAGCATCTGCTATGCCGAAGAACATCTCTCCAGAGGAGTATCGATTGTCTCTCCAACAATCGAACCCCGAGGTCAGACAGTTCTCTCAAGATCCCAACCGCTCATATTTTTTGCATTATGCACAGGATGGTACACCTGTGTACGAATTTCCATATCAGTACGATGAGCATGGGAACCCCTTACGTTTACCTGCTCCTGAGGCTCAACTTCATGCTCAGGGTTTATCGTATAACCAGGCTGGACAGCCTTATAACCCGCAAGGACAACCTTTTCAAGGTCAACCTTCGGGCCAGCCTAGCTATCCTTATGACCCGCAGGGATAGCCCATACAGGACTACCTTATGGGCCAGCAAGGGTCGTTGTATGGTCCACAAGGACAGTATTACAACCCTTCTGATCAACTCATGCAGCCTCTCCCTGGAGTCCCACCTGGGCAACCTCAAGGACTCACAGGCTAACCAGGGTACCAACTGGGGCTGGTATATGGTCCTGGGGGGCAAGTCCAACCTTCTCAACCTTTGCAACTATAGTATCCTCTTGGTCCCAACGTTGCACATCAGCCAGGACCATCTTATGGTCCTGTTGCAGGTCAAACTGGTTATCAGCAACCACCTGGCTCTATTCTGCTACCAGGCCCACCGGCCCATCCGGCACAACCTGGTATCCCGCCACCAGGCCAACTGGCCAATCTAGCACAACCTGGTGTCCCTCCACCAGGCCAACCGGCCTATCCGGCACAACCTGGTGCTCCTCAACAGCGAGGTCAACCTGCACAACTGGCACAACCTGTTTATCCGGGTCAACCTATTCAACCAGGGCAGCCCACTCAGCCAAGTCAGCTTGTTCAGCCAGGCCAGCCTGCACATCCTGTCAACCCTTCCCAACAGCCGACTTATTCAATCCCGTAGCCAAATCAACCGCTTCATCCTAATTATCAGGCTCAGCAGGGTCCCACCTATCAGCAGCCCACTCGACCTCAAGGCGGTTACTATTCTCATGGTCAGTATCGACCAAATTATAGCCAGCCCCAAGGTTCTAACTATTACTCTCAACAACCCGACTACACCTATGCTTAGCATCCAAATCCACATGCTGCTCACATGGGGCCAACTTACAATCAGGGTCCATACTCTGGTTATCAAGCCCCGTACCCTAGTTACCAGCAACCGAATCAGGCTGGATATACGACCTATACCCCCTACAGTCAGAATCCTACGGGACAGAACCCCTGGGGGAAAGGATATTCTCAACTAGCGTGGAGTACAGGTACTGGTCCTTATCAAGGGCCAGGTATGCCGTCCAATCCGCCATTTCCGTTCTTGGCTACCTTCGAATTATCGAATGTTTCGAAATTAACCAATGATCCGATTCTACACAATCCTTATTGGCCTCCGGTTCCTACCAAGGTACCCGGTGATTGCCCCAAGTTTGAGGGTAAAGCTGGGGAGGACCCCCAAGCTCATGTGATGACTTACCATCTTTGGTGTTCATCCAACTCTTGGGTGGATGATTCAATTCGTCTACGCCTCTTCCAGCGCACTTTGACTGGTGCTGCCGCTAAGTGGTATATTGAATTATCCCGTGGCATCTTTCAAGATTTCAATACGTTAGCCATGGCTTTTCTAACTCACTTTCAGTTACCGGTTCGCTACGAAGCCGGGACGCACCTCCTGACTTCTTTGAAGCAGGACAAAGCCACCCACATTTCTGATCACATTCATGAGTGGCAACGTCGTCGTAGACTGATCAAGTTTCATATACCTGATCAGATACTAACTCATTGGTTCACCACCTCCTTCGTTAACAAAATCGCTCAAGGTATTGCTATGGGAGCGTGTGTGACGAAAGAACAAGCCATAGTGCATGCCCAATATCTGGATCTAGTATACTCTCAGTCCGGCACGCTTTATGATATTTTGCCTGATGCTCCATGGTCTGGAACCTCTAAAGCTCGATCTACCCTGGCGGTGGATGGTGTTATTGGTTCCGTGTCTCAAAATTCGAAGAAATCTTCGAATGGGAAGCAGAAGTCCAACTCATCCAATAATTCTGCTCCTCCCGCTCCTCCCGATTCTGGAAAAACCGCGGAGGTTAATGCCGTTCATGCCAATCCTATAGAGAAAGCCTCCAAAGGGAAAAAGAAGGGCAAAGGTAAATCCAAATCCGACGCCCCAAAGCCAGAGTCCAAACCTCGTACTGAGGACGGTTCCCAACGCAAACCGAAGTAACCCTACCTCATTTGTGAAGGAGATCATTATACAAAAGATTGTCCACGACGATCTGAAGTTAGTCAACTTCTAAAAGGCTCCAAAGGGACTCCGACAGTTCTTAAAGAACTGTTCCCGTCTCAACAGACCCAGATGGTTGAACAACCTTCACCATCTGCACCATTTGGGTCTCAGGTCTTTATGATGAATGGTGCTGCACCTATCTCTATTGCTACACGTTTCAAGGACTACAACGAATCGTGTCAGGCACCTGGGAAGGCATTTGTGGATGGCCCACCTCCCCCACTTGTCTCCGGTTCGTTGGAGATTGAGAAGCCTACTGCCGAACCTGTTGTGAGGCCACCTTCTAAAGGTGTTCTAAGAATATCTTCCTACAATCCAAATGCCCCTGCCGCTCAGCACTACAGTATTGTTGAGGATTTGGCACAGGCGCCTTCTGCCATGTCTGCATTGGAAGTTCTTCAGAGTTGCCCGTCACAACGGAAAGCTTTGTTGTCTGCAATCGGTGGGATCGATCCCACTGATTCTAATCTTCTCACCTTCGACTTAGAGAACTTTACCCCCCGACTTCCACATCAGATCGCTCTTTTTATTCATGTAGGGATCAACGGTCTTAACATCCATAGGGCCATTGTAGATGAAGGTTCTTCTACCTGTGTCATGTCATCCGCTTGCTGGAAGGCCATTGGATCTCTAGCCCTTTCATCATCTCCTAATGCCCTAGAGGCATTTGATGGTCAGGAATCGAAACCCCATGGTGTTCTCGAGAGTTTAGTGATTACCTTGCAGGGGAAGACAGTCAACGTAGAAGTGGAAGTAGTTGACACCAAGCTTAACTACAATATACTTCTCGGCCGCAGTTGGACTCACGCCATGTTATGCGTGCCATCCACCCTCTTTTGACTTATTAAGTTCCCTCACGAGGGCAAAATCGTTACTGTGGATTAGTTGTCTTTCTTCACCTCCACCTCCGAGAACAACGTTCCATACGTGGATCAGATCCCAAATCCCCCTGATAGTGTAGGACCCGGTCTCTTCAAGGACCCCGTCCTCATGGGTATTTTTCCCACACCACCACTGCACACCGCTCAAGTTAATATGATCTCTAGGTCTGACGACCCATGGCTCATCCCTACGCCTGAGCAGGTGGCTGAGTTTGGAGAATCGATGCCCTTAACTCCGGTAGAGATTAACTACTGTGAAATCGTCGCCGCATCTGATCCTCCCCCTCCTCAGCATGCTCCTTTGAGCATGGCTTTAGACATCTATTCTCAATCCCCCTGGCTCGGCGAGGCCGACTCGCCTGATCCTCTTAAAGAGATTTTCCCTTCTGATGAAGCCATTGTTGAAACAATGTCTCTTGAGGAGCTGCCTTGGAGCGATGGACATCATCGTTCCTCATTCATGCCTAGCTTGGGGGCAATGTCAGATTGTCTAGAGCGTTTTGCATCTCAGGTTCCCACTCCACCTCTCCAGATGCCCATATTGACACATGAGGTGCTTTCAGAGGGAAACCTGAGCAACATTACTCAAACCATTCCAATCGACATCTCCGTTAAACCGGGGATAGTTGAGAACATACACGTGGGAGTGACTTGTTCTCCTGATGAGATACGAGTTTATACTGATATTTTTCGAGAATTCAGAGACGTGTTCGCCTGGTCCTATGAGGAAATGCCCGGGATTGATCCCAGCATAGTAGTGCACGAGATTCCTACCTATCCCGGTGCAAAACCCGTGTGCCAATGCCTACGCCCGGTGCATCCTCGCAAAGCCGCTACCATTAAAGTAGAAGTTGAAAAACTTATGAACACGGCTTCATTTATCTGATTCCCCTCATAGAATGGGTCTCTAACATTGTCCCTGTAGATAAGAAATAGGGTACTATAAGAGTTTGTGTTGATTACCAAGATATTAATCGGGCCTATCCAAAGGACAATTACCCCACTCCTTTCATAGATCAAATCATTGACGAATGTGCTGGGAGTGAGATTTATTCCCTGATGGATGGCTTTTCCGGGTATAATCAGATAAATATTCTACTCGCTAATCAACACAAGACTACATTCATCTATCCATGGGGTACTTTCGCTTATAAAAAGCTCCCATTCAGCTTGAAAAACGCTGGAGCCACTTTCCAGCGTGCTATGTCTTACGCGTTCCATGACATACGCCATATCGTTCAGCCTTATCTGGACGATTTTCCAGCTCACTCAGCTCGGCGAGAGGACCACCCAGAACACCTCCACCGGATTTTCCTTCGCTGTCGACACTTTAATATTTGGCTCAATCCTCATAAATGCATCTTTTGTGTGGATTATGGCCGTCTTTTGGGGTTCATAGTCTCCAAGGACAGGATTCGCCTCGATCCCCTAAAGGTCGAGGCCATTGTCAATCTCCCATCACCATCTTCGTTATATCAATTGCAGAGTCTGCAGGGAAAATCTAACTTCCTACGACGCTTTATACCAAACTACGCGGAAGTGGCCAAAGGATTCACGTGTCTTTTAAAGCAGAACGTTCCCTTTCATTGGGACGACATTGCTCAACAATCCTTTGAGAAGCTTAAGACATTACTGGTTAATGCTCCGTTGCTTCGGCCTCCAAATTATCACCGTGATTTCACTCTATACTTGGTTGCCGCATTTAGCACCATAGCTATGGTTCTGGTCCAGGATGACAATGATGGCAACGAACACGTTGTTTACTATATATCGCGGAATATTCTCTACATGGAAACATGTTACGCTTATGTAGAGAAGCTAGCTTTAGCAGCTGTACAAGCTGTGCAACATTTCCGCCACTACATCCTGCTGCGTACCGTAACCGTGGTTTCGGATTGCAACCCCATGACATATATTCTTTCTCGACAATTACTGGGGGGAAAATACTCCAAATGGATTGTCATCCTTCAGGAGTTTGACCTAGAGTTCACTACTGCTAAGTCGACCAAATCACTGGTTTTCGCGGATCTTATTTTCTCCCTCCCGACAGACTCCCCCCCATCTTCTTCTGAAGAACATATTCCAGACGAAACCATCTTCCTTATCAGCACTCGTGACCCATGGTATGGCGATATTATTGTGTATCTTCAAACGTCATCCTTTCGCTCTGAGTTGACCAAAGATGCCCGACGTCGGATTCGACATTAGTCTCAACCCTACCGCATTGTAGGAGATACATTATACCGGGTTGGAGTAGATTCGGTGCTCCGTCGGTATTTGACTTTGGAAGAGGCCGAAAGAGTCTTAAATGATTGTCACAGTGGCTCTTGTGGCGGTCACATGTCTGGATATGCCACCGCCCAGAAGATTTTGCGTGCGGGTTACTTCTGGCCGTCAATCTTTAAAGACTGTATTGTTGCAGTCCGCAAATTTCACGCGTGCCAGGTTTTTCAGCGCAAGATGCGCACGCCACCCCTACCTCTGCATCCTATCATTACCGTCGGCCCTTTCGCAAAATGGGGCGTTGATTTTATGACTTGTAACCCTCATTCGGTCGGGGGGCATGCATATATAATCGTCGCTGTCGACTACTTTACTAAGTGGGCCGAAGCGATGCCTACACTAGCCGCCGATGGTAAGACAGCTGCCCAATTTATCTTCAACCATATTATTGCACGTTTCGGGGTCCCTCAAGCCATTGTTACCGATCATGGTACTCACTTTCGAGATTACATGATGGTCGAGCTGACATCAAGATTGGGCTTACGACACGATAGCTCAACGCCATATTACCCCCAGGCAAATGGCCAGGTTGAGGCTGTGAACAAGGTTTTGGTCACAATGCTTCAACGAACAGTTGGAATTCATAAGTCCAATTGGCACCTCCAATTGTTCTCAGCTCTATGGGCATACCGGACATCAGCAAAGAGTGCAACCGGATTCACACCATTCCAATTGGTGTATGGTCTGGAAGCAACTCTTCCGGTTGAGTGCGAAATTCCTTCCTTAAAGCTAGCTGTGGAACTTTTTCCCGATACTTCTCCTGAAGAAGAGTGTCTCTTGTATTTGGAACGGTTGGATGAAACCTGCCGCTTGGCTGCTTTAGTCCTTGAAGCACAGAAAAAGCGGGTCAAAGCACACTTTGATCAATCAGTCTCTCCACGTTCCTTTGTCGAAGGGGACCTTGTCCTCCTATACGACCAAGTGCACGACAAACTCGGGGCAGGAAAGCTCCAACCCATGTGGCATGGGCCCTATATAGTAAAATGAGTATTGAAAAATGGGGCTTATGAGCTCATTGATTATGAAGGAGTTCCGTTGGCGCAGCCTAGGAATGGGCTGTACCTTAAGAAATACTACGCTTGAAGTTATTTTTGGTGTGGTGTGTGTACATAGGTGTGTATATTCATTTGTGTGCATGTGTGGTGTGGTGTGCGATGTAAGCGTCTTTCTGCTGATTGGGTCTTCCTGATTGTGCAGATGTCCATTACTATGTTTGTGGGTTTCACGGATGGTGCCTCCCGCAGTACCAGGAATCTGTCTTCGGCAGCCTGGGTAATCTATGATCCTGCTGGTGAGTTGGTTAACCTGCAAGGTGTATGTCTGGGTCCTACTACAAATAATATCGCGGAATATAGTGTTGTATTGGAATTATTAACCGAGGCTGTGGACCTCGGCATTCGTGAATTACTTGTGTATCTAGACTCACAACTTGTAGTATTACAACTTAACGGGCATTATTCAGTAAGAAATCCATCCATTTTACGTCTGTATTTGCGTATTCGTCTGCTGGAAAGAAATTTTGACTATATTACATATCAGCACATACCCAGACATATGAATACATTAACAGATGCAGTAGCTAATTTGGTTTTAGATAGACATTTGCGCAATTTATAAAACATCATCACATGTGAGAAGATCCATCTAGAAATAGGTATGTATATATATATATATGTGTTGAAATGTTTACATAGTGTGCATCACATAAAATCAAAATATACATGTTCGTCTTAATACATCCGGAGATGACATGTCTCTCAAAAAATATGCATGAAAGAAGCCCTAGGTGTCTAATCCGCATGGTGCTCGTGGTAACATGCTACCGCGCGCACTAAGCATCTCAGTAGTCGGTAGAGGCGACTGGGCACCCCCACAGTGTGTCGCTGGTATGCTAGCGAAACATCTGCTAGCCGTGCATAGTCCGGGATCCCCCGGGCAATGCCTTCCAGGTTCTGAATCAGTTCACCTCCCTCGCCACCCTCATCTTGAGGGTCATGATCAGCATGGGTTCTCCGCGCAATGGGAAACATGCCCATGGGTCTCTCTGGGCCGACATCTACATACACATAACAACTGTTATTAGAACGAACATGTATTACCAAAAAAAATCATAAAACATAAAAATAAAAAAGAAAGGTCATACCCAACTCTTCGTCCCAGTCATCCCCCTCCGGGAGCGGAAGGTCTGGGTCTCCGGTGAAATTGGTCCCAGCATAGGGCCAATCCTCGACCACGATCAGCTGCCGCCGTAACCATCCAAAAAACTCCGGCCTCCAGGACATCTGTTGGCCTCCTCCTGATTTGGGCATAAGTGCTACCCAGCGAGCCATCCTTGGCTCTCTTGGTATCGGCTCAGCAACTATGGCTCCTTGGCCCTGGAAGATTGGTAATCATTCTAGGATGAACGATACCAAAATGGAACCGTAGCCAAACTGTTTCAGCTTGGCTTTCTTGCACTTTGTAAGCTGCCTCTTGATGTTGGTTGTCACCGTTGTAGCCCAATCAAATAGTGTAGGATTCATACACTCAGAGGCTAATAGGAGTTGGGCCTTGGTGGCCTCGTGTGGAGCTTGCGATCCCGCAGCTCATGTGATCGTGTGTAGCACTACTCTCAGTGCTAGATCCTCGATAGTGTGGATATCCACCTTCCCGCTTCCTAATCCGGTCCGTGCCCTTGGGCACACCCTCGCCATTACCTGCTCCATGTTTTCACCAGATGGTCTGCTGCCTATCAAGATGGGCACTGGACCTCTGCGTGACAGTCCGGTTATGAAGTATACATCATAAACCTCCAGTTCTAGCACTTGGTCCCGAAGTTTGAACACTCCTTCATTTTCGTCCCAAATACTCACCAAGTACTATAGGAGCTCAGGTTGAGCTCGTAAGCAGGGTGTCAGGAAGAACTTCTTGAGTCCACAGTTCTTAAGTGCATTCATACAGGCCTCATTCTCCATGGCCAGTTCATCCTCTTCCCCATGCTCCCTTTCCTTCCATTCGATAACCATTGTGTTTGGTTGCCTGCATCAACATGATCAAAAACCCTTGATTAGACCTCTGTTACATGGAAAAATCCATTGAATCGTTCTCTGTTTGGAAATTTAAAACGGAAAACCGCATTGCACCATTGGCGCGACTGTTTTCTTAACAGTCGTGCTAGTTGGCGCGACCCCTTTGTATGCAAAAGGCCATTGGCGCGGGTCCATGTCCGATACCCGAGCCAATGGGCGGAGCCCTAAAATTTTAAAAATCTTCCACAGAAGCCCAATCCGCAATGGAAATCTCTATAAAATGGATCAAAATGGAGTTCAGGGAAGCGCCTCTTACCTCGAACAAACGAGGATCTGAATGGTAGCCCGGGTCAGTCGCAGTCGCCGTCAGAAGTTTGCACACCAAATGGACCACTGTTGCTCTCCAATGAGGTAAATAGTAAAAGTAATTTTGTTTTTACCATTTGAGACTTATTAATAACTTTTTGAAATCTAAATAGGTTTTAAAAGTCATTTTTTATTAATATTTTAATATATTTTGTCGAAAATGGGTTTTGCACTTGCCTTTCTGTGCAGCAACAGGTCTTTATGCGGCTTAAACAGTGACACGAGTTGTATTTTATACTTTTTCGGACTCTGTAAATACACGAAAAAGTCATTTTGGAGTCATCTTTCAGCGTTTTTCTGACTCTCTAAACATGAAAAGATTGTCGAGGCCCTTGTCGTTTCGATCTCGTTAAAGTGGACACGAAACGACATCTACCCAGTATACGTTTACCCCTTTTTCAGGCTGAGATAGATTATTTACGAAAAAGGAATACCCTAGCCTATCGCGACTAGGAGGTTTTCTCAGACAAAGTTTTCTACCTTTTCGGATCTGAGGAACTATTTACGAAAAGGGACCTTTGGAGTTTACTTTTCCGCTGTCTTTTCAAACTCTCTCAATATGAAAAGACGTCGAGTTCTTCCTTTGTCAGACTCGTTAAACCCTGATGACATCGGATTCAGTGGTAATGACGTTATTCGAGTCGCTCCTTCCTAGGGCTCGTTAAATGTACTAGGATGGATTCGTCCGAAGGACGAACTTATATTACAAGCATATGCTATCCCCTTCAAGCTTGTTATCAAAATAATTGGGGTACTCACCAGAAATGGTGGGGGAAAATGGAACCAGAATCATTGTTGTGTTGGCAGTATGTCGCTCTTGAACATGGCACTTGTCTGTATTCGTGTCAGGTTGGGGATATCTCATCTCGTTTTCCACTTGCCTCCGTGGGTTTGGGTAATCCTTTTTACCTCTCATCTGCTCTTTGCCTCGTCACCATGACCTCTGATCCGTTGATGTCAAATACTGCCAAGCTCACTGTTGTGACGTTTATATGTTCAAGAGAAGTTGACCTCTGCAAGTATCAACCTTCCTATGATTCTCATCTGATCGTGATTCACAAAAAAAATTATGTTCTTTTGTCTAACACCGATGATGTGGGAAACACTATGGCCCACCTTCGATCAAGGTCACTTCCTGTCGACTTCAGCTCATTATCCAGGAAGCTGATCTAGAGACTCCCTTCTGGTACCTTGGAGCCTGCATGCCTCAATGGCAGGTTCTTCGCATTCGACGTGAGGTTTTCGTCATTGACCTTCGATCGAGTGATTTTGCGGGTGTTCTATGTCAGCTCATTTTTCACATGCCGTAGATTGTACCTGTAGTACCTTGAGGACCATTGGCATTAATGGTGGTACCTCTCATGTCTGTTAACAGCTTTCATCATTGGCTGGTAATCAGGCGATGTTCTCGCATGTTCGACTTCAGCTCACATATTCGCATGTTTGAACTTGTACTTTGTTCGGGTCGAGATGGAGCGCAAGACCCTGGATTCCTGTCTGTTATGATCCAGGTTGCGATTTTGTGGATTATCATGATTATTTACATGACTCACTGATTGGATGGCTACGACCATACCTGAGTCTATTTACCGATCCTCACTGGATGGCTGCGTCCATGCCTCGGATCTGGATTATTACATACTCTGTTATGGATGGCTGCGCCCATACCATGTATATATCATGTATTTTAGATATCAGTTGTACTTCTCAATGCAGGTTTCCCGACGGCGGTGTTTTCAGTTGGACACGTTCTCGTAAAGCATTTCACCCCTCTCTCTCTCGGGCCTCATGCTTTAGGGGGCATCTGTTACACAGCAATTTTTCACCGTCCCTGCAATTCCCTATCCCGCACAATTGGAGGGCTCATTCCGTGACCTGTGATCAATGACATAACTTGAAAACACTTTCATGGCATTCCCCTAAACATGTGCTTTCATTGCCCTGAAGACAACTCCTTGTGAAAAACCATAAAAACATCTCTTTTTGCATTAGCGCGGGTACCCAGTTCAGCCCTCGCGCCAAGGGGGAAAATCCTCCAAAGAGAGCGCGCCAATTGGCGCTCTGTCTTAGAGTCACACCCGTGCCAGCCATTTTAAGGAGTGTTTTTTAAAAATAAATGGCAGAAGTTTCATCCTAACTTATCCATAAACTGGTATCTAATTCGAGTTGGGAGGTTTGGCTCCGGATCTCCATGTAGAGGAAGTGTTTTTCCACCTCTCATGGAAGCTTCCTTGAGGATAGGGCCAATCCCATGATTATAGGGATCCCAACTCCCCTTCCTCCATCTATAAAAGCTTGCTCGTCTCCTTTGCAAGCTAGTCTCCAAGTTCCCAAGAGCCATCAGAGCCTTATGCTGCAAGAGCCTTGATTCATTCCCTTAAGGCCAAATCCAAGCAAGGAGATCATTTTCGAGACATCCGAAGAGAGAATTTTGTCCCATCCCCGACAGGCTTCTTCGAGACGTGTTCCGCTGGCGACCCTCCGAAGGAGAATTCAATGTTAGAGCTATGGTTGTATTCTTCTTTGATTGATTAATGATCGGGGACTATTGGTTATGGTTCCACTCTTGTTGTTGATTATGATGTTGAGTTATGTCTTCTCTGACTGACATATAGTTGCATATACTGGATTTTACGCTTGCGTTTGTTTTGTTTATGGCGTGTGCAGGTGTCCGATCACGGAGATCGTGAGGATTGTGATCTGTCGGAGCTAAGGAACAGGAGCGCTACTTTCTCTACAAGTGACAGCGTTGGATTCCAGGTAAGCCTTCATCGCTAGTTGGTTTATTTGCAATTAGGAACCTGCACTATAGCGTGAACGATTGTTGCTAGACCTGGTCTGGGCTAGTAGGGATCGCCTATGTCCGTAGAGGGGACTTACCTCCACAACAGTTGGGATGATTTTCTACCACAGGGTCCTTTTCAATGACATTGTTGGGAGCATTGGGGGCATTGACATCCTCATCTGATGAACTTCTCTACAACTGGGCCCCCCTTATCCCTCGCCTCCTATTCCTTATTCGATCTGCAATAGAAACTCTTGACATGCTCCAAAAACCTGCATATTTACCACAAAATTCTTATTTAAAATTGTATTTGAGTACAACATGAGTAAGAAATTTGATAAGTATTACAACACAACTGCATAGAGTAAAATATATTTATGTATGAATTCCAATATTGGCATGAGATTCAATAAGTAATACCTATTGACTGCTAACAACATGAAATGTTTTGTTGTTTTTTGTGAATTAATTGACATTGAAGTGGAACAGACCTGGTTTACCTAAACAGTTGAATTTGGATTACATTGTTACTTTGAATTATTGAATGATTTTCATTATATTGTATTTCAACTATGTATGACTTGTAATATCAGCATGAGAAAGATAAATAATACCTATTGACTGTTAACAATAGGGCTGTAAGCTAACATGGTTGTAAGCTACATGGTTGTTAAGTGCAAGGATGTAAGCTACATGGCTGTAAGCAATATGGCTGTAAGCAACATGGTTGTAAGCTAACATGGTTTTAAGCTACATGGCTGTAAGAAACATGGTTGTAAGCTAACATGGACGTAAGAAACATGGTTGTAAATTAACATGGCATCTTCTATTTTTAACATGGCAGTAAGAAACATGTTTTTTGTACTGGTGTAGAGGTATTGACTAATAGGGCATTGATAGTTTCTTGTTAAGTGTATGAAAGTTTGAAGATGAATTCCTTTCATGTCGAAGTAGTCCCAAGAAAATTCACAATAATGTTTTTGAATAATTTCTACCACCTGTTGTTGTTGTTTTGTACTTAAGTATGTACCTATGTATAGTATTTTTCCATGGCTAATTTCAACAGGTTTAGCACACAATTCCTTGTTTCCACCTATGGTTGGAAATTCTCTATTAACTGTTGGTGCTACTGCTTAACCTCTTGGTGTTGTAACCACTGCTCTTGCCTTTGCTATTTTTTTAGGTTTTTAACATGGCTGTAAGAAACATACTTTTTGGCTTCATTAAGACAAGTTTGGTGACTTCGTTAAATTCCATCTTTTGGGGGAAAGGGTTGAATAGAGGTATTGACTTGGAAAGAAAAACTAACTAGATAGAACATTAGATAGGACATTCATAGTTTCTTGTTAAGTGTATGCAAGTTTCAAGATGAATTCCTTTGATGTCAAAGCAGTCCCAAGAAAATTCACCATAGTGTTTTTGAATAATTTCTACCACCTGTTGTTGTTGTTTTGTATTAATTATGTACCTATTTAGATTATTTTTCTAGGGCTAATTTCAACAAGTTTAGTGCTCAGTTCCTTGTTTCCAACTATGGCTAGAAATTCTCTATCGATTGTTGGTGATGTTGCTTAAAATCTTGGTGCTAGAACCACTGCTCTTGCCTTTGCTATTTGTTTAGGTTGTTAACATGGATGTAAGAAACATACTTTTTGGCTTCATTAAGACAAGCTTGGTGACTTCATTAAATTCCATCTATTGGGGGCAAGGGTTGAATAGAGCTATTGACCTGGCAAGAAAAACTAACTAGATAGGACATTCGACAGGACATTCATAGTTTCTTGTTAAGTGTATGCAAGTTTCAAGATGAATTCCTTTTATGTCAAAGCAGTCCCAAGTAAATTTACCATATTTTTTTTGAATAATTTCTACCACCTGTTGTTGTTGTTTTGTACGTAAGTATGTACCTATGTAGAGTATTTTTCTAGGGCTAATTTCAACCAATTTAGCGCACAGTTCCTTGTTTCCACCTATGGTTGGAAAATTCCTATTGACTGTTGGTGTTGCTGATTAAACTCTTAGTGTTGGAACTACTTCTCTTGCCTTGCTATTTGTTTAGGTTTTTAACATGGCTGTAAGAAACATACCTTTTGGCTTCATTAAGACAAGTTTGGTGACTTCATTAAATTCCATCTATTGGGGGCACGGGTTGAATAGAGGTATTGAATTGGCAAGAAAAAATAACTAGATAGGACATTCGATAGGACATTCATAGTTTTTGGTTAAGTTCATATTGAAACATTTTGTAATGGTGTAGAGGTATTGACTAACAGGACATTCATAGTTTCTGGTTAAGTGTATGCAAGTTTTAAGATGAATTCCTTTCATGTCAAAGAAGTCCCAAGCAAATTCACCATATTTTTTTTGAATAATTTCTACCACCTTTTGTTTTTGTTCTATACGTAAGTATGTACCTATGTAGAGTATGTTTCAAGGGTTAGTTTCAACAAGTTTAGCGCACAGTTGCTTGTTTTCACCTATGGCTATAAATTCCTTATTTACTATCGGTGTTGCTGCTTAAACTCTTGGTGCTAAAACCACTTCTCTTGCCTTTTCTATTGGTTTAGGTTATGCTAATGAAAGGTAGAGCTATGTATGGTAGCTATGGCTTCCAATGATCTGCTATCAAATTCCCTTATGGAAATGAACATTGCCTATGTTTGGCTATATGGCTGGTTGGCAAAGTCCACCTCCTGTCAATGATACTAGCTATTGGCCTTAGCCTTAGTCCACGTCAATAATCTCTAGATACACTTTGGACATGGAATTATCTACCTAGTGCATATATTCTCAGCAAATATGTGTTAATGTTTCCTCTTTTCTTAGAACAAAATAGATGCAAAAATTTATTCTATTTGGCTAAGCCTGTGATCAAACTAGTGTAGTTCAACTTGTTGCTCTTAGCTTGAGCTAAGCAGTAGTTCAGAAGTAGTAGTTAAGAAGGAAGTTGTAGTGAAACTTCCATGAGACTTCTAATTAGTTGTATTTCCACTCTTGCAATCTCTCTAACTCCTATGTAGTTAGTAGCTTTCTATTCTTATAACAATGACTATGCTTTAATTAAAAAGCTCTCTCTATTTGAATTTACGAACTAAAGGCAGACCTGAGAATGGAATAACTCTAGTCTTAGTCTCATGCCTTAAGGCAAGTCACTTTTGTCTTATATTTCAAGCTTTAGTTCATAAAGAACTACGACAACAATAAGTAATATTAGCTTCCGAGTAGAACTACTAGCTTTAGTCTGTAACTTAGAATATTAAACTCTTAGCACTAAGAACTACTAGTTAGTAAAGGGTGTATAATGGGTCTCTCCATAATAGTGAGACCTTATAAGGATGTTACTTAGCCAATCTAAGCTAATGAACAGAGTAGTAAGCTTTCTGGGTCGTGTATTAGTAAGCTAGTTTGAATACTCATAGCTTCTTTAATCTACGTGATTTTATTATAAACATAACTCTCATTACTTATAATATTAACATGGTTTCTCAACTAAAATAATGATAAAGTACTAAATATAATAAAATTATTCAACGACAACCAAAAACATGTATGTCTCCAACAACGCTCTAGCAACCGATGAAGAGAATGAATGTAACACTGTGCACACACTCTGTCTGGAATGTAACACTGGGCACACTCTATCTGGATGAAGAGAATGAATGTAACTCTATGCACACACTCTCTCTGGAATGTAACACTGAGCACACTCTGTCTGTATGTATGGAAAATTGTTTGAAAATAATTGTATGTATGCAAAATGAATGGAACACTGTCTAAAAACGATTGTATATTTGTAAAATCAATGGAACACTGTCTGAAAACTCTGATTGTATTTGAACACTCTAAATTTATGTCAGCAGCAGCTTCAAAGTATAATGGATGCTTCAAATGCAGTAAGGTTTTATGTTTTATAGTTTTATGATCTAGAATTTAATTGGTAGGGAAGATTGGCATGAATTGCCATCTCTCAAATTCAATTCTGTGTTATGGATTGATTTGTACATGATCCAATGGATGATAAGATTCCATGGTTGATCCTTGTGCTTTCCTTAATTTAATTCCTGAATTGAAATGCTTTCTTGAATTTAATTCCTTAATTGAAATTCTTTCCCGAATTTAATTCCTTAATTGAAATGGTTGTTGTGTTTAATTATTGAATTGAAAGGTTGGGTGAAATATTTCCTAAATTGAATGGTGTCATTTAATGTCTTCAATAGGCTGAATGGTTAAATAGATATTTCACCTATTTTTGTGCAGGCGTTACCCAGCAATGGGATGCATTGCCCCAATGAAAAATCAGTGGGTGATTGTTTGATGGGATAGCTGTACTTTTGGATGGAAAGCATTGTAATTTTTTGTAGTGAATTTTGACTTAGATGGTAATTCAAAATTGGAGGTACTTGAGACAATAGGTCTTGTCAACTTGTGATGTTAAGACTTTGTGTATGATAGTTGTTGGTCCAATAAAAATTGGGCCCATTTTGAACATATTTATATAACTTATATAACTTAATATAAAGTATTTATGTTCATATTTTAGTGAGTTTATGATTTTTGTTTGATGGATGTGTGGGACCAGTACTATAACTACTACTGGTCCTGGCACAACAATAGAAACCTCACCAAGGAGATATGCCAAATATACAATTAAAAAAGTAGTTTTTTTCGTTTCCGTCCAAAATATTTACATGTACCTCTTTTTAAATTTAAAGGATTTTGATTGGTTTACATATTATGACATAGAAATTATGTGAAAATTTCATGGGCACTTTTAGGCTAAAATTTCCTCTAATGAGAATAGAGCATCATAAATTTTAATTTAGTTATCAATAATTATTATGTGGATGGTAGGGATTTATCATGTTAGTATTTAAAGATAAATTTGTTAGTGGGTTTAGCTTAATAATAAATAGAGATTGAAGAGAATGTGAGAGATAACATGTAAAAATGAAAAATAAAGAAAGGGAAAAAGTGAAACACAGGTGGAAAGAAAAAATGTTAGGGTTTAGAATTCCAGTTTTATTTGAAAATTTGGAAGAATTATTAACGTTGATGAAAAAATATTATATATTTTAATCAATGTGAGACTTCTCAAAAGTATGCATAGTGGGTACTCGTTGGATGCGGAATTTAATTTCACAGCCAACGAGTGTCTACACTTGAAATTTGAGTAAACCTATATGGATATATGCCAAAAATACAATTAAAAAAAGTAGTTTTTTTTCTTTTCCCTCCCGAATATTTACATGTACCTCTTTTTAAATTTAAAGTATTTTGATTGGTTTACATATTATGACAGAAATTACGTGAAAATTTCATGGGCACTTTTAGGCTAAAAATTCCTCTAATGAGAATAGAGCATCATAAATTTTAATTTAGTTTTCAATAATTATTATGTGGATGGTAGGGATTTATTACGTTAGTATTTAAAGATGAAGTTGTTAGTGTTGTTAGTGTTGTTAGCTTAATAATAAATAGAGATTGAAGAGAATGTGAGAGATAACATGTAAAAATGAAAAATAAAGAAAGGGAAAAAGTGAAAAATAGGTGGAAAGAAAAAATGTTAGGGTTTAGAATTCCAATTTTATTTGAAAATTTCAAAGAATTATTAAATTTGATGAAAGTATATTGTATAATAATTTATTTTATTAAAAATTAAATATTTTTTTACTCAATATATAGCAGACTATTATTTATTTTAGATAAATCCTTCAGAGATATATGATAGAGCTTGAAAAGGATGTGGGCGATAGTATGTAAGAATATGAAATAAGGAAGAGGAAAAGGTAAGCATGCCACATAACCATAACTCATTTCATGTGATACTTGTTTATACATTTTTTAATTAATCAATTTAATTAAAAGGTCTAAAATGGAATAATCACTTTCGAGATAAATTTTATCCTTTAATATGTGATTATTGTTAAGAATATTCTATGGAAGTATCATGCATCTCATAATTATGTGGATAGCCATGTCCATTTTGGAATAAGGTTTCCAAAATTTTAATTTAATTGTCAATAATTAATAGCATCATCATCATCATCATCATTAATGATAAAAAGAAATTAATATATTAGTTAAACATATATAAATTTAAAAAACAAGATTATTAAACATGGAGATTCACCCCCCCCCCCTTTATCATGAATATTTTTAATTTGTAAATAGGCTTTGTTACATTACCATGGGCCAATACCATGGTTTATCCACATGCCAAAAAGTCATAACTCATTTCATATCAAACTTGTTCATATGATTTGTTTTAATTAAAAATATAATTAAAAAGGACAAAAAGAGCATAGCTACTTTGAATATATTTCTCAACGTTTGATTTGTGGACACTACTAAGAATATTGTAAAATATTTCATGGAGGTGAATCCCCACCCTTCACTTAATAATTATTGATAATTAAATTAAAATTCTAGAAACTCATCTTAAACTCTCCTATAAAAGAGGATATCTTTTCTTTAGAAGACATGGAGCTCGGGATTAAGAAACTCGCTAATGGGAAAGCTAAGGATATTGAAAGTTAGCAAGCTGAAATCTTCCAAAAGGGAAGGTGTATCCTCATCCCTCATGTTCACAAACTTCTTAATTTGGCGGTAAAGCACGACTTCCCTAAGATTTGGACACAAAGCCTTATTGTGTCTATTTTTAAAACTGAGGAAAAAAACATTCCTTCTAACTATAAGACCATTATGAGTAACCACATTTTAGTCAAACTATATGGGCTCATTTTGGAAAAGAAGATCAACCTCTAGCTTGAAAGCCATAATAAAAGAGCTAAAGGGAAAGCTAGTTTTAGGAGACATCACTCGATAATTGACCACCTTGTCACTCTTAGGATCATTGCTAAGGGATGTCGCAATAGTAAAAATGATCTCTTCAATTGTTTAGTTAACATTATAAAAGCTCTCGACATTCTTCCTCGAGGCAAGCTGTGAAAAAAACTTGAAGAGATAATGTTCCTCCTGAGTTGAGGATTGTTGTGATTCGACTTTAATAGAATGTTGTTGCAAAGCTTAAGACCAACGAGCGGTGGTCTGAAGAAATTAAATGTAAAATCATGGTTAAAAAAGGGTTTCCCCTATCCCCTTCCCTTTTGACATTTACATCGATAAGCTAGAAGTGTGTTTGCAAACTGTGGCCCCAAGCTCACAGGTATAGTAATTATTTTTCTCCTTTATGCTGATGATGTCATTCTTCTTTCCAAGAGGAACGATGACCACGAAAAAAAACTTAAGACCCTCCATGAATTCTGCTCCAAGATGGGTATGCTGGTTAATACAGACAAGATTAAATTCATGATAATTAAATCCAAAAAGATCAACCATGGTAATATTGCCTATGATAATAATTACCTGGAGAATGTTCTTCATACAAATATTTAGGTATTGACATTCAACTCAACTAGAATTATAGCATTGAGAAAATGATTATTGGAGGATGGAAATCTTACTATGAGCTCGAAAACAATTGTAAGTTAGTTGATATTTGGATTTGGAGTAAAAAAAGGTTTCTTTTTTATACTCTCGTTACCCCTATTATTTTATATAGTTTTAAGGTTTGGGGTTGCAGTATATCTTGAGAGTCGCGAAGGAATATCAAAATCATTCAAAAGCAATATATAACCTACAACCTTAGATTAAAGGAAATATTCCCTATCCTATCCTCTTGATCAAAGCTAGGCTTCCCCACATTTAAAGCATGACTATGTTTATGTATTTGATGTATAAGAAGAAGCTCTACAACATGGAAACTAAGAGGCCTCCCAAAATTGCTTCTAACTCTATCCACAACCCCCACCTTTGCCTCAAGCATGGATGGCATAAGGATTTCCAATATTGACTTGATCAATGGGGGATAGAGGAAGAGATAATCCCGGGGAAAAAGGATAGTATAAAAAATACTATTACCTCCAAATTTAAGGATAAATTGTGGGATGATATGGAGCTATTGGGAAAAAGGAAGCTAAAGTATTATAATGACATGATCAACCCCACCAATGGTAACAAAAAGTATCTATCCATCTTGAATAGTACTAAGAAGAAAATGAAAATTGCAACGATAAGAACTAACTCTCATGAGCTTCAAAGTGAAACTAGGAGGTGGTCTATTCCTAAAACACCTTGGGACGAAATAATCTATCACCTTTGCAATAATAAGAGGGTGGAAGATGAAAAACACTTTCTCTTAGATTTCCTGGCTCTTACTCACATCCATTCTCATTTCCAAAATATTTGCTACACTTCTAACCTTCTTAACTTGTTAGGTCAACAAAACTATATTGATCTTGGGGTGCTTCTTTCCCTTCTCTTTGATCATAGAACTAAAATTTTAAAGAGTCGCAATTAATCTCTTACTTTCTTAAGGTTTGATAGACCGTATTGGTATTAGTGGACGTTAATCATCATCATCATCATCATAATTAGGTGGATGATAGAGATTTGGCATCCATAGAATATGCGAGAATATTCAAAGTACTGGTCATAGATGAAAGGTTGATATTTATTTCCAAATTAGTTATGATTTTTTCCCCTTTTAAATAAGTTGATTAACAAAAAAAAGTGTCGTATAAATATGAGTTTTTTTTTCTAAGTAAGATTAATTCTATTATATAGTACAAAAGGATTTACAATTGACACTTTCTCATTGGAATTGCTTATGCTAGCCAATTCCAACCAAGCCAATGTTTAAAAAAACAAAATAGGGACTGCCTTGGGTGGGGAAACCAGTCCAGAAGTTGCTGCCCCTAATGGGGAAACCAGCATGAGCCATCATTGTCCAAAAATTGGTGAGACTGTGCGTAAAAAAGTAAAACATAAAAATAGTGGTGTAAAAACTTGCAGAAGTAGGAGACATCGAATTTCTAAAACTTTTGTGGCTGGTCATGCTTCAGACATCAGGAGGTGGCTCTTCAACAATGAAGTGGCCATAATCCTCAGAGCAGTCCTCTGCCTTCTTCTACTACTGAGTTTTCAGCTCTGGCGTAGAGGTAGAGCGTGCACCTGCAACCTCATTATTGTCTTCTTCTATCGATCTCTCCTCACTATCGCTGCCTAAGGAGTACATTACAGATTTTGTCGGAAGGGCTGCCGATTTTCAGGAGTTCTGGTGGTAGGACTAGGAAATGGTGGACTTTCACAGGCGTTTCCGAGAATCAGAACCAACTGAGCTAGACGGGACTTCCGAAAGACACAGAGAGATAGTGGCTAAGACACATTGTTGGTCCTCGTCTTAAGTGGAATCCAAATTGAGCGTGAGTTTAGTAGTTCAGCCCTCACAGAGGGGAGAATGACAGTCATCGCGGAGGGAGATGGGTGGATGGGAGGATTTGCCTCGACCTCGGCCCCTGCGACAACACATCCTATGGCATCGAGGCATGGCGTCGCATGAGAGCTCAGGTGAGGTGAGGAAGGAGACAAGATTGCGGGATGAGAATTGGCAAGAGACCTCAAGCTGTAAAGGAGGTGAGGAATGTGGGTTGAAGCTCTACGTGCAGAGCCCAAAAATATAGACAAAAAGGCGACGAAAGGGGGGAGAAGGAATATTATGGCAGGGATCCATGAAATAATGCGAAGTGAAATGGGAAGGACAGGAATTAAAGCCGAGAGAAGGTGGGTGGTAGCATGTGCTGGTGAGGTAGCTGCTGAATTTAATGGCAAGCACTTGGGCCATGCGCAGCCATGTGGTTGTGCCATGTGCCACGTGGAAGGATGCCACGTCTCCCTATGAAGCACCCACATATGGGAGTTGTATAAATATGAGTTATGGTTGTTAGGACATATGTATTAATAATCCATGCTAATGGGCCATGACAAATTGTGAGAAAACTATCTATAAGTTAAGAAATATTATCTATAAGAAAAGAATTTCAAAGGTTAAGAATCTTATTAGATTTTTTTTTAATATATATATATATATATATATATATATATATATCATATACTAAACTTTTTATCATTATTAATCATAATAATAATTTAAAACAAACTTCTAATTTAGGTTTATTTTTTATTCATTTTTTTAATTTTACTAATATGAGATGTATTATAAACAATGTTCTTTTAATTAATAGTTTTTTTGAATTCAATCTCTTGTAATCCATAGTAAATTTTTAGAGTTAATTAATTTATATTGATTAAGAGTTAATGATATTGATTTAATTTAGTTAATTAGTATAATTAATATCTTGAAATTCACAACCAATAGCATTAGAGATAAATGCTAATAAAAAAATTGCAAAAATTAGAAAAATAGTTTATAAAGTTCCACTTTGTTAAATTGAAAATTATTTAACATGTTTAACCAAATTAATAAGTTTATGATACAATGGTAGATTTTTTTGTGTTACTTTCTATGAAGATTGTTAGCAAAGTTTATTTTGTTTTCCTCAACACATTACTTGCCATGTTTATGAAGTTTTATCCACTTATATTGTCCTTTTCGTAATCTTTTTGTGCTTCTTTCTATTAAGATTATTAGCAAATTTTATTTTTTTCTCAACACATTACTTTGAAGGATCAGGCTTCTTGGACAAAGGGGTGACCAAAAAGCATATTATCATCAACAAATTGCTGGTTGGAGATGGGAGGACAACGATGAATGATCAGACCTTTGAGAGAGTTGGAGTTAATAGCGTGATGGATAAGCCTTCCCAGTCCTTCAGCCATAAGTATAAAGATGAAGGGGGAAAGGGGGTCACCTTGACAAATACCTCCTGAAGGTGATAAAGGGGTGGAGGGAGAGCCATTGAGCAGAATAGAGAAGAGGGGGGAAGAGATCAAGCTCATGATCCATTGAACCCAAGTGGGGCTGAAACCAAATGCCAATAACATTTGATGGATGTAATTCCAACTGAGTTTGTCAAAGGCTTTTGAGAGATCAATTTTGAGAAGCATACTTGGTATTTTTTCAGTCTTCAATAAGTGAGTGGCCTCATGCGTGAGGACAATACCATCCAAGATTTGTTGCCCTTCTACATAACCAGTTTTCTCCGGGGAGACTAGCAACGGAAGCAGGGGTTTGAGCATGTTGGCCATCACTTTGGAGATGAGTTTGTATATGAAATTGCATAACACAATCAATCTGTACTTGTTGGGAGTGACACCTTACTCTTCCTTGGGAATTAGGGTGAGAAAGGTGACGTTGAGAGCAGGGTGAATCTATTGCATGCTCTGAGATTCCTCCACCAGTTTTCAGGCTTCCTTCTTAATGTCCTCCCAGAAAAAGTGGAAGAAATTGGTGGTGAAACCATCTGGGCTAGGTGCTTTCCCATCATTTAGTTGTGAAATTTCTTGATCAACCTCCTGCATCTGGACCGGTCTCAAAAGAATTTGATTGTGTTCGTCCATGATTAGAGTGGGAATGTACTGAGTGATGTTGTTGATTGCAGGTTGCCGATCTGTGATAGGCTCTATGAGTATGTCCTTGAAGTAGTTTAGGATTTCTTGCTCTATGTCAGCATGGGCATCAAGGTTGACTCCCTGTTAATTTTTGAGGACTGATATGTGATTGATCATTCTTCTTTGAATGGTGGAGTGGTGAAAGAACTTGGTGCTTTTCTCCCCTTCTTTGAGCCATCGAATTTTGGATTTTTGCTTCCAGAAAATCTCTTCCTGCAATCTTCGGTCTTCTAGATGGCTCATGAGATATTGTTCTTGGTGAGCACGTTCCTCTGTGTGCCCTTCTCTAATGATTTCTTTCTGAAGGTTAGCCATTTGAATTTCCAAATCCCATTCGCTTTCGAAAATATTTCCAAAAGAAGTTTGGTTTCAATGCTTTAGGCGAGTTTTCAAAATCTTCAAATTTTGCTGGAATTGGTACATTTTGGAGCCTTCCGAAGGAGTGATGCTACGCCACCAATTGTTTACCATTTCTTTAAAGTTGGGATGAGAGAGCCCTAATTTCTCAAAACAAAAATGCTTGTTGCTGGTGGTACCTAGACGCGTCCACTACAGTTGAATGGGCCAGTGGTTAGAGCCTAAAGCAGGAAGAATTGTGGAGAAGATGTCACCCCCTAAATGAATAGAGGCTTCTGAGATTAGGAATCAGTCCAATCATGAAGCAATTTGTTGTGTTCCACCCCTCCAATTTTTCCAGGTGTGGAGCCCATTGGATGTCGGCAAGTCGATTAGCTAATTTTGGAGAATGAATTCCTTAAATCTGTGGTTGTCAGCTTCCAATTTGAGATGACCTCCTCTTTTTTCATTGAGATTAGTGATCATGCTAAAATTTCCTCCGAGGATCTAGAGGGGATGGGCTCTCTGGGAATTGAGGAACTCAATGGAGTCCAAGAGGTCAATTTTCAAGGTAGTGGATTGGGGAAAATATACGTTGGTGAGATGGCCATGGATTTTGGTACTGATCAGGTGAAAGGAGGCCTGAATGAAGTTGTGGGAGGCATGAATATTAGTCAGGGAGAGGATGAGGGGGTTCCAAGCAATGAATAGTCCTCCAGAGGCTCCCATAGCATCTATTGCAACGCTGTTACAACTAGGCCATAACCTGGATAAGATCAAGTGCAAGGTGGTACTAGTACATTTAGTTCCTTGCATGAAGAAAATAGAAGGGTTGTCCTACCTTATTTTGTTATTTATCATTCAATGCTTTGAGGGGCTATTTATCCCTTGGATATTCCATGATGTGAGCTTCATCATTGAGAACTGTGGGGGAGGACCTTGTAGAACTTGGTCAACTCGGGACAACGTCCCGATTCAACTAGTTGAACTCCCAGAATGATTAGGCGCTAGAGATATGTGCATCTGCCCATTTTTCTAGATTCCCTCAGAATTTTTGCAGTGTCTTACGGGAATTTTCCTCCCTGAATGCCTAAATAAGAGCTTCCACTAAGTTGTTGATCTTTGATGAGAGCTTCTGCTCACCTATTGATTTGACGAGTTGGAATGGTGTGATACTCTTTAGTGCTGCAAGCGATTTCTAATCCAGTGATGTTGATATCCCCAAATTCTATGGTCACCGGTTCCTCTTCCATGTAGTGATCTGGCTTAGCTCCTTGCCTTTATCTTGATCATCTTGCTGAGTATGGTTTCCCTAGGTATCCTCCTCCATGTTGGTAGGTTGCTCGATTGGAGGTTCTTGAATCAGTATGGTTGCAGATTTTGTGATCTCCTTTTTCTTATCTTTCTGCTTATCTTGAGGTTGCTTGACCTCTTTTTGTTTTTCTTTATGATTGCGGACTTGAGCTTTGGATCCCTCATTAGATTCCAGGGAAGAGGTAGAGGGATTCATGGAAGAAGAGGGGTTTGGATGAGGGGAGATGATAGGAGTGGTTTCTTCCGGGGTGGAAGAGGGGTTTCCTTCCAGCGAAGCTTGACTGGCTAAGATGTCGAAGCTATTACTGATGGAGGGTTTAGAGGGTTTGGGGGTAGAGGTAGGTTTTTTGGCATGTCTCTTGCAGTTGGTAACTTTGGTGAAACCATCAAAGTCAGATTCTCAGGGACAAGGGAATATTTTGGAGGCTAGTCGAGGGGATAGCCCTTGAAAATATGTCCATGCTCAAGGCACTTACGTCATCAGAAAGGTACGTGTTCATAATCAATATATTGGATCCATTCAAAATCATCGTGACAAAGACTTACTGAATTCGAAAGAGCTTTAGCAAGATGCATGTAGACACATATCCTGGCATAGGTAGTGTATCGTTTGTGCTTGGTTTCCTCTATGATCTTGATGAAGGTTCCAAGGTGGTTACCGATTTCTTGGAGAGATAACTCGTTCCAATATTCTTAGGGAAGGGAGTAGAGTCTGATCCACACCGACGCCTAGTTGAAGTCTTCCTTGTCAGGGTTGAAACACTCGATCCAGTTTCTTAAGAAGAGGCTAGCCGCGTTAAATAAATAGGGGCCTCCATCCATAACCCGGTTTTTGTCCTCTAGGCAGGTGAAGATGATGTTGAAGAAGCCTTTAAGACCTAGCTAGAGCGTGACTTGACCTTTGGGTTTCCACTAGGAGCTTATCCATCCGTAGAGGGCTTTCTCAGTTGGCTAGAAGTCGATACTCTTTCCAATGAGGGCGTGATCTTGCATGAACTGGATTCTACCATTAATACGCTATGCAGGAAAATGGATCTCAGGCCTTTTGGCCATTATGGGGATGCAGGTCGAAGAAGCAGCTCTCGTCTATCCTTGGTTGTCTTTTTCTTCTTCCGGTTGTGCTTCAGGGGTTACAATAGGTTCAACGTTGCATGTCGTATCATTGAGGGATGGATCAGGATGTCTGGCGTCACTATCTGCAGCAGATCCGCCCATGGGGGGGGTAGTGCCTTCACCCCCTTAGATATTGTCATTCCATTGGCTCTTCTACATGCAGGTGAGTGCAGAGTTTGCATAACAGAGGAGAAGGGACAGGAGCTCTGTCAGCGCCCACTGCAGGGATAGAGGAAACCCTAAGTTTCCCTGACCTAGCTCAGCTCATCCTTTGACTGCGCTCCTCCGGGTTCATTTTCATTAGGGCACATGAAAATTAAGAAATTTAAGCAACTTTGGTTGTGTTACTTATCAAGTTGTTTCCCTTTTTCAAAATAGCCAAATAATAAGGGATAGTCTACAAGGTTCATCTCTTGTGTCACATAAGGGATTTGACCTAGCTATTTTGTCACACTAGCTAGCTCAATATTTCTCAAGGTAGATATCTTTATGTGATAGATACCTCATAATTTTCGTGTTTAGAATTTATATCATGTCATTTTAAAAAACCCCAAATAAATTGAACTCCTCTTCTATGTACCTTCTTCTTGCAACGATTTCCATTGTTCTAGGACATTTACCTTACTGTAACATTCTTCTTAAATTTAATGTCTTACTACATTGTTTGGAAGATATATAGAGACTCAAATATTGATTGTACCTTCTTTCTACAAGGATTTCCATTGTTCTTGGACATTTACCTTAGTGTAACATTCTTCTTAAATTTAACGTCTTAATGCATTGTTTAGAAGATATATAGAAACTCAAATATTGATTGTATTTCATTGTCCATATATTTCGTTTTATTATTGTTTGTTTAGAAGATATATAGAAACTCATATATTGATTGTATTTCATTGTCCATATATTTCGTTTTATTATTGCTTTCCACATTCCACTCTTATCGACGTTCCTTCAGAATTCCTTGACACGTCTCGATGTAAATGCTAATTTTAATATGATGAGCAGTCTTTTAAAAAAAAAACTAATACTTTTAACATATTATTTTTTGGTCTCCACACGCCCAGCATATTTACAATAATTGTATTTATGTAGCGATAAACTTTGATTAGAAAATTAGAATACAACAGTTTAAAGTTAGCATTATCCACTGATGCAACGGCTTGATATGAGGGAGTGGTGCAACAGGTGTGAAGATTTTTGTTGCTACGTATACTGGAGTCGGAAGGGGGCGCTGCCTTGAACCCACAAGTGGACACCGTACACAAAAATTAATTTACAGATCTCTAGGTATCTTCTCACGCAACAATGTATCGTTTTTTCCACATTTATTTCCACCATCTTCGAGGTAAGGAATTGAAGAGCAATTTTTCATGGTATGCACAATATGGCATAAGTTTTAGCCCGTCTCAGTGCAAGTAGTGAAAATAAATAAATATTATTACATCATAAATAGATATTATAGGGATGGAAAATAACATGTTTAAATTTAAGGTCAATAATATTAGTGATAAATATTTATAAAATATAAAATATAAAATATAAAAATAATTTATAATATTTTATTTTATTAAATTCAAAATTATTTAAATAGTTTGGCTAAATTATTATGTGGTGAATACAATAATAAGTGTTTAGTAATTTAATTTATTGTTGTTGTACTTTTTGATAATTAAAATAAAATCGGAAGATTTTATTCTAAAATAAATAAACATATTTACATAATAATAATTAGTTAATCATTTTTTATATATTTGTTAATAAACTAATAATTAATCAAAAATTTAAAAGAAAAATTAAAAATCAAATTTATAGGTTTATTAGTTATAATTTTTTATTTTTTAAAATAATTTATTATTATTCAAATAATAAATAATGATGAATCACACTAGTTGGTTTTAAACACATCGACAATGTTCATTTAAATATGATAATTACCAAAAAAATTCCTCATAATATTAGTCACAATGTTTTATAATTTTGAAGTTAAGTGACTTTAACCAAAAAAAATAAAATCAAACTTTATCCCGATGAAAAAATACAATATTTTTCACCATTAAATTCAACCAAAACCATTTCTTAATTATTTTTAATTTAAAACAGTTTAAAATCCAAAACTCCAAACTTAGACTAGTTGTTCCACCATTTCTTAAAATTAATTTTAATTAACCTTCGTATTTTTAATTCATAGGACCTTTTTAATATTAGCTTTTACTTATGAGATGTTTTAACCTCGGGAGAAGTGACTTTCACGTTATAATTCATACTCAGTTATTAGTTTTTGATTATTTGATGTTTTAACTCTCGGAGAAGTCACTTTGATTTTCTAACTTTTGAATATACTTGAATATAAATCATAAATTCAGGCGTTGACAATTTACCACTATTCATTCATCAAATTTTGATTATTAGTGGGACAACGTGGCAAGTCGAAGGGGCGTGTCCGTGATAGTGTCGGTAGGAGGACAACACAAACGTTCAATGTCCTGATCGCGTTCACTCATAAAATTTTATATTGATTTTATGTAAATAATAATAATAATTACAAATTACAAAAGATTTTAATATTTATCATATAATTTTTATAGCATTTTTTCACAACCATTATGAAGGTGGGAGGAGATGTATATGTAGTATTTTTTTAAGATTTTTTTTTCAATATTGGTTATAAATAAAATATTTCAATTAATATTTTAGATAATATAATTTTAAAAAATATAGAAAATAAAAAGTTCTTTATTGTACTTACTTTCTAATTTAAGATACATATATAATTCTTTATAAACCATATACAAAACATTTAAATTTACTTTTGATTTTTTTATTAATAGGAAAGAGATTTATAGTTCATTCAATATTTGGTTTGGAGCTTACAAGATATTTATAAAACATGGAGGTAATATCTGACATTTCAAAATATATATATTAATAATATTTTCTAAAATTTTGATTATCAATAAAGTATGTCAATATTCACATTAAATAAATTGAGTAAAATTTAAAAAATAATTAATATTCACAATACAATTTTTTCTTAATAATTATATTAAGAAAAATATTTTAATATTAACTTTCTGCTCATATATGTATGAAGGCCAGGGAGATGTATAATTTTGTATTTAATATGGAATTTACACAACATTTTAAAAATATTTATAAGACAATTATTTCAATGTTGGTAATAGAAAAATTATTTCAATTAATACTTTAGATAATATAATTGTATACTAACTTTATATATAAAAAGATAAAATAATTGAAAGAAAGAAAAAAATATTATTATAATTACTTTCTATTTTAAAATACATGTGTAATTTGTTTTTTTTCTAAAGAAAAAATGGAACCATCTATTAAGTATAAGGAAAGCTACATAGTATATGCATGTAGCATTCAAAGAACTGCATTTTTCCTTTTTTGTAGTAAAGGGAAAAATGGAGTTGCAGCTAATGAGGAGAAAGATGCATTTATCCTCCCAGCCCTATCAAAATGATAAAATATGACATCTCTTTTCAGCCCCCAGGCTTCCCTAATGTTAGGAAAGTGTATGCCCAAAATAGGGATGAAAACAGATGCAGTTTATATGTTCACATCAAAAATCTAAAACTAGGTGGTAAACACTGATCCATTTTTCAAACTTTCAGTCACAGAGTGTCTAAAAAAAGAAAAAATTGTCTCCCGGATCTCCTCATAGAGGAAAACAACCCGAAACAGAGACATGAAATTTTTGTATATGTTCAGTGCTAAAGGAAATATAAACAAAAAGTCTAAAATTCCAACAGTTTTGAGTAGTTCTTGCTAATCTGAGATAACTGAAAAGAAAAAGAAAAATAAGAGTAGCTGGAAACTATCGAGCTAAGGGAGGCTGTTCGATAGATCAGACTAGTCCTCCATCGAACTCAAAAGCTACCCAATGCCCCATATCTTGACGAATGCCCTCCTTAGATAGGAGGTATGCTTCACTGTTTCGTTCCCTGTAAATGTGATAAGCAGTAATCTGGTTAAAAAATGATTTTATATGTATCACCTCATCTAGTAAAGGAGACAAAATGTAATTTAGACATCTCTATGAACCATTAAACCACTTTATGATATTCATAGAGTCACAAAAAATCTGGACATCTCTCATCTCAAGAGACGAGAGCCAACATAGCAGAAGGTGAAGAGATTTTAATTTTGCGAAGTTATTTATCCCTTGACCAAGGCCGACCGACGCTTTGAGGATTTTCCCTGATAGGTCATGAATGGAAAGACCATCTCCACATCTATTTTGAGGGTCAGATGCCCCATCAAAATATGCGCACAGAATATCACCCCCGATGTTCTCCTATTGAATGACTCTGGCTTATTGGGTTTGTGACGGAATTGGAATATACTCAAAGATGGATACTCCTTCCACCGCTAAAAGGTTAACGTGAAAGAGAATGTCTTGGAAGTTGACATGGTTTCTTGCTATCCAAGTTCCCTAAGCAACTGGAAATGGGAGGTTCCGTACACTGTCATTTGGAGAGGCCTGCCACCATATCTACCACGCCTCCGGCACATCAATGGCCTCCCATTTTTGTGTAAATTTAAGTAGCCTCAGGGTTTCAGTCCAGAGCCTAGTATTAAAAGGGAATGTAAGGAAGAGATGGTGAACTGACTCAAGTCTAGCCTTGCATAGAGAGAACCAACCAGGGCTAATCTTGCCCCTAGGTTGAAGAAAGTCCCAGTAGGGAAATTTGTTCTAAAGAATGCACCAGAAGACAATTTGGTTTTTGTCGGTCCCTTTAACTACCACAATGATTTAAACCACCACTCCGACTCCCCCCAGCCTTTCTGAGCCATAAGCCATTTGTACCCCAATTTTGGGGAGCACAAACCTATTAGAGCATGTACTTATCTGAGCTCATCCGACCTCTCCTGGATTCTGATATTTGAAGTTTGAAGGTCATTGAGGAACCCCTGCCACTCCTCTAGCCACCCGTCTTCGAGTTGGAGGGCTTCCCCTGTCGTCCATGCTTGCCTCCACATGTTTGACTGCCCTTGCAGGGCTATATGGCTCAAGGTTCTGAAGCCCCTTTGTTCCAATTGTTCTATTAGTTCTCTAGAAAGCATGTACCTCCAAGAGTAGCCCACCCATGGGTCACGGCCCAGTATTACTTATGCACCATCCCCAACATGCCAGGCTAGACCCTATTCAATTATCCTGACCGAAGCTACTGAAGCTTTCCATACAATTGATGCATTTTTTAGTTTCTTATTTGGCATGTGCAACCATTCATGTATTGGCATGGGGTCAATGTATTTCCTTTTTATGACATTCATCCAAATATTTTCGAGGGTGATCAGTCTCCAGCCCAATTTTGCAGCCAGAGAAGTCATAAAGGAGGGGAGCTCCTTGATTCCCCATCCTCCCCAAGCTTTCGGGCACACTATTTTCTCCCATGCCACCCAAGGCATCACATGTTCCACCTTTGAACTTGCCCATAAGAAAATATTGCATAATTTATTAATTGAGGAGAGAATAATTTTTGGTACCCAAGAGAGGGCAACCCAATACACCGGAATGGCCATGGCTACAGATTTAATCAGCGCTAGTCTCCTTTCTTGAGATAGCCATTTGAAACTCCAGTGTTTCATCCTTGCCTCAATCTTTTCAAATAGCCAGTGCCAATCTTGGATACGATAAGAGTCCAACTTTAGATGGAAACCCAAATATTTGAACAAGTCCTACAGGGTATTTACTTCAAACTGTAACACTTATGAGATTCTTCCCACTTTAGCTCTGGAAAGGCCTGTCGTTATAACTGTGGATTTCTGACTATTTATACTTAAGCCTGCAGCCTTTAGGAAAAGATCCAACACCTCCTTTAATCAATGACAGACTTCCAAACTACCATTGTTGAATTGGATAATATCATCAACAAAAAGTAGATGAGTGACGAAAAGGTTGATAGCCACCTCAATGCCTTTTAGTTTCCCCTTTCTTTTTGCTTCATGAATCATTAGACTGAGTCCTTCTGCAGCCAAAAGAAATAGAAGTGGAGAGGGAGGGCATCCATGATGAAGGCCTCTTTGTACATTGAAAAAATTGGAAGCTGCCCCATTGATTAGAATAGAAATACTTGTAGAAGAGATGCACCCCGTCACCCAATTTATGAAATCATTCCTGAAGCCGAGATGGGTCAGGAGAAGCCGAATATACATCCAACTGATTCTTTCATATGCCTTGGAAAGGTCTATTTTAACATTAGCTCTTTTTTTTTTACTTCTTTTTAAAATGTGAAGAGTTCCTTGGGCCACCCCCACAGCCTCATGGATTTGCCTTCCCTCCAGAAATCCGAACTATTCCAGAGAGATACTTCATGAGAGAAAGGGCATGAGGCAGGTAGCTATCACTTTTGCAATGATTTTATAGATGCATGAACAAAGAGAGATTGACCTAGAATCATCAAAGGACTCTAGTTGCTCCTTTTTGGGAATGAGGGCAAGGAAAATAGACTTCAAGGGTTGATATATGGTTCCTGATCTTCTCGACTCTTCCACCACCGCAAGTAGGTCATCACCCAAGAATTCAAAAAAGTGTTGGAAGAATTCCACCGTCCAACGATTCGGCCCTGGACTATTGTCTTTCTACATTGACTTGAGAATACCTTCCACTTCCTCCTTTGAGACAGGCTCCATTATATTTTCATTTCCTTCATCGTCAATATATCTGGGGAAGAATTAAGCTACCCTGATAACTTCAGCAATGGATGCCTCCGCAGGGGCTCTGAACAAATATTTTAATTGTTTCACTCCAAGGGAGGATAAATCTTCAAAATATCATGTTGTTACTCCTTCCTCCGTCTACATTCCCCAAATTTTATTTATATTTTTCCTTCCTTAGGCGTAGTTCTGCAAACATTTTGTATTCTCATCTCTAGCTAACAGCCAAATAACCCTACTTTTAAGGCGCCATTTTTCCTCTCTTTCCATTAAAATTTTCTTCCTTGATGCTTCAAGTCTACTAATTCTATCGCTTGATTCAATGGAGACATATCCAGCCCCCTCCGGGCTTTCAAGAAAGTATATTTCTTCATTTATCTTCCATAGTTCTTCCTCCTCTTTAGCTTTTTGTCCTTTGCCCATTCCAGGGTGGCTTTTTTCATTTTCTTTAGATTATCCATAAAATGCTAGCTCATATTATCAGGTTCCCTCGACCTATCTTTCCTCCAAGTTGCATGGAACAAGGAGGTGAAGGATTCATCTTTAAGCCATGAAGAGTTAAACTTGAAGGGAGCCCCTGGCTTCTTATGTGGGCCTTTGATCTCTAGAAGAATGGGCAGGTGGTTGGATAAGCCTCGTTCCCCAACACAATGCCTAAAAACAGAGGATCTGGCCACCAACACTTCGTTAAGGAGAAAACGATACAACTTCTTTGCCACCCTATCCTCACCCATTCTTTTATTCCTCCAAGTGGGTCTAGGCTTGATCAGGTTTGCATCCACCAGACATGAGGAGGCCATCTTATCAATAAAAAAATCCATAAGAGGATCTGCACGAGCTGAGGGGTCCCAGGATTCAAATATCCACAAGGAGAAATTTAGGTCTCCTCCTAGAATAAGATTTGATTTATTCATGCATGATTTGGAAAAAATGTTGTTCCAATACTGCATCTTATACAAGCATGGCCCATAAACATTTAACAAAAGGATAGGGTGACAGAGATCGTTTGAGTAGAATTCAATGGCCAGGGCATTTTCAAAGCCCCATGAAGATATTTCCTTCAACCTTCCAGGTTTTATACCCAACGCCAAGCCCCCAGATCTTCCGTGGGTGTCCAGAGCTTGGAAAACCCATCCTAGGAACATCCTTGGTAGAGTACCAATCACTTCATTCCCCAACCCCAAGCTTTCTTGAAGCATAAGGACATCAGGATCGTAGGACTTCATCATCTCCCTCAATGCTAGTTTTTTGGGTTGACTAGCTAAACCCCTACAGTTGTAAGAGAGAATGATCATCGATAACCCAAGGTTGGGGTCTGCGCTGCTCTAAGCACCCCAGAAAGGGAACACTGCTTCCCATCTGCAATATCAATTTTTTCCTTGACTTGTGCCTTGGAAAGGTTTGATTTCCTACCCCGCACCTTTCTAGGACTAGCCAAAATAGGGTTAGACTCCAATCCTCCTATAGCCTCCCCTTTCCAAGGTTTCTTCATCAAGGATCTTAAGTTATAGGGAGGATTTTCAGCGATACAGGGCGGAGGAGGGGATGATCCTATGTTAGCCTTGGGGAAGGGATCCAACTGGGGGGATGGGGTTGATGTAATGATACTATCAGGGGACTCTATGACATCATGAATTTGCAAATATTCCATTTGTGGAGGCCTGGAAGGACCACGCTTTGTATAAGAAAAAACAAAAGTACATAAAGAGGTGAAAAGGTAAGGAGAAGAGACCAGAGTCGTACCCTGCAGAGAAGTTGCAGCAGTTTCAGCTTCAGGGAGAGAATGAGATGCTGGAGATCGTTCTTGTTCTTGTTCCATATCTAAAGGGCTGGATTGTTCTGCCAATTGTTCCTAAGGAGTGGTACCAACCGTGTTGACACTTGGACCATCAACCCCTTCCATCATCTCCCCCTCTGATGCCCTAATATCTTATACATCCGAGGATCTCAGGGGCCCTCGGTTCAATATTTTTGCTACCTTCTTCTTCAGTGCCCTAACGGGCAGTCCTTTGCAAGATGACCATACTTATGGTGGCAATGGCATTGGAAGGGCATGTGTTCATAGTCCAAAGTTTGTGTATATTCATAATCCTTGTAATTAAGGTGAATTTCCTCTGCTAATCCTTCTTTAGGATTTAGGTTGACAAAAATTATGGTTGCACTTAGATCCTTGGTATGGTGGAACGACAGATCTACTTCAAGGAATTGACCCAGAGTGTTCCCAATTGAACGGAAAGTTGAGTCCATCCAGAAGGGTATTGGAAGTCCTAGGAGCTTTACCGAAACCGGAGATTCTTTGATTTTTTCACTCTGGGCATCAAAGAGCGGCGTCCATTTCCTGAACAAGACAAGCCTCTTCCTGAAATTCCAATTCCTTTCTAAAACCCATTATAAGTGCTCCTTCTTCTCGAACTTAATCATAAACCACCCCCGGGCTAGGGTTTGAATATCGATGGGGCTTCCCGGGGCATCCGTCCATTCCGAGGTTGTCCACTCTATGATATAGTTGGCAGAGAATTTCCTGCCTCTGACTCTGCCAACTAGGATGGTTTTCGTCACTTCCATTACTTCGTTAATGAGTATGTCTACTCTAAAGACAGAGCATGGGCACTCTTCTCTTCTCCTGATCAACTTGGTATTTTTTATTTTTGTTCCTACAACCCCACTTCTTCCACCTTCCTCACCTTCCAGCGACCTTTAAATCGCATCTACTAATTCAAGAACAGGCGACCCGAGTCACCCTTCCTTAGTGTGATGCATACCATCCCAAGAAGAGCCTTCTGCTCCTAGAGATTCTTCTTGTTGTCAGGTAGACCCTAGATCCTCCTTTCAAATTTCTCCTCGAAAAGACCCTGAATACCCTCCTTGTTCCTCCGCTGAAGGCACAGAATGAAAGGCCCCTGCCTAACCCAGAACCATCTGCCTCAGCCCACTAGGGTTTCTAACCAAATCCTTTGCAACCTCTGGCCCCGAACTCGTCGCTTCCCTGCCCTACGAGAGAAGGAATTTTTTGAGGAAGATAATACCCTGCCACTGATGAGGGTTCCTTTGAGAGCTTGGAGCTTCCCTTGGAGCTCCCCTGCCCCACTCCGGCACTCTGTGGCTTTCTCCCAAAAAATACTTAAGACCAATAGAGCCCTGAAATCCACTACTAGCAACTATATCTTCCATCCCCCCTGAAAGAAAGGGATTGATGAAATACTTGGTAGAGTAGGGTTTTAGAGGTTTGTCTGGAGTTGTTAGCCTCCAAGATTCTCAGGGACTGACGAAGGCTGGAGTAACCCTTTTTCGTACCCTTCCCTCCACACGAAATTCAATGTGCTCTGAAGACTTTCTTCCATAATAGCAGCCCCGTTCGTAAGACTCCAGAACCCTTCAAGAGTTTTGTTCTTCTAGCCTGTATCTCCAATGGACGGAAAATAATGGTCCAAATTTCTCGCCAACACTTCATGTCCCCATACTATTGGCAGATCTTCTGGCTCCTGTTCTAAGTCCCTAAAATCCCGTTCAAAACCCATCTTTACCCTATGCTTTAACGCTTAAACAAACCCTCCGATAGCACAGAACCCTCTCCTGCACTAACCTCTCATGCTCACACTGTCGTCTAGCAAGTATGTTAGGGTTTGTCAAACATGAAACAACCATCCTAACCCGGCTTAAGCATATGAAAAACCATCAAATCCCAAATGCAGCGTGGCTGCCTGCTGGATGCACAGTTCTTTGTAGGGTTCTGACAGCCCAAGACAACTGTCACGTTGAGCTCCTTCATGCAAAAGGTTTCTACGACTGGTTTCAGAGCCTCCGTTGTTTTTCCTTGCCTCCATGATTAGGTTTTCAACGCAAAAAACCCTTCCAAAAAATCATCCTCGTCTCCCTTCGATCCCCTCTCATTCATGTGTAATCTCTTATAAATGATATATAAAACATTTAAATCTAATTTTGATTTCTTATCATGAAGGAGATGTTTAGTTCACTCCATACTTGGTTTGCAAACAAGTATGGAGTTTGCAAGTTATATATAAAACATGGAGTTAATATATGACTTAAAAAAAATTTATTAATAATATTTTTTAAAAGGGTGGTTATAAATATAATATTTTATATTTACATTACACAATTTTGTAAGACAAATTTCAAATGTAATTGTTGCTTTTGTATTAAGATAGAACATAGATATATACATAGAGAGAGACTATTGGGTTTCATCTCTCACTGTCTCTTCATATTTTAATTCCCTTTTTTCTATTTACAATATTTACAAGGATTTACCTATTCCCAAAGATTAGGTGTCAACATTCCCTCTTAATCTAAAGGGATGTTGGTGAGTCCAAGCATCATTCTGAATCTTTCAAACTTTTTTCTTCCAAGCTGTTTAGTGAAGATGTCTACAATATACTCATTTGTGGAACAATGTTGTAGGTGGATTATTTTGGCCTCAACATGATGTCGAATCAGATGGTATTTTGTATTGATGTGCTTCGTTCGATCATGGAACTTTGGATTATTGGCCAATTTTATTGCAGAAGTGTTTTAAATCAAATGAGGAGTTGAATGCACTTCTTTCTCCTACAAATATTCCAGAATTTTCCTCAGCCACACAATTTCCTTCGTTGCTTCAGTTTTTGCCACATATTCTAACTCAATTATGGAATCTGTTAGAACTGATTGTTTTTTGACCTCCAAGAGACAACTCTTGGTCCAAGACTCATAACATAACTTGAAGTATATACCCCAGTTTCTTGATCTCCATTGATATCTAAATGAGATAATTCAATCAAGCTGAAGACACCCACCTGTGTATACTTGGGTCCAAAGTATTGAGTTCCCTTCATGTACTTTAGAGCTCTTTTTGTAGCAGACTAATGACCCTCACAAGGATTTTTCATAAACCTGGAGATGATTCCAACAACAAATGAAATGTTTGGTCTCGTAGTAGTTAGGTAGTTGACACTTCCTACGATTTGTTTGTACTTTGTTGCATCCTAAAATTATTTTCCTTCAATGGATGTGAGATTTATGTAATGTTCCATTGGAGTAGCCAAAGGATTGCACTCAACCATGCCAAACCTATTCAACAGATCTCCAATGTAGTTCTTCAAAGAGGGTAATATAAACTTCGGATGTTGGGTTACTTCAATACCAAGATAGTAGTGAACATAGCCCAAATCTGTCATTTCAAAACCTTTCCTCAGTTCCTTCTTTATGGATGCAATGTATATCTCATTTTTCTCTGTCACAAAAATATCATTTGCATACAGTACAATATATACAAATGTTTTTCAAACTTTATTGACAAACAAAGTTACATCACCAAGATCATAATGTTTGAAATTAAGTTTCAGAAGATGCTTAACCAATTTCTCGTACTAGGTTCGCGGTGTTTGATTGAGTCCATACAAGGATTTTACAAGCTTCCATAGTTTATGTTCACGACCTTTCACAACAAATCCTTCTAGTTGGGACCTAAAAACATTCTCTTTTAGATCTGCATTCAAGAAATAATTTTTTACATCCATTTGATGAACTTTCCAACTGTTTTGAGCTGCCAAGGCAAAGGGTGTCCGGATGGTAGCCCATTTTGTTGTGGGGGGGAAATTCCCCTCATAATCAACCTTTTCATTATGTAAAAAAAATGTTTCCACAAGCCTGACTTTGTGCTTGTCAAGTGAGAAATATGTTTTATACTTGTTTTTGAATACGCACTTGCACCCTATTGGCTTGGTTCCCAATGGAGGATCAACTAGCTTCCAGGTGCCATTCTTTATCAAAGAATCGTATTCTTTCTGCATTTATTCTTTCCATTCATCACGAGAAGCGACTTCTTTGAAGGAAGTTGGTTCATCTGTAGACAAATTAGATTCACAATAATAATAAACATCCATATCAACAGGTGAATCATGATCATCTACATCACCTCCATTCTGTCTGGTTGAGCTTCTTATACCTGTCTTTCCAACCTCTTCAGGACAAACACTTTCAAGTGTCTTTGTCATCCATTTTGGAGGACCTTTCTGAGAGGGCCTAGGTTGCTCAGTTGACTGAGATGGGGCTGAATCATGATTTAGCCTCCCAATTTTGCCAATCGCATCACTCAAAGTATCGTCAGTGCCTAGAGCATCATGCGGGGGAGAGAGTGTTTCAAAAGAATATTCCACAGATTGATCCAGTATAGGGATCCCCCCTTCAAGATTTGGATCTCATTATCAAACTCTCGAAAATACTTTGCATGTCTGAATCTATCCAAGTGATCAAGTTGCAGCTCAACAACATTGTCAATCTTGGAAGATTTAAGAAGATCACATCTCTATATATTATAAAATTCCTATTCACTTCATCAAATAATATGCTTTGGAGGTATTTGAGTACCCCAAGAAGATACATATGTGACTCCTTGCACCTAATTTGTTTCTTTGTTCCTTAGGTATCAAGGTATAACAGGTGGAACTAAAAACCCTAAGATGCCTCATCGAAGGAATGTGGCGATGCCACATTTCATAGGGAGTCTTATTTTTGATAGCATGAGATGGAAACCTATTATTTATATACCCAACACATAGAATCACATCAACCCATAACATCAACTTAAAATTCTTGAAAAGCATCATTAAAAGCCCCATATTTGAGGTTGTCTTGTTCATTCTTTCAGCTACTTCGTTTTTTTGGGGATTATAAGGCATGGTTGTTTTATGTTTGATACCATGTTGGCAAAGATATTTTTCAAATTCATTTGACATATATTATTTTCTATTATCAGTATGAATAGATTCAATATGAGATTGTGCATCATTTTTGTTAGCGTAAATTCTTAACGCAAGTGTACGAAAATAGCTAAATTTAGTTGTGTGCGACAAACAACCCTAACAAAAAATATGGATGCTTAACTTCCTTAGATAAGCAATAGATAGTCGAAAAAAATGATGGAAAAACCCAGATCTATGCAGTAAAAGCAGTTAAATAGTAAAAAAAAATAAGAGTTACTCCATGCATCCAACGGACAAGATAAGATATAAAAACATTTATATGGATTATAACACCTAGGAAGGGAACAAAGAATTATGTTACCTGTCCCCCTCAATGGGATGGGTTCTTGGCTATCCTCAACGCTTCAAATTCAGAAGTTTCTCTCTCTCTTGATGATGTAGAAAACCCAAAATGTGTTAAACTCTATGGGAGCTTAAGAAGCAAATAAAATAGTAGCAACAATGAGAATGATCAAAGCGCCATAATGAAAGTGATCAAAGTGAATAATGAATGGAAAACCCTCCTATTTATAACAAAATATTGATTTATCCTTAGTAATGGCAAATAATAAAATATTATTAACCAAGATCTAGATCTAACTGCTTGGAATATTTTATTATATTTTTTGGAGGGAAAAGGCATTTAAATTGGTTAAATACCTTTATTTAGAAATAATAAATAAATAAATGATTTATTTGTCATTTCAAGAATGGGGTTAAGGAATAATTTAACAAATAATGATTTCTTTAATTATTTCTAGGTGATTTAGTCAAATTTAACAAGGAATAGTAACTAAATAATGATTTAATTAATTATTCCTAGAGAAAAATAAGATAAATAATGATTTATCTAATTATTTCTCATAATTAGGTTAAAACCGACAAGGAATATTATTTAAACAATGGTTTAATTAATTATTCCTAGAGGAAAATCAAATAAATAAGGATTTATTTAATTATTCCTCATGGGGTTCCCTGTTTGAACCAAAAATAACCAAATTATTTCTTATAGTGAAATAAATTTTACTATGGTAAAACTGGTCATACATGGTGTACTTCGATCCATCTAATTGTAAATGGTTACATGACCAAAAATTGGTGTAACAGATTGGCCCACAACGTGCGTGCGTAAGGAGCTAATCGTATGAGCGCAGTACATTGTAAGAACACAATCACTAGACATCGAAGGGAAGTCAAAGGGAGAGATATACGTAGATGGAGTAAAGAAAGAGATAATAGTTGAGGGAGCGAGACCTACAAATGATATAAGTCTCCTTTAATGTTTGGGTAATATTGTACTATACAACACCCCCCATTTATTTTTACTAAATAGGGACCCTTTAAAATAAATAGGAAATTTATTTGTTTGATTTTATCTTAGCCTAAGTCTAAAAACTTTACGAAATAAATTTATTTCCCTTTTCGCTTTCATTCCTGAGTGTGCATCGCAAATTGCATATCCTACAAGTTGAACAACTTAAAACATATTAAGTCTTGCGAGCTATGATATACCCCAAGCCTTTTCCGAAGTCATATAAAACTCTCACTACAAAAGCCCTAAACACTGCTTTAAAAAAAATGCATCGCACCTTGTAAAAACGATCAACTTATAACAATTCAGTAAAAGTTGCAATGAAATGGACCCAATGAATCAATAAAGCAACAAACATAAAACTTCAAGTGTCCGGTAAAACACATCGACATGATTCCTTAAAAACACGCTTCGCATTTCACAGCAAATAACTGAATGCAAGTTTCAATACCATATGGAAATTGCGATGTGTGATTTGCGCAGATCACATTTCATGAAATTTATCAGTAACATAACTAATAGAAATAGTCTCGAGTTGCGATATGCGATATTGGTATTTATTGCTCGAGTGTGTGAAATGATTCATGTCTAATCAACTGAATATAAGATCTAATGTCTTAAATTGATCGATAGACATTTCACGTGAAGGTGTGTAAAAGATTTGATTCAAAGGATTATCGGTGATTAAAAACATTTAACAGGAGTAAGGTTTGAGCATGTTTGAAATGATTGAACGCTGGATTTTTTATTTTCAAAATATGTCTGTCTCTCTATTCTCTATATTTCTAAAGTTTTATCTATTCACTTGAATTTAGGAAACCACTAACAGAGCAAGGATAATGGGGATGAGCAAGAAAGGCAAGGAAATTGCACGAGATTCATCTACTTTAGACTCAGATATGTGTCCCTTATTCTTAGATATCACTTGCAACAAGGATTGTGGCAATTCCTCATGGGAGGAAATGTATCAATTCTTCGAGAATGAATCACCAAGGGAAATAATCAAAGTTGCTACAACAGGCACGCCAGTGTCTTCAGACCCGACCTATTTTGATGTTGCATGCTCATTCATTCATAAAGTAGCAGCAAGGCCAAAGATTATCCCCTATACAAATATGGTTAAATGGGTAATTGACCACTTGAACATAGAAAATATAACATTTAAGAATTCAAAGGACGAGAATATTGGTTCATTCAAGGTAGAAGATGTGAGGGCAATGTATCATTTACCCATCCCACATCAGAACTATGACAAAGCTTTTGTCCAAACTTTTACAAATAAAAATCCAGACCTGATGAAATTTATAAAAGAATGGAAGGATGACCAAGGAAAGCTCAAATGAGACAAACTCGATACGTACCCAATAGCACAAATCCCTTCCCCTTATTGCTATGTTGCCGGTATGTTGTATAGATTATTTGCAAAGCCTGATACTACTAGGTTTTTTGTATATTGGGTCCCATTAATTGATGCAATCATCAATTATTTAATTATGAATTGGGAAAATATCATCTTTGATAATTTTTCCAGAAGTATCATGGATTATAGAAGTAAAAGAAGTGTTTCATCTAGGGTAATAACCCCCTTTTACATGAGTTCCTATGTCATGGATGCTATTTGCTTTTGTTTGAGTTTTCCAACCATGGGAGGAAAATGGATGACCCAAGACTCTACTCCAATCAACATTTACCACAGAGCCCTTTGGGAGTCAAATTTTCATCTACATTTTTATAAAATTTGTCATAGAGTCATACTAACTATGCACCAAATTGTATTCAATGAGAAATCCCCTAGGATTTCCAAAGAGGCTAGTATAGACATTTTTCCCATTGCCAGATGGTTTGCCGAAGAAAGTTTCTCGTATGTCAGAGTTTTCAGGAGTTATGCTTCTCCCCACATCCTGGCATATTATGTTCCTGACAAACTACTTTCTAGAGAGATTGCTTACCAACTTGTGGTAAATGATATTTAAAAATAGCTCAAAGATGCTAAGAAGGCCATTTGGCCTAATTTCCCTTTACAATGTGGTACTTTTGTACTTTTTGATATTAGTCATGCCTTCAAGGAAGTTTCAAAATTTAATTTGTTAAACTTGGCTGTAATGCAAAAATGGACATATGACCCTGTTTATCTCTAGAAATTCCTTTTCTTTTACAAAACCATCGTCTCATTTCACTCATCTTTCATCAATTCATAAGCCTAAATCAATGAAGAATGATTAGGATTGTCTTAAGGATACATGCAATTGATTAACATGTTGTATTTTCATGGTTTTTGTTGTTTTAATAATTTTGTACAGTATACCTATAGAATACATACATTCCATAGCTGGTCAGGTGTTCCGCAACTATTTTTGTGTTTGAAAATGATACAGGTGTCAGTTAAAGGAATGGCTTACATGGGTAGTTCCAGAATCCTTCCTACATGATTTCTTCCTATCCACAAGGACCAGATTGACAATTGAAGGAGTCTAATCCAATAGTCAAAGATGAAGTCAAAGAGACTGTTTTACAAAGAAATTAGGACTCTTGATTTGCTCCGTAGAAAATCATGAGTCCTAAGAGTCCTAGTTTTATTATAATTTGAAGTTACACCTGTAGCTATTTCTATTCAAATTTAGTTGTGCAATTTACTTATAAATAGAGGTTCTGTAGAACCGAGAACAAGTTAACTGTTAATAGCATCGGTTCAAAATTACAGTGTGATACTCTGTTTTTAAATAAAGAAGATCAGTTCTTTGATGATGTTTTGATCACATCTTCAAAGAGCTAAGGAATTAAACGAATTGGTAGTAGAGGACCCCTACTGCCTAAAGAGGTTTTTATGCTTTCTATCTAGGTTTACTTCAGTTTCTTTGTTTAGTATTTATTTCTGATTGTGCTCAAGTTTACTACTTTCATAATTGACAATTTTTGTGTCCAACTGAGTAAAAAATATTTGTCTATATTACCAAATCCTTACAATTGAATGGTTAGTGACTTATAGGTACAGTGATTGTTTAGATTTCATTTTCTGTCTTTCATAGTTGACAATTGTTGTGTTCAACCAAGTAAAATCCATTTTTCCTATTTTCAAATCTTATATTAAAATAGTTAGTGACTTATAGAAACATTAATTGTTTAGAATTTCATTCTTCCTGTCATTTGCTTACTAAAATTAACAGAATAATGGGTTTGTCTGAGAGCCATACCAAGGAGTGAAGGCTTCAAGATTGGATGAGACTTGATAAGTTGGTTATTCACTTAAGTAGTTGTAGTTAGAAGATCCTCATCCCATTGCAACTAATAATCTCTTTAAAGGACATTCTGATTAAAACTGAATCTGAATATGATTTGCAAGAATGGCTAAATGATTAGATTCAATGCAATGCTTGAGTTATCAATTGCATTTCCTGTTTTCATTTCTTAAATCTCAATTGAGTTATAGATCCAAGGATTAGGTTTACTTATTGAAACACTTGCTTTATCTTTTTAACTAGAACTAGACCTTAGAACTTGTCCATAAAACTTTGTTTTCTTTATAGGAAATTAACTAGTTTTCATAACATTTCCTTTTCTTCCTCTTTTAGATTTATTCTCACTTTCTAGCCTAATATAGGACACTAAGCATTAAAAACAAAAAAACCCCCAAAAAAAAAGAAAAAAATCAAAACAACGAAGTAGGAGAAAGGAAACTTAGGCACATATAGTGCACTACACTTCATCAAAGTTACAAGCCCTGGTTGATAATTAATGTTTACAATTTAGGACACTAAATTGACTAAACAGACCCCAATGATGTAATTAAGAATTTCATCATAGAGTTGAAATTGAAACCTTTTCTGAAAGAGATAGATATATTTGATGATTTCTTTCAAGGTATTGAAAAGTTTTCAGATGTACTAAAGTTTGCATATAGTCAGCTCAATCAAGATGACTTGGAAGCCTTCCAAGCATACAGAAACAAGATACTGGAAATGATTCCTATGGATTTATTGACTATTGAAGATGTCAATAGACCGACTCCAAGTATTAGCTTGGATAATGAAGCAAAAGTCATATCCGAAGATGAATCAAGGCAATGAGAACATCAATCTCAAAACTCAAATCATTCTGATAATGAATCCGAAAATAGAAATGAGAGCCCATAAAAGGTAATTGATCAAGTAATTAAAGAGATGCAAGATGAAAGATAAAGGATGAATTAATGGAACTAAATCGTCTTCCCAAGAAGGTTAGCACAACCAAAATACACCTAATCAGGCAGAAAAATCTCAACCAAAGGATTTGAAGAATGAATGGGAAAATTTTTCCAAGGCACTACAAACGCCACAACCAAATCCTAATACTGATCAATCTACCAGTTTTTAGACGCCAAAACATTCTCAGGTATTAGTGGAAACTGCTACTCCACTACAACAAGTACCTAAAACTCATGATCGAGAGATCATTCCGACCTACCCTACAAAGCAGATAGTTTTACAAATTTAAGAAATTCCTTCACTAGATGTCTTCTACAGTCCTAATCATAAGTTTGTATTCAATAGAAGAAAAAGGAGGAGAATTGATGATACTTTATCAAATCTTACAAATGAATCTGTTGATGTTCTATGGAAATATCCTCTAGCTGACCCTACTAAACATTTAACCAAGCTATCACAGTTTGCAGGAGCATATGCTATTGCCACTATTGATAAGGCCATTGAATTTCAAATTTTACTGAAGCATAGAGAAGACAAAATACAAGATTTAGAGAGAATGTTAGAGCAAGAAAATTCTAACTCCAGCAAGCAAATGGAATTGAAAATATCTCAGTTTCAAATGGATTTTGAAAGGTTAACTTTGCAGCATCAATTTCATCTCACAGAAAAGAAAGTGCAACTGGAAGCAACAATAAAAAAATTACAAAGCCAGCCACAGCTAGAGAAATTCATAAAGGAAGAATTGGATGTGAATGCTAAACTAAAGCAGCAACAGGAAGTAATTTTCCAACAAGTTTCTATCACTAGCTCTTATTATGATTCAAGTGAAATACTGATGCAACAAGTAGCTATTCAGAAATGTGAGTGTTAGAAGATTGAGAATAAAATCAATGAAAACATTCAATGGCAAGAATTAAACTCAGGAAAGGAATATGATCTACCCCAGGTAGATAAATTTCACAAGGAAATATAAATTAAGGATTGGGAAGCACAGATAAGGTAAGCAGATAAAGCAGCAACAAAAGCATCAAGGGTAGCAAAGGAAATTACTGGATCTGTATGTGAACAACTTTTGAAAGAAGAAATTATCAAAGTATGCACATTTGAAGTGCTCTCAGAAATCAAGCAGTTGGAAACAGAGTGGAAGCAAAGGACGAAAATGCAAGAAGAAATTATTAAAAAATAAATAAGTTTGATCAAGAAAATTATTGGAATTTTTTGATCAAACCTTATCATCAGTATCAAACCTTGTAATCTTTAACTAATTCAACAAAAATATAGTAGCCAACGCTCTCAAATGCAGTATTCAAGGGACAGGTCAGATCGAGAATTTCGCAACCAGCTCAACTCAAACCCATGCTAGATATTTGTCAACTTCGGGATCAAATCCAAATGAAAGATTAGAATTCATAGTTATATTGTTACTTTATTTTCCTAGATTGTAGTTAAATTTTGTCTTACGAGGATGGTTTTTTTAAACCTCCTCTATTTTTATGTAATAATCTATTTTTAAACATATTTATTTTAGTGTTTAAACCCATCTCATGCATTTAGAGAAGGGTCCAGAAATTTGTCAAAAAATATTTGCAAAGAATGCATTTTTGTAAGACAAAATGTTATATTATGACATTTGAAGCTATTTAACTGATGTTTCACTATTGTACTCTTTAAATTACTTGAAAGTGAAGAGGAGCAGAAATCTACTGTCAGTTTACATGAGTAGGACTTCATACATATGGTACTTCTATTCACTTGTATTACGTTTTTCTTTCTAGATTGACAATTATCTTTTTATTGCATTATATATTTGAACAATTATCATAAATGAATGTTAAATGCACTTCTGTACTAATATTTGTCTATGATTTCTTATCTGATATATAATCACACATATGAATGCGATATACTTTTCAAAATTATTTTAATCAAACTATTTTGTTAAAAGAATCATCTTTACATAATTTTCATCTCTTTCAACTGTTAAATAATATTCATTACTAATAGTTGAAGGATATCTCTTTAGATCACATAAAGGAAAAAACACCTCGGTTATATAGTAGAATAAATAGTTTTAGGTAAATGCATGTGATAGACTAAACTCATTTCCCATTTCATGTTATATACACAAAACACAGCCCCCAAGTCATACTTATTTGGAAACTGGTCCCTTTATCCCCAGTCAGAGCCACCACACCAAACAGAAAAGGACTTTCTCTAAGGTATGGACTGGGTTGTTTTCCCCCATGTTGTGGCAATGGAATTCCAATGCCTCAACATTTTGGTGCTAGAAGGAGGGAAATTGTGAATGGAAATAATCTTAGATCAATATAAAAGTCAATCTAAGAGTCTCTCTCCCTCTATGTCCCCATCAACTTCCAGAAAATTGGCTAGATCTACATCTTTAAAATTTGAAGTTGAACATCCTTCTCCTAAGTCTCCTAACGATACTCAACCCATACTATCTCATGATTTTCATAAAAATTCCCCTGAAGTTCAGTCATTGATAGAAAATTTAGAGAGAGTATCTATTTCTGCTGAAAAGCCTAAATCTTCTCAATCATCTGAAAATAGTATTTCATCTTCTTTACAACCTAGAAGAATACTAACTCAATCAGAAAGTCAAAAGACAGGAATCCTTCCTTTTGAATTTCCCATCGATATTTCTCGAAGGAGAATAAATAAGACTGAATCAGAGTTAATCACCAACAAGATCTTATCAAATAATTCAATCCATTCATCTTCGTTACCTCCACTCACTTCCACAACTTCCATTCCAAAAATCGTTGTTACTTTAACTAGTTTCAGTACTCAGACTACTATCCTTTCAACTAGTTCTAACACTCAGTCTGCCTCTTCTTCAACTCAAACTCAATCCATCACATCCACTCAAGGACCAATAGCAGGCCAGGTACCTCCACCAAATGTACGACCATGGAACAATCCAAGGGTTGTACAAATGTTTGCTCCTCTTCATCCTCTCACAAAATACCTTGAAAGATGGTTACCTAAATTTAATGCTGATGATGGTCTTCCAGCTGAAGAAAAATTCATAATTACATGTTAGCCATTAATTTAAAAGGGGTAGTTGAAGAAGAGTGTGTTGTAATATTATTTCCATATACTCTCATAGGATCTATAGGAACCTGGTATTTTTCATTACCTGCCCGCTATCTAACTAGTTGGAATATGTTCGAAGAACAATTTTTAGCTAATTTTGGGGATGACAGATCCACTGCATGACTCATCAATGATTTATCAAATCTAAAGGCTACAACAGGGGAGAAAATAAAATATTTTAACTCAATATTTAATAAATTTCTCAATAAAATTCCTGCTACAACAGTTCCTGGTGCAGAAGTTCAAATTGAGTGGTATATTTCATCTCTTCCATCCAATATAGTGATTTTTGTTGATAGAACAAAACTACCTACACTCACAGAAAATATGAAGTAATATTTATCTGTAGAGAAATGTATAATCACTCTTGAAAATAAGAATTCCAAAGAATATAGGAAATCAAAGAAAGTATCCTTCAAAGATGATTAAAAAAAGAAGCCATCTAAAGACCCTTTTGATGTAGAAGGTCTACATAAAGTTTTAAAAACTATGAAAAATGAGAGTGCAAATATCAAGAAACAAGTCGCTGAAAGTTCTAGCTCAAAAACGACTTTCAGACCCTTCAAGAAAAATCAGTATTCTAATACTCAACCTCCAAATATCATATCTAATGTTGAGTCTGATCAAGATACAGATGAAGAGCAAACAGAGGAAGAATAAAATGAAGAAGAAGAAGAAGTTGAACTAAATGGAATGTGGGATTTCATCCTACCAAATGAGGAACAACAAGAAGCTTTACCCATGTGTAAAAGGAGCAAAAATACTACTGAAGCAACGTGGCCAAATCAAAAACAAAATAATTCAACGGCTGCTAAGGATAAAATAGTAAGTAAAAATTCTACTTCTAAGGCTACACAAACAAACCCTGTTACTTCAGATACTCCACCTACATCAAAGACAATGGTAGTCTCTGACACTATTGAGTATAATGTAGATGAATATATGAAAAAGACGAGGGCCAACATTTCAATCCATGAACTTACTAAGTTAAAGCAACAACATAAAATATTCTTAGAGATTTAAATATAGTTCCTGCTTCAGCCTTACCTGCTCGAGTAGTATTCCAAGCTGCTAATCAAATGGATAAATTGCCTTCTCCTTCAACTAAAATAGATGCTACAGATTTGATTATGATAGGTGACCAATCCATCTCTCATACTCCTCCATTTCTTTTCACCTATGAGATCTATAATAAAAATGCCCATAATTTTTTAATACACTCAGGGGCTTCCTCTAATATAATGTCAAAATCAGTTTGTGCTAAGTTGAACATAACTCCTCATAGTTCTCTTGTTCATATAGTACAATTTGATAGAACTAAAGTAGATTTTGTAGGAGAAATAAATTATGTTTCTATCAGATTGTCAACAAAACCTAAGGTTTCTCAGACAATTGATATATTGGTGGTTGATATTCCTGAGTTTTACGGTTTAGTGTTAAGTAGAGACTGGTCTAGAAATCTTCATGGATATTTTGCAACAGACTGGTCAGATATGTGGCTACCACGCAATGGAAAGCCAAATCAAATCCGGGTAGACCGTGAAAAGTTCATGAAACATACAATCACCGATCTTGAAGGAATAAACAAACCAGTAGCATTCAATAATAATATTATTGGAAACTACTCAGCAGAATCATTTCTTGGAAATTTTAATGCTCAAACATCACCCTTTTTTTTTATAATGAAGTTATCTCTCAAATCGATAATTTTTCCCAGATAGACACTTTGAAATATGAAAATGTTGTAGATAAACTAGTTGCTAATTATTTATTTTTTATTCTTTATTTTGACAGTTCTAAATCTGAAGATGGTGCAGGAGCTGGCTGTATTTTAATAAGCCCAGAAGGAGAAAAAACCATGTTAGCCTGCAGACTTGAATTCGATTGCACAAATAATATAGTAGAATATGAAGCATTAATCCAAGGTATGTAAAAATAAATTGATCTAGACATCAAATATATGTGAGTCTTAGGATATTTGGAAATCATTGTTAAAAAGGTAAGAAATACCATTCATTGTCATTCTGGACATTTAAAGCATTACCAATCATTAGTCCAAGAATTGACGATTCATTTCTTAGCCTTCAATATTTCTTCTGTGCCTAGAATACAGAATGCTAGTGCAGATTTATTGGCTAATGTAGCATCGAAATTAATCCCATCTCAAGAATTTATTCCCGATAGATTTTCCATTGAATTAATATTTAGACCATCTATCGCTGACAATACTACCAATTGAAGAGTATTTAATAATGATTCAGATATCATAGATTTCCTTACATCTGAAGGATCTTATGATAGCCAAATTTTAGATGAAAATGAACATGATATTTAGATAAAGGATGATCAATATGAAAATTCAATTCCTAAGTCAGTTTTCAAGTTAGAATACCTTTATGATCTAAAAGATAGATTTAAAAGAGTTACTAACTCTAAAACTCAAAGTTCTACCTTAAGATTTGAGTTAGTAAATCTTGGAACTGATGATAAACCTCCAAATGTCAATTTAGGTCTTGGTCTATCTTCTGATGAAAGATTATCATTTGTCAAATTATTAAGAATGTACAAAATTTTTTGCTTGGGATTACACTGATCTTAAAACATATGACACCTTTGTGATTCAACACACAATTCCTATCATTTCAAATGATAAACCTATACAGCAAAAATTGAGGAAAATTCACCTGAATCTTGAAAATCAAATCAAAACAGAACTAAATAAACTCTTCAAAGAAAAAATCATATTTCCAGTTAGACATTCTAAATGGGTTTCAAATTTGGTTCCTGTTAGGAATAAAAATGGTGATATTAGGATTTGTATTGATTTTAGGAATTTAAAAAAAGCATGTCAGAAGGAAAAATTTCCATTAACAACCATGGAACAAGTACTGCAAACAGTAGCTAGTTCTGAAATTATGTCTTTCCTAGATGGATTTTCAGGATATAACCAAATCCTCGTGCATCCAGATGACAGATTGAAGACTACATGTAGGACTAAGTGGGGAACCTACGCCTATCAAAAGATGCCTCTTGGGTTAATTACTGTAGGTGCCACTTTTCAGAGAGCTATGGACACAACTTTTAGAGGACCCATCAATAAATCAATGGTTATTTATCTAGATGACATTTCAGTCTTTTCGAGACAAGCAACCAATCATGTGAATGACGTAAAGCAAGTCTTTGAGCGATGCAAAAAGTATGGAATTTCATTAAATCCAAAGAAGTCAATTTTTTCTTTAGATGAAGGAAAAATTTTAGGATTCATTGTGTCAAAGAAAGATATCTATATTGATCCTGAAAGAATTGAAGAGATTAAAAGAATTCATTTTCCTCACAACAAGAAAACTATGCAGTCATTTCTTGGACAGATAAATTTTGTAAAAATATTTGTGCTTCAATTTTTGCAAATAGTTTTACCATTGCAAACCATGATTAAGAAAAATTCAATCTTTAAATGAGGACATAACAAAAGAGAAGCATTTGATTTAATCAAAAAATCCATTATCAATGCTCCATTCCTGACTACCCCCAATTTTCTTTATCCTTTTACTTTATACACCTTCTCATCAGATACATCTTACACTTTTGTTTTAACACAGCTTAATGACTAACAAATTGAAGCACCAATATCATTTTTCAGTTCCAATTTTCAAGGTGCATAACTAAATTATTCATCTATTGAGAAACAAGCATTTTCTGTCTTTAAAGCTATAACGCATTTTAGACCATTTCTCCTTAAAAATCACAGCAAAATAATAGTTCCATTCTCTGCAGTGAGACAAATATTGATGCAAAGAGAATTAGGAGAGAAAAGAGCTAATTGGGTTACCGCTTTACAAGAATATGATGTAGAAATTAGACCTTCTAAAATTTTTAGAGGTCAAGGTTTTTGCAGAATGCTAACAGGAGCATCCAATTTATCATCAGAGGAAGATTCAAGTAATAATGTGCAAATATCGGAGGTACGCCTCAACGATGAGAAATATCAATACGCTGATCTCAAATTTTATTTGAAAAATGGATATGCCCCAACCCAACTCAGTTATAAAACAAAACATGCTTTGAGATTAAAGGCCAAGCAATATGAAATAATCAATGACGTATTTTTTAGAAGAAACTTTGACTAGATATCATTTTTGGGATTCATTTGCATTAATTTAGTCATTCATCTATGACCATTTCCATGAGAGGTGGTCGTAACTGACTAATTTCTCATGATTTTTGAATAGTCCACTTAGCATTCATTGCATCGGGTGATGCTCACAAGGGTGAAGAAGTGGGATTGAAACTAGTGAAATGAATCACATAGCGTCAGTCATCACTTCTGGGGCTTGCACCCAGTAACTAGGACTTCCCGGGAGATCACCCATCCCAGAACTCCTCTGGCTCAAGCGCACTTAGCTGTGGAGTTTTCCCCACAATCAAGCCCGCTTAGCTTGCTACCCCATTTGTAAAACCTTAGCAACTATTGTGCCTCATGAACCATTCAAGAAGAGATACCTTTACTCTTAGTATTTTAAGTATGAGGGGTTTCCGCAGTGCATTATATTAGATATCATTTTTTGGATTCATCTGCGTTAATTTATTCATTCATATATGACCATTTCCATGAGAGGTAGTCATAATTGACTAATTTCTCATTATTTTTGAATATTCCACTTTGCATTCATTGCATCGGGTGATGCTCACGAGGGTGAAGAAGTGGGATTGAAACTAGTGAAATGAATCACATAGCATCAATCATCACTTCCGGGGCTTGCACCCGGTAACCAAGACTTCCTGGGAGGTCACCCATCCCATAACTCCTCTGGCTCAAGCGCGCTTAACTGTGGAGTTTTCCCCACAATCAAGCCCACTTATCTTGCCACCCCATTTTCAAAACCTTAGCAACTATTGTGCCTCATGAACCATTCAAGAAGAGATCCCTTTACTCTTAGTATTTTAAGTATGAGGAGTTTCCACAGTGCATTATATTAGATATCATTTTTGGGATTCATCTGTGTTAATTTAGTCATTCATCTAGGACGATTTCCATGAGAGGTCATAGATGAATGATTGACTAATTTCTCGTAAATGGTCATAGATGAATGACTAAATTAACACAGATGAATCCCAAAAATGATATCTAATATAATGCACTGCGGAAACCCCTCATACTTAAAACACTAAGAGTAAAGGGATCTCTTCTTGAATGGTTCATGAGGCATAATAGTTGTTAATGTTTTTCAAATGGGGTATCAAGCTAAGTGGGCTTGATTGTGGGGAAAACTCCATAGTTAAGAGCGCTTGAGGCAGAGGAGTTCTGGGATGGGTGACCTCCTGAGAAATCCTGGTTACCGGGTGCAAGCCCTAGAAGTGATGATTGACAGTATGTGATTCATTTCACTAGTTTCAATCCCACTTCTTCACCCCTATGAGCATCACCCGATGCAATGAATTCTAAGTGGACTATTCAAAAATCATGAGAAAATAGTCAGTTACGACTACCTCTCATGGAAATGGTCATAGATGAATGACTAAATTAACGCAGATGAATCCCAAAAATGATATCTAATATAATGCACCGCAGAAACCTCTCATACTTAAGAAAATTTGATTCTGTGATATTAAGATGCTTATAGAAAACTGAAGCATAGAAATTTTTGCAGGAACTCCATGATGGACCAACTAGAGGACATTTTGGAGGAAATACAACAACACACAAAATCCTACATATAGGTTACTATTGGCCTACACTTTTCAAAGATGCTCATGAATATGCAAGAAAATGCAAAATTTGTCAAAGTACATCTGGAAGACAAAGGAAACCAGCCTTCCCATCACAGCCAGTTAATATCGAACAACCATTTGAACAATGGGGATTAGATATAATCGGTGAGATCGTTCCTAAATCTTCCAAACAAGATAAATATATTCTCACAGCTACAAATTATTTTACTAAGTGAGTGGAAGAAATTCCATTAAAGGTATCCAACTCTGAGAATACTATTGATTTCCTTGATCAATTTATCATAACTAGGTTTGGTTTACCTACTGCTTTAAAGTTTGATTATGCATCTTATTTCTCAGGAGCTTCTATGATAGAATTTACAGTCAAAATATTCTTTAAAATTAAGTATTATGCAAATTATTATCCGCAAGGAAATGGTTTATCATAATCCACAAATAAAAACCCTATTAGAATCATCAAACGAATTGTTGATCAAAATCAACAAAATTGGCATAAGTCATTAATATTTTCTCTTTGGGCAGACCGAATAACTCAGAAGGCCTCTATTGGAACTTCTCCATTCAATATTTTTTATGGAAAAGAAGTGATTCTTCTTACCAATGTAGTTATTCATTCTCTTGCCTTAGTTCAATTTATTCATGAATCTCCTTCTTCTTCTTTGCAAGTAAGACAATTTAAAATTCTTAAACTTGAAGAAGAAAGAGAAAAAACTAAAGCTACTCATGCACATCATCAATAGATAGTAAAATCTTCATTTGATTCAAATTTTGCTACTCCAAAAAACTTTCAAATTGGTGATCTGGTATTGAAATGGGACAGAGCACATGAAGAAAAAGGTAAACACACCAAATCGTAAAAATTGTGGTTAGGTCCATTTCAAATCATTGAAGAAATAGGCCCATCAACATTTTTACTGCAAGATCTATTAGGCAAAAGAGATTCTTTGCCTGTTAATGGGCAGATTTTAAAGAAATACTTTTCATAGGAGACAACTCCTTCTATTCCCTGTATATTATTGTCTTTTTCTTTTCCTTAGGAAAATAAAAGTTGAGTAGTATTGATTTTTAGCTTTTCAAGTAAACAATTCAGATAATCTTTTTGATTTATTGCTTATAGAAATAAGAAATGTTAAGGAAACAATCGAAATATTCGAAAGTCAAATAGATTCTATTTTCACTGAAAGATGCAATTTCACTGAAGTTATTTATTCTCTGATGAAATCTCATCTTTATAAAGCATGGTCATTTTTTTATCAATCAAGAAAAGAATCTTTAACATAGTAAAGGCTCTTTTACAGAAAAGAAATATAAAACTCAAAAAATTATCATCCAAAATCCTCAAAAGGACCAATGATTCACCCCATCCGGGAAAACTTATCAATTTTTAGAAAGAAATTCAAAAACTATACTAGAAAAGCTTAAAAGATAATAAGTCTCATCAGGAGCTTGTTTACCATGTTCATAGGGAAATAATTGAACTGACATTACCAATACTACCTACCAAAACAAGGTAATGACTTGAGATTATATCAAGAGGACAAGGGGTCTCATCAAGAGCCTTCTTGATCAATTTAAGTACAACCAGTGAATGGCATTTTCAATATCTGGTTACCAAGCCAAGACAATGGATTTTAAGTAAATAAAAATACAATAGAAAAATATCTACAAAAAATAAAAGCAGGTTCCAAAAAAGATCAAGTATATAAAGTTGAAATTTATTTTTGAAGATTGTAGGTAAGACTGGATGGGACAATGAATCATTGCTTCGTAAAATGTAACCTTTCGAAGATCTTAAATTTCTTATTAGATCATAGGCTCTACCTGTGATAAAAGAGTAAATATTCATAAAGCTAATCTGAAAGAGTCGTCTACTTTATCTTTTTAAACTAAGTAAAGACTGATATAGATACTCATACTTCTATATTTAAAGAGAAATTCTTATGGATTATAATTAAGATAGATTTTTTTGCTTAGTGAGATATTATTTATTGAAATTCATTCCTGCAACTATTTTTATTCAAAAAGGTTTTTAGAAATGATATGATAGTATATAATCTTTATAGATTATCATATCTTATGATATGGTAATCTATAATCTTTATAGACTATCATACGGGTATGGGTTCCACCCATTCCTTCAACCTTTGGTTGATGGGGCCCCTTCTTCAACCTTTGGTTTTTTTCTTCCTTCTTGATGGGGCCCCTTCTCTTCAACCTTTGGTTGGCCTTTGTTAATGGGGCCCCATCAACCCATCCTCAATTGGCATTTGGCTTCATTGTATTGCACTTTTGCTTTTGGCAATGGGGGGAACCGTGGGGGGGTGGAGCGTCGATGACGACATGGGAGTGGTTTTTCAAAAAACTAATAAGAGATAGATGGTTCTCCCAAGTGAATAAAAAATTGTTGTACTATACACCACCCCCCATTTATTTTTACTAAATGGGGACCCTTTAAAATATATGAAATTTGTTTGTTTTATTTTATCTTAGCCTAATTCTAAAAACTTTAGGAAATAAAGTTCTTTCCATTTTCACTTTCATTCCTTAGCGCGCATCACAAATCACATTGCTTACAAGCTAAACAAATTAAAACATATTAAGTCTTGCGAGATGTGATATGTGCCAAACCTTTTCCGATGTCATATAAAACACTCACTACAAAAGCCCTAAACACTGCTTTAAAATAAAACACATCGCACCTTGTAAAAATGATCAACTTATAACAATTCAGTAAAAGTTGCGATGAAATGGACCCGATGAATCAACAAATAAACCAACATAAAACTTCAAGTGTCTGGTAAAACACATTAGCATGATTCCTTAAAAACGCGCTTCGCATTTCACAGCAAATAACTAAATGTATGTTTCAATACCGTATGGAAATTGCAATGTGCGATTTGTGCAGATCACATTTCGCGAAATTTATCGGTAACATAACTAATAGAAATAGTCTCGACTTGTGATATCGGATATTGGTAGTTATTTCTCAAGTGTGCGAAATGATTAATGTCTAATCAACTGAATATAAGAACTAACATATTAAATTGATCGATAGGCATTTCACGTGAAGGTGTGTAAGAGATTTGATTAAAAGGATTATCGGTGATTAATGACATTTAATAGGAGTAAGGTTTGAAAGATTCATATCTACTTTGAGCATGTTTGAAATTTTTGAACAATGAATTTTTTATTTTTAAAATACATCTGTCTCTCTATTCTCTCTATTTCTAAAGTTTTCTCTGTTCACTTGAATTCAGGAAACCACTTAACAGAGCAAGGATAACAGGGATGAGCAAGAAAGGCAAGGAAATTGCACAAGCATCATCTACTAGAGACTCAGATATGTCTCCTTTATTCTCATATACCACCTGCAACAAGGATTGCGGCAGCTCCTCATGGGAGGAAATGTATCAATTCTTCGAGAATGAATCGCCAAGGGTGTTATCACTAGAAAATCGTACAAGAAAAGGTGACATTATTTAATGTCAAGTAGAATGATTTATAGGGCCAAGAGACATTAGAGAATATGAAATTATTTAAAAATCTCTAAGGTCTGAAAGGAAAAAATAAATTGCGTACAAGAAGAACCAGTCAAATGAGCCTTTGCGTGCAAAATTCTTCGATAAATTTACCTTTGCGTGCATTTTGCTAAAAAAAGCATGCAATCCTGGGAGTGGCGGAAGTCACTTTCTAAGACCACAAGCCACACTCCAGGACATTGATTCCACACTTGAGGCCACCTAAGGATAGTCTGCCAAGCCTCCTTAGGACATGAAGGGAGCACAAAATGGAATCACCCTCCTCTCTTGGGTCACTATCCACAATGTACCAAGAAAGGGAAGGAGGATTTGAATTCTCCTATAAAAGGCCACCAAGAGATGAACAACATGATAGCACATTGTTATGTTGGCCATAATTTCCCCAAGAAATACTAGCAGTGTGTGATCCAGAGCAGAGATAGAGGGGACTCAGTTGTTGGCCATCCAACAACTCTATTCCACCATAGTAGAGAGAGGGAGACTTTGCGCGAAGGCAGCTCGGAAGTAAATACATCCTTGCATCGGGACTTAGAACCCCTAGTTCTAAGGGCCCCTTGGAAAGTGGATTAAAGTTTCAGCCTCATTTCCTACCAGCACTTAATAAGAGGGGACGTAAGAGCCACCGTTTGGATTATTAAAGTTGTTTGAATCTATTTAGAGCTTTTGTTTTATTTTTTTTAGTTTTAGTTTAGTTTTATGTTTGAATATGCATGCTATTTCTCTATCTAGTATGTTTATGTTTCAGCGTGTTCCACTAACTTGCTTGACTCCATTTATTTTCTTCCTGTGACCAATAAATCAAGAGGGAAAAACCACCCCCCTTTAGTTGGTGTGATTTCGTGCATTCATGCACCAAACACACTAATACAGGATTGGTGACTCCACTAACTTTTATTTCCAAGTTTATGCGGTTGTGCCTTTTTGTAGAGACCTCTGTCTTTGCTGTGGAGTTGGGCTGGAATTGCTCCCTTTCTCTCCTTCATTTCCTTCTTCATCCCTAGTGATAGACTGAAGCAGAAGAGCTCCCAAAATTACTCTTCAGTAAATTTGCACGCACTCCTCACAGAAAGGTGCACCCCCATTGCGAGCGTTCAGAAGTGACCTGCGCGCAGAAATCGCGTTTATCTCACCCTTTTGCACGCAAAAAACATAAGTGAAATTTTCTCCAATATTTCCATCTTTTCCTTCTTGTAAAAGTGACTAGTAGCCCATAATACACCTGCAAACACTAGTCGAGGTGCCCCACAACTTGTTACAACTCACTTTTAGCTACTTCTAGTAGTTTTAGGAGGTAGTTTTGTTTCAAGTTGATTTTTGCAAAATTAACACATAACTTAAGTAGGAGGCAAATTAATTTGCATTCCAAAATCATTTATGTTTTGAAAATTTAGGTACCAAAACACCTAGGTAATTAGCCAAAGTAAGTGGCCCAAGTCCACGCATGCTTAGCTAGTTCTTTGTCTAGTGTAAAAGTCATTAGTTTAGTTCAATTTTTGCACTATGATTTTGGGACCAGGATCGAATTTATGATAGAAGAGCAAGTAATATTTGTTGCCTTTGCACCCTTCAGTGATCCTAGGCAAGCATATGAACACTATTTATTCACAACTCACCATCTCCCTATAGTTGATCACATATATTAACTAGGAAAAATTGAAAGCGGCCCATGTCCGCGCATGTTTTTCTTTTGAGCAAGGAACAATAGAACACAGTTTAAATAGGGGATTTTGAAAAGGATCATCGCATATCCACATGTTCAAACTATTTTCTTGTTCACTTTTTTCTCACACACATCCACACCTTAAGCAAAGCAAAGACACCTAGAACTAACTTAACAAAACTCACTAAATTCTCCCCACAGGTGCCACAAAAAAATTTATAGTCTAAGTTAGCATCAAGGGGGTAGGCATCCAATAAGCCGCCTTGATCATTCTTCATCTTGAAACATAGAATTTGAATATTTAGGGAACTTTCAAATCCACCTATCAGTCCATGAAAAGAAAACCCGAGCGCGGCAGAGACTCGATTCAAAGGGGGTTAGGCTTAGGCGCAGTGAGTGTGGCATTAGTTGGGGCTACCTGACCCAGTTGATACTTGGTACTGTTAGTTGAACTACCAAGAAGCCCAAGAATCAAACACTCACATGGGATGGTGGTGCTTAGTAGCCAAAATTAGGGCATCCTTTCCCTATAGGTGATGGTGCAGGCAAGCGCTAGATCTTCTACCCTTACCTTGGTGGATTTTCTTCGATTGACTGGGGGCGTCGCCAACTCTTATGGGACATTGTTCCAGATTCAAAATATTTATTCTCAAGGCCCAATTACATTTGAGCATGTGAGGACGATTAGTTCTTCTAGGATTTGAGTATCATACGCAAACAAACAAAAACCATATTTTTTTTATTAACAGGTCACATAGGATTAATCTAAAAGGAAAATTTATTTAATTTTCACTTTGTTTTATGTATGCGATCGGAATTTTGCATTGATTATAATCTCTATCCTCTCAAATATTTCCAAAGTCATACCTAGTCGACGCTAGAAAGGACCCAACGGGACCTCACTGATCTAGACGTCTTTTGGACCTCCCCCCATTACTGGGAGGGGTTCCAAGTATTTCTCCATTTAGGAGTCAAAGACAAAACACAACCACCATTATTGGTTCATCTTTTATTGGGGCATATTTAGTTGGGAACCCTAGTCGATCTCCCAACATCACACTGGTGAACACCCCCACAGGTTCACCACACACCACTCCCCCCACAACCCCTAGAGGGCAGAGGTGTGCTACCCATTCGAGAAGCTAGTTGAACACACAGCAAGGTACGTCGCATACAAACCCTATTCCTAACTAGAACATTATGTTTTCACAAGTTGCAATGACTACAACCTCGCAGTCACCTTTTCTAGCTTTGTTAAATCTACCAGATTTAACCAAGTTGGAAAACGACCCCATTGCACACAACCCCATATGGCCTCCCATGCCCATGAAGCTCCCTTCAAACATTCAAAAGTTCGAAGGAAAGCAAGAAAAAGACCCTGGAAATCATGTTATGACTTTCCACCTCTGGTGTTCGTCGAACAACATTGTTGATGATACTATTCGACTAAGACTGTTTCAAAGCACTCTAACCAGAGTGGCAACGAAATGGTATGTGGAGCAACCCTCTGCTACACATGGAACTTTTAGCACCCTCTCCACTGCGTTCCTGACCTGTTTTCAGTTACCCATCCACCATGATTCTAGAATGGAGTTATTGACCCACTTAGGCAAACCCTCGCCATCCATATCTCGGACCATCTTCATGAATGGCGGCGGCGTCGTAGTTTATGCAAAGCCAAACTAAACAATCAAGTACAGTTAGACATGTTCCTGAAAACTCTCACCGCAGAGATTTCAAAATATGTGGCACAAAAAAAACCCCATATCCAAAGAGGACGCCATCAATAAGGCCCAATAGCTCGAGCTGATCTATATGCAGTCAAGGTATCTTTACAATATCCTGTTGAACACCTCGTTCCTGCAAACTTACAAATAATTGCCAGGCGCGTAGAACTCTGCAGATGGTTTAATTGGGTCATTGACCCAAAGTCAACCATGTTGGTGTCCTGTGTTTTGATAGTTTGGAAAATCAAAAGACAAGGCAACATCAGAACCAATCTTTAGAGTTACAGGATCTAGTCCTCCCATTCTCAGAGAGGGATCTCTCAAAGTTTGTTTGCAAAGGTTTATCTTGTGTGCTTAGAATATTGGTTTTAGACTAGTTATTAAGTGCAGGTGTTTTTTTGTTTGGTTGGATGGAATTGATAGAGCAGAACATGAAAGCTCTAGGAAAGATATATAGGACAGAGAAATATCTGGTTCATTGGGCAATGGAGTCAAGAAAAGGTCATAACAAGCTCATCAATGGATATGGGATATCAAAGGGAAAATCTAACTTGGCCATAGGATCCTTTGGTTTTTGGAATGAGATGAACATTAATGATTTGGAAAGAGAGGTTTAATTCTCAACAAAGGGAATTCGAAAGCATAATTTGAACAATAAAGAGCTCTTTAATAGACAGGGCTGACCATAAATTCTACAAATCACACCTTTAAGCAAATAGCGATTTCAAAACAACTTTCAAAATGAAATCTAAGATTCAGGGAAAACCCTATTTCCTCAAAGATTTTATTTCAAATGACTTAGAAAACATAAAAGATTCACTGATAATTGCAGTAATAGAAGAGGGAACACCTAACACATCTATGATTACAACTATAAAAGACCTTTAAGCCAACTGCTTAAGTGAGGACAAAGGGCAAGGTCAAAACAGACCTCTTTGAATCACTGTAAGCAAAGAAATTCAAAGGGATACTTCAATAACAGTTTTTAAGTGGAAACAGACAAGCAGGGAGAACCATAAATCATGCTGAAACCAACTGTTCGAACTATTAAGGAAATAAACAAGCATGAAGATTAAAGAGAGAGATTAAAGACTCTAAAATACTTCAGCAGAAGAAAACATAAAACAATGAAGGATGAACAGGTCTAAGGTGCTTCCAAGATCATTTCTTAGCCTAATATATCCTACGCGAAATATGAAAATTATGGAACATAATGAAAACGAGGCGGCTGTAAGACGATTCCAAAATGCTTCTGTGACCGAAAGCTCATGGATTTGACAGTAGAGCCTTCATGACTTGAGCATGCAACAATATTGTCAAGGCTTCCAGACTTCAATTTGTTCTTCAACTTCAACGGACTAATATGTTTATTTCGAAGTTTCGGTGTTACAGGCGGTGATCAAACAACAACTAACCCCTCACTCATCTTCTACAGAAGTATATATAGAAGAATGAGGAGGTGAGATCTGATAAAAGATCTCTAATTACAATTAATATAGACTTAAATGTCCGACAGTTAACGACAATATCGCGCGGCATCCTCGTCCAAACGTTAACGCGTGATGGACGGCGATTTTGTGAACAGTGGCCAGGACACGCGTTAAATGGCGTATGGAATCGCTGGCGTTTAGGAAAAAATCGCCATCGCCCAAAGGCGGTGCGATGAATACCGCGCAGTTTTTGGGTAGGTGAGTGGAATGTGGGGACCACCGAGAGACGGACTCCACACCATCCGATCTGCAGATCAGATCGATGGCGCAAAATGATTTAAATTGGAGCACGGGAGAGATTTATAATATAAATAATAAAAAAAAACGAGCGAATTTTTAATATAAACCAAGGTTTTTTAAACTATGGTACAGAAAATATTAATATAAAAAAAAGGCTTGGCGCCCGACTGCAGGACCTTTGGGTGTATGGTGGATAATACGACCAGGGTTTATGGAGGAAGGGGCTTAAGACTTGGCCCGAGGGGGCTTAATTCCACACCATAAAAAATGTGATTTTTATGGTTTTTGAATGATTTTCAAAGGGTTCGAGGGGTTCGGATAAGGCAAAGAAGTAGTCTTTAAACCTTATAAAAGGGATTTTGATGAAGGGGAATGGGAAAAACATGAAAATGAGGGATTTTCATGGGAAATAGAGGGATAGAAAATGGGGTGGCTTTCGAAAATGGGAAAAGGGGGAAAAAGGTTCTTGTAAGCGATGCAGCAGGAAATCGGCGAGTTTCGACCAGGAAATATGGAACGACGGTAAGTTTTGGACGGAGGATAGGCATGGGGCCTTCGAAGTCTTGAGAGCCAACAATTTTTAGTAATGAAATTTGTTCCTTGAAGGCTCAAAAAGTCTTAGCCACCTTTTGATATAACAAATTTTATAGGTGGCTAACAGTGGCTCCACTTGGGGATGATGCCTTCTTGAAGGCATCAAGAACTTTAGACTTGCATTCTCTGGGATGCTGATCAGTTTCCTCCTCCATTGGGTTGCCTTCCTTTCTTTTGATGATCTTATTTTTCTCTGAAACATATTAGCATTCTTGGATCAACAATGGAACTTCATCAATACAACCTTTCTACCTACCCAATCCTACTGATCTAACATTTTTTCTTTATTAGAGTACACTTGGATTGGCAAACTCTTTTACAAAATTTTATTCTTTTGAAAGCATAAAACTAATCTAGTTCTAATCCTTATTTCTCCCTGAACTCAGATTAAACAGTCGAGTTCAGATGTTTCTCTACCTATTCTATTATCTGTTGGGATTGAACTGTCCAACAGACTTTTATTCTCTAAATTCTACAACAGAAATTGAAAAGCATTCAAGTTAGGATTGGACAGTCTAACTTGATGCTGGTTTATGGCATAAAAGACAAGTTGCACATAGACATTTATTTTGCACAAAATTTAAAAAAAAAAATGGAAGGCTTGAGATCTGAAATTTGAAAACATTTCCTTCCTCTTTTCTACAGCTCTGTTTTGATCTTTGTTTTGAGCTATCTTTGATTTTCTTCTGGTTCAAGTTTTAATCTGATTAGAACCAGATATTTACATCTTTTGACTCATAATTTGAAACATATTTGAGTCATTTTCTCTTTGAAACTTTAGGTTTAGTTTTTGAGCATGTTTGAATCTTTAATTTCTATCCTAAACTATCTACTGACAAGCCAAGATTAAACAGTTTGCCAAATCACATTCACTATCCTATCAACAGAAAATTTAAAGCTAATTAGTCAAGATTAAACTGTTTGACTAACTAGAAGCGTGTTTTTTAGGAGTGGTATTTGAGCTTGCACACTTTCAAATTTTTTTCTGTTTTTTGGTATGGGGCTATACCTTTCTTGTTTTCACAATCTGCCCTCTTTTCTCTCTTTCTTTTTTTTGTATTTTTAATTTTTCTAACTTTGAATGCAATGGTTAGACTATGATATTTACAATGAAAAATAAAATTCTTTGAAACTTAATATTCTTGGTGGAAGTAATGCTTGATCATCCTACCATTGACAGGACCTCCATATAGGTCTTGTCCATTCAATTCTTTCAAGAAAAATGCATTGTGACCCCTCTCAGCATGAATAATATAGGGCCCTTTCCACAAGTTCTCAAATTTTCCATGTTTTCCCTTCTCTTATTTTCTTGAATCCCACTTAAGAACAACATTTCCAACTTGGAAATTGTTTGCCTTAGTCCTCTTATCAAATAGCTTCTTCATATTTTCTTGGACTAACTATGATCTTTCATAGACTTCCTCTTTGGCCTGCTGTAAATGGATTGTTTGGTTGATTCTTCTCTGCATATCATTCTCTTCAATCTACACTTCTTGAAGGAGCTTCATGACTAGCACTCCCAATGAGGTGGGAAAGACTGCATCCATGCCATAAACTAACTGATAGGGGGACATATTTATTGATTTCTTTGTAGTTAACCTATCAGCCCATAAGGCATGAACCAGTTTACTGTGCCATGATTTCTGATTTTGTTCCAACAACCTTTTAATGATATTGATGGGGCTCTTGTTGGAAGATTCAGCTAATCCATTTCCTTGGGGATAGTAAGCAGTGGAATGGCCCAAGGTTATATAGTATTTATAATAGAAATCAACCATCTTCTTAGATTTAAAATCAGTAGCATTGTCTGTTATGATTTTTCTGGGACAACCAAATCTGGATAGGATATTTGTTTCGAGGAACTTGATAATGACAGAGTCATTAGCATTTCTGGAAGGCATAGCTTCCATCCACTTGGTAAAGAAGTCAGTGGCTGTGAGGATCCACTTATGTTGAGCTGAGGAGGATGGGTGAATTTCTCCAATGAAGTCTAAACCCCATTGTTGAAAAGGTGCCTCAACTCTGATAGGATGTAAGGGTAAGGGAAGAAGTTTCCTTTTGCCATCAAAGATTTTACACTTATGGCAAGACATGACCAAATTTTGAATGTTTGGGAAGAGGGTAGACCAATAGTAACCAGATCTAATAATTTTGTTCGATGTGGCCTTCCAGTATAGGTGTCCTCCACATTCTCCGTCATGCAATTCATGCATGATCTTTCCTGCATCATCTTCAAGTAAACATTTAAGCAAAATTCCAACAGCATTTTTCCAATATAATACTCCATCTAATATGAAAAAACTCAAATCTTTTTGTTTCAAAAATATAGCTTTAGTTTTAGACAGAGAAGGAGGGGCATTTAAATATAAAAGCACATAAATAATGTCAGCATACCAAGGATAATTTAGAAATGTTTCTTCAATAAAAGGAGCATCAGATTCTTCTATTTATTCCAACACATCTACCATATTCATGTCTAGTGCTTGGAAGTTAGACTCAGCCATAAGTTTTGATAATCCTTTCCCTTTAACTAGTTTGGTGGGCCTGATCTCTAAGTCATATTCAAGAATAGTTGCGATCCATTTTCCCTTTTACCATCAGGGTTTTGACTTAGAATGTCCTTGACAACAGTATGTGGAACAAAAGCAATTATGTGAGAGTGTAAAATATAGACACTAAAGTCTTTTAATGCTTTCACTAATGCTAAGGCTTGCTTCTCCATGATGTTATATTTGAGAGGAGCATCTCTTAAGGCCCTACTAAAGAAAGATATTGGTTGTTCTTGCCCCAAATCATTCTTTTGAAGTAAAACTGTAGCTATTGTATGTTCAGATGAAAAGGAAAAGATGTAAAAATCTTTTGTAAAATCCGGACTAATCAGGACTGGTGCTTGAGTAAGAGCTTGTTTGACTAGTTCGAATGATTGCTTAGCTGGTAAGGTCCATTTTACACCGACATTTTTCTTAAGCATTTTTGTAATGTTTTTTAATAGCTCAGTGAGATTAGGAATAAACCTCCTTAGAAAATTAATCTTTCCGATGAAAGATTGCAATTCTTTGAGGCTCCTTGGATGGATGATCTGCAATATGCCATCTATCCTTGTAGGGTCTATTTTGATTCCCTCTTCCGAAATTATGTGGCCAATAAGTTTACCTTCTTGGAGACCAAAGAGTGTTTTCATGGGATTCAATGACAAGCCAAATTTCCTACACTTCTCAAAAACTTTCCTTAGGTGAATCAAATGTTCTTCATCAGTTTTTGAGAAAAAATTTATGTCATCAAGTTAAATGATTATGAAATAGCCAATGTCTTCAGAGAAGGCTATGTCCATGGCCCTTTGGAAGGTGGCCCCTGCATTCATTAATCTGAAAGGCATTTTGACATACATAAAGGTGCCCCAAGGCATGGTAAAATCAGTTTTGATTTGATCACTTGGGAGCACTAACACCTGGTTGTAACCTGAGAACCCATCTAAGAGGGAAATCCTTCTTGAACCAACTACCCTTTGAAGCATATGGTCCATCTTAGGCAAAGGGTAGTTTTCCTTTAAAAAGGCTCTATTTAAATTTCTGAAGTCAATACAGAGCCTGATTTCCCATTTTTTCTTTCTAACAGAAACTAAGTTTAATACCCACTCTGAAAATCTAATGGGTACTATGATTCCAGTGTCATGCACTTTTTCAATCTCTGCCTTGACTAGAGGTAGTAAGAGAGGATTTATTCTCCTTAGTTTTTGTCTGAAAGGATTTTGATTTTATTTCAAAGGAATTTTATGTTGGATGATGCTAGTGTCATATGATTTTAGGTCTTTGTCTCCCCAAGCAAAAACATATTTAAACTCTTTGAACAGCTCTATGTACTACAGTTTTATGTGAGCTGGGAGAGTGTTGGACAGCTTGATCATCTTGGGTTCTGTTAGACTACCTATGTTATGTTCTTCTACATTTGTTTCCACAGGCTCCATTCTTGGTTCTTTGGCTACATCGTTAAAGTCAAAAAGGTGTTCTAAAGGTGCTAGACCTCTTGGAATTTTATCATTTTTGCACTATAAAACTTCCAAGTATTCTTGGTCTGCATTGTTAGTTATCTCTACTTCAAAAGGATTTTCATAGTGATTTATATCAGCAGTATATGTCATTTCAACTTCTGGGATTTGTTCAATATACAAATAATTTTCTTCATGGCTGGTTTCTGATATTGGTATGCTGAAATCATCTATGTGTTTGTCAGAATCAAACACTTGCTAGTGATCTTCGTTGTTAGGCACAACAGGCCTATGTTTTAACTTCACACTGAGTTGTTCATTTATTTCAGGTATCTGGCAATTGTTGGCATTAAAAGCAAGTTCATTTGCTAGATCATTGAGTTCTCTTGGAATGAAAATAAGTTCATACTTTTCAAAGGTTTTTAATAGATCAAGGGAAGTGTTTCGATATTCCCTGAGTCTTGGATTTTTAGCTAAGTATTCTCCTTTGATTTGTTTTATGATAAGTTCAGAATCTCCTAAGATTGATATCCTCTGGGCTTCTAACTATTTAAGCAGTTGTAAGCCTAGGAGAAGTGCTTCATACTCAGCAATATTGTTAGTGCATGGGAAATCCAATTTGTATGAAAAACTCTATTTTGTATTTTGAATCCACACACCTACTCCTGCACTTGTTTTATTACAAGATCCATCAAAATTTATTTTCCAAAGTATGCCATCCTTATTTTCACTTTCTTGTTGTTGTTGATTGTCAATGTTTTGAATTTGATTGAAGGGAAGATTGGATTGTTGTGGTGAACTGATTGGGTCTATGTTTTCTTTATCTTGTTGAGTAATGTCATCTTCGTTACATAAGATAAAGGAATCTAAAATTGATTGAATAGAATAGATTGGAGAGTTTTTTGGTTTGTCTATGTTTCTCACCATGTACTTCATGTGAGATTCCCTATATAGTCTTTTGTTTTGGTTAAAAACGGGAATGGTGGCATAAGACATGTCCATTTGAAGGCTTCCCTGAAGTTTGGCTCCCCAAGATCTTGATAAGAGCATGCCATACTTAGGGGGAATGTCAGCTACAACTATGTCCATGAATAAACTCTTAGCAGGGATTTGAGCTAAATTAACACACAAATCTTTGATTAAACCCAAACATTTGACTCTGCTTGAGTCAAAGGAATACAAGTCTTTGTATGGTTTCGTAATTTCTAAGCCTAAGCTTTCCATCACTACCTTGGGCATTAGATTGTGTGAAGCTCCTGAGTCTAACATAGCATTGTGTAAAATTTTCTCATGTATGTTCAAGCTAACATAGAAGGGAGGGACAGCCCCTTCTTGGTATTTTCCTTCAACTTCTGGACCAAACAACAACTCGGGTTTGTCATCTGTCAAGTTTAAGGTGTCAGTATCACTTCCTAAGTTCAAAGCTTTCAAAACTTGGTTTTTGTACACCTCTTGGGTTACTAGTTCAGCTAGGGGGATGGTAATTTTTATCTTAGCAATCCCTCCCTCAAGGCTGAAAGGAATAATAGACTTGTTGATATTTACATCGGCCCTTTCAATTGAATTCTTTTCAGCAACCTTGATTTGCTGAGCCTTGTTTGGACTGGTAATTGGGACAGTTTTATTAGGGCCAATAGCTGAAGTGCTAGGGGTAATCTGTTCAAAATTTGGCTAGACACCCTTGTCTTTGTTTGAATCTAGTTTTTTAGTCGAAATGTTGGTTTTCTCTGCTGTCTTTTTGGGCTAGTTTTTTGCGTTTTTCTTGACAGTAGTGCTAGTGTTCTTATATTTTGAATTATCTATGTTTCCCTTGCTCCTAAGATCATACTGTTTGTGTACCTCCATGATTGCATTTTCAAAACCTAATCTATAGTCATCAGAATCTTCATAGGTGTTTGTATTTTGATCAGAAGAGAAGAAGTCTTGTTCTTCATCAGTGAGGAAAACATCATCCCCACTGTCTGATCCAATCAAGTTTACATGGGATTCTTCCAACCTTTCCAACTCCCTATCTTCCTCATATTGATCTACATAATTTTGTTGGAAGGGAGGTCTAATCTATTGGTCGCTTTCTTTTTTCTTGTCTTGATTGTTTTCTCTTCTATAATTCTGATTTCTATTTCTGTTTTGATTATTTTGAGGTTGTTTTCTCTTGAGTATATTCATCCTTTTCATGATCTCTTCCAACATCTGTTCTGTCTTCGAGCTAGATGTGGAGGGTGTAGTTTCATCTTTATAAGTCACCCTCTTCTCTGATCTCAACCTATTCCTTTTCTCAATTATGTTGGCTTCTACACTCATAGCTCCTCTCTGCATGTCCTCTAAGGTTAAGTAATCCCTCTCTCTTAACTGATACATCATGTCCACATCAAGGCCTTCGGGATATCTTACTAAGGCCATGCCTTGAGGAGGTTTCATGTGAGGTGGAAGAGCATTGTAAATTCTATTAAACCTAGTGGAGTAGTCAGGAATACTCTCTCCTTGATTTCTCTTGAGGCTGCTATATTCTGCTAGTATTTGGAGAGGATTATTTTTGAGTTCCCATTTGTTGATAAATTTTTGATGCAAGGCAGGGAGATCATTTATGCTATTAGGAGGTAAGTTTTTGAACCATTTCTTTACATCTCCTCCTAAACTCTGGGCGAAGATCCTCATCTTCATAGTTTCTTCTTCTATCTCCATGTAATCAAATGCATCTTCCATCCTATCCACATGATGTTGGGCTGTTGTAGACTCTTTCCCAGTGAAGTGAGGGATTTTAGATTGGTAATCATTTGGTAAGGGAAGTAGAGTTTGTGGTAACACTAACGGGGCATACCATGTTGCCATGGCTGGAAATAAGGGTGGATTTACAGTAGTGAAAGTGGGTTGAACAAGAGTGTTTTGCACGGTGGTAGTATGAATTGGAGTGGAAGAAATACTTGGGCCAGCAAACTGATTTTGAGCAGACTTGTTATGGAAAAGATTAAAGTGATAAATAATCTAGGAATCAGGAGGAGTGGAAGGTGAGGCTTCTTTACTGAAGCTTTGTTGCAAATCTGTAATATCAAGGTCAGTTTGGTTTAAGTCACCTTGAGATCTAGTTCTAAATATGTTCTTTGTATGATGTAAATCAAAGTGTGAATCCTCTAAGACAACAAAGTTTTCAGGGACATAATTTTTTTTTAAGAGGCTCCTATTAGCAGCTAATTTTCTAGAGTTAGAAGACTGCCACAGAATTCTCTCAGGATTGTCAATGATTAGAGGAGGATTTGGGTCTGGGTGGGATCTAGTGTTGATCCTATGTGAAGCCAGACCGCTTATCAGAAAAGAGAGAGGTGGGGGGGTTTTAGGGGCTGTTTTTGGAAGCTTCACCTCTCAGGATGTTTTGTCTAGAATGGAACTAGGCTTCTAAACTTCTCCAAGGCTGGTTAACACAGTCTTGAAGAGATTTGGGAACCTAGATGTGTAATAGGCCTACTGGGGCTAGTGGAGTCGCCAGGTGGAAACTATTTAGCTTTTATGAAGGTAAAATGTTGGATGGTTCCACCACCATGTTTATTATGAAGCCAAACTGGAATGTTTTGGGTTTTTCTAAGTTATTTCGGTCTTATAGGTTAAGAGAGTATCCTAAATCTGACTTTAACACTTTAGCTAGGGTGTCAAAACAAACAGAGTTCACTCTTATGGCTTGGTAACTAAATCCTTCAAGGTTTGATAAGGCTTTATAAGAATCCTAAGGGTTACTTAGTTTGTCACTAATTCAATTAAGTCCTATCATGATTACCATTTGTTAGGTAGTGCTTGAACAAGGCTACTTATGTTATACCGGGCCTGAAAAGTTTGAAGAAAAGTTTTCAAACCAATATATTCTTAGTATGTCCCACCGTGATCGCCATTATGTTGGTGTCCCGTGTTTTGATAGTTTGGAAAATCAAAAGACAAGGCAACATCAGAACCAATCTTTAGAGTTACAGGATCTAGTCCTCCTGTTCTCAAAGAGGGATCTCTCAAAGTTTGTTTGCAAAGGTTTATCTTGGGTGCTTAGAATATTGGTTTTAGACTAGTTATTAAGTGCAGGTGTTTTTTTGTTTGGTTGGATGCAATTGATACAGCAGAACATGAAAGCTCTAGGAAAGATATATAGGACAAAGAAATATCTGGTTCATTGGGCAATGGACTCAAGAAAAGGTCATAACAAGCTCATCGATGGATATGGGATATCAAAGGGCAAGTCTAACTTGGCCATAGGATCCTTTGGTTTTTGGAATGAGATGAACATTAATGATTTGGAAAGAGAGGTTTAATTCTCAACAAAGGGAATTCTAAAGCATAATTTAAACCATAAAGAGCTCTTTGATAGACAGGGCTGACCATAAATTCTACAAATCACACCTTTAAGCAAACAACGATTTCAAAACAACTTTCAAAATGAAATCTAAGATTCGGGGAACACCTTATTTCCTCAAAGATTTTATTTCAAATGACTTAGAAAACATAAAAGATTCACTGATAATTGCAGTCATAGAAGAGGGAACACCTAACACATCTATGATTACAACTATAAAATACCTTTAAGCCAACTGCTTAAGTGAGGACAAAGGGAAAGGTCAAAACAGACCTCTTTGAATCACTGTAAGCAAAGAGCTTCAAAGGGATACTTCAATAACAACTTTTAAGTGGCAGCAGACAAGCAGGGAGAACCATAAATCATGCTGAAACCAACTGTTTGAACTATTAAGGAAATAAACAAGCATGAAGATTAAAGAGAGAGATTAAAGACTCTAAAACACTTCAGCAGAAGAAAACATAAAACAGTGAAGGATGAACAGGTCTAAGGTGCTTCCAAGAGTCATTTCTTAGCCTAATACTTTCTATCCTACTATAGTAAGAAATTATTGAACATAATGAAAACAGGGGAAAACATAAGACAATTCAGAATACTTCACCAACAGCCAAGCTCATGGATCCAATGATAGAGCCTTCATAGTAACAAGCATGCAACAATATTATCAAGGCTTCCAAGACTTCAATTTGTTCTTCAACTTCAACAGACTATGTATTTATTTCAGAGAGTTTTAGTATTACAACTGGTGATCAAACAACAACCAACCCCTCACTCATCTTCTACAGAAGTATATATAGAAGAATGAGGAGGTGAGATCTGATAAAAGATCTCTAATTACAATTAATACAAACTTAAATGGCTTCTTAGCCTTTGGGGGGCTCAATGAAGAAACTTACATGGGAGTACTCTATATTAGATGTTTTATATAAATATTTAAGCTTGGTGGGAGCTTTTGTTCACCTTTGAGGCTCTGTGTGGCGTCGAAGTAACTCTGTAGATGTTCTTTGCATTAAGTTTCCTTGCAGAAGTAACTTTCTGGCTGCGCTGAGACAAATATCTAATCCTGATCAATAAATTCAGCCTCTGATTGAATACTTTGAGGTACAGGTGGCGTCGTGGTAGCTAGAGGGATCAGTTTTCCTCAATTTGTGGCAGTGGAGGGTTTCCTGTCGATAAAACACTTTAGATTTTCTTTAAACTATGTTTTAAATTGGGGATTAGGCTTTTGAGAAAAATTCTTAGCCGTGATCCCCGCAAAATCTGTCCTTTTAATCCTCTGTTCTGATAAATTTTGGTCTTCGTCACTGATACTCTCTGACTGCGCCCGATTCATGGTTTTTCTGATATGCAGGGCTGCGCAGGGTTATGTGGCATCAATACTTCATGAATGATTGAGGAAAACGTGGATTTAACCCCCACGATGATTCTCTTTGGTGAATCGAAGGCAGGAAGATCGTCATCCTCTGCCTTCGAATTTTCTTCAAAAATGGCGAGAAAATCATTTAAAACCCTGAAAAACACAAACAAATATATTAAAAAATCCTGCATATATAGGTTTATTGCTGCAGATGACACGTGGAGGAAGCGTGGCCATTGGATGGCATCATCCAACGGTCAGGATTGATTGTGGGAATCAAAAGGAAGGCGGAAGAAACGTTTAAATCTGAGCCGTCGATCGTGCAAAGATCGACGGTCGGGAGCGGAGGCGAAAAGTCAAAAATGGGAAAACGTTGACTAGGCGATCGAAATAGGGCGATGAAATGTGGACCGTCAATCTACAGATCAGATCGACGACGGAGATTGATTTAATGACGCGTCGTAGCCCGGTTAACTGTTGGATAACTTCGGTGAGCGATAGCCGTCGGATGGCCGGCCTCAGATCGGACGGTGTACGGCGATATCACGCGGCATCCTCCTCCGAACGTTAACGCGCGATGGACGGCAATTTTGTGAACAGTGGCCAGGACATGCGTCAAACGGCGTATGGAATCACTAGCGTTTAGGAAAAAACCGTCATCGCCCAAAGGCGGTGCGATGAATACTGTGCGGTTTTTGGGCAGGTGAGTGGAATGTGGGGACCACCGGGAGACGGACTCCACACCATCCGATCTGCAGATCAGATCGATGGCGCAAAATGATTTAAATTTGAACCGGAGGGGATTTATAATATAATAATAAAACCGACGAATTTTCAATATAAACCAAGGTTTTAAACTATAGCCGAGAAATATTAATATAAAAAAAGGCTTGGCACCCGATTGCGGGGCCGCGGGTGCATGGGAAATAATGAGACCGAGGGTCAGCGGGAAAAGAGGTTTAAGACTAAGCCTGAGGGGGCTTAAGTCCAGAATGTGGGTTTTTTATGATTTTTAATGGTTTTCAAGGGAATCTGAGGGTTCCGATAAGGCAAAGAAGGAATCTTTAAACCTTATAAAGGGGATTTTGATGAAGGGGGATGGGAAAAACATGAAAATGATGGATTTTTATGGGAAATAGAGGGATAGAAAATGGGGTTAGCTTTGGAAAATGGGAAAAGGGGGAAAAGGTTCTTGTAGCAGTATTCTGGCTTGGAAATCAGCAGGATTTCTAAATGAAATATGGGAACAGCAGTGAAGATTGGACAGAGGATAGGCATGAGGCCTTCAAGAGTCTTCAAGAGCCAACAATTTTTAGTAATGAAATTTGTTCCTTGAAGGCTCAAAAAGTCTTAGCCACCTTTTGATATAACAAATTTTATAGGTGGCTAACAACCCAAACAACAATGTTTAATACCCTAGTTATACATATGATTCTACCCAGAACGTACCACAACCCGTTACCAAAGTCATCACAAGCCTCCACAAAATTTGATAGTAGGGCGTCGTCATTCACCACATGGAGGACCCTATCCTCTGGCTCAAGGGACCCAGTATGCAGATAGACATGCTGATGGAAGAGCTCCCCCCCAACATCCATATACAAACCAAGGATCGCATTATTCTCAATCCCCAGCACAAGACCTGCCCATGAAGAATAATGCATAGGTGAACTTTGTGAAACCTTCCCAAAACCAACCGTGCAAGCCATATAACCAGGAAAATCTGAACTTTCCTCCTAAAGCGGTTAAGAAAAAAGGAAAAAAAAAGCATAAAAGAAACCCTCGACAGGTGGGCAACAATCCGCAACGCCCTCCGTGATCTCAGGTTGGAGGCAACTCCAACTGAAATCAAAACTAGGAGCCAAGCAACTCCCAAAGGAAAAAAAAAAGGCCACCTCTTCGAGCAAACCACTCTTGTTCAATATGTGGTGGGTACGGCCATTACACTCACCACAGACCCGACCTCCCTGAGCTGAAGAAGCTACAAAGTAGCCATTGGCAAGGGGGATCCTCCCAGCAGACAACAGTCATGCAGGAACCTTTCCCCCATCAAGGGACAGTTAGCACGCAGCAACAAACCCCGGACGACTCTGGATATAACAACCACGAAATCTACATGACTGGCGAGGGAATGTTTTTTCAAACACGGAATTGAAATTACGACACCCCACCAGACACCAACGATTCAGAGAGCTATTACCAGTGCACCAACAAAACCTTTGGTCATATCAAAGATGCTTATTGAACCTTTACCAAATATTGCTAAGGGACCAACTAGGCGACAATGAAACTATTCCAAAGCAGCCCATAACTATAACATTGTGGATGATCTATCTCAATCTCCTGTTGCTATTTCAGCTTTGGAGGTATTACAGTCATGCTGCAGTGGAAATCCTTGCTTTCTACATTAGTTGTTATCGACCCTACCGATACATGCCTAATGGCTTTTGATTTAGATAAAGCCACCCCTACGCTTCCTTCAATGGTCGCCTTCCAGATACCAATGTCGGTCCAAAACATTACCATTCACCAATGTATCATTAACGAAGGTGCATGCACATGCATCATGTCAAAGAATGTTTGGCAGAAGTTAGGATCACCTGAACTAAAGCCATCATACATCACGCTTAGAGCATACAATGGTTGCCCTTCGGCCCCCGTCGGCCTCTACCAAAACATCTCGTCTTCTTAGCCAAAATAATGGTCCTTATAGACATTGAAGTATTGGACGCCTAGTTGGACTACAATATACTCCTTTTTCGGAGTTATATTTATGCCATGTCAGCCATCGCCTCCTCCATCTTCCGAACTATGATGTTCCCCCATGAGGACCGCATCATCACTTTCAACCAATTGACGCATAGCGAAAAGAAGCCCCTAAGAAATATAAATATCTTTCTGCCCTACATAGACACATCTATGGACAGGCTTTCACAGTACCAAGAATATGGCCCCGGCTAGTTCAAACCTTCATCCATCCTAGGATCATTCCTAGGAGATCCCCCTGTTATACCCTAGTCATCACCTAATTTCACGTGAGCTCCAATGTGCATGATGTCAACATCAAGCAGGTCTTGGCAACAGTAGTGTTACTAAACATATATTTTGCAATACCAATTTGATACCTCGTTGCCCCTACTAGGATGGGAGCCACACACATCACCGCCATAGGTTTAAATCCCCTCAGTCCTGAGGAGATCCCACCCATTCAGGAACTGTCGAAAACATCCCTGCAAAGGAAATTCCCATTGCAAAACCGATGATTAAGGCTAATAAAATCGAGAGAGGAAAGAGGGTGGAGACTCCCACCACATAACGAGAATCACCAGGGCTCACCATATGTGACATAGTAGGTCACCCTGCCCACATCTTCTAAGAGCTGGATGAATTAAAACCACTCCTTAGCTCTGAGGCAAAAATCGTGACACCACATTCCCGTAAAAAGGAACCTTGCACCAAAATTAAAGGAAAAGCATTGCGTACCAATCACGCATGCATTATTTGTAGGGGCATTATACCCATCATTGTCCAGAAATACCTTGATATAGGGATGCCTTACATTCCATCAAGAGATCCTATCAAGAGGATCCCTCCACCCAGTTATCTGGAGATGAACCTCACACCACCCTGTACCTGCAGGAGGAACGATAGTCACTAGAAAGATTCCCGTTCATATTCCCCCCTCCTATCATACGTTGCACGTTGTGCGATGAACGTGGTCACTTCATCGAAGAATGTGCAGCCCTAGAATGCATCCATAGATGGTATACTATAGAACGGGTTTATTACATTGGTTTGCGAGCAACACAATTCACATGTCCTTTATGTGCTAACAACCACATTCTAGAAAATTTCCACTATATCCCCCAATTCCAATTAGCGTTGGCTAGTTTGTGCTCAGCCATATCACACCTCTCCCAAGAAGATGGCACAGACTCAAAATCCATGAATAGCTCAAAAAACCAAGAATATGTGACGAGTAGATCCATCCTCTTTCTGTCAGCTGAAAAGCGACCAATGAGGGAACCCTAAGTTACCCCCAACCGCTCTCTACAGAGAATACCAACATGTGTGTTATGTACAATGCCCAATCATGTGGTCGCCACTTGCCCTGATTTAGCAACGTTACTATGCTGGTACCCCATCATGCCACCAATTACGCACAATGGGCACCCCATATCTAGGCTATTTTTCCCAGTATGTCAAGGCAATTACTGTGGATAGTGTTGTACCTATATCCCATAATATCATCCTCTAATCGAAATGATTCACACATTAGAGAAGAAAGATGATGATCTCCTCAAACGGTATAGAAATTATATCACCCCCAAGCGAGAAACCCCACACCCACATCGATGTGATGGGAAAACTGGGATAGCACACCAACCAAGCATGACCTAGGCCCAACCTAGGATAACATATGGACTATGCGACCTGATTAACCACCGAGTCAATCAGTGCAAAGAACTGAAACACCTCGCAAATAGTTTTCGCAGAGTCTCTTCTCCCCACAAAAACTTCTCTCTAACCAAGAAAATATCACATGTAATTATTGCCGAAATTGTTCACACTCATCATACAATTAAATGTGAGCATCTCCCCAAGCTAAGAGTGGCAAGAGTAGTGTTAATTCTACACTCCCCCAAAGAGTTAGATACACCCAAGTCAGTGACACGGAAATGGAAGCAAAAGACCTCATATTCTACAATAGATCCTTTCCAAGAGTCCACATCCGGGACGAAGATTAGTTTTGATTCCAACACAATCTGCTCAGTTGGCACAGTGGTACCATGCGCCATTTTCACTGGCCAAAACCACGAATCAGAGGTTTTCCCGCTAATGGAAACATTCAGACACCTCTGCACCAGGCACAATTTTCACCAACAGGAAATTGACCATCCTAACAAGGGACCCAACCTTGCGCTCACGCAAACTCCCATCATATAGATTCTTCCCCCACCAAACACCGACGACATGATACACCATATATGATTCATATCCTCATGTATCAGAACTGTTACTCGAGCTGTCTACTCATCTTCCATAGCTGTCGAGTCATCTACGACTACGAGAGTAGTTGTTCCTACGACAGTGCAAACCCAATCTGTCTACTCTGTCGACCGCATCTGGTTCCACCACATCGATGATGGAATCCTTCTCGTGTCTCTCAACTAGCTCCATGCAGATTGAACCTCTTCATCATAACCTTGTGCAGGATCAATCCCCCTTAGGATCCCTATTTAATTAAGATGAGGAAATTCTATAAGCCATGACGGAGCCAGATTATCCATGGGATGCAATGCATCACAGTTTGATTTTTCTTCCCAAGAAAATGTCTAGTCCTGACAAGACAGAAGAACAAGATATCTATGCGATTGAATCAAAAAAATTCCTTCCATCAGGGAAAGTCAATTCATTCAAGAATCCTATCCCGATGCCCGATGCATCCGAGGAAGGAAATATGTCAAACATCTCACCTATCATCAAGGTGAACATATCCTAAAACCCTGTTAAGGTCAAAGAAATCTCACTGGGGCAACATGATCTCAAGAAGAAATAGCCTCTTATACCCAATTGCTACAAGAGTATTGAGATATATTTGCGTGGGACTACTCGAAAATGCCTAGACTTAGTCCCACTGTCGTAGAGCACCATATTGACACTTGGCCTTACATACCTCTAGTGTGCCAGAAACAGTGTCAACTGCACCCATCAAAGGTAGAATCAATAAAACTAAAAATCAACAAGCTTCACAAAGCTGGGTTTATCTACACTATTGCTTACACATCTTGGGTTTCCAACCCTATTCCCATCATGAAAAATTAGGGCACAGTACACGTTTGCACCGATTTCCGGGATTTAAACAAAGCTTGTCCCAAGGACAATTATGCCACCCCATTCATCAACTAGGTCATTGATTCTTGTGTGGGTCATGAGGCTCTCTCTTTTATCGATGGATTCTATAGGTACCACCAAATTCAAATCCGCCATACAAACTGATACAAAATCTTGTTCACCACCCCCTGGGGCACATTTGCATACAAGGTAATGCCATTTGTCCTAAAAAATTCTGGAGCCACCTTCCAGAGGGCCATCAACTATATATTTCATGACTTGGCACACCTTATCCTCGCCTACTTGGACGACCTGACGATCTGCTCTAAGAAGCACTCAGACCATCTTGAGGATCTGCGATTGGTATTCCAACAATGTCGTCAATACAACCTAAACTTGAACCCCCTCAAGTGTGTCTTTTGCATCATAGCAGGTAAAATCTTAGGTTTTATCATGTCCCAACAAGGGATTCGCGTCGACCCCCTCAAGGTCTAAGCCATCAAAGAGGGACCTCTACCTCGAACCCTTAGGCAACTGCAAAGCCTACAGGGGAAGGCCAATTTTCTGAGATGCTTCGTCCCAGATTATGCCACTTGCACTCAAGGGTTCCTGCGCTTCCTTTGCCAGGACATCCCATTCAAATGGGATGATCATGCCCAACACACGTTCGATGCATTGAAAGAAACATTATATTCAGCACCACCCATCAGTCTCCTAGACTACAACAAATATTACATCCTATATCTATCAGCCTCTGATTCTGCCTTAGCCGGAATTTTGATCCAGGAAGGCCCAGATGGGAAGGAGCACATAATTTATTACGTCAGTAAAACCTTAGCGGGCCTAGCATTAAGATATGAGCCTGAAGAAAATACTGCCCTGGCATTAATACATGCAGTCCAGAAGCTTCGCCACTACATCATCTTAAAAACCACTATGCTCGTCATAGATATTAATCCCATCAAATATCTCCTCACACGTCGCCTAATGAACCACAATTACATCCACTCGATAGTCATTATCCAAGAAAACAACTTACAGTTTCACTCCCCTAATATCAAAAAGGCACTTATCTTAGCAGAGTTCATTACGAGCCTCCCAAGAGATACCAAGGGATGACCAGTAAATGATTCGCTACCAGACGAGCATCTCTTCTTCGTAGCAACTAACGACCCTTGGTACGAAGACATTCTCCTCTTCCTACGAACTCAAAATTTCAGACCTCATCTCACTTGAGACGTCTGTCGGCACATACACCATCAGGCCCCCCGATATCTCCTCATGGGAAATGTTTTGTACTGATGGGGCATCGACACCATTTTAAGTTGATGCCTCACTCATGACAAAGCGGAAGAAGCCCTTAATGACTACCACGGAGGAGCTTGTGGCACCCACCTCTCTAGGATGGCCACTGCCCAAAAAATCCTACGTGCAAGATATTTTTGGCCCTCCTTGTTTTGCGATTTCATTACAGCAGTCAAGAGATGTGAGTGATGCCAGCGCTTCGCTCATAAGGCAAGACCCCCCCCCCCCGCTCCTTTGCACCCTGTCATTGTCGCTGGCCCCTTTTGTAAATGGGGAATCGACTTCATGCCTCAGAAATCCTGTCAATGACGTTTACCTCAAGAAATTCTACCCATAAGGGCCAAGAAGGCCCTACCCTAGAGTCAACTTACACAAACCCAACCACCTTTAAACTTTTGACCAAAAGAATTTTTACATAACGCACTTGAGTGTCACAATGGATTACCAACCCGACTCGTACTTCGAATTTGTTGATGGAGCATCAATATGGTCTCAAAGTTTAGCAGCACTCTCCTGGGTTATCTATCACCCTGACCGATCACCACTCTACAACAATGGTATGTGTATCGACTCAACAACAAACAATTAGATAGAATATGACGTCGTTATAGGACTTATGAGCGACACTCTCCATCAGGGCATATGCTATATGCATATCTAGCTCGATTCCCACTTAGTAGTGTTGCAGTTAAACCAAAAATTTGAGATATGCGATTCACATATATTTAGAAAATATTTGCGTGAAAAAAGATTAAGCATACAATTTGACTACATTACATTCACACATGTACCAAGGAGTCAAAACCAAACATCTGATCGCATAGCTAACAATATTCTAAACTGGAATGCATATCGAATAAACCATCATATATAAAAAACAAAAAAATAGAACACATAGCTATCCATCAGCATAACATAATCCATAAGAAAAAATAGGGGACGCACCATGTAGAGCCACAAAAAATATCTCTCATATATATATCAAAATGTATTTTTCTGAGTACAAAAAATAGTGTCTCTGACCCATCGGTTAGCCCAAAAAGATACACATATAAGTCGTCAAAAATAGGGGAAGCATCCTCATAATGGGTACTTTCCTCATGTACAAAATGGCTCTAGGGCGGTGCTCCCCCAGGCGGGGCACCTGGACCCATTTCCGCTCCTGGTACCACTACTAGAGTCGTCATTAATACCGAGACCACCACCCGATGTAAAATTGGTTGATAGCCCCTCTCCCAGGCCATCAAGGTCTCAAGCCATACATCCTCGAGGTCCTCTAAAAAGTCTCGAGTCGGCATCCCCTAGGTCAAGCGGTCCACTCAATCCTAAGCATCCTCTAGAACTGACACCCACTCGGTCAGGTCAACAACACAAACCTCTGCCGCATAAGCATGAGCTCGCTCAACTGTAGTCTCGGCAGCAGTTGAGCTGCTGCCCTCCCCCGAAGGGCCAGCCTCACCACTGAGTGCCCTACCCTGAGGTTGTGGAGGAACTCCTCCCAGCCCCCCAAGAGTTCCCCAAGGTCTCCTAATAGAATCAGGCACAACTAACCGAGCCATAGGGTGACTAACCTCGCTAACATTTGCAAGAGTAACCAAAAATATGTCAGTGTCATCATAATACACATATAACCATAAATACTCAAATAAATGCAGAAAGCACAAAAGACATACCTGCTGGCCTCCAAGTGTATCTAGTTGGAATACCCATGTCTAGATCCCCCCGGAAGTCCATCCCTACATAAGGGAATGGCAGGAACATATGTGGGTTGGCCTCAAACTAAGCCTGTGTGGTGGCATTCCAGTAACTCCACACCCTACCCCCACCTCTTCGAGGCATCACATGAGCCCACCTCCTCATGCGAGGCCCTCGTGGCCCCCTAACAGGCACTTCCACCATTGGTCTCAACAACACCACCCACTCGTACATAATGTTGCATAAAATCTTGGCATAGGAAAATAACTTCGATCCATCCCAAACTTTGTAAAGTTGTGCCAACATCCCGTCATAGAAGAAATGTGCAAAGTCAAAAAAATTCCCAGCCCTCAACCATCGAAGGACACCAACCTGCCGACCTGATGCTCGATGTGGAGCAGACAAACCTTCCAGTCGCACAATAGCCACCAAACACACCTTTCAGCCAAATATCTCATCGTGGAAATAGCTATGCACCCCTCTGTAAGGGGCGCCCCGCCACAGTGACCCGCCCAGAACCAAACAAGATCCACCCTCCCAAAAGGAAGTGGATACTGAAGTGTCTCACCCTGAGGCAACAGCTCGGGTAACAAAGTAGATATCCATCTCAGGATGGATAGTGAGGTCACACCCACGTAGCACAAACACCTTGCGCTGCATGTTCCAACACTGGATCAGGTAGAGAAAAAGTCGATCCTGTGACTAAAGAATTTCATTCTCCACAAATTTCAGGAGACCCCATCGTACCAATTGTTGGTGCACCTGACCATCGAAAGCTAAAGCAGTGTGGATTTAGGGCCAATCCTGCTCCCTCCACAACATCCTATCATCAAAACAGGAGCACATCAGCAGCATAAAAAACATCAAAAAACAGGAAAAATTTCCAAAAATTTGGAAAAAAATTTCCTCGGCTCTCCGCGCGCATGTCCCTCAGACAAGCACGAAGAAGGCGCACCAATGTTGGGAAAATTTCACATGAGGCACACAAAACCTTATGTTTGTGCGCAAAATGCGTGCCAGTACCCTGATCACCCTCGCAATGAAGGGTAAAACTATCTCAAAATCCGTACAAGCCAGTATTGTATGGACCTCGACACCCTAGATTGAAAAAATTAAAATGCAGGACGTCATGGAGTTTACTTGGTTATAAAATCACTAACCCCAGGTGCTCAAGCTGACCTCAATGGCAAGAACTACTCCGGAGAAGCCTCTGACCTCTCAATACTCAATAGACACAAATGAATTGAATTGAACCATATTCACCTATATGTCGCCCTTTTCAGAAACTTTGGATGACCATAACGAGAGCTCATAAGGCCCAATCACTAGAAAAAAATTAGCACTGTGATCAACACTCCATAATGCCCAAAGGCGGTGGCACACATTTTCACCCCCAAAAAAGTAATTTTTTAGCACCGGCAGGTATGCCCTCTCTCATCTTCTTTTTAAAGCACATGTATTTCAATAATATTTGGATAAAGAAGATGCTTTCACTTAGGGTATTTGTTTTTGCAGGTAGTATGCAAACCATCCACAACTCCATCCACTAAAAGTTCCAGAGAAGGTATCATTCTACCCCCAACATGATATAGTTCCCAAAAAACTTTGCATATCCTGACATCATTTCTCCATTAGAAATCATCCATAGGTTCCACCCATCCAACCATGTTTATCATCACCTCACCTTGCACATGATAAGCATCCTCGTTGGTCAGTAGAGCCTCTCCCCCATGGCACTCATCACCCAAAGTAGACCATATATCACAACAATAGTGATGCCATGGCCATACCACCTTAGTCTGGGAAGTACCTCATGCCCATTCAGCCGTCATGCATAAGGTCAAGCTTTACCATATGAAATAAAACCCCTTTCCTGGACGACCAGGTTGTACAAGCCGATCAAAAGCGCATTACCATGCCTCGCATTTTCCCACCATACCTCCATCAGCATAACCCATCTGCGATACTTTTTCATCTGCTTCATCAACCTCACACATGAGACCAACCAATGGGGCCACCACCCTCAAAAGCGCATTACCACGCCTTGCATTTTCCCACCATACCTCCATCATCATAACCCATCTGCAATACTTTTTCATCTGCTTCATCAACCTCACACATGAGACCAACCAATGGGGCCACCACCCTCAAAAAAACACCTTCCTCACATCATCAGTGAGTGAACACTTTCATGTTTTGGGGCACCCGTATTATTGTTTTGTACAAACCAAACCCCATTGTTTTATTCTTTTGGTAAGTGTACAAAGACCTCAAACGGTGCACAATGTCCCCCACCCACCCATCATTCTTTTTCTCCCATGGCACAGTCCCTGGCCACCCTTGGTCAGAGTATACCACCCTCACGCATAAGCCAGCATGACATTCATAACCAATATATACCCACCCTAGATGTCCTACTGACTCTAGGGATTTTCCCATCAGAAATAGTTATGACTGCTGCCAAGCTACTTTTTCTACTTCGACCTTTGGCCATTGAATCCCCATCATCAGTTTTCAGTCACCCCTCACCATCATGCCTATGTTAAACCCATCACACCTTGGATCCTGATCCTCCGTATTAGTGATCCCCTTGTTCGGTTGAGGCTTCCTTTTTGTCGACATCAATACCTTTTTTCCAAAAAGGAAGCAATACCTTGGATCACCCCTCTCCACAAAAAGGGCATCCTCAGGTGGCACTGTGGGAGACATCATTGCCCACAGACGTCATTGATCCTCCTGACATTCGACTACAACACAAGCTTTCATGTCAAGATGGTATCGTACCTTACAACCATTGCACTTTGATCAAATTCGTCGAAGACTCATGCCTTTATAAGCGCCTCTTTCAACAATGCTTACACGGGAAGGTCCCAGCGAATTCCTATGCATACAATGCACATTTATATGTCATACCAAGTTCACGTATATGGGCACCATTTTCCACCTATTTTCAAAGAAAAACGCCCCTAAGGGCATCAACAGTTGTTGACATCAACCAACAGATCACTACCATATTAGTGACATAGACAAAATTTGTATCTATCAAATAGATTTGTTTAACTAGCCAAAGCATCACAAGCATGGGACATGCCCGCCTCGTAGAAAATTTGTATATATTATATTATACCATTGCTTACAAGGATCCCATAGGACATGGTCGTTCTTTGACCTGGTGTAGGGTCTCTCCAATTCCGAGCTACACGCAGGTCTCTCTCTCTCTCTACACACAGTATACAAAAAAGAAACTATAATGTATTTCAGCTATACAGTTCTTCCTAGACCTCACACATTATGGGGAAACTATTATCACTGGAAATTCGTACAAGAAAAGGTGACATTATTTAATGTCAGGAAGAAGGATTTACAGGACTAAGAGAAATTAGAGAATCTGAAAGTATTTAAAAATATGTAAGGTCTGAAAGGAAAAATCAAATTGCGTACAAGAATAACCAGTCAAATGAGCCTTTGCGCACAAAAGTCTTCAATAAACGTGCATTTGCGCACCTTTTTCTCAATAAAGTGCACAATCCTGGGAGTGGCGGAAGTCACTTTCCGAGACCACAAGGCATAGTCCAGGAAATTGATTCCACACTTGAGGGCGCCTAAGGAAATCCGCCCAAGCCTCCTTAGGACATCAAGGGAGCACACAATGGAATAAATGTGGCAAAAAATGGAATCACCCTCCTCTCTTGGGTCACTATCCACAAAGTACCAAGAGAGGGAAGGAGGATTTGAATTCTCCTATAAAATGCCACCAAGAGATTAACAACAGGAGAGCACATTGGTATGCTGGCCAAAATTACCCCAAGCAATACCAGCAGTGTGTGATCTGGAGCAGAGATATAGGGGACTCATTTGTTGGCCATCCAAAAAATCTAGTCCACCATAGTAGAGAGAGGGAGACTTTGTGCCAAGGCAGCTCAGAAGTACAGACATCCTTGCATCGGGACTTAGAACCCCTAGTTCTAAGGGCCCCTTGGCAAGTGGGTTAAAGTTTCATCCTCATTTCCTACCAGCACTCAATAAGAGGGGACGTAAGATCCACCATTTGGATTATTGAAGTTTTTTTACTCTATTTAGAGCTTTTGTTTTATTTTTTTTAGTTTTAGTTTATTTTTATGTTTGAATATGCATGCTATTTCTCTATCTAGTATGTTTATGTTTTAGCATGTTGCACTAACTTTCTTGAATCCACCTATTTTCTACCTGTAACCAAAAACTTAAGAGGGAAAAATCACCCCCGTTTAGTTGGTGTGATTTCTTACATTCATGCACCAAACACACTAATACAAAGGGTAATAATAAAATTTTCTACAACAAGCGCATCAGTGTCTTCAGACCCGACCTATTTCGAAGTTGCATGCTCATTCATCCATAAAGTAGCAGCAAGGCCAAAGATTCTCCCCTATACAGATATGGTTAAATGGGTAATTGACCAGCTGAATATAGAAAATAGAACATTTAAGAATTCAAAGGACGAGAATATCGATTCATTTAGGGAAAAATATGTGAGGGAAATGTATCATTTACCCATCCCATAATAGAACTACGACAAATCTTTTGTCCAAAGTTTTACAAAGAAAAGTCCAGACCTGATGAAATTTATAAAAGAATGGAAGGATGACCAATGCAAGCTCAAATGAGACAAACTCGGTACGTACCCAATAGCAAAAATTCCTTCCCCTTATTTCTATGCTACCGGTATGTTGTGTAGATTATTTGCAAAGCCTGATACTATTGCTTTTCTGTAGATTGGGTCCCATTAATTGACGCAATCGTCAATTCTTTAATTCTGAATTGGGAAAATATCCTCTTTGATAATTTGGCCAGAAGTATCATGGACTATAGAAGTAAAATAAGTGTTTCCTCTAGGGTAACACCCCCCTTTTACATGAGTTCCTATGTCATGGATGCTATTTTCTTTTGTTCGAGTTTTCCAACCATGGGATGGAAATGGACAACCCAAGACCCTACTCCAATCCACATTTACCATAGAGCCCTTTGGGAGTCATATTTTCATCTAAATTTTTATAAATTTTGTCATAGAGTCATACTACCTATGCACCAAATTATATTCAATGAGAAAGCCCCTAGGATCCCCAAAGAGGCTAGTACAAACATTTTTCTCATTGCCAGATGGTTTGCTGAAGAAATTTTCACCTATGTCAGAGTTTTTGAGAGTTATGCTTCTCCCCACATCCTACCATATTATGTTCCTGACAAGCTACTTTCTAGAGAAATTTCTTACCAACTTATGGTAAATGGTATTTCAAAACAACTCAAAGATGCTAAGAAGGCCATTTGGCCTAATTTCCCTTTACAGTGCGGTACTTTTGCACTTTTTAATATTGGTCATGCCTTCAAGGAAGTTTCAAAAGTTAATTTGTTAAACTTGGCTGTAATTCCAAAATGACCATATGACCCCAATGATGTAATTAAGAATTTCATCATAGAGTTGAAATTGAAACCTTTTCTGAAAGAGATAGATAGGTTTGATGATTTCTTTCAAGGTATTGAAAATTTTTTAGATGTACTAAAGTTTTCATCCTGTCAGCTCAATCAAGATGACTTGGAAGCCTTCCAAGCATATAGAAACAAGAGACTAGAAAGGATTCCTCTGGATTTATTGACTATTGAAGATGTCAATAGACCGACTCCAAGTATTAGCTTGGATAATGAAGCAAAAGACCTATCAGAAGATGAATGATGGTGTAGAAATTAGCTGAATAAATCACTTATTCAATGGAGATTAACCCGATTACACTTCAATTTCGAATTGCATGCATAACACATAATCTCATCTACAATTAATTGTCACATGCGGAAATAATAGAAGCGATCGCACATCAAATCAATCACACATTAACTCAGTATGTATGGGGAAAGCCTATAGCTGAAAACCCCATAGCTATTGTGTATATTATAATGGAGAAATCATGTAACAAAACAAGTACAATACTCCTCACAAGTACTCAGTACTTTCTCATAAAGTTACACACAATCTAGCTTAGTTTTGAACAGGTTACTGGTTCAAAACTCCCCACCAATTTCCTTGCCTCTATTGCGCAATCATGGCCTGTATATGTAGAGATCCAAGGTTCGAATCCCCTTGGCTTGACTGCGCAATTGTCATGGACAATTCCTCCAAGTGTAATGCAAATCCCATGCAAAACTGATCCTCCAACTGATAGCTTTTCTCACCCTTTCATCTACCTCTTCCACTGGTCTCCACTGAACTGATCATGCACTGTAGTGAACTGAAGTGTTCTTGAGTTGACTAATGAGTTAATATTTAGTAAATTAAATATTATTTAATTTACTCCACTCATATCTAGTTGATTAGTTAGTTAACTAATCCCAACTAGTTCAACTAAAACAAACGAACACAACTCCACTATCTGTCCCGTTAACTCCTCCAAAACTCCTGCCACTGAAGTCTAACTGAAGCCAACCATGCAAGATGCCATCAAACCCTAGGAACCACGTGATTCCTTGTGTCAGTTGCATGAGTCACCTCCATGACTCAAGCTGAAGTGCGCCAAGAGAGTAAACTGCTGTTTATAGTCAAAATATTATTAAGGGTAAATAATATTTGACTTCCATATTTTTAGGAGATCAGTCTAAAAATAGTCTGGGTCCTAAAAAATAGGGTCTCATCTATTTTTACCAACATGTCACATACTTCAAGAATCTCTAACTGGAATTCCCAAATTATGCTCCGTATGTCTAAAAATAGACATAGTCTAAAAATAGACTTTGCGCCAGAATTTGCCTGCGGGCCCACTTAGTGAAGGCGACTTTATTTCACTAAGCTCCATCATCTTGCTGCATTCTCAACACTCCCTCTCAGCAAGATATGGATTATCTGCAACCCCTATCCTGCCTCTGTGAAATTCGAACTTGCTCCTGGTGAGCGCCTTCGTCAGGATGTCGGCATCCTGATCCTCCGTGGGAACATATGAAAGCATCATGATCCTCCGCTGAACACAATCTCTAATGTGATGGTACCTGATGTCGATATGTTTGGACCTATCATGAAATACTGGATTAGCCGAGAGCTTGATGCAGCTCTGGTTATCACAGTAGATCACTGTAGGCTCCAAATGCAACCTGAACAAACCTGCGAGGATCTTCCTCATCCAAATAGCCTCACATGCAGCCAAGCTTGCTGCCATGTACTCGACCTCTGCTGAACTGAGTGCCACGGATCTCTGCTTCCTGCTGTACCAGGAAACTGCTGTCGACCCAATGCTGAAAACTCCTCCAGAAGTGCTCTTCCGGTCTGTTGGACTCCCTGCCCCATCTGCATCAGTGAAACCAGAAAGTTTCACTCCATCCTCCTGTCTGTACCATAGACCATATCCCGATGTGCCTCTGATATAGCGCAATACATGCTTGCCCGCCTTCCAAAAGAGCTTGGTAGGCTTAACCATAGCTTGCGAAAGCTGGTTAACTACATAGCATATATCGGGTCGAGTATTGACCAGATACATCAACGACCCTACCAACTGTCGATAGACAGTGGCATCCACTACCTCCTCCGAAGTAGCATCTCCCTTCCTCCATCCACCAGGAAGAGGGGTATCAACAGGCTTGCAGCCTTGCATTTTGAACCTCTCCAGAATCTCCCGAGCATACTTGCCCTGAGAAACAAACAGTCCTCCACTGCGCTGCCAAATCTCCAATCCCAGGAAATAATGAAGGATGCCCAGGTCCTTCATCTCAAACTCTCGTGCAAGATCATCATTGCATGAAAGTATCAACTGCTCGTCGCCAGTCAAAATCAGATCATCTACATACAGTACGATGATCAACAGCTTCCCCTCCACCACAATCTGGTACAGGTTTGGATCCGCCTCACTCTTGGAGAATCCAAGCCCGGTGAAGTAGCTGTCTATCCGAGTGTACCAAGCACGAGGTGATTGCTTCAGCCCGTACAGTGCTCTCTTGAGTCGGCACACATGCGACTCACTGCTGAAGATCTCAAAACCTTCAGGCTGCTCTATGTACACCTCTTCCTCAATAACTCCATTAAGGAACACAGTCTTCACATCCATCTGATGAATGTGCCACCCCATCTGCGCTGAGAGAGCAAGGATCGTCCGTATGGAAGAGTACCTTGCGACAGGTGCAAAAGTCTCCTCATAGTCAATCCCCTCGATCTGCGAGAAGCCACGGGCGACAAATCTCGCCTTGTACTTCTCCACACTCCCGTCAGCCGCCTGCTTCACCTTGTAGATCCATCGCGAACCTACCACTGATTTCCCAACCGGTCTTGGGACAATCTCCCATGCACTGTTCCTGATGATCGAATCATATTCTTCGATCATGGCATCAACCCATGCGGGTTCCTCCATGGCTTCCTCAAAAGAGGATGGCTCCGTCACAACACATTGACTCACAAGAGCCATGTATCCAGTGTACCGATCCGGTGACTGTCTCTGTCTGCGCTGTGCTGTAGGTGGTCCTACAACCTTCTCTGCATCCCGGGCCAGTCGCTCAGCTTCTGTAGTGCGCATGCGCCCTCTGATGGTTGGCGCTGCCTGGGTGGTTTCTTCCACCTCCTGAACCTCCTCTTGTGGCTGATCCACATCAGGAAGCTCCTCCTTAGGAAATAACAGCTCCTCATCTGCATGCAAGTGTAGCTCCCTCTCAAGCGAACACTGCATGGATTTCTCCTCCTGAAATTTTATATCTCATCGCACAACAGTCTTGCGACTGTCTGGCACATACACCCGATAGTTATGAGGTGTATCGGTGTACCCCACAAATATTCCAACCTCAGCAGTTGGATCCAGCTTCCTTCTCGCATCCTTCGTCACATGCATGTAGACAGGAGAACCAAAGATCCGCAAATGGGAAATATCAGACCTCTTGCCAGAATAAGCCTCCTCCGGTGTACTCATGCCAAGAACCTTGTGAGGACAACGGTTCTGCACATACACTGCTGTATTGCATGCCTCAGCCCACAAGTGAAGGGGTAGGCCCTGATCATGCAACATCGCCGTGCAGCACCCACGATCGTTCTGTTCTTCCGCTCAGCCACCCCGTTCTGCTGTGGGTTATGGGGTGCGATGAGCTCTCTCCGAATCCCTTCTGCGCTGCAGAACTCCTTGAATTCGGCCGAGATGAATTCACCACCGTTATCACTCCTTAGAGCAATCACCTTCTTCCCCGACTCCTTCTCGACCAGTGCTTTAAACTCACAGAACTTCGCGAATGTATCGCTCTTCTTATGCATGAAGAAGATCCAGCACTTTCGAGAGAAATCATCAACAAAGATCACATAATACCTGTGCTTTGCTGTCGAAGCAACTGAGAAAGGACCACACACGTCTGTGTGAACTCTCTCAAGGATCGTCGTGGTGCGACTATCCTTCTCGTGAAAGGTGGCTTTCACATACTTCCCTAAAGTACACCCCTTGCACTGATCTGACTGCGCAAGAGTGCCTTTAGGAAGTCCGGTAGAAATCTGCTGCAGAATCTTCAAAGCTCCATGGTGAAGGTGGCCCAATCTCCTGTGCCACAGTTCGCCCTCATCATCCCGGCTCACCACTTCTCCCGCCTTGCATGCCATAGCTGCGAAGCCATCTACCTGCAACTGATAAAGGTTCTTGGTTCGAACCCCTATCTTCCGGGTCTCTCCAGTAGTCTTACTGCGCAGGAAGGCTTTTCCTTCGCTGAAGACCACATCATACCCCTTATCCTCCAACATCGCTACTGAAATCAGGTTCTTCTTCAATCCGAGTACATGCATGACATCCTTTAGTACAAAGGGTTTACCAGACTCCCTCTGAAAGGATACGGTACCGATACCAGTCGCACTGTATCTACCGTCATCGCCCATCTCGATGTGCACACCCAAATCTTTGTTCTCCAGATCTGAGAACAACTCCCGATCTCCCGTCATATGAAATGACGCACCGCTGTCCAAGAACCACACCGATCCCATCATACTTGAAACCAAGCATGCAATCAGTGAAAAGTCAAGCTCGAACTGTGAAGCCAAAGCTTCTCCATCTGCAGATCTTCCCGCTTGCTTGTTCTTCTTCTTCTTTGGACAATTGGTAGCATAATTTCCGTGATCATGGCAGTGAAAACACTTCACTTTCGCCATATCCTGCTTCTTGCCCTTTGCACCAGAATGAGAGGTTTTCTTACCCTTCCCCTTCTTTGCTTTGGCAACCAAAGCGCAGTTTTCTTCATCGGCTCCCTTTGATGAAGATCCATCTCGAGTAGTCCTCCTTATCTCCTCCTGCATGAGATCCGCCCAAAGGCGCTCCCATCCCGGCAGCTTCTCCCGACCATTGACACTATCTTGATATGAGTGCCAAGCCTTCGAAAGACCAAGGAGAGCCAGGTCGACCATGTCCTCTTCATCGACAGTAACCCCCACACTTCCCAGTTCATCTCTGCATTGAGTGAACTTCGTGAGGTATTTGGCGACACTGTCGCCCTTCTCCATCTTGATGTTCCTGAGCTTATCTTTGAGCGCCAGCTTCCTTTGGTCACTCTTACTCTGGAATAGATCCGTCAAAGCTTTCCACATTAAATATGGAGTAGCCTTTCCATGCAGGCTGGATACAATATGATCCTTGACGCCCTCCAACGGGATCCTTCGACATTTCGCGATCTTCTTTTGCCATGCATCGACCAAAGCTGCATCAGTGGGCTTTGGGACATCCGCATCTACGAACTCCTTCAGACCATTATCTTCTAACACTGCTTCCATGCGATCCTTCCATGCAACATAATTCGAACTGCCTTCAAGAGCATATTCGAGTCGCAAACCATTGAAAGAAGACATTTTCAACACCGGCACCAAGAAAACAAAGCTGCTGCAAAATTCGAATTCCAAACTCCAAGCTCTATCGCTTCCGATCTATACTTGAGAACAAATTATTTCCAAATCAGAGATTGACTGCAAGGGGCTTTTACCAGACCTTTCACTTTCCGAAGAAAGATGAATCCGGAGGCTTCCTGGCCCATATGCAGACTCTGTCTGAGGAAATAAGTTTGCAATCACCGTAATAGATCTCGACAATTAATCTTGCTCCGATACCATGTAGAAATTAGCTGAATAAATCTCATCTACAATTAATTGTCACATGCGGAAATAATAGAAGCGATCGCACATCAAATCAATCACACATTAACTCAGTATGTATGGGGAAAGCCTATAGCTGAAAACCCCGCAGCTATTGTGTATATTATAATGGAGAATTCATGTAACAAAACAAGTACAATACTCCTCACAAGTACTCAGTACTTTCTCATAAAGTCACACACAATCTAGCTTAGTTTTGAACAGGTTACTGGTTCAAAACTCCCCGCCAATTGCCTTGCCTCTATTGCGCAATCATGGCCTGTATATGAAGAGATCAAGGTTCGAATCCCCTTGGCTTGACTGCGCAATTGTCATGGACAATTCCTCCAAGTGTAATGCAAATCCCATGCAAAACTGATCCTCCAACTGATAGCTTTACTCACCCTTTCATCTACCTCTTCCACTGGTCTCCACTGAACTGATCATGCACTGTAGTGAACTGAAGTATTCTTGAGTTGACTAATGAGTTAATATTTAGTGAATTAAATAATATTTAATTCACTCCACTCATATCTAGTTGATTAGCTAGTTAACTAATCTCAACTAGTTCAACTAAAATAAACACAACACAACTCCACTATATGTCCCGTTAACTCCTCCAAAACTTCTGCCACTGAAGTCTAACTGAAGTCAACCATGCAAGATGCCATCAAACCCTAGGAACCACGTGATTCCTTCTGTCAGTTGCATGAGCCACCTCCATGACTCAAACTGAAGTGCTCCAAGAGAGTAAACTGCTATTTATAGTCAAAATATTATTAAGGGTAAATAATATTTGACTTCCATATTTTTAGGAGACACAGTCTAAAAATAGCCTGGGTCCTAAAAATAAGGGTCTCATCTATTTTTACCAACATGTCGCATACTTCAAGAATCTCCAACTGGAATTCCTAAATTATGCTCCGTATGTCTAAAAATAGACTTTGCGCCAGAATTTGCCTGCGGGCCCACTTAGTGAAGGCGAATTCATTTCACTAAGCTCCATCATCTTGCTGCATTCTCAACACACCTGTCAGACTTATGATTTTAATGAATCCGTGTGGGATTCTAGACAAATTAGATTGAAAATAAAATCGGAAAAATTTCCAAAAAATCGCACTTAAAGACTACTCTTCTAAAGAATTCACCTGTCAAACTTATGATTTCAATGAATCCTTGTGGGATTCAAGACAAATTAGATTGAAAAATAAACTGAAAAATTTCCAAAAAAATCACACTTAAATACTACTAATTTACCCATTTCCAGGGCACCACTAATTTGAAACCTTAAATTTCAAATTGAATTGGAGTTTGACTTATTTTCCTTTACATGGAAAACCACACTATCAGATAAAAGTAACTTTAAAAAAACCGCTTTTTTAATCTCTCGATGAGGATGCTGACACTACTCACAGCTTAATTTTTACTGCATATCAATTTTGGAATCATCTACTAAAGGGGGCATATTTTCCCCGATGGCAAAAAATGCTCGAAATCATGCAATTTTTTTTAAAAAACTTTCGCAATAGGAGTGTTTGAATCGTGTTTTTTTATGGTGGAAATGGATTCAACACAATCAAAAAACCTTGGCACACCCAAAATATTGAATTTTGATAGCTGTAACCTGGATTTACAAAACAATATACCAAATTTTATGAAAATCTTGTTGGAATTTCCATGATTTTCCAGGAAAATTTGAAGCCTAGCTAGACTAGGGCTATCAATTTTAAGAAATATTCTTATGTGCTAGTTGCAATAGAGGTAAAACCTTGGAAAACACATGGAAGGGAAAAAAAGGAATAGAGAGAGAATTAAGATCCATTCAAAACACTTACATACTTTCATTTGGGGTAGCTTAACGAGGCGTAAATTTCGCTAGGAAAGCTATGAAAATTCAAGCATGATTTTGATAAAAACATAGTAGAATTTTTTGGAAATATCAGCTGCAGTAATCAAGATTCAATATTTTTGATATCTCTTGATGGTGTTGAATCCATTTCCACTATCAAAAACAAGATTCAAACACTCCTACTATCATATTTTTTGTAAAAAAAATTATAGGATTCCCCCAACTTTTTCCAGTCCGAGCAAATTTGATGCCCTTTCATTTTATTCTTAATTTTTGAGGTTTACCTTGATATATAGGACAACCTACTTTTATTATCCCTGCAATCAATCATTGAATTTCTATTAATCGAATATTTGACCAAAAATTAAAGAACAATTTATAAAATCATCTTTGTGAATGAAATTTATTTATTTTTTTAATGTTTTAATTTTATTTGTTTACATCCTGATTGGTTCGTAGAGCTTATATGTTATTGTACAATCATTTTTTAGTCGTGGAACCTGCATATACAATTATGATTACACTACTAAAGACTACGATGTTCCAGACTATTGTACGTTGCTTCGAAGTACACTCCACTTCTTTCCATACTTTTTCTAATTGAGTGGGCTAACCATTCAATGGAAGGGCTAACCACTCATATCTAGTTGATTAGCTAGTTAACTAATCTAACTGGTTCAACTATCAACAAGAGTACAACTCCATGTCAGCTCCAGTTAACTCCTCAAACACGACATGAGTCCAATTGAAGTCAACCATGCAAGATGCCATCAAACCCTAGGAACCACGTGATTCCTCTGTCAGTTGCATGAGCCACCTCCATGACTCGAACTGAAGTGCTCCAAGAGAGTAAATTGCTGTTTATAGTCAAAATATTATTAAGGGTAAATAATATTTGACTTCCATATTTTTAGGAGACACAGTCTAAAAATAGCCTGGGTCCTAAAAATAAGGGTCTCATCTATTTTTACCAACATGTCGCATACTTCAAGAATCTCCAATTGGAATTCCTAAATTATGCTCCGTATGTCTAAAAATAGACATAGTCTAAAAATAGACTTTGCGCCAGAATTTGCCTGCGGGCCCACTTAATGAAGGCGACTTCATTTCACTAAGCTCCATCATCTTTCTGCATTCTCAACAGATGGCAATCGGAACATCAATCTCAAAACTTGAATCATTTTGATAATGAATCAGAAAATAGAAATGAGAGCCCAGAAAAGGTAATTGATCAAGTAATTAAAGAGATTGAGATGCAAGAGCAAGGAGGAATTAATGGAACTAAATCGTCTTCCCAAGAAGGTCAGCATAGCCAAAATACACCTGATCAGGCATAAAGATCTCAACCAAAGGATTTGAAGAATGAATGGGAAAATTTTTCCAAGGCACCGCAAACACCACAACCAAATCCTAATACTGATCAATCTACCAGTTTTCAGACACCAGAGCATTCTCAGAAATTAGTGGAAACTGATACTCCACTACAACAAGTACCTGAAACTCATGATCAGGAGATCATTCCGGCCTACCCTACAGAGCAGAGAGTTTTACAAATTGAAGAAACTCCTTCACTGGATGTCTTCTATATTCCTAATCATAAGCCTGTAGTCAGCAGAAGAAAAAGGAGGAGAATTGATGATACAGTCTCAAATCTTACAAATGAATCTGTTGATGTTCAATGGAAAGATCCTCTAGCTGACCATACTGAAAATTTAACCAATATATCACAGTTTGCAAGAGCATATGCTACTGCCACTATTAATAAGTCCATTGAAGTTAAATGTTACTAAAGCATAGAGAAGACAAAATACATGATTTAGAGAGACTGTTAGAGCAAGAAAATTCTAACTCCAGCAGGCAAATGGAATTTAAAATATCTTAGTTTCAAATGGATTTTGAAAGGTTAACTTTGCAGCATCAATTGCATCTCAAAGAAAATAAAACGCAACTGGAAGAAAAAATAAGCAATTTACAAAGCCAGCCACATCTAGAGAAATTCATCAAGGAAGCATTGGATGTGAATGTTAAACTAAAGCAACAATAGGAACTATTTTTCCAACAAGTTTCTATCACTAGCTCTTATTATGATTCAAGTGGAATATTGATCCAACAATTAGCTATTAAAAAACTTGAGTGTGAGAAAAATGAGAAGAAAATAAATTAGCACATTCAATGGCAAGAATTAGACTCAGGCAAGGAAGCTTGTCTACCCCAGGTAGATAAATTGCATAAGGAAATCTTATTTAAGGATTGGGAAGCACAGATAAGGCAAGCAGACAAAGCAACAACAAAAGCATCAAGGTTAACAAAGGAAATTACTGAATCTGTATGTGAACAGCTTTTGGAAGTGGAAATTATCAAAGAATGCACGTCTGAAGTGCTCTTAGAAATCAAGAAATTGGAAAAACAGTGGAAAAAAAGGACAGAAATGCAGGAAGAAATGATTAAAAAAATAAATAAGTTTGATCAAGAAAATTATTGGAATTTTCTGATGAAATCTTATCATCAGTATCAAACCTTTCAGTCTTTAACTGATTCAACAAAAAGATCGCAGCCAGCAATCTCAAATGCAGTATTTAAGGGAAAATTCAGATCGAGAATTTCGTATCCAACTCAACTCAAACCCATGCTATATATTTGTCAACTTCGGGATCAAATCCAAATGAAAGATTAGAATTCATAGTTATATTGTTACTTTATTTTCCTAGATTGTAGTTAAAGTTTGTCTTACGAGGATGGTTGTTTGAAACCTCCTCTATTTTTTTGTAATAATCTATTTTTAAACATATTTAGCTTAGTATTTAAACCCCTCTCATGCATTTAGAGAAGGGTCCAGAAATTTGTCAAAAAAAAATTGCAAATAATGCACTTTTGTAAGTTTGTAAGCGCTTTTATGGATTAATGGAACACAGAATGTTATCATTTGACATTTGAAGCCATTTAACTGATGTTGCACTATTGTACTCTTTAAATTGATTGAATGTGAAGAGGATCAAAAATCTACCGTCAGTTTACATGAGTAGGACTTCATACATATGGTACTTCTATTCACTTGTATTAATTTTTTCTTTCTATATTGACAATTATCTTTTTATTGCATTATATATTTGAACAGTTATCATAAATGAATGTTAAATGCAATTATGTACTAATATTTGTCTATGATTTCTTATTTGATATATAATCACACATATGAATGCGATATACTTTTCACAATTCTTTTAATCAAACTATTTTGTTAAAAGAATCATATTTACATAATTTTCATCTCTTTCAACAGTTAAATAATATTCATTACTAATAGTTGAAGGATATCTCTTTAGATCGTACAAAGGAAGAAACACCCCAGGTATATAATACAATAAATAGTTTTAGGTAAATGCATGTGATAGATTAAACTCATTTTCCATTGCATTTTATATACACAAAACACACTCCCAAAATCATCCTTATTTGGAAATTGGTCCCTTTATCCCAGTCAGAGCCACCACACCAAATGAAAAAGGACTTGCTCGAAGGTACAAACTGGGTGGTTTTCCCCCATGTTGTGGAAATGGAATTCTGAGGCCTTAACAGGTACCTATTCTTAGTGAGGCAGGGGAGGAATACCTATGCCCACCTAGATGAAAAAATAACAAGAATAATGGTGTGCCCAAAAAAATGGGACTGAGCTATAAAGTACATGACATGCTCGAATAAAATGGGCCAAACAAAAATATAATAGATCCCACATACATACTATGCATGGGACAACAACCCGGACTTAATACAATAATATATGAGTACATGAGACAAAATAACAACCAAATAATCCATAATAAACAAGAAAGGACTCTGAAAATATGAATGGATCGTCTGAGTGATACATGCATGCCATGGGAATTGAAAGTGGCTGGAACTAAACCCATCAAATTTGCAGAGCTGCATCTAGGGATGTAGCATAATATGAGGTCATTCGGGCATGTGGGGGGCTACCTGAAGGACCACCACCTTATGAGGTTTGAAACATCTCAAACACACCCAGGAATCACTGGTATAATATGCTAGATCACTGAACCATTAAGTATACGAATCTCGATCATGTGATAAGGAGTTGAAGCTGAGCAGATGAGAAAGAATCAAGTCAAAGAGAAATGATGAGTCCCTTTGCCTGATTTGAGGCATTGAACAGGAATGGAAGCTGGAACCAAGGTACACCACACTCTAGACCTATCTTCTGGAATGAATGTATTGATGTTGAAAAAATGAGGTCTGCCCTAGGTGAGGCAATGAGGAATACTCAACTAAGGCACGAGGGATCATAGTGAAAGTGACTGATGGATTGACCCTAGATGATGATGGAAGAGGGGATACTGAGTAGCGGACAAATGACCATTGGATGACCATAAAAATCATGGATGATTTGGCAGTGACTGATTCCACTCCTCAGGGGATGGGGGACAATATGCCTAGAGGCCAAAGTAGGCGACACGAGAGAGAAACAAGGGAAAAATGGATGGAATATTGTAACAGGGGGAAAAGGGACTCGGAACAGACTCCATGAATGTGATGGTGACTCAACCCAGATGCTTTGATCAAGGGTGTCTCGATGAGGCTGACACACAGAATAGGCCTAGTGGGGACCATAAAAACATGAGAAAAATATGGTTACTCATGACAGAAATCGACACATGTGATGACAAGTAGGAAGGCAAAGTGGTGCCCAACGTACAAGCAGCACAAGTGAAGAAATACGATTTTGAGAGGTGACAAAGTAAAAATGGGTTATGGGTGAAGTATCAAATCACCAAAAAAATGATACCCATTTTAGAGCTGGGTGAGAGCTTTCCAATAGTATTGACGGTTCATCAAACCGAGCTACGGTTTGGTCACAATTAGCGGAAGAAAAATTAGGGTTTTTCTTTTAATAAGGCGATTTCCCTCCAATTTGATTCATTTTCTAATGGATTTGTGGTGAATTTGGAGAGGAGGAGAAGGCCCTAAATATTTCGGCAATCATAGTGGACAAACCGACCATTAGAATCGAGATCTGTCAATTCTAGGTTGGTGGCCTAACCCTACTTTACTTTTTTAGCAGTTATGTTTTTTCAAATTAGGTGCTCGGAGGCCAGGAACAACACTCTTCCCATCCTCACGGCTGGCTTGCACTTCTGGGTCCTGTACTATGACTTGGTTTGCATTTTCCAGAGGGTAAAACTGCGAGCTCGCGGGTACAGGGATTGAAAATTGCGAGTTGGCCAAAAAATGGGTTTTGTCATGTTTTTGGCTAGGGACTAAAACTTGATGATTTGGGATGCAACTTATCTTTCTCTAAGCTAACAAAAATAATGGGTTTGTGCAGGTATGGCAGAGCCAAAGACCAACTGGAGAGAGAGGGATTGGAGACCTGACTATGAGGCTCTGCTAGAGGATTTCCATTGCAGGTGTGAGTTGATGCTAACCGACATATATGATCGTAGATGGAATGATATTGAGGACCACCACATCGAGGGATGTATAGGGAAACCCTCAGAGTGGTGAGGGGTCATGCGATGCATGGAGATGGATGGACAGGTTGTGCAGGATCTGCGGGCTGCTGGAGCTGAGCCATTGGCTCGGGACCCTCCAGATAATGATTAGATGTAGGGGCATGTGGTGCCCCTAGTTTTTATTTTGCAACATGCTATGGGTATGTCAGATGTATTAGAGTAGTGGACTCCAAAAAAATTATGATTTTTTCGACACATATTATGGATATGCATCTTTTTATATATGACGAGTATATGGTTCACCATTTGTTTTATGATTATTGTATTGTGTTAAATGCATGTGATTTTTGCCAATCTAGAATATTGTTTGAAATGCTATCTACATAGTGATATGGTTTCAAATTCACGCACTAAGAACTTCACTAGTAAATATCTTCTAAGAAGGACATGGTTATTCGCACGATACATGCCATTCAATTTCATGAAAAACAACAAGGAATATAAACGAACATGAAGATGAAGGATGCAATGATCAAGGGAATCGACTAAAAAACCTATCACTACATCATATTTGACCTAGTTATTGGTGGCAGATCCAATGCATACGCCGTTGGAGAGGACTAATGAATGCAAGGGGGTAAAAATGACCCAAGCTACCGAGGCTAGATTCTGGGAGAAGCAACCTGCACCATCAGCATAGCTGATATATGGTGTGGATGATGGATCCATCTGAAAGGCGCCGCAAGAAAACAAATGAGATGATGATGAACAATGAAAGATACCTAAATGAATGGCAGATATATAACAAACCTCAATCGAAGATGCTATGGATAAAATCTCTTAAGGTAGAGTGAATTATGAGGGTTAGGAAGGAGTTGGCCTTCGAAATCCTCTAAAAGGTATGCCCCCTTGCTTAAACATTGGGTGTCAATGTAATGGCCACAAGGTGTATGTGGATAGGATTCATGGGTTCGATGTAAGGGGGGACAAAACCAATCGAACTCACTATGGATGAAGTCTTTAGACTCCACAACATGTTGGTCATGGGACTGTTGCAAAAGGAAGTACACACGGTGGTGCATATCATCCTAGGGAAATTCAGGGTTGGTCATCACCTCCATAATGTCTTCATCAGAATGAAATATGGGAGGAATGGTGGAATGTATGCCACATGACGCGGTGGGGCTACCTGATTCATCATCATGAGAGATATCATTCACACACACATTGCTATGGATGGTAGACGAAGAGCTAGTAGATGAAACAACTACTAATGTTGAGCCTAGGGTGATTGCCAAAGGAGGTTCAGTTGAAAGAGAAGGGGATGCCCCGAAGGGGTCTTCCACCATGGATCTCATGGATGACAACAGATAGAGGACAGTAGCTGAAGGTTCCCTCATCTCGACATCGAGGGGAGGTATCACAATGGGTACAAAAATTTCCTCCGGTTTTTCTGAAGTAGAACTCACAAGTAGAGGTGTAAAAGATCCACTACGAGCGGCCTCTATTTGGAGAGGAGCTTTAAGGTTGTCATGAAATTCATCGAGACAGGAACAATGGTGAGAATATTGGCCATAAAGATCACACAAAGCAGAAGGGTGGTTATTGCTCAACGATTTGAGTTTCTTAGCTGAATCGGGTAAGGTAACGTGGACCTCCAGGATATCGGATCCAGGGAACGTCTCGTTGATCATAGGTTTGGGATGAGGAAGCTCAAAACAAGTATGGGTAGCATGCCCAAAAACATCACACAAAGCACACAGAGGTGATGAGGTTGGCAGCTTAGGAGGAGAAGGAGTAGTTTGGGGGGCCTTGTCCCGAGGTTCATTCTTTTTGGCTTTGCCCCCCTCACCAGATGATTTCACAACAGGATTGGATTCTCGCTGAGGTGTCTGAGGGACAGAAGCAAAGGGATGGGTCATAGCGATCGGTTGGACCATGGTCAAAGCAGTATAAGGTTTGAGCTGACCAGGTAGAGTGTTGGCTAGGGGATCAATGTACCAGACTAGGATCTTGAGGGTAAAATTGGGAAGGATCAAAGTATCCATAAAAGGCATGGAAAATACTACAGAGGGGGGAGCTAGAAATGATATCTAATCGAAATGGTAATGGTCTGGTGGAATGGCTCCCAAATTTTTAAGGTAAGGGGGAACCGTTCCTGGTTGAAAAGGGGTGGAAGAGACACCAGTAGAGGAAGAAGGTCCTTGAGGAGAAGGTCCTGAAGGCTCCATCGAGTGACCACCAGTAGGTTGCAAAGCCATTGACTGTTGGTTGGTCGAACCAGAGCACTTGTGGCTAGCCTGAGATGATTGCATCATGCAAACATTCGACGAGTTGGGGTCATTGATAATAGGAGGGTGACCAAGGAATGCACCAAGTAAGGTGGAATCTTTATAGACCCCTGTTGAAACACTAGTGAGAGGTGTGAATGATTTTTTTTCGGCCACTGAAGATATGATAGACTCTGGGGAGGTCTATGACTTCAGTTCATAATAAGTCAATTGATCGATGGTGACGATCTTTCCATTGTGAGGAAAACACATCATACGGTGAATCGCAGATGCGACATCAAACATCACATAGGTATAGATATGACCCAAGGGGATATTGTAATCCAAGGCGGCATCAATGAATTCAATGTCAACACAAACATTCTTGCCCACAAGAGTGACAGGACAATTGTGGTACATGCCAAGGGGCTGAGAAGGGTGACCATCCCAAGCACGCAAAGTGATGGTGGATGGTGCTAAGTTGGGTGATCCGAGTTTATTCCAAACATAGGCGAACATCACATAGGTGGATGCACCCTCGTCAATGATACATCATGAGACATTGGCATTATGAATCTTGATCTGTATTTGGAAGGCAATGAATGAAGGTAAAGGGGGTTGTTTTGATTTTTCAACATGAAATATGATTAAATGATAATCTGAAGGATCCACAACGCCCAAAGCAGATAGAAGAGATTTTTCGTTGAGATGGGCATGACTAGAGGACTTCCAGCATTGGCATGGCAGCAGGAGAATGTGCAAAGTCATATACTATGCTGTAGGTGCGGGCGGATTTGGAAGAAGAAACATTTCGGAGTAATCGCCTTTTGGGGATCTTTTGAATGACCTCTTCCCAAGGATGAGGGATTTTTAAGGGAACATTGGGTGTCAAAATTGACTCTATGGAAACTTTGGTTTGGGACTCAGTTGTAGATGTAGCAGTTGGCTTGTCATATTAGCACGACTGGGTCTAAAGGTTGACATCAGCGATATTGACCTCTTCAGAATTCATCATGAGAATATGGTACTCGAGGGTACCAGACTATGAAGGTTGAGGGGCGGTCTAACCTTGAGGGGGTTGGTCAACCACATATCCTTGTTGAGGGAAAGGATTAGTGAACACAGCCGATTGAGATGGCGTAGTATTTGGAGGAACCGAAGTAGTGGCTTGTTGTCCTCTAGATGTTTCTTGTGCTTACCACAACTTGTGCATCTAGGGTAAAAGGAGGCAATCATGAGTATAATGGCCATGGAAACCACAACAAGAACAAAGCTTGTTCATACGAAGAGGCCAGTTCTGCTTGGGTTGATCACCCTGTTGATCATTTATAGTGCTAGGCTGGTTCCCTTGGGGTGCATTTGGTTGATTACCTTGGCGCCCTTAGTTACCATGCGCTAGTTGGTTCTAGTTTCCTTTCCTCTTTTTCTTCAAATTAGGAGGATTAGCCGCACTATGCTACACATACACCTGACCTTGAGGGGGAGGTGGCTATTGTGGCATAGGTTGAGAAGGCACGGGAGGTCGGGGTGTTGATGCCGGAGGTGCTAGAGCACTGGGTTGTGGATAGGGATATAAAGGAGGTTGAACAACATTGGGGTAAATAGGTTGAGCAACAAATGGCCCTCGCATCAGTTGATGCAATTGGGAAAATTTGTAAGGATTGCTTTGTCATGGATATATGTTGTCGAGAGGGGGATAAGTGTTGGAGGAGCTGGTCCCTCCCTGAGGAAAACCATAACCCATGGAAGGATGAGTATACAGATGTGAAAGAGATCCAATGATACCGTTGGTGGCGTGATATGCCCCCGATGCATTGGCACCATTGGGTCTAGGAAGATTTGGTAAAACAGTATAAACATAACCATATTGGGTGTATATCAAGTCATATTTCAACGTGACTTGGAGACCTTCTTCCTCAGTCTGAGGAAAGTGAAAGAAATTTTACTATGGTAATATTGGTCTTACATGGTGTACTTTGATCCATCTAATTGTAAATGGTTAGATGACCAAAATTTGGTGTAACAATTGTCAATCCATGCATGAAAGTTCTTGAATGTTTCAAAAGCTTCAGATTTGTTCTTCAATAAATAAACCCAATACATTATGGTGTAGTTATCAATAAATGTCATCATATATTTTTTACCATTTGCAGAAGGAGAAAGAATTGGGCCACATAAATCAAAATGAATGAGTTCAAGTTTTCTATACATGCTCTGGAATGAGAATCATTAAAATATTGTTTGTTGTTTTTACCTAAGATACAAACATCACATTTGTTAAGTTTCCTAGGAATTGTAAGCAAACTAGTAATGTCATTTTTATTCAATAAACGAAGGTTGTCATAGTTCAAGTGTCCAAATCTAGCATTCCATAAAAGACTTGATGGAAATGTACCTTCATCACAGTGAGAACTATATGAAATTTTTTGTGCACGAGCATAGGTTCTTTGTAGCTTGGGACATTTTTCTTCTTCTATCCCAGTCATGATAAACATATATGTGAATGGAGCGTCCTTGCTGGCAACTGTGGACCAAAGAAAACAAGTTTTTCCTCAAAGCTGGGAGGTATAGAACATCATGTAGAAAAAATTATGGAAGACCATGCAATTTGAGTCTGATGGTGCCAAGCCCTAATGGGTTGAGTTTTGAATTGTCTGCAAAGTAGACTACTCCATAAACATTATCAATTAATTCTTCAAAGAAATCTCTTCTAAAATCCATGTGGCAAGTTGTTCTTGAATCAAGAAATCAAGAATATTTCCATGAAGCAAGTGAAAAATTGAATAATTCCTCAGTTACTCCAGTGTTGTGTGTGCCACAACATAATGAGCGGACTTAGGTGCTTTTCCTTTCCCTTTACCAAGCGTTTCAACATTTTATTCATTTATTTCCTACTTAATCATTAGGGGAATTTTAAGGTCTAAAATGGGCCTCCTAAGGAAAATGTATATTTGAAATCAAATCACATTAACATACATAAAAACCACATAATAAACTAGAGACAAAACATTGGCGGAAAAGGCTTCAGCCCCACAGCTTCCTCACATATTTTCTCATTATTAAAAGAATGTAGTATTACAATTAAATAGATGAGGAGACTGTGTCTCAATATAGTGCGTGCTATCTTGGACACCTTGGTTGAGATCATTTATCAACCAAACACACACCAATATAGGAACTACCTAGACTAACTCCTATCTTAGAGGAAAAACCCAATCTAAAGAGTTAGGCATAAATTCCTAACTTTTAATATTTAATTTATTTATTTTATTTTTGAATTTATTATTGTTTTATGAGAGAGGATAAAATTCCCCCCTTCAATGATAAACAAAAATAAGAACAAGGAACCATCTTCCAAGTTCTCATGTTGACCCTCAAAAACATTACCTGAAAAACCGCCAATGCTGGATGCTGGAAAAACTGCAATCTGAAGAGACCATGAGTCAGCTGCATGTCTGATTCATCTCTAAATTTCACTTGAAAACTCCATCACGTGCCAAGTTGCAAAAGGATCCATCTTTCCTTTGCGTGAAATCAACATCCTTTGTCCATTGACAAAATTTGTTGAACGCCCACTGGATGATGATGTCAGAAACAACTCATTGTTGCTTTTTTGTGTTGAAAACTTCTCACTGCTGCTTTGTTGTCGACTGGCCACTAGCGAACTTGTTGATGCCCACTGGCTGTTGAAGATGCCCACTGGCTGCTTTTGCTAGTTTTGTCGAGACTTTTAGTCTGACAACCACCGTTGATTTCATTGACATTTTCTCCCTTTTGTCAGCTGAAAAGAGAGACAATTCTCTGTGAAATATTCATGAACTCCCCCGTTCAGGTGTAGGAGTGTTACACTATGTATGATTGTATTCGGTTTTAGAACTGAGACAATCTTTTGACTGTGGATGACCATTCCCAAGGATCCATCCATTCATAATGTATCTTCAATCTGGCTGATTATTGTTGGTTGCGACATTTCTCTAAGGAATGATTGGGCTTGCCACAATAGCGACAAGGATGGAGATCAAAACATTGATCTTCCATATGACCGGTTCTTTGACAATGAGAACATGTCGGTTTGATTGCAACTTCGGGTTGCGTGCATTTTTTTTTGTTTGCAACTTTCTCAGAACTTACTAAGGTGATTTGTTTAAGAAATCTTGCACTGATGAACTTAATTGGCTTGGAATAATCTGGGATATGCAAGTTTCCATCATCTTTGACATATCCTAAGCCTCGTCGATTTTTGTTACTTCGGATTTCTTCCCATGGCTTGATGATGGGCTTGGAAGAAAGTTGAATTGGAACAACGTCAACACTTGAAGCTGTTTGGATGAATGACTTATCATTTGGATGGTTCAAAGACTTGGAAGCATCACTCTTCTCTTGCAACTCATTTCTTTGTAGTTGCGACTCTAGTTGAAGAAACTCAATGGTTTCATTTTTCTGTTGTAGATGCCGTGAAAGATTAGCAAGAATATCTTTGTTGATTTTCACCATGTCTTCAGCACTTGATAGGATCAATTTGTGAAGAACTTCTATGAACTGGATTGGTTGCAACATGTCAACTCGCTCACTTGAATTCAGGGTCGCTTGTCGTAGATATCGTGTTTTGAACTATTAAACTTGAGTTTGTGACTTGAATGACAGACTCAATTGCTGTGTTGCTTGAATGGCACGCTTGCTTGATTTGTTGCTTGAATGACACACTCGCTTGTACTATTTCTTATTATGCTTGCTATGAACACTTGCTAGAGTTGTAGAACTTTTCTTGCTTGAAATCTTGAATTCATGCTCGCTTGATGAAGATTGCTTTACTTGAACGCTCACTTGACTTGCTTGATTACTTCACGCTCACTTGAATTAATACTCACACTTGCTTGTAGGAGATGTGAACTTGTTGTTTCTTTTAGAGTTAAAACTTGCCCACTTGATGTACTCACTTGATTGTGTTTTAAATGAAGGGTTTCGAACACTGTTGAAAATGCACCCTAAAAAGCTTACAATGATTTTAATGACTCACATAAAACAAGGAATCACTTTTCTTAATTTGAATTACTAGAAGAGTATTGATGCTCTTGACTTCGTAAAAACTCAGGTGTCGGTTTCAACCGAGAGTGCACCCTTACAATCCAACTCAGATTAAAAGTTCTTAAATTTATGTGCAAGAATTTTGATGTATACTTTGCTTTGAAACGCATTAACTTGATTGTATTGAACGAATTTTCTTGTTGAGGTAAAATGTTGATAATGACAATCTTTGATTATGTGTTGTAGTGGCGCAAATGCATGTGTTGAGTTTAATTATCCTTCTTTGCAGCGACTTCGTTACAGGTGTTGTGCTTGCTGGCATTGAACTTTATGTGTGTATAAAATGAGATCATTTATGTGTCAAAACTAGACACAAATCATAAGCAAAAACATGAATCATGCACCATCATCAACACACTCTTCGTGTACCTAAGAACCCCTTATTCAATTTGGGGCGGATCTAGGACACAATCACCACAAAAAATATATGTTTTATTAAAATTTGTAGTACATAATCTTGCAGCTTCATAACATCTTCATGGAATCAAAGTTCCAGAATTTCTTGGAAGAAAAATGTCTTCAAAAATTGACTCAACCTCCTACAACAATGAGCTTTCCTTTGAAAAAATTATCACTTCAAACTTACAAAAAACTTACCTTGTCTCTCCAAAAAATTTACTTCTTACTTCAGACATAAACATACCCTTACCATTACAAATATTTTTTATTGTATGACCATTCTATCCCTTCAAAAGAAAAAAAAAACTTTATGATCACCCTTTTTTGTAAGGAATTTATGAAGCCCCTAAAAAAAATGAAGGAACCTCCTTTGTTTTTTTTTAAATGATATGAAATTTCAAGATTTATCCACCTATGAAAAAATATGAAGCCCCTTTTTAAATAAGATAATTAAAAAGTGAAGTTTCACATTCACTTTAAAAGGTGAATGAATCTCCTGAAAGCATACTTAAAAGTAAAATTTGTGGGCAACATAAAAAAAATTCAACGTATTCACTATTTCTCCATGAAAGTAGCAGTTGTTAATGGTATTGAAAAGGAGATGGGAAATTCCTGCAATTGCATGTTGTCTTCAACACTGATTCAAAATTGCAACAATGTATTCAAACAAGTCTTCACATGGGTTTTCGTTGCGTACTCTTTCTGACAAAAGGAACCAAACTGACAGGCAGGAAATTTTTCCCTTCGTATTTTATAGATTCCACTTGGTGACACTGTTGTATTTAACCTTTCCGGCAACTGTACAACTGAAGAAAGCATTATGAAGCCATCATCTCAAACATCTCAGCCTGATCTTATTCAGAGCTATCTCAATTCAATTGACTCAATTTTGTAGACCCACCTACCATCACTGTTAATTCCTCAAGCATCCAAAATCATATAGACACTCATAAAAAAATATCAGATATGAGTTCAACACTACTGATTCTCCAATTTGTACTCAGTCCTTGAATGTAAATGTTAAAAAATCTTCCTGTGGCATCTTCACATACAAAATACATGCAATCTCCACTTGCAATGCTGAGAAATTCAAGGGCTTCTACTCAAATGGAGCTTACTGGATCCACACCCCAGGCTTTGTTCCCTATTTGAAGCCAATGTTCCACTCAACAACTACAACATGAATAAATCAATTAAAAATGGTGTTGCTAGGTTTCATTTGAACGCAGGAAACATTCCTACGCATTCCAGAAAGCTTAAGTTTTAGTATGACCACTTAATGGATGAGTGTATAGAGCTCTCAATGGATTGCATTTCCTCTGCGCTATTCAAAAATTGTACTCACTAGCTGTGAGATGAAACCCACTTTCACCAAGTAAATAAGAGACAAATTTCTTCAACAGTGTGAGCAATTACGCGAGCATCCAATTTTCGCCTTAATAAATCCCACAATAGACTGACGTGGAACCAAATACCAAGAATGAAAGGAATCGTGACTTAGGAAAACAAAATGATCAAATCGATAAATCGGATGCGAGCGTATGAGATTGCAGTACAAGGTTTTCTTTTCAACATGGTTTTCGTTGGAATTTTTGTGCAAAAAGAGTGCGACATGGAGATGGATAGTGAGGTATTTGTAGGGATTCAAAGTAGTTATTTTTATACCTTTGCGACTATATGCAGTGTCATCCCTAGTGTTTTTGGTTGCAACGTTATGCAATTCACCAACAATGACAGTGAAAAGTCCAGAAAATACCCAAATGCCCTTTTTTAGAAATCCATTGAGTCTTAGAACCTACGATTGGACCTGTCACACTTCTCCATGCTCACAAAACCGATTGAATGAAATGTGTTAATTCTCCACAGTCCACGCTTAGCCCAGCAGACTCATCATAGTGCCAAAGGAAAGGGTACTCTTGTTTAATGGGCTTGGCGATGACTGCTTAAATTCTGAATGATTCCCTTCGCTTCAAAGAATAATTACCACCTTTGAATCTGAACCGGAAATCTAGCACTCAATGAAGCTTTTAAGCCAATACGAGATCTCTTTTTGGGCTCAAAATGCTCCTTTCTCTCATATAAAATCAATTTTCATTAATCGGTTGACGACGTTGCCATAGTTCTAGAGTATAAATGTTGCGTGCAACATCTCCAGACCTCACAGATGATTACTCAATAGTAGATTCCCCAACATTCTCCTGCTCTGATACCACATATTTGAAATCAAATCACATTAACATACATAAAAACTACATAATAAACCAAAGACAAAACATTGGCAAAAAAGGCTTCAACCTCACGGCTTCCTCACATATTTTCTCATTATTAAAATAATGTAGTATTACAATTAAATAGATGAGGAGACTATATCTCAAGATAGTGTGTGCTATCTTGGACACCTTGGTTGAGATAATTTCTCAACCAAACACACACCAATATAGGGGCTACCTAAACTAACTCCTATCTTAGAGGAACAACCCAATCTAAAGAGTTAGGCATAAATTCCTAACTTTTAATATTTAATTTATTTATTTTATTTTTTGATTTATTATTATTTTATGAAAGAGGCTAACAACGTACAATCAAAATTCACTTTATGAAAACCAATCAACTTTTAGTGGATGACATCATTCCTAATGGTTGAGGTGGCATTTCTTGAGTTAAAGGTACTTACTTGTCACATTCTCAATGGTGGATAAAAACTCATGGTAAACCATGGTAGTGCTCTAAGTATTTTTAAAGTCAAAGTAAAGTACTCATAATAAATATCATTTCACACTTTTTGAGTAAAAATATATTACTGTCATTTCATATTTCTTGAAAGAAACAATGAATATCCCTATACATTTATTATATTATATTGTTTTTATGTAGTATATTAATTACATGTAATTATACAATTCAAATAATATAAATTTTAATTAATAGCATATAATATAATTAAGAATTTATATATTATATTTTATTTTAAGTTATTTAAGTACAAAGGACAAATGCACTGGTTGTTCAATGATAATGAATTTTTCTTGAAAAACTCATTCTTATTTATAGTCACATCCATACAATTTTTTTATTAATTTTATTTTGGTATAACTTTTGAATTGAATTTAACTATGGTTACATGGATTGTGGTGCAAAAAGTGAATTGCAATTCATGAATATTATCTTATTGGTTTAGCAATTATTTTATTATTTCCTTAGGAGGCCCATTTTAGACCTCAAAATTCGCCTAATTCTGTCCTAAGGAGGTTTACATGTGGAAGCATCATGTCCATCTATGTTACACCATATGCAATGAATATCAGACTTTTCTCGTTGGAAATGTCTGCCCTATGACTCTAAAATTATTCCTTCCTCTTCCTCTTCGACCACCTCCTCCCCTAGAAGAATGTTGTGAAATATTGTTCTCTTTCTTTGCAAGGCACACACCTTCTTCAGAAGGTTGAGGAGTTGTCTTCTTCCCAAAAACATTCTCTTTTTCAGCAAACTTCTTCTCAAGGGAGTCAAAGGTAATCTCCTTAAGTTTGCCACTTGCTTGCAATGACTCAAAATGATGTGAATAAGTGGGATTTAGTGCCTTGACATAAGCTATGAGAAGAATATCTATTTCAACACCAGTGGCTTTTATGTCATGCATAATCGATCTTACTTTTGATGCTAAGGCAAGAGGGTCATCATTTTTCAACTCAAGATTGAACAACTTAATCATAAATTGAACAACTTCAAGTTTAGAGTGTGAGTCGTATAATTCCTTGAACTTCTTTTAAGACTTCAAAGGCATTTGAAAATGACAAAATATGACGACTCACATCTTCATTTACTGACAATGCAATCAATGCATAAAACTTGTTGTTCTTATTTTCCAAAATGACAAGCTCCTTATCTCAAATAAGTTTTTTCAGGTGCATTATCTCCTTCTCTTTCACAAATTTCATTCCACAACTTATTAAAATTCAAAGTGTGTTTTATCTTCCAAGACCAATCATGATAATTTTCTTTGTGAGAAAAAACTACTCCCATCATAGAAATTAGTGAATACCTCATAAAAAAGAACTATGTTCTTTTGATTTCCAAATTAGTTGCAGCCTTACTTTTTGCCTTGTTAAATATATAAATGGCAAAACTTGGCTTTCCAAATTTTAATATATACCACTCATATATATATATAATGTCCACCACCCATACTATATGAATTCCACCCGCTCTCATATTATATACCACGGCTTCAGCATATAAAAGGATTCACGAATGCATGAACCATCACATAAAGGGTTCTTAACACTTATCCACTTAAGATATGTGAGCAACTCAACATACAATATGCACTAATATATATCGGCCCTTTTATATTGACTTCACCATTTAAAAAACAACACCATATGGCCTTCATTACAAAAAAAAGTCAAACATATAATTCAACGCACACAACATCACTCATGTCATGTTAGGATTCTCGGTATTCAAGAATACCCAATGTCGTCCTTAAAAATTTCAAAATACAGAAATTTATATCATAAGAGCTCAACACAGATAACACGGCAACATGGAAAACATAACACTCATGGCCATCAATGTAGAGCAGTTATACCGTCTTTTCAGTAAACGGGGTGGTGTAACTGTCGGCCTTCAAAAAAATGTTCAACACACAACACAACACAAGTGAACCAGTGAACATACCAATCAAACGCAAAGACTCGTTCTTCCAAATGCATCGATTTCCAGGTTTGATGATGTTTAACTGGCAGTCTTTGAGGAAAAGGAAATAACTAGTTCTTCAACAAAAGAATATGACCCCTTCAACAGAGTAATACGACCAACGCATAGCAGTAATGTATTCAACAAAACGAACGCAGACGCAGATGAATAAAGAATATGGCAGAGAATGGAGGACTTACGCCGCGGAAAATGCTAAAAATGGAGGCGGGCTTTAATACTATGTTAAGCCAGAATTCCTGTTGTTTTTTCATTAAAACAGAATATAGATATAGACATGGAGAGACTATTGAGTTTTATCTCTCAATGTTGTTTCTTCTTCCAATTCCCTTTATATGGTTAAGACTTATCTAATCAGATTAAATGTCAATATAAATTAATCAAAATTAGAAAAGATTTTAACATTAAAAAAAACACATTTTCACAATATGCATAAAGGTGAAAGAGTAATCAACATAGGGTTGAGACATATCATTTTATAAATATTAATAAGACAAAAATATTTCAATGTTAGTCATACATAAGATATTTCAATTAACATCTTCGATAATATAATTTTATATAAACTTAATATATAATAAGAAATAAAAGTATTGAAAGAAAAAATAATCTTATTATAATTACTTTCACTTTAAGGTAGATGTGCATTTCCTTATAGATTATCCATAAAAGATATAAATATATCTTTGAATTTTTATTATGAAGGAGATGTTTAGTCAATAATTGATTTGGAGTTTCTTATGGATTTGAAAATATATATTAATAATATTTTTTAAAATATTGGTTGTAAATAAAGTATTTTAATATACACATTAAATAAATTAAGAAAAAAAATAATTCACAATACATTCTTTTCCTTAATAATTATATAGTTAAATATTTTAATATTAATTGTTTACATATATGAACATTTTTCACAGCATGTAAGAAGGTGGAAGGAGATGTAAAATTTTGTAAGGCACTCCTTGATGTGAAGTCTGGATATGAGGAAGATGTAGTCGGGGGAAGCTTTTATATATATTTTAGATAATATAATTTTATATCAATTTATATATATAAATAAATAAAATAATTGAAAGTAAAAAAAAAAATATCATGTCTTTCTACTTTCTAATTTAAGATAAGGTAGCATGTGTTTCCTTATAAGACGTCACAATTCAAAACTAGAGGAGGGTAGAGTATGTATACCTTCATAGACTTAGCACACAGGAGTCTCATACACCAATTTGGTCATAAAAACCTTAAAATTATATAATAATAATAATAATAATTATTATTATTATTATTTATATACCACATATAAAACATATAAATATATATTTAATATTTTTTTATGAAAGAGATGTTTAGTTTATTGAGTATTTAGTTTGAAGCTTGCAAATTATATATAAAACATCAAGTTGATACATGACATTTAAAAAAAATATTAATAATATTTTTAAAATATTGATTATAAATATTCACAATATATTTTTCCTTAATAATCATATTAAGAAAAATATTTTAATATAACTTTTTATTTGTATAAAAAACCACTTTTCACACTTATGAAGATGGAAGAAAATGTATAATTTTTTCAATATTAAAAATGTAATTGATACATAACATTTTCAAAAATATTAATAAGATAAAAAATATTTCAATTAACACTTTAGATAATATCATTTTATACTAATTTTTTATATAAAAATAGATAAAATAATTGAAAACCAAAAATCTCTTATTATAATTACATTGAGTTTAAGGCAGATGTGTAATTCTTTATAGATCATATATAAAATATTTAGATAAGAGAGGTATGGAGTAATAACTTCTATCAACTCAACAAATTTAAAATTAAAATGGCCATATTAATCTTAGAAATATTTAGCATATTTAAAATTATTACAATAATTAGATGTTCATCTCTCTTTGTTTCTTTCTCTCATAGCTTGTCCTCTCCCTCTATCTCCCTTTCGGGCTCTATCTCTCCCCTCCATCCATATGATCGAGAATTATCACTATGTGTAATCAATAGTATATGTATGCTCTAATATAGTAATACTTATAATGAAAATGATGATTATTATTATAATATATTGAAATAATAATAATCAATATTTTTTATTGTTATACCAATAATAATATATAATTTTACATTATAGACAAACCAATTTATTTGGATCAAATTGGTAACTTTGTGCATTATATTTTACATTACATTTTGCATCCTACCAGAAGTTACATTTTACATTTTACATTTATATATGTTGTAATTCTAATATTAATTAAAGTCTATGAAACCCACCTTAATTTTTTTTCCTTCCTTATATATATATATATATATATTTTTTCCGACATTTAAAAAATGTTGACTTAATTATATTACACATTAACAACTTCCCCATACTATGTTGTAGAACCCAATCTAGGCGCAATCAACTTTATATTGTTCTAAAACAATATTTTATATTAATATGTTATATGAGTTATTTAAGTAACTTTTATCCTTATACTTAAACTCAACATCGAATTAGATGTTGTTAATTTCTTTTTTTTCTATCTCTCTCACCACTTCTCCCGCTTTCTCTATATCACTTTTTCCCTCATCTTCCCTCTCCATCCATATGATCAAGAATTATCACTATGTGTAATCAATAATATATGCAAAGTATAATATAATAATACTTATAATGAAGATTATTATTATTATGATATATTGGAATAATAATAATCAATATTATTGATTGATTTTTTTTGTTGGTCAAAGTTTTGATTATATTATCATACCACAAACAAAATTTACAGTAGGAGCCATCTTGGTTGTATTACATTCAGTCAACCCAGAAGGCATGCATTTCCTATAAGGACTTGGGTGCTTGCCAAGGCATTCGAAGCTCTTGGTTATTTGTCGCACACAATTACAAAATAAACATATACCGAAACTATCCTCATTGGGGAGGGTGCAGGGGGCCAGGTGGAGGAGCCACCAAGAGACGATCCTGATTGTGCATATGGTAGTTGATGTGATCCACTTGGGTCTCTAGGGCTTAGAGGTGGTCTTGGGAGTGCCTCAGTAAATATCGCAGACTCTCCAAAGCCTCAAGGGTCTCCATTTGCAGGTTTTGAACAACATTGATGTAGGCCACTAATTCGTTTCAAGCATCGTATCTTTGTTCATGCAGGGTGTCCAGATTGAGCTGGAATTGTTGGAGCTGAGCGGAAATGGCTTCGAGGGTGGGTGAAGCCTCAATCTGGCAGGTGATTGGGCCGGAGAAATTGTCATGGCCGTTGTTGATTACTGGCTCTCAGTAGACTTCGAGTGGGAGCTCGAGTCTCTGGGTACCTGGCGGTTGTCCATGATGCGTCCAAGACCACCACGCCATACCCGACTACGTTCTCGCAGCATGCAGTCACCCTCCACTCCCACACACTATGTTAGGGTGCAACACTAATTTGCCCTAGTTCGAGGAGCCCGTGAAACCCACAGTCCACCCCTGCACCCTCGGCTGAGCTTGTCATCGACCACGTCCTGAGCCCCGTAGACAAGAGACACACGACCGCCACCAGTCTCCACACTGCCACCTGAGGAGGTGCGGAAGCTCCACCACCCGCATATTTGAATTGTAGGAGAGCCTAAATGCTTCGTGAGCCCAATGCAAAATTACCCTGGGGCTTGGCCAAGGATGAATTGTTGCTGCATAGTTCGTAAACTCTGAGCAAGCGCCCGAGCTGAGGACCATGACCTCCCATCTAGAGACGCTCCCTCCACACTGAATTCACCTCCACCACCTTCGTCTACCTCTGGGTGCAGCGTGCTCATTCATGTACTGTTGCCTGGATGCCTCTCGACTGCCAACCTCTTACCACTGCTACCCGACAAATCTATCACCCTCCTCGTCTCAAGCTGGTGGAGCTCAAGCTAGGGCTTGAGAGCCAACAGTTTCTTGTTTGTGCAATCCAGAGCATCAAATTTCACCATCGCTCGTGGAAACCAATTGCCTTGAAAGACGTCCATCTCGCTTTAAACAACCAGCTTACCTGCCATAGGATCACTTGCCCCGAGGCCCTTTACCACTCGCGCGTGGGAGGGTGGTGAGTTGTCGGTCGCGTGTTTGAGGACCAGACGTGCCTTAACTGCTCACATCCCACTTGTCCCAGTGATTGGACACCCCAACGAGGAATATTATTGATTGTTATACCAATAATAATATATAAAAAAATTAACTTTACATCATAAACAAATTTCTTTGGATCAAACTGATAGAACTTTTTTACCTTATATTTTACATTACATTTTGCATTTTACATTAAATTATATTTTACATTTTATATTTTTCTTTATATCTATATATTTTATATTTCGTTTTATTTTACATTATATTTTACATTTTACATTTATCTATTTTAATTTGAATATTAATTAAAGTTTATTAAACTAACCTTTAAATTTTATTTTATTTTCCTAATATATTTTTCCCACACAATCAACTTTTATACCTAAAACATTTTTTATATTAATATATTAATAATTTATATAAATTATTTAAATCACTTTTATCCTTATACTTAAACGGGGCATCGATTTTTTTTTTTTTTTTTTTACATTTGAATTTTTTTCGTAAAGGTGATGTTATTGTGTCATTGCCAATGACATATATAATCTAATTTTTCTTTTCTCTCTGAGAAATTTACTTTTGTTTTTATTGTTTTTTTAATCGCTAACAACCACCTAATTAACATTCCAGTTGTTGTGGTCCTGTGATTTGGCAGATTGGTATACCAAGTGACAAGGCAACATCAAAACCAGTCTTTAGAGCTCTAGGACTTAGCCTTCCTAGTCTCATAGAGGGATCTCTCAATTGTTTGCAAAGATATGACTTGTTTTCTTGAAAAGGTTGATTTTAGGCTAGTTATTAAGCATGAGTTTGTTTGATTGTTTTGGTGGGACATGATGATCTAGGCAGCATAGATAGAAAAGGGAAACCTCTAAGTCATTGGGCAATGGATTCAAGTGGAAATTATAACAAGTTTATGAATGAATTAGGGATATCAGAGGGAAAATCTAACTTGGCCAGTGGATATACAAAGTCTTTCAGGTGAAATGAAATGGACATTAAAGGTTTAGAATGAAAAGTAGAACTAAGGGCAATTAAGAATCCTTAATTATATGTACTTCTCAACAAAGGGAATTAAAACATTATCAGAACATGAAGAGGCATTCCATAGACAGGGCTAACCATAAATTCTAGAAACCATACTTCAGCAAATAACAATTTCAAGACAAACTTTTCAAATGAAATCTAGGAGTCGAGAAACGCTCTATTTCATCCAAAGATTTCACTTTCAAGGATAAGAAAACATAAAAGATTCACAAATAATTGCATTCATAGAAGAGGGAACTCCTAAACATCTTTGATTATAGCTATAAAGACCTTCAAAACAATTATTTAAGCAAGAACAAAGGGTATAATCAAAACAAACCTCTTTGGCAGACTGTAAACAATGGTACTTTAAAGGGAGACTTTAGAAGTAGTTTTCAAGTGGCAGTAAGTAAGCAGGGAAAACCATAAATCATTCTTGAGACCAACTGTTTGAACTATTTCTGAAATAAACAAGCATAAGGGTTCAAGAGAGCAATTAAGAATTCTCTAGAATGCCTCAGTAGAGGAAAACATAAAACAGTGGAGATTAAACATGTCTAAGGTGCTTCTAGGAGACATTTCTTAGCCTAAAATTTTTACTCTATTGTAGTAATAAATGATGAAACAGAATGGAAAACAGGAAAACACATTAACAGATTAGAATACTTCACCAACATCTAAGCTCAGGGATACAATGACAGAGCTTTCTCCATCAAAAAATAGGTCAAAACATCCACAGGTTCCAAAACATCAAATTTCTTTCAACTTCAGCAGAACTATGTATTACTTCAAAGAGTCATCAAAATGCCCACAACCAACCCTTAACAAAGAGCTCCTCATAGAGTATTTATAGAAGAATTAGGAGGTTGAACTCTTTTTAGGGTTTGAGAGTCATTAACCATAGAGTAAATGCCTTCATAACCTTGAAAACCATGCAAGGCATAAGGTAGGAAGATGTTCAACTACTTCTCAGTGCCATTAATTTTGTCTTAACTTCTAAGGAAAGATAGGTGAAAAGTTTGACTTTGCAGCCTATTTTTGTCCTTTACAATAACTACTTGATAACTTAAAATATCTTCTATCTATGTAATAACTGTTTGTTTCCTTTATAGATAAAGAGTAGGCCAAAGGTGTCAGTTTGATTTATTAAGTGAATGAATGCTTCTTTTTTATGTATCTAAGGATACTTTTAGCCTAATCTTTCCTTTAATTTCATCATATAAACCGTGCTTAGGCCTGATATTGCTTTTTGCCTTCATAATTCATTATGCTGCCTTTATCACTTTTCGCATTTCTTTAAACTTATTTTAATTTGTTTCAACTATGTTTTTAACCTTTAATCATCAATTTAGGCCTTTAATCTCCATTTCTTTGATCTTTACTTGTTCTTTATGCACAGGTGTCTTCATTCCACGCTGGAGGGTTTTGCTAATTAACTAATGTTCATGGGGCATTGGTTGAGCACTAAACAAACCCTGTAGATCCCCTTTCTACATATTGGAGCCAAGGATCATCATCCTAGGGATTCTTTCCACTTGAATTGGCCGTGGGAGGGCTTGTGTACTCAGCCACCATTAAACCTGCACAAGAACCAAAATAATTAGATAAAACCTGCATTTTGTGGTTTAAACTGCTTTAGAGGCTTGGGGGTTCGGGAGCAGTTGCAGAGGAAGGGATAATGCATGAGAGGAAGGTTCCCACAGGTGGAACTAGGGAAAACGCACGAAAAATTTGAAATTGGTGCGGAAATGGAGGATGGTGGTTTTGCGAAACCAGAGGTGGTTTTCGCGTGGTAGATTGGCGGTAAGCGGTTTGGGAGCCAAAGAACGTGATTCCACTCATTTGTTGACACCTGTCCAGGCCAATACCACCTGTTTTGCATGAAAATGGGTCGTTAAACCCTGACACCGAAATCTGCGTGAAAATAATCGTGGACCATCAAATCTTGGGTGACGAGATCTACGGAGCAGATGACTTTTGGAGGGGGGTGCAAGTTTGGTGAATGGGACCCAGTGGACAGGTGGAGAATGGAGGTTGAGTGTGAAGGCGTGGGTGGAAAGTGGGACCAATGTTGATGAGGTCGGTTGTTTTGTTGGGAGTGGGAATGTTTATGGGCGGGGTTGGAAGCTCGGGATTAACGATGGCCGTTAGATCGATAAGGTCAATGGTGTAGATGTGTTCGAAGGATGAGTGAGTAATGTATAGTCTGAAGAAAAGATGAGGGGAGGGGGAGCGATCACCATTAGATCAGAGGGGATCAATGGTTGAGATGGATTTGGGAGAAAACAAAGCGCGGAGAAATAAGAAAATAAATAATAAAGGAAGGGGGCTAGAGGAAAGGGGAAGGTGCGGTTCCGTGGAGAAGAAAGGGACTGGGGCTAAGACAAGAGGGGGCTGAGGGAAAAGCGCATGGTCGCGATCCCTTGGTTATATGAGGAAACAGGCGGAAGGCATTTAATCCTGCAGGGGCTTAAGGCCTAGCTTATTTTAATGATCGAATTTAGGCCAAAAACATGGATTTGTAAGCCTTTTTGGAGATTTCCGATAGGGTAAAAGAGGGTATTTTTAAACCAAAAAAGTGGTTTTTATGGTTTAAAAGGCATTTTTAAGGGAGATGAAGGGAAATTGGGTTTTTAAGAGGGAAATGGACTAGTAAAAATAGGGGTAGGAATGGTAGAATGGGGGGAATAAAATGTAGGAAAAAATGGGGTAAATAGCCTGAAACAGTTTTCTTTTTTAGATGGCAGGATGACTTGGAGGATTTGAGTGAAGATTTTTAGTGAACTGATAGATTTAGGATAATGAAGGCCATGAGATTTCTAGAGCTCACAATATTTCTGCAAATATTGTTTCTAGAAATCTGATATTTTCAACTTAGTCATCTTTGGATAAGATCAAAATTATGGATGACTAACAGTGGCTCCACTTGGGGAGGATAGCTTATTTTTAAGGTGTCTAGAACCTCAGAAAATAAATCTTTAAGTTTCAGCAGACCAGTGCCTTATCCATTGGGCAGATTTCTTCTTCTTTCTTGCTGATCTTTCTCTGAAAAAGACAACCTTTTGACAATCTGCAATGTATATTCTTTTCACATAGTCTTTCTACCTACCCAATCCTATTTGTCCTAACATTTTTTCTTCCTTTTTGAGTGCATTTGAACTAGAAAACTCTTTGACATTTTATTTTGAAAACAGAAATAAACTATCTAATCCTATCCTTATTTCTTCCAAGAGTCCAGATTAAACTGTTGAACCCTTTATTTCTCTACCTAACTATCTATCTGTCAAGATTAGGCTTTTTGACAGATTTTATTCTCTATTTCTAAGATAGGAAATTTAAACACAGTCAAATCAGGATTAGACAGTCTGATTTGCTATGTAGGCTATGGCATTTATGTACAAGTTGCACATAGAATTTATTTGCAGAAAATAAAAAACAAAACTATGAAGGCTTAAGATCTGAAAATTATGAACATACTTCTTTCTTTCTTTGGTTCAGGTTTTGAGCTTTTTAGAACCATTTTTGTCTTTTCCTAATCTGATCTACTGATAAGCCAATTCGGAAATCATCTTGACAATCATTGCTTCTACTAACTTATCAACATAAATTTAAAGTATGCTCAACCATGATTAGGCTAGATGATTGAACAATATATCATTTTTTAATCAGCAGTGGCACTTAGATTTGCTCACTTTCAGAGAATTCTCTTTTTTGGGTATGGGGCTATACCTCTTTTGAATCTGCCCTCTTTTCATTTTCTTTTTTTTTAATTGTTTTTTGTATTTTTTATTTTTTCTTTCAAAATAATTTAAAAACTAACTAAATGCTCAAAGGGTGAGCTTATTTTCATTCCTATCTAACCTAATCTAACTTATGCAATATATACATTCATTTGGTAAACTCCCTTTTCCAATACAACCAGTCAAGTAAATGATTCCATGAATGATTTTGTTTCAGCTCTTTGAGTGTGGTGAAAAAATCTAAAGGCCATTTCCACTTTTCTTGTGTTTGAACAGTAGTGCCTAACATGTTCTTTAAACCTTGCATGAAACTGCTCTTGGCAGATTTTTCTCCTCCTTCACATTTCTCTAATAAACCAACAAAGGGATCTTGAAATAATACCTGAATGTGAGGATCTAGAAAATGAGCTTGATCCAGGATTACTTCTTCCTCTACTTGGTTGAACTTAGGACTCTTTTGGGAAAGAAACCCTTCCTCTCCTTCAAGATCATTTGAACTGGCTGACTCATCACATATTGCAATGTTATGTTCTATCAAGTCATTATATTGATGATCAGGAGCACTCTTGAATAAAAAATCTTCCCAAGAAGGTAGTGCGCGAACTCTTAAGCGATTACCAACCTCTATGCCTTCATTTGTAACTTCAATGGAACTTGGTGTTTGTAAATCTGGATATAAGGAGTATTCCAGGTTCCAACTGATTACCTCAACCCTTTTAGGATGAAGGCTCTCGTTTTCAATTTTCTCAAGAAGTTCCTCATCCTTTTCACCCTTAACATTAGAAATGAAAGACTGTTGATTTCCAATTATATGAAAGCTATTTCTAGTGGACTGTATTGGCTGGCTACTGCTTTGAAGCTGATGATAGTGAACTTTATCCCACAACTCAACTGTTGATTTCTCTGCATGATTAACTTCTATTTGGAGAACATCATCATCATCAGATTGATAAAAATTTGGAGAATCATTAGCATAAATAATCTCACCAATCAAGTATATTGGATTATCAATCTGTCTTTCTTTGAATCAATCTATATTCTTACTTTCTAATTTAAGGCAGATGGGATTGGTAGGAGAATGAACAAAAATTCTTTGTTTACATGAAAATTTAGAGGTTGGCTGTATGTTTAGTGTCTGATTTATTTCATCTTCAGTTAAAAGAGGAGGCATTTTTCTTTTCTTTTGAATAGAAGTACAACAACTCTCTTTTTTTTGTAAAGGTTGATTTTGAGGCTGGATGTTTTCTTGAGCCTCACCTAGAAGAGATGGTGGATCATTAGTTGTGCCTTCAGAGAGATCTTGTGGGTTTTCCTCTATTAACTCCTTTAGGCTATTATGAGTGCTACCTTGAGAATGAAATGTATGGAATTCTTCTAATAAATCTTCAGGATGCCAATTCCCTAAGTTTTCATCAATTTTTTCAAGGTTTTGTATGAAATTTGATGAGATGTAACAAAGGGTCATTAGATTTTTCATTTTGAAATATAGGTAGGTTTTTCATCCAATCTATTTGAGGCATTATGTGTGGGAATCCAAGGATATGATCTCTGTTCATTGGAGCATATCTCCTCTGTATCCTTGGATCCATGTTTGTAAATCAGAAAGGGTCACTGAATCTTTCAACCAGTCTAGAGTTCTCTACGAGTGGAGTCTTTAGGTCTTTTAGAGGTTGTGGAGTCGCCATGTGGAAGATTTGAACTTTGTTGTCCACCAACAGCATGATTGGGTTTGCTCAATGCATTCCAGGGGATTTTATATTTTATAAGGACTAGTGAAATAATAGGCCTACTGGAGGCCAGTGGAGTCGCCAGGTGGAAATTTTTAGCTCTTTTCAAGGTAAAATATGTTATGGTCCACCACCAATAAGTAATAAAAGCCAATCTAGGAGTTTTTTTTGGGTTTTCTGAGTTTCTATGGTTATTTAAGGACTAATGAGTCTACAAGGGCTTGCTAGGCAACTATGAACTCGGAGGTCCCACCGTGATCGCCAAAATGTTGTGGTCCAGTGATTTGGAAAATTGGTATACCAAGTGACACGGAAACATCAAAACCAGTTTTTAGAGCTCTAGGACCTAGCCTTCCTAGTCTCAGAAAGGGATCTCTCAATTGTTTGCAAAGATATGAATTTTTTTCTTGTAAAAGGTTGATTTTAGGCTAGTTATTAAGCATGAGTTTGTTTGATTATTTTGGTGGGACATGATGATATAGGCAGCATAGATAGAAAAGGGAAACCTTTAATTCATCGGGCAATGGAGTCAAGTGGAAATTATAACAAGTTTATGAATGAATCATGGATATCAGAGGGAAAATCTAACTTGGCCAGTGGATCTACAAAGTCTTTCAGGTGAAATGAAATGGACATTAAAGGTTTAGAATGAAAAGTAGAACTAAGGGAAATTAAGAATCCTTAATTATATGTACTTCTCAACAAAGGGACTTAAAACATTATCAGAACATGAAGAGGCATTCCATAGACAGGGCTAACCATAAATTCTAGAAACCATACTTCAGCAAATAACAATTTCAAGAAAAAATTTTCAAATGAAATCTAGGAGTCGAGGAACGCTCTATTTCATCCAAAGATTTCACTTTCAAGGATAAAAAAACATAAAATATTCACAAATAACTGCATTCATAGAAGAGGGAACTCCTAAACATCTTTGATTACAACTATAAAGACCTTCAAAACAATTATTTAAGCAAGAACAAAGGGTATGATCAAAACAGGCCTCTGTGGCAGACTGTAAACAATGGTACTTTAAAGGGAGACTTCAGAAATAGTTTTAAAGTGGCAGCAAGTAAGCAGGGAAAACCATAAATCATTCTTGAGACAAACTGTTTGAACTATTTCTGAAATAAACAAGCATAAGGGTTCAAGAGAGCAATTAAGAATTCTCTAGAATGCCTCAGCAGAGGAAAACATAAAACATTGGAGAGTAAACAGGTCTAAGGTGCTTCTAGGAGACATTTCTTAGCCTAAAATTTTTACTCTATTGTAGTAAGAAATGATGAAACAGAATGGAAAACAGGAAAACACGTTAACAGATTAGAATACTTCACCAACAGCCAAGCTCAGGGATCCAATGATAGAGCTTTCTCCATCAACAAACATGTCAAAACATCCACAGGTTCCAGAGCATCAAATTTCTTTCAACTTCAGCAGAACTATGTATTACTTCAAAGAGTCATCAAAATGCCCACAACCAACCCTTAACAAAGAGCTCCTCATAGAGTATTTATAGAAGAATGAGGAGGTGGAACTCTTTTTAGGGTTTGAGAGTCATTAACCATAGAGTAAATGCATTCTTAACCTTGAAAACCATGCAAGGCATAAGGTAGGAAGATGTTCAACTACTTCTCAGTGCCAATAACTCTGTCTTAACTTCTAAGGAAAGATAGGTGAGAAGTTTGACTTTGCAGCCTATTTCTGTCCTTTATAATAACTGCTTGATAACTTAAAATATCTTTTATCTATGTAATAACTATTTGTTGCCTTTATAGATAAAGAGTAGGCCAAAGGTATCAGTTTGATTTATTAAGTGAATGATTGCTTCTTTTTGAAGTATCCGAGGCTGCTTTTAGCCTAATCTTTCCTTTAATTTCATCATATAAACTGTGCTTATGCCTGATATTGATTTTTTCCTTCATAATTCATTATGTTGCCTTTATCACTTTTCGGATTTGTTTAAACTTCTGTTCATTTGTTTCAACTGTGTTTTTAACCTTTAATCATCAATTTAGGCCTTTAATCTTTGTTTCTTTGATCTTTACTTGTTCTTTATGCACATGTGTCTTCATTTCGCGCTGGAGGGTTTTGCTATTTAACCAATGTTCATGGGGCATTGGTTGAGCACTAAACAAACCCTGTAGATCCCCTTTCCGCATATTGGAGCCAAGGATCATCATCCTGGGGATTCTTGCCACTTGAATTGGCTATGGGAGGGCTTGTGTACTCGGATATCATTAAACCTGCACAAGAACCAAAATAATTAGATAAAACCTGCATTTCGTGGTTTAGACTACTTCAAAGGCTCGGGGGTTCGGGAGCAATTGCAGAGGAAGGAAAAATGCATGAGAGGAAGGGTCCCACAAGCAGAACTAGGTAAAACCCACGAAAAAAATGAATTTAGCGCGGAAATGGAGGATGGTGGTTTTGCGAAACCAGAGGTGGTTTTCGCGTGGTAGATTGGCGGTAAGTGGTTTGGGAGCCAACGAACACGATTCCACTCATTTTTTGACACCTGTCCAGGCCAATACCACCTTTTTCGTGTGAAAATGGGTCGTTAAACCCTAACATAGAAATCTGCGCGAAAATAATCGTGGACTGTCAGATCTCGGGTGACGAGATCTACGGAGCGGATGACTTTTGGAGTGGGGTGCAAGTTTGGTAAATGGAACCTGGTGGACAAGTGGCGAGCGGAGGTTGAACGCGAAGGCGTGGTTGTAAAGTGGGACCAACGTTGATGAGGTCAGTTGTTTTGTCGGGAGTGGGAATGTTTATGGGCAGGGTTGGAAGCTCAGGATTAATGACAGTCATTAGATCGATAAGATCAACGATGTAGATGTGTTCGAAGGATGAGTGAGTAATGGATAGTCGGAAGAAAATATGAGGGGAGGGGGAGCGATCACCATTAGATCAGAGGGGATCAACGGTTGAGATGGATTTGGGAGAAAACAAAGTGCTTAGAATAAGAAAATAAACAATACAGGAAGGGGGCTAGATGAAAGGGGAAGGTGTGGTTCCGTGGAGAAGAAAGGGACCGGGGCTAAGACGAGAGGGGGCTGAGGGAAAAGCGCGTGGTCGCCATCCCTTGGTTATATGAGGAAAAGGGTGGAAGGCATTTAAGCCCGCAGGAGCTTAAGGGCTAGTTTCTTTTAATGATCGAATTTAGGCCAAAATCATGGATTTTTAAGCCTTTTTGGAGATTTCCGATAGGGTAAAAAAGGGTATTTTTAAACCAAAAAAAGGGTTTTTATGGTTTAAAAGGCATTTTTAAAGGAAATGAAGGGAAATTGGGTTTTTAAGAGGGAAATGGACTAGTAAAAATAGGGGTAGGAATGGTAGAATGGGGGGAATAAAATGTAGGAAAAAATGGGGTAAATAGCCTGAAACAATTTTCTTTTTTACATGGTAGGATAACTTGGAGGATTTGAGTGAAGATTTTCAGTGAATTGATAGATTTAGGATAATGAAGGCCGTGAGATTTCTAGAACTCACAATTTTTCTGCAAATATTGTTTCTAGAAATCTGATATTTTCAACTTAGTCATCTTTGGATAAGATCAAAATTATGGATGACTAACACCAGTCTCCAAGAATGGGCGTCAGAGATGGCAGGAGATATGTAAGGTCAAATCCACCATTACTTCAGGTGATATTCACCTATCTTCTGCCTACAATAATTACTCAGGGTCTCTTACTAGTTGTTCACGATAACTTAGGTATGTCTTCCAGCTTGCTTGAGGCTCAGAACTCAGCCCGGCCATATCAAACCAGCACTCGTCCACAGAAAGGGGGATCTTGATGCATTTCCTGATCTCAAGCACACAGAAGATCAGGATATGTAACAATGTTTCACTAGATTCAACCTACGTAGCTCCACGACACTACATCCCTAAATATATGTTCTTTTCGTATTTATGTTTCTTGAATTGTTTTTCAACTAAACCCATGTTATAGCTGCATTGCATCTTTGTTCATGCTTCTTTCAATAAAATAATGTAGTTATTTTAAATATTTCCATTCATACTTGTGATGTATATTGCAATGTCTTCTTAAACCACTCCCATTAATTTGAAATAGTTTCAATAGTATCTTTTAATTGTAAATGGTATTTTTTTTTGGGTAAATTTGGTAGAGTTATAATTTTTATCATATCTAATATTATTTTAATTTAATTTTAGTGAAGAATTGAATCAATAATTTTATATTAAAGAGTACTTTAACAAAATACGGAATCACCCTTTATCTAAAAACACGATAAACAAATTAATATTTTTAATAAACAAAATATAAAAAAAATACCAATTTCTATGCAGAAAAGATTCCAATTTCAACACTATCGCTGTACAATTTACCATATCATTGACTTTGAACAAAAAAAATATTTTCCCATATTTACGTGCCTCGATTCTTCAAAGCTTAAACATATAAATTATGTAAATCTAATATGAGACTGGTCTACATAACAACGAGTTGGATGGCAATAATGCCACTGTCAAACAATTAATACGCGCCTGCTTGACACCGATAAAATAGCCGATCGATGGGACATAAATAAAATAAAGTTGAGTATCATTAAGGCTGGATGCACTTATCCCAAGCTTATTTAGTAAATTGAGAATTTAACAAGTTCGAATACCTAGCGTTTTTGCTCCTCAGTTTGATTTAGTTATTAATTTAGTTATTAATTTATTTTGAATTGTTGTGATATAATTAGTTTTTTTTAACATTTTGTTTTACTTTAATTTTATGTTTGAAAGATTTTTATAAATACATTTGAATGGTTAAGTGGAAAGTTTAGTTTGATTGAGTTACTAATTTACTTTAATTGTTGTGATGTAATTAGTTTTTTGTAACACCGTGTTTTACTTCAATTTTATGTTTGAATTTTTTTACAAATACATTTGAATTGTTAAGTGGAAAGAGAATTAACGAATATGGTTATTTATTAGTAAGACTTGTGTTTTACTTCATAAATAAAATTAATAATTATCTTGAGTAATTAATTAACTCAATGGTAAAAGAATTCCAAGATTCCAGAGTAAAAAGGTAGAGGCAGTTTCTGACAATTACCTTCTCAAGAGGATAAAGAGGAAATTGTGAGAAGGGGAAGGGTTTATGTTCAGAAAGGGAGAACGGTGTTAACAACAGTATGTTGTGAAGGAAAGAGTTGTTCAAAACTGGTAAGATACCAACGGAGCTCTAAAACCCAAAAGAAGTGTACACTCGACAAAGGTCCTGAGGCCTAACATGATAAATTACCTACTAGCTAAGACTCTGGTGCGGAGCACGGGGGGAGAAGAGGACATGACCGCCTCTCTCAAGGTTGGGTGGTGCCATCAATTAGCCGAGAATACAAAGATAAGTATTTACATTTACTGTTATAGTTCAACGTGATGAGAAGAAGTATGTATATTAGATTCATTGTTCTGTTATATATATTATCTCTATTAGGTGTAAATAATATTTTTTTCCAAATACTTGAAAAATTGAAAACAAAATCTAGAAGTTAAATTAAGTAACCAAAAAAGCTAGGACAGGGCTAATTAGGAAAACACATTATAATATTTCGTGTTGTTAAAATTATTGCAATTTGGTATAGACCTAAACTCTGTTCAGAAGGAAACCAACATATGGTACAAACAGTAGCTATAGAATAAATGATTAACGCATTTCTACATTAACAGAACTAATGTCCATGAACCGTCAAGTTTCTATGTACCATTTAATATAAGCATAGAGTATGTGAGTACATAAGCAAATACAATATATACAAATGTTGAATAATCTGAGTAAAGAAGCAATGAGGCTCAGAGGTTTAGCGCGGAGCCCTGTGGTGACAAGGCAAGGATCATGGTCCTCTGGCAATTGTATCCTAAAGTACCGAATGGAACCAATATTAACCAGGAAGTAGAAGTTGTAGAAATAAACAATTATCATCAACTATTGAAAAGAAATAAAAAATAATTGCAACTTCGTTCCGGAAAATTCATACAGTCTACTCATAGAAATATACAACTATCAAGAAACAAATTTACTTTATGAATGAAAACCCACATTCTAACATCTCATAAGAACAACGTGTCGAGGAAAACAACTAGAAAAATGTATATACAATAAGCAGACATTAACAGTGCGTAAACGTTAATTGTAAAAGAGTAAACCTTTACTACTGGTGTAGGGCTTGCACAAGCTCACAGAGGATTTAACTCTGAAATAAAATATATACAAAAGCCCGAGAGTAAACAATATACAATAGTCCTCCGGTTCCAAGAGGGATGGATGCAGTGAATATTTTAAACTAAACATGAAACTCGAGATAATAACTTATGCCAAAAACCCTTCAATTGAAAGGGGATTCAGAAGCTTTTGCATGAAAGAGAGAAATAGGGGTTGGATGTTGCACTTATGCACACATAGGGTATAGCCCTCAATAATATCTAAGAGAGAAATAAAGGGAACGCACAGGTGGGTAATGGGATTAGGAATACCTGTAGTGGCCGCCCTTGAAGACATTATGCGGAGTTCGAAAGGACCATCCTGACTTCGGCACAACCCAAACCTGCAATAAACTGCAAAGGTAAACTGTGAGTGAACTGGTGAATAGAGAAACCCTTAGAAAAAGAAAGGTAAAACACTCTACGATTTAGACAGAAAACTTCTTAAGGTACTAGAAAATCACCTGTTACATCCTAGGCACGCATAGTGGCCTGCTTCGCACAATTTTCTCTATGAGAAAAAGGGAACGATGTTGTTATTGAGAGAGAAAACCCTCAGTCACATTTTCCCTAAGAAAATATTAATTCAAAATGGAGAAAAATAAAGTGAAAATACCCTCTTAGGGGATAGCTTCCGAGTACACTTCTTATAAACCAATCGAAGCTGAAACCGAAAGATTACAATAGAACATGCCTGAAAACGTTTAGGAGCTTTGTGGAATGAGACAACAGAAAGGCAATGAGTGACAAGTTAAAACAACGCTGAGTAAACCGGCTGAATCCCATGTTGTAGTACCAAAAAGATAAATGTAGAACAAAAAATCATGACCTAAGTTAAGTGAAGTCGAGACTTGATACATGGTGTAGCGAAAGCATTAACTCAGATGCTGAGACGAAGAAATTGCATAGCAGGACCGTTCTTTGAGCAAAGGAAAATGAGTTGGGGTAGCGACGCATCGGGTGAGTTAGTTACCCTAACCCTTCCCTCTTATCTCTTGGTCGTCAGATCTAGGGATTCCCAAATCAACGGTGAGCGGAGTGCAATGAAATAATTAGTGACAGATAGCTACCAGCCATCCACAGTGACATACAACTAGATCTCCAATAACGATAAAAGCCAACTTTTAAAATATCCAGTGAATTTTTGTATCCGAAGGATTTGGTTACTTGCGCAAGAGATTGAAAAAATAACAACTCTATATGTGTCGTATAAAGAAGTCCAAAAACAATAATAAATGCAATCAAACCAAGGACCATAGGTATATTGCATACTAATGCCATAATACGAATATTCAATCACATTGATTATGATGTCCACACGCTGACTCGAAAGCTTGATATTATGTAATGTTAACAACATTATAGTTATTATGTTAAAGTATCAAATGATTTTAATGTTAGGGGTGTAAAGTAATAGTTTTTTTTTATGGTATGTTTATCATAGAGGTGACAAGTGGTATCAGAGTGTGGTTACACGCTCGGGCCAGATAGGCTATTGAGATAAATTTGGTGTTTTCATTTTCTTTTTTTGGAAAATGTGCACAATGATAGGAAGATTGATAAAAAGTTCCTATGAGGAGAGTATCCAATCATCAAACACCAAGAACTAGATGGGAAGCCCATCCCCTGTCCAATCTTGAGATCAACTTAGAAATGTGGGTATAATTGAGCATGGACCAACACCAAAAAACTAGTAGATTTCTGGAAGAACAACAACATCAGACCAACAGATTGTTGGATACGGTGCAAAAACTCTATACATAAATGATTCGAGTATGAAGCGACAATGAAAGGTTGATGAGGGAAAAAGAAAGGATACTCAAGAGTCTCTCGGATAAGCAGAATCATCCTACCACATAGCCTAGTCTAGAGAGGGGCACCCATGAAGAAGGAGAGCAACAAAAACAAGTTAATGACAATCCGGAAGGAAGTCGTACCCATCGAAGTAATAAGAGTAGGACTTACAATGAAGCTGAATCTGGGAATGTTTCAGATCAACAAGATCTGAAAAGAAGAAAGTAGAATTGCAAGGTGAGTTTTGGAAAATTAAACCTCCTACATTCGATGGATAGGCTGAAGAAGTGGCATAATCATGGATAATTAACATGAATAAATATTTCCGAGTTTATGAATATAACAACAAACTCAAGGCTCGATTGGCTATTTCTTAATTGCGGGAAACACTACATTATGGTGGGAAGAGGTGAAAAATGTGCGTGGAATTGAAGACCAGAATGTGACTTGGGATGATTTCCAGCAGGTATTCAAGGACAAGTATCTAACAGAGTGATTTTATGAAGAAAAATCTCGAGATTTTCATGATTTAAGGTAGGGTCAATTTTCTACGAATGAGTTCATTACTAAATTTACCTCTTCGTTAAGATACGTACCGTATTTGAGAGATGAAAAATCAAAAGCACATTGATTCTTGAGTAGTTCGCCTGTTCTCATGAAGGAAAGGATCGAATTTGTTAACCCAAAGACTATGGATGAGGTGATTCGAAAAGCATGGATGTGCTATCAACAGTCCAAGGAAAAGGGTGAAGTTGGAAGAAATTGACCACTAAAGAAAGTGCATAAAGGTCCCTCGAATTTTAAAAACAGCAGACCAGGAAATTATAAAAATGTTGCGAGAAATCTAGCAAGTAGACAATTTAGGAAAAATCAGCAAAATCCCAAATGGGTAGTTGAGGAACGACCTACTGAGGCATCCAATAGGCCAGACCTTGGATAGTCCCAGAAACCACCATTACAATGTTGGGGATGTGGTGAGGCATATTACTTTCAGAATTTCCCTCATCATGGAAGAAATGAAGTTACAACCAACCTACAAGAGGCGTCTATAATAGGGGATGTTGCACGAAACATACTGGGGATCAATGCTGCACTAGAAGATCGACAAGTAGATTTCCAACCAACTATGATAGAATTGGAAGGTAAGTTACAATCCCAAAATGTTTCGATTTTGGTTGATCATAGTGTTAGTTTAAGTTATATAAACCCCCGAGTAGTTGAAAACTATAAACTACAAAGCCAGAAATTTAAAAGTCCCTGCTTGGTACAATTGGCTACTGGAGCAAAGAGAAGAGTTAATGCCAAAATATCAAATTGTATTCTGAATATAGGAGGACAACATATAACTGTAGAACTGAATATTCTACCTTTGGGCTCCTATTATATTTTTTTGAGAATGGACTGGTTAGAAAGACATTGGTCACTAGTAGATTTCAAGGAGAAGTTATCCATTTTAAGGCAGAATATGGTACTCGTCAAGAATTACAAGGAATTAATAAGCCACTGCAATTGTGCCCCATTACTGCATCCTAGCTGTATAAATGCATTTGAAAGGGGTGTCAACTTTATGCAATTCATGTGGGGTTTACTAACTCCAAAGCCAAGACCCTTATGTTGGAAAATACTCTAGTTGTCCAGGATTTTATGGACACGTTTCCTGAAAATATTCCAATATTACCACCAAAATAAGACATTGAATTTACTATAGAGTTAATACCTAGGGCAATGCCTAAGTCGCGAGCACCATAAATAATGAGTGTGCCTGAATTGACATAATTAAACATGTAGCTATAAGAACTATTGGACAAAGGGTATATTCAACCAAGTCTTCCCCCTTGGGGAGCACCAGTGATGTTTTTTAAGAAGAAATATGGTACGATGCGGATGTGCATGGACTACTGACAGCTTAATAAGCTGACTGTCAAAAACAAATACCCATTGCCACGTATAGACGACCTTTTTGATCAAGTGAAGGGAGCAACATTATTCTCCATGATGGACCTGAGATTTGGGTATCATCAGATACATATTAAAAATGAGGGCATATTCAAAACATCCTTTTGTACCAAGTATGAATATTATGAATTTGTGGTGGTACCATTCGGGTTAACCAATGCACCAACAACTTTCATGAGCCTGATGCATGGTATCTTTCACCCATTTTTGGATAAATTTTTCTTAATATTCATTGATGATATATTGATCTATTCTAAGAAAATTGAAGAACACAGTGAAAATTTACACTTGGTGCTGAAAATGTTGCGGGAACACCAACTCTAAGCCAAATTTAGAAATGTGATTTTTACAAGGAACAGATCCAATATTTGGGCCATGTAATATCTGTTGAAGGGATTTCGATAGACCCTGAAAAGATAAAGGTGATTATGGAATAAAGATTTCCCAGAAATGTAGCAGACATACTTTCATTCATGGGCCTAGCTGGTTACTACCAGTGATTCATTGAAGGCTTCTCTAAGATAGCCTTTCCCATTACCTACTTGCAGCGGAAGGGAAGAGTCTTTAAGTGGACTAAAGAGTGTCAAACCAGTTTTGAGTGATTAAAAGAACTATTAACTACTGCCCCTGTATTGAAAGTGGCAGACCCATTCAGATAATTCAAATTCTGCACTGATTCTTGTAAGGAAGGGGTGGGAGCAGTATTGACCCAAGATGGAAATTTCATAGCATATGAATCCAGGAAGTTGAAGGACCATGAGCACAGATACTCGGCCTATGATTTAGAGTTAACTACGGTAATACATGCCCTTCGAATTTGGAGCCACTACTTTTTGGGAAAAAGGTTTGTGCTAAGAACTGGCCATAGCAGCTTGACTAGATACTTTAAACAATCTGATTTAAATTCCCACCAAGCAAGATGGAATGTGTTCCTAAGTGAATTTGATTTCGAAATTAAACATGTAAAAGGAAAGGAGAACCATGTAGCTGATGCTTTAAGCAGGAAACTATAATGCATCTATGAACTTTATTTTAATCAAGCCGAATTTAATTTCTAGGAGAAAATCATGGAGGCAGCCAAGAAAGACCCTGCGTATCAATTCTTATGGAAACAAGAAAAATAGGCCAAAAAACAAGGAAAGAAATCAGATTATGAAATTAATGATAAACAACTCTTGATATTTTGAAGGAAGATATGTATTCCAAATCAGATGAGCTTGAAGGAGATGATTTTGGATGAATATCATCGGAGTTCCTATGTAGGGCATCCTGGATATCAAAAGATGCTAACAACAATTAGGAAAGACTATTTTGGGCCCGGGATGCGTAAAAACATTGCTGAATACATGACCAAATGTTTGGAGTGTCAACAAGTCAAGGTGGAGCACCAACATCCAGCAGGATTGCTTCAACTTATTCCTGTACCGGAATAGAAATGGGAAGTCATTTCACTTGATTTCATCACAATATTACCAAGAATTAAAATACACAATGATTCAATTATGGTGGTGGTGGATAGGCTCAAAAAGGTAGCTCATTTCATCCCTGTTGCTGGCTTGAGGGGTCCTGACCCAGGTTCGGAATTGTGGTTAACCAACAAAACCCTCTTACTACTAGCCCTTTCGGCAGTGACTTGCTTGCGCAAGTTAAAGTCTCACCCGAAGCAGTATGGGGGGGTGCTAGAACCAGGTTTCCGCACCCTGAGAGAGGTTTTAATGATGTGGATGCCTTAAAATCCCAAATAACCATAAAAAAACCTTCGCAACAACAACCCTAACTAGTAAACCCTTTTAGACAGATTTAGGTAAAATATTAAGAATACCTTGCGCAAGTTAACACAATAACTATAAATCAAGTAATAACCATTAACACATAATAACATAGTATTAAACCATCAGATCCATCCAACAAACATTTATATAAATCCAAACACAGTTGCACAAGAGATCTATTCGCAGACAATACATAAATCATAACTAAGATGCAGAAACATTAATAACATAAATAACAGATGCATATAGAGCTCATATATCCGCAACAATATTCCTTTATTAATATCAATTTAGATCCTTCATACAAAACACTTCAACAACCCACGCACACAGCTAGCGGGGTCCACACACAGCAAGACTAAGGTCTACATGCACACAGTCAGCAAGAGCCTTCTACCCAGACAATCCACACAAAAATATCACAAAGTATACAAATCCATCATTTACGTTCAGAATTATAAAAAACTGACCTCTTAGACTCGATCTAGCCATTTATTTATACTATTAGCATGTGCTACTCTATGGTCCGCAAACTGTGGTTTGCGGCCCCTTGATCTACCCTTTCACCCATTACAATTCATGAGGGGCTTTGACCCGCCCCAAAGCCCCTGCGAATGACTAATCTATTAAAAAATATAGAAAAAATGGTCGGACATAGGGGACCCCCCTCCAACACCTGTCCAGTCAACTTACAAGACTGTACAAATTGCTGACATTTTCATGAGAGAAATATTTAGACTACACGACATTTCGAGAATAGTTATTCTAGATTGAGATGTAAAGTTTACATAAGCTTTCTGGAAGGCACTATTCACTGGTTTGGGAACACAAATCCAGTTTAGTACTGCTTATCATCCTTAAACGAATGGATAGATGTAGAGGGTGAATCAAATATTAGAATATATGTTGCACATCTATGTGATGCAGAAACCGACAAAGTGGGAATAGTATTTTCATCTGGTCAAATTCACCTATAATAATGGATATCAAGAACCCCTCAAGATGAGTCCTTTTGAAGCATTGTATGGAAGACAATGGCGAGCCCCCATAAATTGGATCAGTCTGGAAACCAAATTGATGCTTGGGCTGGACATGCTGGAGGAAATGGAGCATGAGGTAAGCAATATTAGACATAACTTAAAAGTAGCCCAAGATAGGCAAAAGATATATGGAGACCGAAAAAGGAATTTCTGGAAATTTTAGGTGGGTGATCATGTTTATGTAATAATTAAACCCAAGAAGGGCACCTTAAGATGGAATGCTTGTGCCAAGTTGGCTCCTAGGTATTGTGGACCTTTCCAGATCTTGGAATGGATAGGTCCGGTGGCTTATCTACTAACTTTTCCTAGTCGTATACTGGTACATAACGTGTTCCATGTTTCTCTATTGAAGCGATACATACATGACCCCAAGCATGTGATACACTAGCAGAGCGTACATGTAAGTTATGTTTTCCTTATGACTTCCAGAAAAGAAGGGTCCTTAATTAAATTAATTATAAAATCTGTTTTTTGTAGGTACAACCGGATGATGAATTTCTGGTATAACCTCAGCGTATTCTCGATCATAGAGAAATAACGCTCCAGAGGTGATTCATGCCCCAAGTTAAGGTGCAATGGAAGCGCTTTAGCCCAGAGGAGGCTACTTGGGAGGATGAAAACTCTATTCGAGAAGAATATCCTGAAATGCTTTCCGTAATCAAGTAAACACCGAGGACAGTGTTTACCTTTAGTGGGGGAAGATGTAACACCCTGTTTTACTTTAATTTTATGTTTGAAATACTTCTACAAATACATTTGAATTTTTAAGTGGAAAGAGAATTAACGAATATGGTTATTCGTTAGTAAGTCTTGAGTTTTACTTCATAAATAAAATTGATAATTGCCTTGAGTAATTGATTAACTCAAGGGTAAAATAATTCCAAGATTCCAAAGTAAAAAAGTAGAGGTCGTTTCTGACAGTTACCTTCCCCAAGAGGATAAAAAGGAAATCCTGAGAAGGTGAAGGGGTTCTGCTCAGAAAGGGAGAACATGGTTAACAACAATATGTTGTGAAGGAAAGAGTTGTTCAAAGCTGGTAAGATACCAGTGGATCCCTAAAACCCGAAAAAAGTGTAGACTGGATAGAGGTCTTGAGGCCTAACTTCTGATAAATTACCTACTACCTAAGACTCTGGTGTGGAGCACGAGGGAGAAGAGGATGTGATCACCTCTCTCAAGGTTGGGTAGTGCCATAAGTTAACCGAGAATATAGAGATAAGTATTGAAATTTGTTGTTATAGTTCAAAGTGATGAGAATAAGTATGTATCTTAGATTCACTATTTTGTTATATATATTATCTCTGTTAGGTATAAATAATATTGTTTTCCAAATACTTGAAAAGTTGAAAACAAAATCTGCAAGTTAAATTAAGTAACCAGAAAAGCTAGGACATGGCTAATTAGGAAAATGTATTATAATATTTCATGTTGTTGAAATTACTGCAATTTGGTACAGACCTAAACTCTGTTTAGAAGGAAAACAACATATGGTACAGATAGTAGCTATGGAATAAAATATTAACACATTGCTACATTAACGAAACTAATGTCCACGCACTGTCAAGTTTCTGTGTACCATTTAATATAAGCATAGAGTATGTGAGTACATAAGCGAATACATTATATACAAATGTTGAATAATCTGAGTAAAGAAGTAATGAGGCTCAGAGGTTTAGAGTTGAGCCTCATGGTGATAGGACAAGGATCATGGTCCTTTGGCCATTATATCCTGAAGTACCGAATCAAACCAATATTAACCGGAAGTAGAAGCTGCAAAAATTGAAAATTATCATCAACTATTGAAAAGAAATAAAAAAGAATTGAAACTTTGTTCCCAAAAATTCGGACAATATACTCATATAAATATACAACTGTCAAGAAACAAATTTACTTTATGAATGAAAACGCAGATTCTAACATCTCATAAGACCATCGTGCTGAGGAAAATCGCTAGACAAATGTATATACAATAAGTAGACATAAACAATGTGTAAACGTTAATTGTAAAAGAGTAAACCTTTACTACTGGTGTAGGGTTTACACAAGTTCACAGAGGATTTAACTCAAAAATAAAATATATATAAAATACTAACAATAAGAAATATACAATATTCCTCCTGTTCCAAGAGGGACGGATGTAGTGAAGATTTTAAACTAAACATGAAACCTGAGATAATAAATTATGCCCAAAACCTTTCAATTGAAAGGGGATTCAGAAGCTTTCGCATACAAGAGAGAAACAGGGGCCGGATGTTGCACCTGCGCATGTAGAGGGTATAGCCCTCAGTAATATTTAAGAGAGCAATAAATAGAATGCACATGTGGGTAATGGGATTAGGCATACTTGTAGTGGTCGGCCTTAAAGACACTATGTGGATTTCGAACGGACCATCATGACTCTGGCACAACTCAAACCTGCAGTAAACCGCAAAGGTAAACTGTGAGTGAACTGGTGAATAGAGAAACCCTTAGAAAAAGAAAGGTAAAACACTCTATAATTCAAACATAAAAATTCTTAAGGTACTCAAAAATCATCTATTACAGCCTGGGCACACACAGTGGCCTGCTTCGCACAATTTTCTTGGTCAGAAAAAGGGAACAATGCTGCTATCGAGTGAGAAAACCCTCAACCACAGTTTCCCTAACCGAAGATTAATTGAAAACGGAGAAAAATTAAGTGAAAATACAATCTTAGGGTAATAGCTTCCGAGTATACTTCTTATAAACCAAGCGAAGCTGAAAGAAAAATACATGCAATAAAACATGCTTGAAAATGTTGAGGAGCTCTATGGAATGAGACAACATAAAGGCAATGAGTGACAAGTTAAAATAGTGTTGAGTAAACTGGTTGAATCCCATGTCGTAGTACAAAAAATATAAATGTATAACGGAAAAGCTTGACCCAAGTTAAGTGAAGCCAAGACTTGATACATGGTGGAGTGGAAGCATTACCTCAGATGTCAAGACGAAGAAGTTGCAGAGCGAGACCGTTCTCTGAGTAGAGGCAAATGAGCTGGGGTAGTGGCGCATGGAGTGGGTTAGTTACCCTAACCCTTCCCTCTTATCTCCTAATCGTCAGATCTAGGGATTCCCAGATCAACGGTGAGTGGAGCGCAATGAAATAATTAGTGACAGACAGCTGCCGACCATCCATAGTGATAAACAACTGGATCTCCAATAATAATGAATGCCAATTATTAAAATATCCATTGAATGTTCGTATCTGAAGGATTTGGTTACTTGCGCAAGAGATTGAAAAAATCAAACAACTCTATATGTGTCGTATAAATAAATTTGAAAATAATAATAAATGTAATCAAACCAAGGACCATAGGTATATTGCATACTAATTCCATAATACGAATATTCAATCACATTGATTATGATGTCCATGCGCTGACTTGAAAGCTTGATGTTATGTGATGTTAACAACAATATAGTTATTATGTTAAAGTATCAAATGAGTTTAATGTTAGGGATGTAAAGTAATAGGGTTTTTTTTTTTTTTTTTTTTTAATCATAGAGGTGACATTTTTAGTCAAAATATTGGTCAATTTAAGTGTTCTTGTTGTGATGTTGTTTTTTTTCCAAGATGTTATATAACAATCTTATTTTTTATTTTAATGTGTCATTTACCTAGGAGTTGGTTCAAGAACTTTCATGCTTCTCATGGCTGGCATTGAGAAATTGTATCTATAATGTGAGTTTTTTATGTGCATTTTTTCTCTTTTTACAACTATTGTTATGTGATGTTCATGCATTTTTGCCAATACTTCCTCTAGCAAAATGTGTTTTTTTTAATATATGAAAAGAAAAGCACTCCTACACATAAACTAGAAAGGACACATTATTCAAAAAAAAAAATGGTAAAGCAATTTGAGACCAAATATTTGTACTTATATGAGATCATTGTCAAATACCATAAAAAGTAATTATAAGAAAAAAGAGCGAACAATGCAAGTTTCCAAAATAAATGAAAATTAAGAAATATCTTAATAGAGACTAGCCTAGAAGAGAAAACTTGTACCCACCAATGCATTAGACACTTTGGTATTGAGCAAAAAAAATAAAAAACCACATAATTCAACTATAGCTACTAACCGTAGGATGATAATAATAATAATCATTGTTGCTTTCGGATTGAGGTTGATTTTTCTAGTTAATTTTAGTGTTTAAAATATTACAATTACATATAGATAATTTTGTTTTATTTTTTAATTTAATAATATAGTTAATTAAATTAATAATGTTAATAAATTAATTTAATTCTAATTTTATAAATAAATTATAAATTAAATTACATAAAAATAATTATTTATAAAATCAAAGACTTTCTAATAATAATGATTTTTTTAAAATTTATTAATGAGATTATATATATTATTTACTAATTTATTTGTGATATTAATAAATAAGATTTTTAAAAATTATAGTAACGAATACTTAGGCTTAGTTTAAATATAATTAAATTGAAGTAAAATAATATAAAAAATTGGTAAAATAGAAGCCTATAAATACATGCAAAAACCCAAAACAGAAATTAGAAAAAAACTTAAAATCACATGTTTAATTCAATATAAAACAAAATACTATAATTATAGAAAATCTTAAATAAAATAAAATTAAGCTAAACACTTTAATAATGTAATATAATTTTTTTTTTTTTTTTTAACAAAGTCGGTTGCTATTAGTATTCAAAAAAATGAGACAGAGATCCAATGGTTACAAGAGGTGATATAAAAGAAGTAAAGAGAGGAGTGGCAGTGATGTCTGCTGTCACCCTTTTACTTCTAACATTCAAATAAACTTGAAATATAGAAAGAGCATAGATTCGGATGAACTGAAACAGTAGGAAGATAAACTTGCAAGACATGATTAGTCTATGTTTATACGGCGGATCTAGTGAGCGGTGGAGTCTTCAAGATTGGCATCTGCACCTTGGTTTCTTGTGTTTGTAGAGCTGGAGCTCGGTGCTGTATTTTTTTCCAGCACGTACTTCAAAATTTCAATTGATTCTTGTGCATGGGCGCACTTGTTGGAGAGTTCTTTAAACTGCTCCTGAAGGGAGGTGACCCTCTGATGGAAGAAGTTGAGGTCAGCTTCGTGTCTCTATTCAGCCAACTTAGCCTGAAAATGTAGCTTGTCATCCATGATCTTCTGATGGGCTTGGATTTTCTCCAATTTCGCTTGGAGGTCAGCACAGTGCAGACAATCCCACTCCTAGCCATTCTGAGCTGTGAAACCAGTTTCCAGAGGTCTGTGACAGAAAAAAGAAGTAGAAAATGGAGAGGTACAAGGCTTCAAGCAGCAAGTGTGAAGCGTACGAAAGCGAAGGTATAGAGTCAGGAGCTGCAGGTAGGTGGAGAGCGCAAGGGGCGATGGGCACACTCTCAGAAGAGAAAATGCAAAAGCAAAAAGGCAGAGGCTTCCTCAGCAGAATAGCACAGGGGGAGAAGTGGTAGCCCGAGAGGAAGGGAGGGCATATAAAAAAGCAGTGGCGTGAGACAGGCCATGGGAAGTCACGAGGAAGTGAAGGGAGGAATCGAGCGCGATAGTGGAGAGGGCAGCAGCCTCAAAAGGGGTAAAATTGCAGAGGGAGATAAGAATCATAAGAAAAAAGATTTGAAATCATTACAGTAATGGTGGGAGGACCATGCGCGTGATCCTGATGCACATGAAGACGCCTCCAAATTTGAACTATGATGGCAGAGGCTCTTCGAGTCCATAGAGTGATGGGCCATTTGTTGAGGATCCAAAGCTGATTGAGAAAATTCATGGCAGGTGGAATTGATGTTCAATCTCATTGTAGAAGAGGACTCCTATGGATCTGTGACAAGCCCTGTTGGCACGGAGGTCCGCCTCCTTGTTGAGGGTGCGGAGAATGTGGTAGAACCTGACACCCTGCATATTTTCAATAAGAAATTGGCATCTACTTGTGTTTTGCTGAAGGGCCACGTTTGTTGTTGAGCGATTATGAACCATAAGGCTAATGATGATGGCCGAATCACCAAAGATCATGGCATAGTTTATGCCTAGATTTTGCAGTTGAAGGATGCCTTGTAGCAAAGCGAGAGCTTCGGCCCTATTATTGGAGAGAGCTCCCATCCCCATTCAAAGGAAGAGATGATTATACCCTCCTCGTTGCAGATAATTCCACTAGCCCCTGCCACGCCCGGATTGGACTTAGACGCACCGTCAAAGAATAGAGAGGGTCTTTTGCAATTCCTTAACCATATGTTGAAATCCTCCTCACTCAGTCGAATTTTCCAACTGTTGTTGGTGATGTTCCACTGATTTTTCAGGTTGTTGCTGTGACTGATGATGTTATTTTTATCTAGCAAGTAGCTTATGAAGTTGCACTCTTCCACACATAGATCCTTGTAATCAATTTGATTTGTATGCTTCTTGGTATAGATAGATTCCAGAGTAAGGCTTCTTGCTTTACTACATAGCTTCCTAAAGTTGTTTGTTTTATCCTTGAAAACTTTTCAATTTCAGGCCAGCCAAATATTCCATAGAGTTGTGAGGGGGAGAGTATCCCAGACTCTTTTCGCTATACTGTTATTTTTGCATTTCCAGGGGTAGCTTTTCTTCCATAGGCCCAAGGCTTCAACAATGGTGTTGTGTGAGCCCCATGGGAGATTGGAGTTTGAGATGAGCTCCTTCCAACAGCTAATGGCAAAGGGGCATTCAATGAAGAGATGATGGATGGTTTCTTCAGCAGCTTGATAGTTTGGACAACGGGAGGGCCCAATCATGCCTCGTTTTTTTAGATTATCAGAGGTTAAGATTTTCCCTTTGAGTAAGTTCCAAATGAAGAATTTGATCTTGGAGAGGGATTCTTATCTCCAAAATAATTTCCAAGGAGACCACGTGGGCGCAGGGTATTCCTTTTTGCAAAGAGTTTGATAGCCAACTTTAATAGAATAGGTCGATCCTGATGGATCCCAATGAAAATCATCCTCACAGTCCTACTTTAAAGGAGCAATGCCATGAAGATGAGTTTGGAGGGCTGCAAGACTCGCTTCTAAATGAGCTGGTACCTCGGGGAATTGCCACCCGGTCCAAATCATAGATTGAGCATCCCAAGTGGATATATGGTTTAAGTTATGCAGTCCCATGTTGCTGAGATAGGCTAGAATATGATGAGTTCCCTGATTACTATTAATGGGGCCTATCCCATAATTCCGTCTACTCCAATGATGATGTTGTTGCCACCCTTAGGCACTTTGGATATTTTATGGGCTAGAGAGGAAATAGCTTTTTTACAGAGCCCCCAGATTCTTGTGCAATGATTGTTGGGAATAGCTTGGTCAAGTAGATGTTGCCTTGAAGTATTTAGGTATTTAATTTCTAGAACTCGCTTCCACCAGGCAGGCTTGCCACTGATTAACCTCTAGATTATCTTCCAACCAAAATCCAGATTCATAAGCTTTGGGGAGCGGATACCCAAGCCTCCATGTTCTTGGTCCTGAATGACTTGCTTCCAGTTAATGAGATTGTATTTTCTTTTCTCACATTTCCCACCTTGCCAAAGGAATTGATGAATAATGGCCTCCATTTTGTGATGGAATATGGCAGAGGCTTGAAGGAGGGAGAACTGGTATAAAGGCAGGGAGGAGAGGCCCGATTTGAGAAGAATAAGGCAGCCAACAAGATTAATCCAAGAAGCTCCCCAATGCTACACTTTCATTTTCATTTTTTCAACGATGATGTCCCACACACCAGCCTTCAGGGGACCTATGCTCACAGGCATGCCCAGATAAGAGAAGTGTCCCCAATCCAACTTGTAAGGGACCTCAAAAATGTTGGCAATGTTGTGCAAAGACTGAGATGAAGTATTCCATCCATAAATGCAACTTTTGAGATGATTTATCAGGCCTCCAGAATAGCTCATAAATTTATCCAAGAGAGACTTAAACCGATGAGCTATGATGTTGGAGGCTCCTCCCATTAGTAGTGTATCGTCGGAAAATTGAGAATGATTCATGTTTTTGACTCCATTGCAAAACTTAATGCCATTGATGAGTCTGACCCGGCACTTGTGGTCTAGGGCCTTGCAGAAGGATTTACCCATTAAAATGAAAAGGTAAGGGGACAAGGGACAACCTTGTCTTAGTCCACGAGACGAATGAAAGGAGGGAGTTGGACTGCCATTAATGAGGGGGGAAATCCAAGGGCCGGTAATGCCGGCTTTAATAAGATCAAGGAAGGAGGAATCAAATCCCATTTTTTTTAAGGACTGCAAAGAGGAAAGAGTGTCGGACTCGGTCAAAGGCATTGGCTAAGTCTAGCTTTAGGATAAAGCCTTCTTCATTATGAGAGAGGCTGGAATGAATTGGTTCTTGGACAAGAAGGATGGAATCAGAGATCTGTCTATTGGAAAAGAATCCTCCTTGGTTCTCGGAGATGAGAGAGTGAAGATGGGGTTTCAGGTGAAAAGCAAAGATTTTGGTCAAGATTTTATAAGAGGCACTACAAAGGGAAATGGGTCAAAATCTGGAGAAGGAGGAGGGTGGGTTTTCTTTAGGAATGAGGGCAAGATGAGTAGCATTGGTATAGCCTCCTAATTTGCATTTGCGTTGGGTCCATTGTATCAGTTTGACCAAATCTTGTTTTATAATTTCCCAATAGGTCCTGTAAAAACTAATGGAAAATCCATCTGGTCCCGAAGCTTTATCTGGATGCAGGGTCCATATTTCTCTTTGCATCTTTGCTTCATCAATTCCCCTGGTGAGCAAAATATTGATGCCCTCATTGACAGTAGTGGAAAGGTAATGGAGGAGATCAGAATAGTCCTCTTTGCTTTACGTCTCAGTGAGGAGATCTTGAATGTGAGCAGAAGCGACCATTTTGATTGCTTCTTCGCTTTATATCTGTTTGTATCCTCTCTGGCTCTTTGTAGTGAGATTTTGCCCATTCCTTGAGAGCGATTTTGGTGTTCTTAAACTTGATTTCCCATATGAATACAGGATATCCTTCAATATGCTGGCTCCAAACAGCCCGAACAATATTATTGGCTTCAAGAATATTATTCCACAGAGGACTGTATTTAAAAGGTATAGGCCCTGAAGGACGTTTCTCTTGTAGTGTGAGCATAATTGGGTAATGATCAGAAGCAGAGAAGGGGAGGACGAGGGCCGAAGTTGTGGAGAAAGAGGCTAGGAGGGTGATGTCGACAAGAATTCTGTCTAGTTGCTCCATAATATTGTCTTTCCCAATTCAGCGGTTGCTCCATGTAAATTTATGGTTTTTAGGAACTATGTCAACCAGCTCATGCTCCTGCATGATGTCTTCTAACTGAGTTCTAAAAGGATCTTGAGTGAATGTTCCTCCTCTTTTTTAATTGGAGTGAAGAATGAGATTAAAATCTCCTCCTATTATTATATTACTATTCTCCTGTTTGTCTATGTCAGCCTTGATAGAATTCCAGCATTGTTCTTTATCTCTGTAGTGATTAGGTCCGTAAACATTGTCAATTATTACTTTTTTGTTGTCTCTGATGTACTCCAATATGAATTTGATCCAGTTCTGATTAATAATGCTACTATTAAGTCTCCATTCACTGTTGTTCCAAAGGGTGACAATACCCCTAGAAGCCCCTCTTGATTCAGTGAGAAGGCCATCATACTACTTGAGCTTGTCAATAATGTCTTTCATTTCTGGTTTCCCTTGTTTGGTTTCTTGCAAGAGAAGGATACCAGGTTTCTCCTAGGTTATCATATATTTAAGGGCAACGATTTTGGAGGGGTGCCCCAGTCCCCTACTGTTCCAAGAAAGGACTTTCATCATTGAGTACCAATGGTACGAAGGGTTGCTCGCCCTCCTTGTTCCTTAGCCCCCATCTCCTTGCTATTTTGGCCCAAGATGTAGGTTTCAATAGGGTTTTGGGTGCCCATTGTAATGTCTTTTTGTGCATTTTCGTCTCTTTGTTGCTTGATGGATCTCCTGCCAGGCCCTTGCTTTTTCTGAGGTTCAAGGTTTGCACCATGTTCTTTTGAAGAGTTTCTAGTAGCAGGGATGGAGGGGGGATCAGGGGCAGAGGGGGGGTCCCGATGAGAAGGGGAGGAGCTTGGGTAATCAGGTTGGAAGAGGGGAATGAAAAGAGGAGGATCATCCTTGGGAAGGGTTAATGAGGAGAAGGGGTTGGCAGATTCCAAGTTGGAATTTGGAGGAGGGGGGGAGGGGGGGAGCTGGGCAGAGGAAGTAGAAGGATGAATGGGGGGTTCCTGGGAAGAGGGAGAGGAGGTGGAGGCTAAGGGATTGATATGAGAAGGAGCAGAGGATGGGGTAGCTTTAGGGTTAGAGGCAGATTTCTTTTTTTTAACCATTTCCCATTGTGTTGCTTGTTCAGGGTTTTCAACATCAATAACTTTAGAACAATGATTTGCAAAGTGGTCGTATTCGTGGCATACCTTACATTTGAAGAGGATCTTCTCGTAATCAAGTTGTTGAATGTGAGTCTAGTCATCCACCTTGAGCTTGATGGCCTCTGGGAGCCTTTTGCCTAAGTCAACCTCAACGCAGATCCTGGCGCATGCTTGCATGTTGTCCTTTGGCTCACTGCGATTGATCAATTTTCCGACGGCATTCCCAATGGCACAGTCTGATTCATCTCTCCAGCAATGAAGAGGGAGGTGAGGAAGACGGACCCAAACCAGAACCGCGCTGGGCACATCTAGCTCAGGATCGAAGTCCGGGGTCCATTTGTTAAGATACAATCCTCTAGAATCCATGAAATAAGGCCTGTTCCTGAAGATTAAATCCTTGTCCTCCTTGGATTCGAAATGAAAGGTGAAATACCCTTTCCCACAAAAGCGTATGGAGATTTTACCATTTATTTTGTCGACCGAGTTTCGTTCTACCCATCGCTGAACTGTTCTCGGAGAGGGCCAAAGCCCAGTGAACTGTCCTATCAGTCCTTTTTCAGCCAAAGAGAGAGCAGCCATGCAAGGAAGAGAAGGTGGAAGAATGACTTCCTGAAGGCCCTCAAGTTTCTTTACAAATTTGGAGATTGTCGGACGAGGCCTCTGAAGCGGCAGAGATTTAACAAGATCAGAGAAGGTGAGTTGTGTGGCGTCTGCCTCCAGGAAGGAACTCGGAGGGGCCATGCCTGAAGAAGAGAGGGAGCAGAGCCAGAGGGGCTTGGTAGGTCAGGTGCGGCTGCAGCAGCAGCATGACCTAGAGAGGACCCGAGCGCAACATTCTAATCGCAATTAATGCAATATAAAATTTAATACTCTAAAAATATTAAATAAAGTAACATGAAGCTTGACAATTTAATTGTCTAGAAGTTTTTTCATCAATCATATTATATTGACCTCACATATATATTTGTATCACTTTTTTATCACATGTTTATTTGTGTTAGCGGTGTAAATATTCAATCATAAATAATAATGGGCTGTGAACTAGTAAAGTTATTTATAATTTTTAATAAAGTCAATTTTTTTGAGTATATATAAGATTTTGTTTTATTAGACCACTTTGTCTTCTCATCAAAGTATCATTTTTCCTGGAAAAATACATGTTTAAATGAGTAGTTGTTTACTGAATGTGTTTGTATGTTAATGGATGGTTGATTTATGTGGGTTGATTTTAAAATGGTGTTGTGAATATATTCATAATGCATTTAACTACATCAATGTTATTTGTAGTGTTTAACATTTTTATTGTGAAACAAAAATAAGACATTTAGATTTATTTCAAATAGGGTGTAGTTTTTATTATTTTATTACAAGTAGTACACTTCATAATTTTATGTGTATTTAATGTTGTATTTCATATTTTAGTGAATTTACATAATAGTAATAGTAAAAAATAAATAATATTTTATAAATTTAGATAAAATGTAAATGTAAAAACATTTTAAAAAACCAATTATCATGAAATTTTCTCTTCACAATGAATGCAAATTTGGAATTGGAATTTTAATTTGGAGTTTTGCTTGGATGTGAATTTGAAATTAAGTCGTGATTGGTTTTTGAATTTGAAATCCCACAAGTGTTTGAGGTGCTTTTGTGAGAAAATTATCTTTCTTATATTGACGTTCATTTGATATTTGTACATCATAGTCAAAGTGATTTTGAAATTCCAGTTTTGCTTAAGCTGATTTAGTTGGAAAATTATGTTGCTAATAATGATACTTTGGGAAATATTGTGGAAATTAGCAAAGCTGAAAAAGATGAAATGTATCATGTGTAAATGGAGTGCAAGAAAGGTGCAGGCGTATTAATAGATATTGATGCCGACAAAGTCAACATTTCTTCATGCATGACTGACAATCTCCGATAATCTCAGACTATCAAGCAATGTGCTCCTTCCACTCAAAACAACGTGAAAGAATCCATTCACCTGTTTATTGATGGCATCGACCAAGCCTCTCTAACTTCCCACGACTTCAGAGGTTGATCGCTTCTTCGCAAACATTATCTCATCAATGCCATGTGCCTCAGTGATGCACCATGTTGCATGCGTTGATCAAATCGGTAGACAAGATACCTTGAGAGACATACCCTCCAAACAATGCCAAGTTGCTTCCAACATGATAACAACAAGCTTTATCTTGGCTTCTTGTTCAATTAAAACATGTTTCGTTCATATCACTCTAATAAAAAAAATAAACTCTCACGGTGATGGGGTCAACGCAGGAGTGGCAATCAGTGAATCTTCTCACAACCTTTGGGTAGGAATCAACCTTCTCAAGGCATTCTTCTGCGTCAGGCTTTCTGTGCCTTTAACCCTATTTCAATGGTGGCTCGCTGGCACACAGTCAACAACGTTGTGCTCCATGCTCAACATGACCAAAAATTCGTCCAACAGATCTACAAGGCTCGACCCGGACAACGCCACAAAAGGCTTATCTGAATTTTAGCAAACAAAGAAGCAATAGTAAAGATGGTGAGGAAGCAAATTCTTTATCGTCAACTGCAACATAACTTCTTTTGGCAACACAATACTTCTGTCATGCTCAACCTTCCAAGCATGCAATTTCAGTTACACAGGGTCTCCAAATCTCTGATCGGATCTCTAATCAACAGAAGTTTTATTTCATTTATATCCAGATGGCGATTTCCATGACCTGGAAGTTAATAAACACCACGTAGAGACTTTCCATCCCAGTTCCAATGACATTAACAATTAATACTTATTCTGCATTTAAACCATGACACGTTACTCTGACAGAACACAGAAAACTTGATTCATATCAATCACAACGATTTCAAATCGAGGAAGGTATTCAAACCCTTCTACGGGAACCTCGTAATTCCTATACCATTAAACACTCGGCCAATTGATCATGTAGAGATAAACTTACAGAAGAACACAACTAACCAATATTCCTCATATTGTTCAATTACGTCACACAGACTGCAAAATAACAATAACACACAGCCTTTGATGAATCTGCCTTTTCATTAAGTAAATAAACTATACATGCACATAAGAACTCCAACTTATTCTGTCTATGGCCTGATTTTTCTTTTACTTAGTCATATTTTCCTCTCCTGAACTCTCTCACTCTGGGTTCCGCCTGTAGGCTTTTTCAATTCGATTCTCTCTTTACTAACATAATCCTTCAACTCAAACTGCCTCCTACAAATCAACAGTCTATTCCTTAATTCGGAACAATTTCTATTTCTAGAAAACCAAACTTATCCCTATATATGACTCATATAACAGAGTCCTATCTTCTTGCAATTTTAATTAAACTCTCTCTCCAGTCATCCCATTTCTCCAGGGATGTGTTACATAACTCATGCTACACTAACACCTATCTCGTTAGAATCTTCTACCCTTATGCTTGCTTGCTAATTAAACACTTTTACAAAAGATTTTCCGATGTTTTGTTTACAATGGACCCCCTTTAGGCTGATGTCTAGACCTTTAGGTCTAACCACCCATTTAGTATCTGAACTAGAGAGCTAATGATCCCGCATTAGACTCCCAAAGTAGAAATAAGACGTGATCACCTAATCATGCAACTTCAGTCTTCATCATTCCTGGATCCCAAACTCTGGTTTACTGCTGTCCATAAGCTTCACTATATTCATTTCTCTTTGGCTGCAACCTTCCAAGCTTCCACACCTTATGATGCAGTGTTCCACTATCCTTACTTTCATCATTCTTCAGTCTCCATTCAACTTTACAATGAATTACTTGCTTTTTCCTTCTATAACTTTTCTTAGGAAGTTGCATCAATTCCCATAATTAATCTATGGCCTCTTCCAACCCAATTTTCTGTTGTAAACAAACCTTATCTTTATTGCTCTGCGACTACACTTTGTTGCACTCTATCTATTCATCTTCAAACTACTTATTACCTTCTTCAACTTTTTCTGCTTCAACTTCTACTATTACTCTTAATATTTCTCCAGATACTGTTGTAGATACTGCTGCCACCCAAAATTCCTAAATATCCTTGAAGATATCTCCCTCCGCAATGTCCAATTGTTGCTGCTTATCTACAAATTTACTTTCAAAAAGTAAAACTTTCTCCAATTCCTTGACTACAGTAGCATATTCACACACTTCTTTGTATATTAGTTAACATAACATAGTCTAGCAAAATAATATCTGCTTTGTCTCAACAAAAACTTGAGACATTCTTTTGTCAATGTCTGCAATCCCTTTCTCATGCTTAGATGCTTCCAACAAATAGTTCAGCAATTCACTTTCTACCTGATACCTTTCAAACACCTCATCACTATGCTGCTTATCAATTTTGGCACAACTCTCTTACTTTTCCTTGACAACATCCCATAGATATCCTTTAGCTCCTTGACTAATCTTGGTAGTCAATTCAGTCTCCTTCAGTTCTAAGACTAATTCTTCTTTAGCATGAGACATGTCTGTCTCACCTTCATCCTCATTTATTTCTTCTTCTTTGTCACAAATCCAATCTCTGAGTGATGTTGCTTCATTCTTTATCAGAATATAATTCTAATCCTCTATCTCTATGATAGCTCTAGATGTCTATCCAACAGTCTCCTTTTGGCCACTTAAGAAAGCCAACTTCTCCTTGTCCTTACCAATAACAGGTTCCATCATATGAGACATAACTGTCTCATCTCCATTGGAGATACTTCCTTCACTAAGTAAGGAATCTATAAACTCCTTCTGCTGCAACAATTCATCCTTGTCTTCTTCTGAAAACCATTCATCATCATACTTTTCTTGGCAACTTTCAACCTCATTCAAGACAATTCCAAAATATTGTCTGTCCCCTGCAAAACTTGCAATCACACGCAATTTGTCAGTTTTAAAACCAGAAGACCCAATGGTCTTATTTGATGACTTAGTCATCAAACCCTTTTTATGTTCCAAGTATTCTACATGACTTATAAAATATTCAATGGTCTTCATCTCAGCTTCCTTAAGCATAGCATTTGAGTACTTGATATCCTTTGCTTCTTCTTCTTGCTTTTGGCCATCATCGTGAGCCATCCTTCCTATGATTTTAGTCCTTGCAACATGATGAAAAGCAACACCTTTTCTCAACTATGTATGATCATTTATATGAGACTTACTGCCCCACCTTCTTTCATAACATAATTTAGATTCTTGACTACCTTCTTTATTTTGTTTGACAATATCAGAAAATTGTCCTTCCTCATATGTTTCACATGCAGACATATACAAGAAATCAGATTTCAAATCATGAGACCTCTTGGCTGCACTTGATGTTTCATCCATCAAATCTTCATCCTGATACCGACTTGCCTTAAGTTCCTCATCCTCTCCTTGAGCCTTCATCATTTTCTCTTTCTTCTTCTGTAGCCTATGCCACTTCATCTTTCTTCTTACAAGAAAACCACATCTTTTGTCTTCCTTATTTATCTATAACAACTCCATCAATACTTCAAAATGGACTACTATCTCAGCCTTCTCCCTCTCATATTATTCATCATTCAACTGCTTCCATATGCCATTTTCCTTTGCATTTTCTTTCTTCATTTGTTGGATTCTCCCTGAACCTCTGTTATGACTATCAATAGTCATATTATTCTCCATATTCATGAGCTTCACACTCACTATGAGTTTCACTAAGCCTCTGTAGTAACACGTTCTCCCTGCTACAACTTACCTCACCAAGCTCTCCTCTATACTTGGTATTTTGGCAAGCACTAGTCATTTGTCAGGAACTTCCTGAGCACTCCTTCTTGCTCTTTCTAGGCTTATATCCCCAATTCATCTTCTCTTGAGAACACTTAATTGTCCTCTTGTATTTCAACCTCAACAGAAATAATAGGTTCTAGCCACACTCTTCTTCCATGTCAAAACCCTTACTAGCTTCCTTCATCACTGCTCTTAAGGCTGTGATCTTATTTTGCAGAGATAATTCACTAATTTCTGTTACCTCTCTCCCTAGTCTTGCACTACTTCTCCCAAAGTAGTTATATTTGTCAATAAACTCACTTTTGAGGCTTCAAGCCTCTTCCTCTACTGCATGCAAAGCTCCTGCATGTAAATTTCTTTCATTTTTTTTTTGTGTGCACAATTTCAGGTATTACAAATGAAAATTTTCGATAGCACTAACTCACCTCCTTTGTATGCGCTCACTGATTTTAAGACCTCTGGGTTCTCACTTAAATCCAAAATATGTAGAAAAATAAATTATGGAAATTGAACTCTGCAACTAGGCACACATTCCTCTATTCAAAATGTGTAATTTACCCAATGCTCAGTCAAGAAAACTGTGAATGCACTCCTCTTTTCTCTATGTAGTTTCTTGGGCAAATCCTTTATCATCATGGTACAATGTGACAAAGTAATATTGAACAACTCGATTCTGGAATGATGTGCAGGATTTGACAAACTCGTCTTGGCCATGTGATCAAAATAATTTTCTCTAGGAAAACTTCTCCAAACTCATCAGTCACAGATTGTTCCTTGACATCGATTCCTTCAAAAATTATTTATTTAAATTGAAATAACTTTTGATAACATACATCCAGACACATCAGATGCTTGAAGTGTCTTCACATCAATTGACCAATCTATACCACAACAGGATTTATTTAAAGATCTACAACATCAAATTCCTCACAATATTTAGAGCACTATTACCAACCTGCTTTGATACCAAAATGATGCCGACAAAGTCAAAATTTCTTCATGCATGACTGCCTATCTCCGATAATCTGAGACTATAAAGAAATATGCTCCTTCCACTCAAACAACCTGAAAGATGTCATTCACCTATTTAGTGATGGCATCGACCAACCCCTCTCTGCCTTCCCACAACTTCACAAGTTGATCTCTTCTTCGCAAACATTATCTCATCAATGCTATGTGCCCAATTGATGCACCATGTTGCATGTGTCGATCAAATCGGTAGACAAGATGCCTTGAGAGACATACACTACAAACAATGCCAAGTTGCTTCCAACATGATAACGACAAGCTTGCTCTTGGATTCTTGTTCAATTAAAACATGTTACGTTTAGATCACTCTATTAAAAAAAAAAAAAACTCTCACAATGATGGGGTCAAAGCAGGAGTGGAAATCAATATACCTTCTCACAAACGTTGGGAAGGAATCAACCTTCTCAAGGCATCCTTCTATGTCAGGATTTTTGTGCCTTTAACCCTCCTTCAATGTTGGCTGGCCAGCACACAGTCAATAGCAACATAACTACTTTTGGAAACACAATGCTTATGTTGTTCTCAACCTTCCAAGCATTCAATTTAAATTACACAAGGTCTCCAAATATCTGATCGGATCTCTAATCAACAGAATTTTTGGTTCATTTATATCCAGATTGCGATTTCCATGACCTGGAAGTTAAAAAACACCACACAGAGACTTTCCATCTCGGTTCCAATGATATTAATAATTAATGCTCATTTTGCATTTAAACCATGACACGTTCCTCTGACAGAACACAGACAACTTGATTCATATCAATCGCAACGATTTCAATTCCAGGAAGGTATTCAAACCCTTCTACAGGAATCTCGTAATTCCTATGCCATTAAACAATCAGCCAATTGATCATGCGGATATCAACTGATAGAAGCACACAACTAAGCAATATTCCTCATATTGTTCAATTACATCACACAGACTGCAAGATAACAACAACACATAGCCTTTGATGAATCTGCCTTTTCATTAAGTAAAGAAACTATACATGCACATAAGAAATCCAACTTATTCTGTCTATGGCCTGAGTTTTCTTTTACTTGGCCATCTTCTCCTCTCCTGAACTCTCTCACTCTGAGTTCTGCTCGTAGGCCTTTTTAATTAGATTCTCTCTTTACTCGACCAACCTAATCCTTCAACTCAAAATTCCTCCTACAAATCAACATTTTGTTCCTTAATTCCCAGAACAATTTCTATTTCTAGAAAACCAAACTTATCCCTATCTATGACTCATATAACAGAGTCCTATCTTCTTGCAATTTTAATTAAACTCTCTCTCCAGTCATCCCATTTCTTCAGGGATGTGTTACATAACTCATCCTACACTAACACCTATCTAGTTAGAATCTTCTACCCGTATGCTTGCTTGCTAATTAAACACTTTCACAAAAGATTTTACAATGTTTTTTTACAATGGACCCCCTTAGGGCTGATGTCTAGACCTTTAGGTCTAACCACACATTTAGTAGTTAAACTTGAGAGCTAATGATCCTGCATAAGATATAACATGAGCCATGGAATCAATACCGTTGGATACTGATCAGTGGCTCAGTTTTATGCTAAAAAAATAAAAGTTCTCATAATGGCTCGAAATATGAACCACTGCGCAGTGCTCATCGTTCTGAATTCAGTGCACTTCGTTTCACGCAAAATGGACTCCGTATGCTCATGGAAATGAGTTTTGTTCGCTTTGCTAAACAAGAAAAATTAAAAAAAAGGACAGACACGTGCCTAGTCAGCAGTCCATACTGTTGACATGGCATGATGACTAGGCTAAGTTCAAGTTTTTTCCTTTTCCTCTGGTGATTAGGAGATTGCCAAGTGGCAACATTGCATTGACTAAGAATTTGGGTGATTTGGCATTTTTTTTATTGGTTTAAATTTGGATCAATGGGGTGAGGACACGTTGCACAGCCTGGGGCCGCCACGTGGCCCCCCCCATGGTGGTGTAAAAGTTTAGTTCAAACTGGAATGGCCAGCAGGGGTCGAACACAAGATTTCCACCCTGCCAGTGCTACATGCCACCATTACACCATAGCTATGGTTCTTAACTATATATCGAAACCACATATATTTGTATTATATAATGTTTTACGACGTGGGGAGAGGGGGCCAGACCCCAACGCATAGGACCGAGGCCCGAAGACCACCGGTGAAGCCAACACTAATATGCAGAGATTAAACACTAAACCTGGTTTATTTAAGTGCTAATCCTCATTACTTAGTGCTAATCTGAAATTTTCCATTAAGTGTGAATTACTTTATAACCACACTTAAATATAGTTAAACACGCTTAATTAATTTAATGAAGATTAAGTTGGCAGACCACTAATTTCTGCGAAACTTCTAGTTTAGTGCCATCTAACTGGATTTAGCTCCAGTTATATAAATTTAGGCCTCAAATTGTGGAGAAAATGGAAATGGTCATAAATTTTGGATTTTTTGTCCAAATTGGGTGCAGAAAGAGGGTAGATGACCATTTTTGGGCATGTTGGACTCTTTTATCACTCGGATTGAACCTCAAGCTGAAGAAGGCAATTTCGAGGTAACCACCAACCACACTTAGTGATGTAGCTAGCCCTACTAGGAAAGGAGAGGGATCTATCCAAATATATCACAACCAAGATGACTGAGGAAAGAAGATATTAGGCTAGGTATAGTAGCTCAGGGTTTTGATTTTGATTGTATAGGGTTGTGCTGGATCAGAAGGAGTCAAACAATCAGTACAATGAAATTAGGTCAAAATTTGCAGGGTGTTCTATGGGGCAAGGTAGGTACAATGTTTAGCACTTTAGGATTTCAATGGGTGGGATGATGAAGACAGATGAGGAGTTACAAACAGCATGGTGAAAATCATGGTTTCTTTCTAAACTGAAGAAACTTATAGACTGTGAATGTCTACCCAAAACAGGGCATATGAGAATGGATTATGCTTATCTAACTTGCATACATTCACTTAGAAGTTATGAAATGATGAATAAAATAAAAAATACATTTCAATACATGAAAACAAAAGGAGAAACTAAAATAAACACCATACCACAGGGATGCCATAAAAATAGCTGCAAATTTGATTAATTTCCTTGCTCAGAACTGATACAAAATGCGTCTCTTCAAAATCCAAGCATCCAACTGAGTCCAACCCTTACTAATGAGAAATAAGAAGAAGATATAGACCTCAAAACAAATCATCCTAGCCTTAGGGAGTCGAATCCATGAGATGAGGATCAATTTCCACCAAATGTTGAACAAGAAACTGAAGACTAGGAAGACCCAACAACTTGCCTCTAAAAGAGAGGAAACTAATTCATTTGACCTCAACTGATGACTTAGCTAATGTATCTACCCTAGATAAAAGTAAAAACATGACTTTTACATTCATCTTGACCATTTACATTATTCATTTCTCATTTCCCAAGGTCAAAAGTCAAACTGGAGAAAAATTACTGAAGATTGTAAAATTTGCAATTTTCTGGCAAATGCGCAGCGTCCAAGCAGGAAAAATAGCTTGCTTTGCAAGCTGGTTTTGAGTGCCTTCCCGGTGTCCAAATCCGCTCCATGATAGCTCATTGGAAATCTCTATGAGTCTAGTTTATAGATCTATCTTCATGTTTCAAAATGGTTTTGATTTTTGCTGTCAAAAAGCCAATCTCCTAGTACTGGTAAACGCGCAGCGACCAGGTCAAAATGGAGGCAGAAACATGATTTTTAGGTGGGTTTTTGCATGTTTGAGGGACCAGTTCTCCTCCAAATATACTGAAACTTTCTAGGGTTGATGTCCTCATCATTATAAACCTGCTAGTTATGGCCATTTGGCATTTAGAGGCCCCAAAAAAATAGTGCAGCGTCCAGGTCATTACGCCTTTGGCAAAATCTCTGTGTTGAAAATTGCAAAAAATTACTTAAATGAACATAAGTGCAAAAATGTGCCAAAATTATGAGGGTAATTTCTCATTGAGTGCTTGAGGCATGGAGTGACACCTCATAAATTATATCCAACTTTTCTTTCTCTCCATTCTTGGTCAAAATTTGAATTTTTGCATGGGCTCGTTTGAGCTTGGCCTTTGCAATTTTGTTCCTCATGAAGTAGTGCGTTGCCATTTTCCTCTGAATGTCATTATCCTTTTGAGCCTTGGCCAAGAGATGCTCCAAGTGTTGGTTGAACCTCTCAAGCCACGCTTCTTTTCCTTTAAGAACTACACTGGTGATTTTGTCCTCATCTCCCTCACCTAGTTCAATCAACTAAAATTCATGCTTCATCTCATGTTTGCCCTCTTCATCATCAATGTTTGGCTCCATTACCTGTTCCTTAACTTTGTCTACCTGCTGTGTTTATGAAGAAGGCATGGCCCCTTTCACTCCAAGTGAAGCAAACACATGCCTATAGCCTTTCCGGTAAGTTTTGGGAAAAGGCTCAATCCTCAACCAATCTAGCCCATGCTGCCTCAATATCTTCCTCACTGATTGATGAATATGAATCATGTTGTGATGATGATGTAGGATTATAGAAGGGTGAAGAAGAAGGATCAATATGAGGTGAATGAGGTGACTAAAGATGACTTGGTAATGACGTGTGAACAGTGGGCTGAGATGGAGGAGTTGCATGACTATCATTTTGATGAGGGAGTGGTGGAATGTTCTCTTCTTCAGCCATATTAAATTTGAAATGTTAAACCCCAGGGTGAATGGAATGATATGGAGGGAATGTAAAGTGAAAGGAAATGATTTGTGAAATGGAGGGAATGAGAATGGCAATGGGAACCTAGGTTTGTGTATACCCTAGGATTTAATGGTATTAGGAATGGTATGTGCTTTAGGGAATATAAGTATGGAAAATATGCATGAAAACGAGAAGGGAATTTTAGTTTTAAAATGAGAACTAGGGCTTCTTTTTAGAAAACACTTCTAATTCCTTATCAAACACAAAATATATCAGACGAGGTGTCGTAGGGTTCACTCACTGACCAAGAGAGCCTTGTAGAAAATCTATGCCAAGATCTGGAACTTGTTGATGAAGTTTGAGGCTGTGAAGTGTTTTTTCTGCCTTGTTGAGCAAACATGCAGCATCCTGCTGAATGCGCAACATCCTTTCCAGACGTGCAGCGACCTCTCCAAACGCGCAGCGTCCCTGCAACACCTTTTTGCAGACCACATTTGGAGGCCTTCCTGGTGTCCAAATTGGGCCTAGAATAGCTCGTTGGAAATATTATCCTGTCTACTTTCCAAATATACCTTTGGTTTTTTTTTTTGGAGTTGATTTTCCTTGTCAAAAATTTGTTTTCCCAAGACTGGTCAAAACATGTTGAATGAAGGTGCAAAAATGTAGAGTGTTGGTGCAAGCAACTTTTGGAGGCCTTCCTCAACTCAAAATTGAGCTCATGATAGCTCATTGGAAATATCTCTCTGTCTAGTTATCATTTGGCGCATAAATAAAGTCATTTGGACACTAAAACTAGTATAGAACTTTATTTTCCCAAGGTCACTCCAGAAATGCAGCAAACCTCTTGTAGCACCTGTATTTTTGACATTTCTAAAACACCATGATACCTGTGTAAAAACAAAAGGAGGTTTTTCTTCCCTGGCCTGGTGTGGAAAAAAACCTCTCTCACTTGTGTTAAATGCATCTCTGTTTGGTCAGAAACATAGTTTGAAGAGAAACTAGCCCTATGAGTGGCAAATGGCTTGTCTCTTGGAATGATTTCCTGGAAAATGATGAAGACATGATCTTATAAGTTTAATGGCCTAATAATTACTAAAATTACCTACCTTATGCCTCCTCTACTCATATTCTTCTTTTTCATAGCAAACCCTAGCTCAGTGGGAGAGGAAATTAGGGTTTAGTGCTTTTGAAAAATGATGACTTGGGCACCCTTGGGAAAAATGGTTAAAAAATGAAGCGAGGTCAATGATGATGACGAAGATGAGGCGAAAGAAAATTAAAATAAGGCGGGATGGGTGGGATGCAAATACCAATGCTAACAACGACTCGATCTGGGGAAGATAGCTTTGAAGGAGGTGTCTAGAACCGCAGACCTCTGTGAACTTGTCGATCAGTGCCTTATCCACTAGGCAATGGAGTCCAATTTGTAAAATGAAACCGAAAATATAATGCAAAATTCAACACACACTAACAGATCATTAAAGCCTTAGGGCCTTCACCTTGGGCTTCAAACCTTGATGAATTCTGTCAACACTTGCTGAAAACAAAATAAAATCAAACTGAAATGATACCAACCTACTCTAATCTGCTGCACAATTGTTGATTAGGTGAAATGATCCTTCCAGTGTAACCAATCTAGGAGATGGATAATTATTGAAGTTATTCTCTCATTTTCCTCGAGCAGGCAGAATGATGTACATGTAGGCAACTCACAATAAAAACAAAAACCAAGGCTTATGCTGACAAACAAAACAATATTCAACTTCTCCAATGATTGCAAAAGACTACCGAAGGGATCTTGAAAATCCTGAAGCATTACCTTGTCTTGAGATTCAGTAGCAAAAATACAAGAACTTCCTTCATTCTGATCTAAAAGAACACTTGGTTGTTGATCCATAGGAGAGCGTAGGGAAGTATGAATTTGTGCTATCTGAGTGTTGGCTGCAAATTCCTGAAGCATGAGCAAATCTGATTCTTTCTCTGGCATACTGTCTCTCTGTGGTTCATACTCATCAAATTCATAGTCTAAGTCATCCTTAAACAAGAAACATTCTTCATGATTATCAAACATGACAGCCCTATCATCTTCATGAAAGAAAACAATATCTATTAATTGATCTCCATGCGGGGAATCATCATCATAAATTGGTTTACTCACAAAAATTTCATGTATAGTTTCATCAAGCTCCTCATCGAAATTATCTTCATATTTATCATACTTAGGCAAATCAGGTTCAGGAAAAAATTCATCAAATATGAACATTGAAAAAGGAGATTGTCTTTCTTCTTGTTGATTTATAAATCTAGTTTTAGGATTGTCCTCATTTAAACTTAGACTTTCATTTTCAAAAATGGAAGAATTTTTACAAGCACTTTCTTGACTATGTTAACATTGAAAACCTGCATTAGCTTAGGCTGTAATATGACAGTTCAGGAGTTGATATATCTCATCTTCAGACAATGGAGAAATTACTCTTTGTTTTCTTTTGATAACATAGTAATTGTCTTCTTTCTCTCCTAAAGATTCATAAGGATGTTGAATATCCTCTTTAACCTTTGGTTGATCAACTTGTTGTATTGCTGCAAGAATTGTCTCCTATGGGAAGTCTTTATGAACATCAAGACAATATACATCATCTTTTTCTTCCATGAGAGAAAACACTTGCTCTTTTTGGTGATGAAAAGGATTGTAATGCAAAGGGTCAAGGATCTCTTCATCCAAGGAGGAAACTGGTATTTCTTGTTGGGAGGAAAAATAATTAAGGGAATCTATGATCTCATCATCTAAACATTCTTCATTTCCATACAGATTTTCGAGAAACTCAATGAAATTATCAGAGATCTCACAACAACTATCAATCATCGACAAGGAAGAATTAGAGATTTGATAATGTTGAAATAAAACTGAATGAAAGTCCTTTAGAGAATATAAACTAGCAAATGGTAGATCCTCATACCATGATCTTGCTTTTTCCTCCAAGGTAGCCATAAACATTTTCATCAGAAAATCTTCAGGAAATTCAATATTTAGCTTGCATGTATGCATGTGAAATTTAACCAAATGTAAAGCAGCATCATTCCTATCATCATCTTTAAACATAGGAAAATTCCTTTGCCAATCTACCATAGGCATTTTATTTGGGAAACTTGGAATGTGGTCCCAACTCATGGGAGCATACCTTCTTGCAACAACTTCCATCTTGAAAATTCTTGAAGCTATTGATCTTCATGTAGTGGAGTCGCCATGAAGTGTTGATTTTCTAGATCTTTCAGTGAATGGAGTCACCAAGAGAAGGGTTCAACCTTCATATGCATCTGATCACTGTCCACCATTAGAAAATATATCTAAACTTTGTCATTCTTTCCTAGGGAAGATATGATCGTTCGCTTCCCCAATATGGTCGCCAAAATGTTATCACTCAGATTGAACCTTAGGTTGAAGAAGGCAATTCCGAGGTAACCACAAAACACGCTTAGCCAAGAAGCTAGCCCTACTAGGAAAGGAGAGGGCTCTCTTCATATAGATCACAGCCAAGATAACTGAGGAAAGAAGATATTGGGCTAGGTATAGTAGCTCAGGGTTTTGATTTTGATTGTATAGGGTTGTGCTGGATCAGAAGAAGTAAAACAGTCAAGACAAGGAAATTAGGCCAAAATTTGCAGGGTGTTCTGTGGGGAAAGGTAGGTACAATGTTTAGTACTTTAGGATTTCAATGGGTGGGATGATCAAGACAGGTGAAAAGCTAGAAACATCATGGTGAAAATCATGTTTTCTTTCTAAACTGAAGAAAATTACAGACTGTGAATGTCTACCCAAAACAAAGCATATGAGAATGGATTTTTCTTATCTAACTTGAATACAATCAATTAGAAGTTATGAAATGATAAATAAACTCAAAAATACATTTCAATACATGAAAAAAAAAGGAGAAACTGAACTAAACACCATACCACAAGGATCCCATAAAAATAACTGCAAATTTGATTAATTTTCTTGCTCAGAACTGATATAAAATGTGTCTCTTCAAAAGCCAAGCATCCAACTGAGTCCAACCCTTACTAATGAGAAAGAAGAAAAAGATATAGACCTCAAAACATCATCCTAGCCTTAGGGAGTCGAATCCATGAGATGAGGATCAGTTTCCACCAAATGCTGAACAAGAATCTGAAGACTAGGAAGACCCAACAACTTGCTTCTAAAAGAGAGGAAACTGATCCATTTGGCCTCAACTGATGACTTACCTAATGTATCTACCCTAGATAAAATAAAAACATGAATTTTACATTCATATTGACCATTTAAATTAGTCATTTCTCATTTCCCAAGGTGAAAAGTCAAACTGGAGAAAAATTGCTGAAGACTGTAAAATTTACAATTTTCTGGAAAACGCGCAGCGTCCAAGCAGGACAAATAACCTGTTTTCTAAGCTGGTTTGAGTGCCTTCCCGGTGGCCAAATGAGATCCATGATAGCATATTGGAAATCTCTCTGAGTCTAGTTTCTAGATCTATCTTCATCTGTCAAAATGGTTTTGATTTTCCCTATCAAAAAGCCAATCTCCTAGGACTGGTAAACACACAACGACCAGGTCAAAAAGGACGCAGAAAAATGATTTTTAGGTGGTTTACAGAAACTGAGATTGAGTCAGAATTTCTCAAGCTTGAGGAATTTACAGGCAACACTCAAATAACAGAAGGTTATACTTCCCCATGCCTTCCTATCGATCAACAACCAAGTGTTCTTTTAGATCAGAATGAAGGGAGTACTTGTATTTTTTGCTACTGGATCTCAAGACAAGGTAATGCTTCAGGATTTTCAAGATCCCTTCGATAGTCTTTTGCAATCATTGGAGAAGATGAATCTTGTTTTGTTTGTCAGCATAAGCCTTGGTTTCAGTTTCTATCATGAGTTGCCTACATGTAAATCATTCTGCCTGCTTGAGGAAAGTGAGAGCATAAATTCAGTAAGTAGCCATCTCCTGGATTGGTTACACTGGAAGGATCATTTCACCTAATCAGAAACTGTACAACAGATTAGAGTAGGTTGGTATCATTTCCATTTGATTTTATTTGATTTTTAGTAAGTGTTGACAGAATTCATCAAGGTTTGAAGCCTGAGGTGAAAGCCCTAAGGCTTTGATGATCTATTAGTGTGGGTTGAAGTTTGCAGTATGTTTTTAGTTTCAGTTTACAGATTGGACTCCATGCCCAATGGATAAGGCACTGATCTACAAATTCAGAGATATATAGTTCTAGACACCGCCTTTAGATTTATCTTCCCTAGCTAGAGCCGATGTTAGCACTGATATTTGCATCCCACCCATTCTGCATTATTTTACTCTACTTTCACCTCATCTCCGTCATTATCATTTACCTCGCTTCGTTTCTTAAACATTTTTTCCAAGGGTGCCCAAGTCATCATTGTTCACAAGCACCAAACCCTAATTTCTTGTCCCACTGAGCTAGGGTTTGCTATGGAAATGAGACATTTGAGTGGAGGAGGCATAAGGTAGGTCATATCATTAAGTATGAGGTCATTTCAGCTCATAAACGTCATGTCTCCATCATTTTTTGAGAAGTCAATCCAAAAGTCAAGTCATTTGCCACTTATAGGGTCAGTTTTTTTTCAAACTATGTTTCTGACCAAAAAAAGATGAATTTGAAAAAATTGAGAGAGTTTTTTGTCCATCATAGGTCAAGGAAAAAAAACCTCCTTCATATTTTACACATATGTCATGGTTTTAGAGAAATTTCAAAAACACAGGTGCCATAGGAGAGTTGTTGCACTTATGGAGTGACCTTGGGAAAATCACGTTTTATCATAGTTGGAGTGTCCATATCACTTTCTTGATGCATCAAAGGATAACTAGACAGAGAGCGCTTTCCAATGAGCTATCATGAGCTAAATTTTGGGTTGAGGAAGTCCTCCAAAAGTTTCCTACAACATCACTCTACATTTCTGCACCTTCATACCAGTCTTAGGAAAATCAAATTGTGACAAGGACAATAAAATCCAAATAGAAAACCAAAGGTATATTTAGAAAGTAAACAGGATAATATTTCCAACGAGCTATCATGGGCCCAATTTGGACACTAGGAAGGCCTCCAAATATTTTCTACAAAAAGGTGTTGCAGGGACACTGCACGTTTGCCAGGGACGCTGCGCGTTTGACTGAAATTGCAGTGTATTTATCAACGACATTGCGCATTTTCCAAGGACACTGCACGTTGTCCATTTGCTTCAAAAATTCTCTGCCAGACCTTAAAATCTCACAAATTCAATTGCAAACCTTCAACAACAACTCTTCAGGCCTCGAGCAAGCCAGTAAGTAACAAATTTGATTCACTACATTTTATCAAATGTCATTTTGATGTGTGAAGTTTTCCTAAGGGAATTTGGTGTCTCCTTCTATTTCAAAAAGCCTAGTTTTCATTAAAACCTAATTTAAACTTTGATCTAAGTCCCTTAGCCTTCATATACCTTTCCTAATATCACACAACACTTTCTCAAATCCCTACACTGATATCCCCTTTCCCTAAACTATCATATCCTTCAAAACCCTAAGTCCTAGGTTTTCATTTACCTAGGCTCCCTACACCCTACCTAAAATTAAATCCCCTATCCTAAAACCCCTCATAATCACTACCCCTGTCACCTCACTCATATTAGAAATCCCTATTTCCAAACTCCTCCAATTTCATCACAACAACCCTCACTTCATACACTCACCTTCCATTCCATCATCTCCGTAGGGTTTGACACCAAACACACCATTGATGAAGTGAGATGCATCAAAGCACAAATAGAGGCATAGAAGGCTAAAGCCTTGCTTGAAGAGACACTAGGTAAGTATGGTGAACCAAATGATGAGGAGGAACAGACTCCAAGACAGAGACCAAGGACTAGAGGGCTGAAAAGAGTTCTAACCTTAGAGAAACAAAGGGAAGCTGAGCTAGCAGACCAGCTTACCTTAGATGAACAACTTGCCATAGAAATAAATGAGAAAAAAGAAGTATGGTTTGAGAGGTTCAACCAACACTTGGAGCAGCTCTTAGCCAAGGCTCAAAAGAATAATGACATTCAGAGGAAAATGGAAAAGCACTACACCATGAGGAACAAAATTGCAAAGGCCAAGCTCAAACGAACCCATGCAAAAATTGAAACTTTGACCAAGCATGGAGAGAATGAAAAGTTGTATATAATTGCCGATGTGTCACTCCATGCCTCAAGCACTCAATGAGCAAGTATCCCAATAATTTTGGCACATTTTTGCACTTATGTTCATTTCAGTGATTTTTTGCAATTTTCAACAGAGAAATTTTTCCAAAGGCACAGTGACCTGGACGCTGCACTCTTTTTTGGGACCTCCAAATGAAACATTACCACCACTAGCAGGTTCATAATGATGACGACTTCAACCATATCAATTTTTAGAAGATTTTGAGGAGAATTGGTCCCTCAAACATGCAAAAGACCACCTAAACATCATGTTTTTGCCTCCTTTTTGATCTGGTCGCTGTGCGTTTACCAGTCCTGGGAGATTGGCTTTTTGACAGGGAAAATCAACACCATTTTGAAAAATGAAGATATATCTAACAACCAAAGTCAGAGATATTTCCAATGAGCTATCATGGAGCTCATTTGGAGATCAGGAGGGCACTCAAAACTAGCTTGCAAAACAGACTATTTTTCCTGCTTGGACGCTGCGCATTTGCCATAAAATTGCAAATTTTTACAATCTTCAGCAAATATTCTCTAGTTTGACTTTTCACTTTTGGAAATGTAATTTTACTGATGTAAATGTTCACGATGAATGTAAAATTCATGTTTTTAATTTTATCTAAGGTACATACATTAGGTAAGTCATCAGTTGAGGTCAAATGAATCAGTTTCCTCTCTTTTAGAGGCAAGTTGTCAAGTCTTCTTAGTCTTTAGATTCTTGTTCATCATTTGATGGAAACCGATCCTCATCTTATGGATTTGACTCCCTGAGGCTAGGGAGAGTGGTTTTAAGGTCTATATATTCTTCTTCTTTCTCATTTTTAAGGGTTGGACTCAGTTGAATGCTCGGCTTTTGAAGAGACACACTTTGTATCAGTTTCTGAGCAGGAATATTAATCAAATTTGCAACTATTTTTATGGGATCCCTGTGGTATGGTGTTTATTTACAATTTCTCCTTTTGTGCTTAGATGTTAGAATGCTTTGTTTATTTCATCCATCATTTCATTGCTATTAAGTGAATGTTTTCAAGTTTGATGAACACAATCCATAACTTTTATGCTATGTTTTGGGTAAATATTCACAGTCTGTAATTTCTTCAATTTAGAAAGAACCCATTATTCCACCATGCTCTTTCTATCTCCTCACCTGTCTTGATCCTCCCACCCATTGAAATCCTAAAGTGCTAAATCACTATTGCCTACCTTGCCCCATAGAACACCCTGCAAATTTTGATCTAATTTCCCTTGCCCTGACTGTTTTGCTCCTTCTGATCCAGCAAAACCCTATACAATCAAATCAAAACCCTGAGCTAATATACCTAGCCTAATTCTTCTTTACTCAGCCATCTTGGTTGTGATCCTTACATAGAGAGCCCTCTCCTTTCCTAGTAGGGCTAGCTACTTGGATAAGCGTGGTTTGTGGTTACCTCGGAATTTCCTTCTTCAGCCTGAGGTTAAATCCGAGTGATAACTGACTCATTGGTGCAAGTTTAAGAGCATAAAAACACTGTAAACACGTCATTTTCCAAATTTGAGCATAATATAGAGGCCCAAGCCATGGAAGCTAGACCAAGGAGACATAGCCCAAGAGGGGTGAACTCCTTCATCAAAATCTAGTGTTGATGTGTTGTATGGTGATGTACTGTACTTTTATTTGCTGGTGTTCAAGCTTTATTTTATGTTAAATTGTTCATTAAATTAACATGAAAAACACTCATGAGACTTAATAGTTGACAAGAGAACTTGAACCCTTAAGAACACATAAGACATTGTATTTAGAATTTTAAAGAGTAATTAGCACAAAAACACTAACATACCTCATTCAGATCATTTTTGGTATCAAAGCTTTAGGTTTCGTTGTGCAAGAAGGGATCTAACTGTTTCCAAGTTTGTGTCATGCTTACAAGGTTAAAACTCAAAAGAGGAGAAGGGAGGCTGGTTGAGAGCCCTGTCGTTGGGTCAAGAGGAAGAAGGGAAAGGTTTCCAAAGTATTCAACACGAGCACATCCTCAAGTTGAAGTTGAGTCTTCAATGAGCATGTCTCATGAAGAAGAACCTACCATGACAGAAGATGAGAGAGCATTGAGGAAGGCATTCTTTGATATGATTGAGATGGTTAAGGTCCTCTATGAGGAGAGGAATTTAAGGATGCAAGGATCAATTTCAAGGCCTCCAAGAGGACAGGGTTATCCAGGAGGATGAGGCCATGGAGATGGTAAGAAGCCACCATCCACTCCACCATCATCCTCACCACCATCTTCACCTTCGTCATCATCATCTTCCACTATCACAACCCTTCCATCTATTTATACACATACTTCAAAAGGAGATGGTAAATAACCTTTTCTTAAACTTGATGTTAATTTTCTTCCAATGTATAATGGTGAAATGTAGAGAAGTTGTTTCATGTAAGAGTGATCTCAAAACATACAAAAATTGACACACTATTTGATAGTTGGTCTCAAGCGAATTTAATATCTGAAGACTTGTTCAAGAAGATGAATATTGCTACCTTACCTCATCAAAATCCATTCCCATTGGGTTGGATAACCAAAGATACAAACTTATAGGTTACAAGAAAAGTTATTTTTCGGTTTGAAATTACCGAAAATTTTATTGATGAAGTTGAGTTAGATGTTGTACCACTTGACCTATATGGAATTGTTTTGGGTAACCCATATCTCTATGATAGGAAATCAATATTCTATCGCCATGAGAAAAAGTACCACTTTTTCAAAGATGGAGTGGAATATATTGTGAGAGCTCATCACAAAAATCTAAACCTCTCTTTACTTAATGTTGGGAAAATGAAGAGGCTAGTAAATTCAAGCAAAACAATTGTGCTTCTTATGATCAAACAAAATAATGATAAGGATTATGAATCTTTTAAAGGTTGTGATGATAAATTAAAATTTTATTTGTTTGATATGGTAAGTCAGCATTGCGAGATGTTTTAGGAACCAAAGTGGTTACCTCCCAAGAGGGGAATCCAACATGAGATAAAACTGTAGCAGGATGTTACACTCCCTAACATTGGAATGTATTGCGTGTCGATAATGGAAAGTGCAGAAATCAAGAAGAACATCCAAGAATTGTTGAATAAAGGCATCATTCGCCCATCTACCTCGCCATGTGGCTCACCGATTGTATTGGTGCCTAAGAGGGATGGAACATGGTGCATGTGTGTGGATTTCTGTTCACTCAACAAAATCACAATAGAGAATCGTTATCCGTTCCCAAGGATTGATGATTTTCTTGATTAATTTAGGTATGCAAAGTATTTCACTAAGTTACACTTAAGAAGTGGTTATCAACAAGTTAGAATAGCTGAAAAGGACATATGGAAGACCACATTTAAAACTAAACAAGGATTGCTTGAGTGGCTTGTTATTCCTTTTGGTCTTTGCAACACTCCAGCTACTTTCATGAGAGTTATGAATGATGTATTGAGACCATTTCTTGATGAGTTTGTCATTGTCTACTAAGATGATATTTCAATATTCAACAAATCACAAGATGAACATGTCATGCATGTAATAAAGGTGCTTGATGTCTTGAGGAAAGAACAATTGTTTTTGAACATGTCAAAATGCAAATTTGGTCAAACATATTTAGTGTATTTGGGACATATAGTTGGAGGATGTGAGATGAAGATAGACCCCTCTAAGTTTGAGGTCATTGTGAATTGGCCTACAACCAAGAAAATCACTGAGGCAAGAAGTTTTATAGGAGCAACACATTATTGGAGGAAGTTCATTGCTAATTTTTCTTCTATTGCAGCTCCGTTACATGCATTGACTAGTGTTAAGAAAGTCTTCCAGTGGGGAGGAAATTAACAAAAAGCATTTAATGCTTTGAAAAAGAAGATTAGTTCAACACCAATACTAGCACTACCAGACTTGAGACAACCCTTTGAGATTCAAATCGATGCAAGTGACTATGCCATGGGTGCAGTCCTTTTACAACATGGTAATCCTATTTCATTCCATTCATAAATGTTTAATGGAGTAGTGACAAATTATCCTACATATGATAAGGAGCTATATGTGTTGGTTCAAAGTGTGAAGAAGTGGAAAAACTATTTGATGGGAAAGAAAACCACCATTCACACCTATCACCAACCATTGCAATACATGCAACCGAAAACTAAATTGCAGCAGTCAAGGCACTTTCGATGGATGGGTTTCTTGCAGCAATTCTACTTGGTCATCAAGTATAAGAAAGGTATATACAACAAGGTTGCTGATATGCTTTCTAGGCCTATTATTAATGCAACTACTTTACTCAAGAATACTTCTGTTTTACATGCAAGTTACATTGAACAATATGCATTTGATAATGAATTTCAAGATGTTTATGAAAACTTGAGTAAAGGTCACCAAGTTGAGGAATTAGATTACCATGAACAAAATAACTTGTTGTATCATTTGGGAAAGCTTTGTATTCCACAGGGTGAGAGAGTGAATGTCATAAGGGAAGCACATACTTCTCTTATTGCTGGACATTTTCGTGTAAGAAAAACAATGGCAAATATTCAGAGGTATTGTTATTGGCCTCGTATGCTTGAAAGTGTATCACATTTGATTAAAGGTTGTTCATTATGTGCAGTGAGTAAGCCTAGTAATAGGAAGTTAGGATTGTACACACCACTTCTGGTTCCTTCACATTCATGGGAGAGTATTTCTATGGATTTTGTAGGAGATCTTCCTTTGTCGAAAAGAGGTCATGATTATTTGTATTTAGTTGTGGGTAGGTTCAAAAAAATGTGTATATTGATGCCATGTAAAAATAAAGTTACAGTTGAACAAGCAACTCATCTTTACATTCAAAATTTTTGGGTTCATTTTGGATTTCCTACATCTATTGGAAGTGATTGAGATTCTCGATTTGTTGGGAATTTTTGGTCAAGCTTGTGGGACATGATGGAAACTAAGTTGAAGAAGAGTACAACCTTGCATTCACAAACATATGGTCAAACTGATGTGGTCAATCGAACAATCATTCATCTTCTTTGAGTATATTGTAGCAAACATCCTAAGTTGTGGGATGAACAGTTGCATTACATTCAACATGCTTACAAATGTGCAAAACATTCCTCTACTCAAACATCCCCATTTGAGGCATGTATTGGATGCTTGCCAAAATAGCCATTGGATTTCATTTTTGGGAAATATGTAGCTATCGATGGACGTATCGACATAGATAAAGCAAAGAAATTCATAGAGAAAATTCAGTTGATCCATCAAATAGTGCAAGATCAACTCGAAAAAATTCAAGGAAAGTACAAAGTGAGGCACGAAAAACATCATGTGGATCATAAGTTTCAAGTTGGTGATGAAGTTTGGCTTCACATTAGCAAGGAAAAGCTTCAAGGAGAAGGTAAAATGTTGAAACCAATCTGTTATGGTCCTTTCAAAATTCTGGAAAAGATTGGTAATAATGATTTCAAGCTTGATTTTCCTTCATACAGGCAAATTTATTTAGTTGTTAATATTGAAAATTTGAGATTGTATGAGCCTCATTTGATTGAGGATAAACAAGAGAATTTTCAGCTACCATCTATTGAAGTTTTTTCTCTAGATTTATTTGTTGAGCTTCAGCAAGACACCATACTTGACAAGAGGACAAGGACATCGACAAGAGGAAGTGTCGACTATCTTCAAGTGGGGCTAAAAGGAACAAATGCTTCAAAAGCCAAATGGATTGAAATTGGGAAGGTGAGGGAAGTGTACCCTCACATGTTCAACAACTGAATATGATCTTTTGGGGTCCAACAGGTTCTAGTGGGGAGGAATATTGATCAGGGGCTCAATTTTATGCTAAAAAATAAAAGTTCTCAGAATGGGTCGAAACCTTAACTACTGCGTAGTGCTCATTGTTCTAAATTCGACACACTTTGTTTCGTGCAAAATGGACTCCGTATGCTCCCAGAAATGAGTTTTGTTCGCTTTGCTAAACAGGGAAAATTTAAAAAAAAGGACAGAAAGGTGCCCAGTTAGCAGTCTGTACTATTGACGTGGCATGTTGACTGGGCTGGGTTGAAGTTTTATTTTTCTTATGGAAAGTAGGAGACTTCCAAGTGGCAACATTGCATTGGATGAGATTTTTGGTGATTTGGTGTTTTTTTTATTGATTTAAATTTGGACCAATGGGGTGAGGACACGTGGTGCAGCCTTGGGGCACCACATGCCCCCATGGTGGTGTAAAAGTTTAGCTCAAGACCGGAAGGGCCGACGGGGGTCGAACATGGACCTCCGCCCTGCCAACGTCACATGCCACCATTACACCAGAGCTATGGTTCTTAACTATATAGGGAACCCACATATATTTATATTATATTATGTTTGCCGACTGGGGGAGAGGGAGTCGGCCCTATGGGGCCAACCCCTAGTGCATAGGACTGAGGCCCAAAGACCACCAGCGGAGCCAACACTAATACACGGAGATTAAACATTAAGCCTGGTTTATGTAAGCATTAATCCTCATTACTTAGTGCTAATCCGAAATTTTCCATTAAGTGCGGATTATGTGCTAACCACATTTAATCATTGTTAAACACGCTTAATTAATTTAATGAGGATTAATTTGGCAGACTGCTAATTTCAACAGAACTTCCAGTTTAGTGCCAGCTAATTGGATTTAGCTCCAATTAGCTAAATTTAGGCCTAAAATTGTGGAGAAAATGGAAATGGTCAAAACATTTGGAGTTTTCGACCAAATAATGTGCATAGGGGGCCATATGACCATTTTTGGGCATGTTGGACTAATTGGTGTAGGTTTCAGGAGTATAAAATCACTGTAAACACATCATTTTGCAAATTTGAGCATAATATAAAGGCCCAAGCCATGGAAGTTGGACCAAGGAGATGTAGCCCAGGAGGGGTGAATTACTTCATCAAATTCCCGTGTTAGTGTGTTGTATGGTGATGTACTGCAATTTTATTTGTTGTTGTTCAACCTTTATTTTATGTTAAATTGTTCATTAAATTAACATGAAAAACACATATGAGACTTGATAATTGGCAAGAGAACTTGAACCCTTAAGCACACATAAGACATTGTATTCATAATTTGAAAGAGTAATTAGCACAACAACACTAACATACTTCATTCAGATCAAAGACCAGCTTGAATTCAAATATTTGTTGTTTCCATCAATCCATTCACTGCACATTCTATGTATGTAACCACACACTTTTCATTTGGCCGACTTTGAGATAATAGTGTTTGCCACAGATTCATTGTAAATGAAGTGATTTGATTAAAAATTAGATTACGAAAATGCATCATATTTTCTTTTCTCCCTGTGGCAGTTGCGGTCACTTGAAAATGTGGGGGTCGACACATTGGAAGACATGATTCTCCAAACCATGATTGTTGATTATAGTGCCTAAATTCATTCCAACATTAGCACTGGTTAACTTTTATCAATGCTTTTACTGTGGCCAAACTACATGAGTGGCAGTTAAAGTTAAGTGGGGGAATATTTTTATAATACCAAGATCGTTAAAGGCATTTTGACTAACTTTTATTGAGAGATTTTAGTGTTGTTAAAATAACTAAGTATTTGTTTTGTAAATAAATTAATAACCTAAATTCAAAAATATTTGATAGGTGTGAAAGTTATTTACTCTAATAATAAAAAAGTTTACAACAACAACCACCTTTAAAAATAGTAGCAAGCTATGTTTATACAAACTTCCCATGTCCATTAAATTACCATCCTCGCTAATAATTAAACACTAAATTATGTGAAAATAAAAACATATATAGACTAACTTCATTTTGCTATAAATAGTTTTGTTTATATAATAATGTTAATGTAAACCAAATTCAAAGATAGTAACTAGTCATATTATTTACATTATGGATGATTAACGAGGGATGACCAACCTCACTTAGTTGACCATTATATTTTGCGTAAACAAAAATATAAAAACTCATTTTAGGATCAATATAAATATATTCTCGAAATTTATTCAAAAGATAAAGTGTCTCAATTAGAGGGTAAATATATTATTTTTACTACTTTGAAAAACCAAAGAACTTTAATGCATAGGTAGGTGACTTGGCTGGTGGGATTGAGTGTCGCAGTCAAAATCTTCTTCCACCAAAATTCACGGGATATAGTAACATGTGATAAGGATGTCTTGTCACGTAGATGAAGCTTTGGCGTTTGAACGTTTGAAAGAAGCACATAATCTGTTTGGTTGTCACGTTGCCGTAGGAAAGCCAGATCATCATCCGTTATCTTTTGCATATCTATGTACCATACATAGAATAAATTAGTGCAGGTTATAAATTAGGTTGTACAATGTAATTTTTTGGAAAAAATAAATTTACAGAAAAAAAACCTTATTACAAAATCTAAAGAAAACTAAAAATTAGATTGAGGATTAAGAAATTGCGACGCATTTCTCGATGGTCCATGGATGTCGACTCACACTTTGTTTTAATCTCTGAATGGCACCTACAAGCATAATTATTTTTATACTATTATTTTGCTTTAGTCCCCATTGGGTTGGGGTTTCTAACGTTCGATGAAATTGTGTTTTCCAGAATTTTTTTTTCAGAAAGAAAAAAAAGCTGTATTATATTAAGAATATAAACAGTACATTGACCAAATATGTCTCAGCTGCAAGAGAAACACAGCGAGAAAACAACATATAGTGCCACATTGAAGTGCTCAATCAGATAACCGAGCATAGAGAATGGTTGGCATCCACATAACAGGGATTCGATCCTTCCCTTACAGATATCTTTCCTGATATATAAGAAAATTAGCAGAGGAGTTAAGACATAGATGAAAGGGTTCATCTCAGTCCTAACTCGGAGACTATGAGACTGTAAGAAAAAGGAGAAGCAGAGTAATTGGGAAAGAAAGCAGTGGGGCATCAATTCCAGGATTATAAATGAATATGAAATGATGTTTGATAATTTGAGAGACACTATCGATAGAATGAGAAAATAAGGCCGATGAAAGTAGTATCTCTTAAGATTATGAATCCTGGAAGTAACAAAATTGATATGCAGTAAATATTGTGGATTGCCATCTAACAGAAAAGATTACCCGCTCACTTGATATAACGCGCTCCCATGATGAGGGGTACAGGCTCGCTTGATTGTATGAATCTGTGTTGCTAAGAAGATTAGACGCGCTCGCCTGTTATAAATATATGACATTCCTGCTTGATGGTAAGTCCGAAATATGGAAGAGAAATGCTGTTGCATATGCCTGCAAGTAGATTAAAATCACGCTCGCTTGAATATATCAACCACGCTCGCTTGAATCATAAATCATAGGCTCGCTTGATAAGTTAACACGCTCGCTTGAACTGATATTTATGAAACCATTAGAAAAGCCTATGAGAAAGATGACAGATGCTCCCTTTGTAACAAAAAAATGTCAAAACTGGAAACAGAGGGAAATCATGAGAGAGAAATTGAAAAATCGGCAGTCTGTCTGCCATCATGAAAATGAGAGATGAACATCAATCCAGACTCAGTAGAGAGTCCCTTTTTAGATAATCGATCAGCGCGGGTATTGTTCTCTCGGAAAATGTGAAACATTGGGGAGAAATCCAATCTACTCCAGAGATACTGAACGCGGTCGATCCATCCCTGCAAACGTTGATTGTACATGTTAAATATGTTAGACATCCATCCTATAACCAACTGAGAATCCCCATATATATCGGCCACCCGAATTTGATAATCAACAGCAATGAGAAGGCCGCCCCAGAGTGCCATAATCTCGGCCTTGTTGTTTGAACCTGGACCACCATTCCAATAGAGGAGAATACGATCCCGATCCGAGATCTTAATCCATGCTCCACAACCTATATTACCTTCTGCAGATGCACCATCAAAGTATAAGGCTGGAAGAACAATGTCATGGGGCCTGAGATGATGAGAAGCATCACAAACATCAATAATCAAAGGGGGACTGTCAACCATCCAAGATTTAATAGCCATGTATGTGCGGTGGATCTGGAAAGAGTTCTTCTCGAAAATAATATTATTCCTTGTGAGCCAGACTTCCCATATGAAGTAAAAGGGAAGGGATCTGAGAGAACTGTTCAAATCATCCCATTCGTATGCAGCAGAAATGAAATCCACCGGCCGCCAGGAAGGGTCCATAATAAACGAGCTGAATAATTTCCAAAGCTTGATAACAGAAGGACATGTGAAAAATAGATGATCAATGGTCTCCTCGGCCATAAGGCAAAAAACACAGCAGCTAGGGCCATGATAATTGCGCTTCCTAAGATTATCCCAAGTAAGCACTTTCCTTTTCCAAACCAGCCAGCCGAAAATAATGATTTTCGTTGGAATTTTCTTTTTCCAAAAATGAAGGAAGATATTTGATGATTGCTGAGAAGGATTAGATACAATCCTCTGATAAACATCCTTAACAACAATCTTGTTGTTTTTTAGTGGCCCATTCCAAACAATTTTGTCACCTCCCATGGCATAGCACAGCCCAGCATAACTAAGAGTATTTCGAAGCAGAGTCCATTCATCAGCGTCCGGGCCATGTAGATCAAGTTTCTCGGCCGATTTAAAAATGGGAGCACAATAAGACCAGTGATAAATAACCTGTGAATAGAACGTAATACCTCTACGAGCCAAAGCTAAGATCAAGCGCTGGGAAGGAGTCGAGAGTGGCGTCAATGGCAAGAAGTTATGAGAGCCAATTGGGATGTCACACCCATTCCTAAATAGCCAGCATAAACGTGGAGCAATGACATGAAATATCATCTTAAAACTTCGCCAGATACATGACATTATTAGAGGAAAAGAAAAGTCATTACAACTAACCTTCAACAATGCGTTGCCATTGTAATATTTGGCCTTGTTTATGTTGTGCCATATACCTGTGCAGCAAACAGCCCGCCAAAAGGATTTAACAAGAAGAGCACGATTGAAGTCCCGAGTACAGAGTATTCCCCAGCCATCCTTATCCTTGGGAGCGGAAATAGCAAATAACTTGCATAGGGGAAATTTCCTGCACAAATTAGCACCTCCCCAAAGAAATTGTGTAATAATACTATTAATCTTGGAAATGACAGAAGATGGAAGATAAAGCAAGTGTGCCCAGTATACAATCATTTGCGATAATACCGATTGAATCGGTATGAGACGACCTCCCATGGATAACCAGCGATGTGTCCAACGTGAATCCGATCGCGGAATCTGTCAATGATCCAATCCCAATCTCTGTTCTTATAGCCACATGGTTTGATATAGTATCCCAGATATTTAAATCCAATTGACATATGACGAGTGCCAACTCCCAAGAATTCTGCAATAAAATTGACTTCTTGAATGTCCCCAAATTCAAATAAGAGGAAAGATTTGGAGCCATTAATGCCAAGCCCAGTAGCGGATTTAAACCTCAGAAACATAATGTGTATATAGAACCAATGATTTCTAATCAAGTAGCCAAATAGCATGAGATCATTCACAAAAAGAGAATGTGATGTGGATACCGATTCTGAAAATGCGAAGCCTTTGATGTAACCCCTCTGCTCAGCTGAATGCATCAACCTGCTGAAACCATCCATTACTAATATGAATATGAGAGGTGAAAGAGCACAACCTTGATGAAGACCGCGACCAGCCTTGAAGAAGTGGGAGGGGAATCCATTAACAATCACCGCATATCTAACATTTGAGATGCAAGCCATAATCCATCGAATGGTTCGAATAGGTAATCCAACTTTGAGTAAAATAACCCGAATAAAAGACCAGTTGATTGAGTCATATGCCTTATGCAAGTCCACCTTCATTACCAGCGCATCCTGCTTTTGTGAGTGCATTGAATGAACAACCTCCTGAGCGATTGCAATCGCATCATGTATAGACCTGCCGTTAAGAAAACCAAACTGTTCCATAGAGATGTTAGCAGATAAAACAACTTTAATCCGGTTGGCAATAATCTTAGAAGTGACTTTGTAAATAAGATTACAAAGAGCAATGGGTCTAAAATCAGAAAATATCTGGGGGTCCGAGACTTTTGGAATGAGAGCAATGAATGAGGAGTTCAGATTAGCAGGCATGATGCCCTTCTTGCGAAATAATTCCATCAACTCAGATAGTTCACCCCCCAATAGATCAAAAAAGAATATAAAAAACTCCGCCAGCCATCCATCAGGCCCGGGGCATTTGTCATGAGGAAAAGACTTCAGGATCGACAAAACCTCATTCCCAGAGATGCAGCGATCAATATCAGCCACCGCATCATCATCAAAGAACCTGGGGACATGTTCTAAAACCCAGGATTGGTTCTCAGCATTAATAGAATGGTTAGCCATATAAAACTTAGAAAAATATGACACCGCCTCCTCTTGGATCTCTGAGTTGGAGAATGCAAAGCTGTCATCATCTTTTTTAATACGCCAAATTGTATTCCGTTTCCAGCGGGCATTTACTGATTTATGAAAAAAGCGAGTATTGAGATCACCCTCCTTGAGCCATAATATTCTGCTCTTCAAGCGCCAAGTGACCTCCTCAATCCTCAGAATTTCCTTTTTCCTGGCAGCCAGAACCTTCATGCGACTTAAATCCTCTGCGTCAGGGGAAGAAGAGGAACACGAAACAAAAAGGTCCGCCATCTTGGATGATATCTCATAATATTCTTTTCTGAGTGCAGCCTTTTTCCTCATCTCCCATTCCTTAGAAGCCTTCTTGATCTTTTGCAATTTAAAATGAAAGCGCTCTCAGTCTTTAAGACTAACATCCTGTATCTCTTGTCGCCAAATACCAATAATTAAATTAGTATATTCCATATCCTCCAGCCAGATCCGATTAAATTTGAAAGGCCGCCCCTTGAGATTGACCTCAGCTTTCCACGATAGCCGGATGGGCATATGATCAAAAATGTCTAAGACCATAATATCAAAACGCAGCAGACCCCATTTGTCCACTAATTTAGCGTGAACCAAAGCCCTATCAAGCCTCTTGGCAATGTGATGAGAATTTGCACGCTTATTCGACTAGGTTGACAGCAAAGGATCGACCAGCTGGTGATCATAAAACATGTCACATAAAAAAGATGAAAGAGGATCGATTCTGGCTGATAAACCCCACACTTCATCTGGATGCAAAGTGGCGTTGTAGTCCCCCATGAGAATTAAATTGGGCAGAGATAGAACACCTGAGTCCCTCATACGTAGCCAAAATGACTGTCTATTGCTATATGGGGCATAAATATTGATAATATTAACCGATTCATTCATGCCTCTGAGGGAACCAGATAGCAATATCCCTCCAAAAAACCTATAAGCCTTAAAAGATGCAAAGTCCGGATTCCATATTGCAATCAGGCCACCTGAGTGTCCCATAGCATCCACAGCAACAACGTTCCAACCTGTTTTGATAGTCAAAAATAAATTGATTGCCCGCTCTCGAGCGCACATGGTTTCTTGTCCTAGAAAGATAAAAGGATTAGCAGAAGAGAAAATGTCGCTTAGGCAATGAGCTTTGGAGGCATCGCCCAACCCCCGTATATTCAGAGAAATGATATGATTCATGATGAGTCCGGTTCCGGGTGGCATGCTCTAAGTTCCCGAGAATCATTCCTAGTGCTTTGACTGATGGAAACCGGAATGTCGGTAAGATTTTCGTCGTTCTCAGTGAACAGGGCAGCGGCTTTGAATTTTCCTTTAGTGTGTTTATTGGCCGATCTGGAGTTTTGTCTACAAGCCTGTTGTACAGGAGAAAGAGTGGATGATCTAGAGACTGACAAAGTTGGTGGTTTATCAAAGACTGTAAGGGCAGCGAAATCATTATTGGGATTAGCCAAAATAGACTCTAGGTCACTGCCAACAGAATTCCTCGGGGAGTCCGGAAAGTAGGCGAGATCTTCGGGCTCGGGAGATATATCAACAGTCGTGTGGGGATCAATAGATGAGCATGGCTTGGGCGCAGACGACTCACCAATGTAGAAATTAGTGGAAGGGAGTATAGGAGGGTCAGCTGCAGTAGATATATGATCAACGACTGATTCTGTCTGAACATGATGGCATTCCTGAAGACCTAAAGGTTGATGAGTTGTGGTACCAATATCGCGGCCAACCAAGGAGATAATATGATTATCATCTGGAAGGGAATTATTCTCATTGGCCAGAGGACCAGATGATCTAAGAGATGCAAGATCATCATTTGAATCAATATTATGTTTAGGATCCAGCACACGGGAATTATGTATAATCCCGTCCGATTGTTCTTGTGCAGTCACAAAAGCTTCTTCATCAGAGATATGGGGACTAGGAATACCTGAATTAGAGCAGCCAAAAGTACCCGAGGCAGCATTTGCCCGACGGCCATCAGCAAGAGAGAGAGTAGCAGCGTCAGATGGGATCATGCGCATCCGAAATGGACAATGCTCATGAAGGTGACCGGTGCGGTGGCATATCAGGCATCATAATGGTATGCCCCAGAAATCAATTCGCTGCCTATGTCTTCTGTTGCCCCATAGAAGATCAATGTCACCAGGCAGACCACCCGAAAACTCGAGTTCTACTAAAATCCATGCCACCCTCTTGTCACTGGAACCTACAATACTTGGGTCAATATACTTGGTATAGCCAATAGAATTACCGATTGCACGCAGAGCCTTGAGGGTCCAATATTCCAACGGAAGACCCGGGAGCTTCACCCAAATAATTCTATTATGAGGAGCCTCCATCACCGGATTGAAGCCAAGGTACCAAGGGATTAACTGCATGAAACTTCTACCGTGCACCCAAGTTCTGCTAATAATCTTATAAGCATCACTTTCATCCATAAAATGAACGCTAAACTAGCCGTTGATGAGAGTGCTCACCTTTGGAGTATAGCCGATTATCGGATGCCAGTGTTTGCAAATCCAATTGGCAGTGTCAAAATCACAGTTGTCCGGGAACAACCATCTGCCAATAACCTCTCGTTTCTGTAAGCTGGCAACTCTTCCACAGAGGTCATCATAGTCTAAAGAGACTTCCTTAATTTCCATTTTGTGCTTAAAACAATTGAACCTCTTCCTGCGACGACCACCCCGCTTCTGATGTTTATAACGACCGGCCAAACGATTCGCTTTCGAGGCCGAGAATTGGATGCACTGTTTAATGATAAATTCATCAACTTTGTCCCACATAATATTATCAGAATGAGAATGATGTTTAGATTCTGGACCCTTCCGACTATTAGCGGGAAGAATGGGACAGGTGGCATCTTTGTGCGCCATGTGGCAGATGAGCCCTGAAGGTAACAGAAGCCGTCACTGCAAAAACACCATGAGAGACAAGCATGTGATAGGAAATGTTAGTATGCCAGTGAGCCTCCGCGGCAATTCCAATAGGAAAAACTGACGGTAGCACAGAACATGTGGAGGAGAGCATGACATAAATAATGCTGACAGTCCAGGGTAGTGGTAGATAGAATGAGATAAAATCTAGGATACGATGAGCAAGGATGATAAATAGTCCGTCAAGATAGTACTAAGAGTCTAGGCTGGATTAAGAGGTATTAATAAATGGGATAGCCGTCGAAAGCTACAAACAGATATGAGAATGTCAGCAAATGCTCTTCGATGATCGGGCCGTATAAAAGAATTAACGATGAATTGGGAGACCCTATAGACAGACAATCCTAATCCACCTAACACAATCATAGAGGATCCCGAAGTCCTCAATAGTACCTTGATAATGATAATTCAACTATTATACTATTTGGGATCCAGGTATGACATAATGAAGGCAAGATTTAGGTGAAGATGTGCCATATGCGGAGGCTAAAAAAGGAATTGAATACATTCTAAAAGGACAAGATATCACTCCAAAAGAGAAACTGCTTGGGAAATGATGTGACAATCTCCAGAACGTAGATAACGTTCCAATTGATCAACAATTTGAATTTTCCGATCATAGACCAACGGCGGTGAAGAGACCCGGCAGCCGGAAAAACCAGATCAATGGAGGAACAATTATAAGCAGCAACAGCAGCATATACAGCCAGGAATTGACCACCATTTTTTGCGGAATCTTATAATAATGCTCTTGCATGGACGAGATATAGTGAATAAATCCAACCAAAATCGCCACCAGCTGTGAAAAATACTCTGGATATTTGGTTCACATAAAACAGATTCTGATGTTGAGATCTGTGATGAAGAAAACGAGCTTGAATCTTCAGCGATAAGAGCCACCATTGGATTTGTGGATGTTGTATGTATAGGCTAGGATTACAAGAGCAACCATGAATAAAAGAAGGATGAGAACTATGTCAATCAATTCAGAATAGGTGACGAAGAATTCTATTGACATAATGCAATCTCAGCAACAAAAGAAAAGATCCCTCCAATAAGCCGGAGTTGACACTGTTTACGACAAGACACAGCCCACATGTCGCCGAAGCCACCAATAGCAACAACCAAGTGTTCACAATATATTCCAGCTAAAAACAAAACCCACCAATAGCCAGTAGGACGCCATTGGGAGTCTATTTCTTCAATAGCCACTATAGGCAACAATGGATTGTTCACATCAGGTACCAGCTTAGCAATACCAGTGGACAGGCCAAAATCAAGAGTCAGTGAAAACGAATAATGATCTCTAAATGATACTTGATGCAACAGAAGCCACCATAAGCAACATCCGATTGTCCAACATTGAGTACTAGCTACATACATATAATAATAGCCACCAAATACAACATCATTCAGATATTAAATGGGTACCAGCTACAAACATACATAAAAAGCCACCAATAGCAACAACCGGAATTCCAGCATGGGTGCCAGCTCTGAGAAACAATTGCACTTAGGGAATCATTCGGCCATTAGAGCAGGAGAGATAGGATCCTAGTCAGGCTTCACCAGAGGGCTTCCCCTGTGCGACGGGCATTCATCAATACGACCTCTCCCGAATGCCTATGTGCCCTTCAATTGAAAGGAACGAAATCTCTTTCCAGAATTGTTGAAATGGCCCTTTAAGAAATGTATGGAGTTGACTGCAATGCATAAATCATGGCACGCACATCAAATGGAGGAAGGGCGACCCAAACATCCTTAAGCAATAAGAGGAAAATAAGACGAACCAATTAAACTCCCAATAAAATAAAGTTAATATATTAAAAAAAATAATTTATTTGTGTTTTATCAAGTAAACCTTATGTATTTTAGTTCAAAATTTGGTCAAATGGTAAGTTAATGGAGGGTCAACACTGGGTTATACCAGCCAGCGACAGGATAACAAGTGGATAATATTTAGTTAGCTTTCTTGCTACTTAGTTTAATAATTGAACTTTTAAAGGTATAAACTATTTTTTACATTTGAATAAGGGCTACATTGTAAATACTCTCGCTTAGTTTAAATATAATTAAATTAGAGTAAAAAAAGAAATTTTCATTACAAGTGATTGAGAGAAATGTAATCATAATAATGCACAAAATATAAGCCTTAGTTTTAAATTTTATGTGTGTAAAGCATCGAGTTTGATTGTATGAACCTTTTATATGTGTAAGCATTGAGTTTGGTTGTATTAACCTTCAGTGAAACATCTTTTTTAAGTTTTTTGTTTCATAGATGATATTATTTTGACCAAATCATTTCACAAAATCACAAAATTTTCAATATAAAACAATCATAATGTTATGATATTGTTAAATTGAAATGTTTTCATACTTCTATTTAATGTGGTTAAACGAAATAAATATAAGAAAAAAGAAGTAGATATGTAAAACTCTCTTTCTTTACTCAACTCCATTAGTCAATGACAATCGATAGAGTGCTTCTTTAACCAAACACAGTTATTGTAATTCATCGTTTTCATCAGTATATACAATTCACTCCACTCCCATAAAAGTAAAGGGATATAATTGATTACATTAATTTAAGTGGAAGTGGCATCATGGATGCTAAAAAGAATATTAAAAAACAATGGTTGGTAAGTAAAGAGGAAAGATCCACAACAATGATCATCTTTATTTTTACTTACACCAATATTTGGGGATAATATGTATATATTTATGGATGAATACTGAAATTGTTTTGTATGAAATATTATTATTATAAATTTTTCTTATTTTATATTTTAATCCATTGCAGGGATAATAGTCATACCCACAATTTTTTTTTGGTTTTTAGAAGGGATACAAGGGGACATGGTGCAAGAGTGTTGAAGTTGTAACCGAGATTTGATGTTGAGAACTGAGGTTGGCGTATGAGCGGACGAGGTATGTTGTTGAGTTTTCTATGATTGTGAAATTGTGTGTTGAAGCTAGTGGGGCTGAGGTAGTAGATTTTGGTTGAGTGAATGACCACACCCACTTTAGGGGAGGACGAGTCTTTTATTGTACTTATCCAAAATTTCTTTCAATTTTTTGTGGCCATCATTTTTACTTTCAGCATGGTGCCGCTTGTTTTCATATGATCATATCATTCGGTCGAATATCACGTGTGATCATGCTAGTTTTCCCTTGTTTCCTAGTTTCTTCCTCTCCTTAGGAAGTTGTGGCCACGACACCCCTGCCTGTTCCACAAATCACAAGCGAATCTTCTTTGGGTATTTGTGGCATGAATCGTCCTTGTTATTTCGATTGTTTGGGGTGTTGTGATGTATCTTGGCGTCATATGATACAAACATTATGGTGTTGCGGTGGCAATAGTTTAAGGTGGCCCTGTGGTTGTTATTGGTGGAAGTGTAGTTTATGTTGGTTTTGTGTCTACAATCTATGCAACTATTTCTACTAAGGACCTTCCTCCTTCTTATGATTACTGGAATATGATATATTAGTTTTTTTTGGTCTGCTGTGGTCTAGGGTTCATTGTGGTTAATTATGGTGATGACGCTATTTTGTTTGATTTTGGGGGGCATTGTAGTGCTTTGGTTATGAGATTGTGGTGTAGCGATGATGACTGTATCTGGTGGTCCTACTTTGTTTGGTGTTGGTGTGATTGTATACTTCTTCTGTGATTGTTTTTTGCACCTATGCGTTTCAGGATGTTTTTCTTGCGGTTCCTCTCAGATTGGAATTTTTTTTTGTTGGGGTTTGGACGGATTTGCAGTCCATTGTTTCTGGGATTGGGGTGTAGCGAAGGAGAACATATATGGTGGTCCTGATATATTGGATGGTGGTGAGGTTGTATATTATTTTGTGATTGATGATTGCCTCTAATTGTTGGGAAGTTTTGATTGCATCCCCCCTTAGATTCCTACTGTGTTTTACTTATTACCTCCATTGATACAAAGGTGGTGGGTTTTTGTAACTTCCCTTTCCACTTTTTCCCATCTACGGGGAATATTTTCCGGCAGTACCTTTACTTCTTTCACTTCTATCGAGGTGATCTCTCGGGACAACCTAACCTTTTTTAGATTATTCCATTTTGGGTTTCTATTCCATATTACTACTCTCCTTTGGTGTGATGTTGACTTTTACTGTTTGTGACAAATACTAAATTTACACATATTTTCGAATCTCTGGATTGGGTTACCTAGTGGGTGCATTTGGATTTTCTGGTGGGCGGTTGATTTTATCGGTGCGCATTTCTCTAGATCCCATGTTGTATTTCCGTCTAGGTTATCTCTCATATTTAATATTTACTCTAGATCTTGGGTGGGATTTGGTTGGGGTACAATATTTTTCACATTCCCGAGAAGTTCTCACACTCTATCTATATTTTCTCGATTGACATTCCTCTTGGGATGCTCCTGCTTCATTTATTTTCGTTTGAGTGGGGATCATAGTTGGTGGGGTGTTGTCATTACTCACGATCCCCTGATTTTGACATTGGCATACCTCATGGATCGTTTTTTGGTATTCTTAAATTAAAATGTGGAGGCTCACGAGGCTTTCATACAAGCCACGGTGGAGGCTGAGTGGGCACTTGCCCCTAAATCTTATCCCATGCATTTTCCAGACCTTTCGTTCTTGCATGGACAGTTGGTTGCACAAAACTATGATTAAGTGAAACATAATACAACTAATAACTCTGGCCCTAAACTAGCTTGTTCTCAAAGCAGAAGGGTATGAAGGAAGGATGGTAAAACTATCATGCCAAATTCTGATACAAAATTGTTAAGCTTCAGATACAACGTCCTATGGGATTGGGTCACCAACCTATAGAAGCGCGCTCTAGTGGTTCAATGGATATTCTACAAGTTTTATGAGTTGGACATTCGGGGTTCCATGAATAAGTGTTGGGCTCTGACTCTCAAATATACTCCTAAGGTAAACATCTTAATGAATGCCTTGTTTAGTTTTCATTTTCTACATTTGGACGAAGCTAAGAGGATTTTAAGTACTCCATGGGTGAGAGGAAGGAGCTTTCTGCAACTTCACAAGTGTTATATTTGATTTAATCCTTTACATGACACATCAAAGAATGAAATTGTGTGGGTTAATCTGTTGGGGAAGCCTCTGGAATTTTGGACTCTGTGTGCTTTGACGGAGATGGGAAACTCCATCGATCGGTTCATTTATTTGGATATGCCAATTATGGGTGCTCGGGATAAGCGAGTGGCCTAGTTATTGGTTAAGGTTCGTTTCTCTGGGGTCTCCCAGAAAATATAGTCTAGAATGGGGTCTGCTTTGTATTTTTCAAAGACTGGACTATTGGGGCATCCCCTTTAGATGCCTCTTTTTCCACCACACTAGAAATCTGCTAAACCGATGTCCTAGCAGGAGGATATCATATCACACTAGATCAATCGACCGATATGGAAGTTCGGGATATCCTCAACAACTTGATGTAAATGGTATCGACACATCTCACAGATGTACTTCTTATACTCAGATTGATTCTTCTCCAGTTTACATTTCTACCTCTTCTCTGCATGAAAATTCCCCTTCTCCCTCCCATCTGGGCTCAACTGGTGCACCTGTCATGTATTCCCCTCCCCTCTTTATTTATGCAACTTATCATCGGGCCCTATGGTTTCGTGGATGGTTCCCCCCATCCCTGGATATTATCCTACCTCTATAATCAATCATTCTCCGAACACCTCTATTATGTGGGAGCCCCCTTATAATACCCCTTCCCATTCTCCTGATATTGTCATCTCACCCAATATGACCACTTTATAATCGGCTCTATCCCCGCCCTATCTTTCCCTAGATGATCCTGATATTTTCTTGTCCCCCCATATTTCTGTCGAAAGCGACATCGACTTCCTCTTACTCAATTCCACCATGGATTTTAAGGCACTAACTATTCATAAGGGTGGTGTTCTCGCATATTCCCCTAACATTAGTCCTGGATCTACTATTAATATCATAGTCCGTAAGACCAGGAAAAAAAGTAGCCGACATTTTTGTGGTCGTCTTGCTTCTCAGACTGCACTTTTTGGTGTCTCTGCTGGTTTACTGGATGTTCCTATCATTTCTTCTTCTAAATCTCGGGCCCTTAGAGCTTTGAAGCCCGCTCAAGGGGCTCCATGATGAATATCTTATCTCTGAACTTACTGGGTTTGGGGGACCACTCCAAAAAATTGGGCCTTTGACACTTAATCTATAATATTCATCACTTCATCGTTCTTATTCAGGAAACCCATGTCGATTCTTCTCGGGCAATCTCATATTTCAGCTCGATATTGCTATCGTGGCACATTATTGGTGTTAGATATTTTGGATATTCGGGTAGACTTATTTCCATGTGGGATCCTAGGTGGGTGGACTTACATTCTTTTAGTATTTTTTCAGGCATCCTCTTGACTGGGAGTTTTAGGGGATCTCCTTGTCGCATCCATTTTTGCAACATATATGCGCCCTATAGAAATTTCTCTGCTTTTTGGGATCAGATACAACAAAGAATTTTTTTCAAGATTGGTGTACTTATCTTACTCTATTGGCAAAAGAATATTGGGGTTTACATAATAGAAAAGATCCTCTTGGTGATAAACTATATAATAACTTTTCAGATCATCATTTGGTGGACATATGCCCTAGTTCACTTTCCCCCACCCGGAATAATCACAGATCGGGTGAATATCATGTTGGAAAGTGACTGGACCGATTCTTGGTACACGAAAATCTAGTGGAGATCCTCGTAAAGTTGAAGTCAAGTTTACATTGGAAATACTTATCTGATCACCTTCTCATTATAATACAATGGATAACGGTGAATATCTGTCTGGGGATACCATTCAAATTTAACAGGGTATGGTTGGAAGACAAATATTATAATGATCGGGTAACTACTAAATGGGAAGAGACTAATAAACATCTGGATGACTCTGCAATGAGGGCCCTAACCTATAAGCTCAATAGATCATCAAAATCCAATCTAGAACATGGGAGAGAAAGAAAAAAAGGCTACTAATCTTGGAATTGCAGAAGATCACCAGTGACATCTCATGTTTTTGCAGAGCCATGGAATTGAAAAATCTGACTCTTGAGGATTTGGAATATATTAAATCTTTGGAAGACAGGAAGAATGAAACAAACATACAGGAAACTACCTAGAGTCTCAAAACAAGAGCGATATGATTACGAGAGGGAGATCATAACACTAAGTTTTTCCATTATTACGCAAATCATAGGAAGCAATATAATTCAATTTGGCACATTGAATCCACTGATGGGGAAACCAAATACACTACTCCTGAGATACAAGATGAGGAAGTCAAATATTTTGAACAATTTTATAAGGACATAGAGTATGTGGACTACACGTATCGGTTATGGGCTTTGGATATTTACCAAACATGTTTGGTGATGTTATAAATATTGTTCTTTACTGCCCTTTTATTATGGAGGAAATTTTACAAGTTCTTAAATATTTCGCCAGGGACAAATTTGTGGGACCAGAAGGATGGATTGTGGATTTTTTTCTTCATTTTTTTGAGTTGATGGGAAAATGTCTATTGGATATTGTGGAAGAGTCTAGGAGTTGGGGAATGATTACTGGTTCTATAAATTCAACCTTTTTAGCACTCATTCCAAAATCCTATTCCCCACTAAACTTCTTGGATTTCAGGCCTATCTCCCTATCCAACATTCTCTACAAGTTAATATCAAAAGTGATTACGAGGCAGATCCACAAGGTACTATCTATTCATATCTTCCGAGAAAATTTTGGTTTTTTAAACAAACTTTAGATTCACGATGCAATCACAACGACACACGAATACATCCATACTATTCATACCAAAAATAAGGAGGCAGTGGTGATGAAAATCGACCTTCATAAGGCCTATGACTGTGTGGAATGGTCATACATCAGACTCATTCTCTATAATATAGGCCTTTAGTGACATAATGTGGAGTGAATAATGGCTTATATAACATAAATTGTTTTTGCAGTTATGATCAATGGGTTCCCCACCACTTTTTTCGTGTGGGTAGAGGACTTCGATAGGGGTGATCTCTTTCCCATTTATTATTTATTCTTGTTATAGATGGTATGTGTATGAGAATCAAGGAGGCTCAGTCACATGGTCTCTTTCAAGGTTTATACATATCTATACATGTGAACACCACTCATTTGTTTTTTGTTGATGATATTCTAACCTTTGGAATCAGATCTAGATCTCATTGGTTTGATTTACACTATATTTTTCTTCGATATGGTGCAGCCTCTAGGATCCTAACAAATGATAACAAATCAATACTCTATTACTCTTCAAGCAACAAGGTGGATATAGATTTCATTGTAGGCATATTTAGAGTACAAGTTGACCCCCTTGAGGCTGGGCTCACCTACCTATGGTTCAGACTCAAGCCCATCAACTATAGAAATAGAGACTGACTTTTGATTGTGGATAAATACAAGATGAAATTGAAAACATGGTCACATAGATGTCTCACATTGGGAGGCATAAATACACTTATTCAAGTTGTTCTATAACAAATATATGTATATTGGGCACATTTATTCCTTCCACCATCGCCTCAAATATTAGAACTATCATATCTATATTCCTCTGGTCCAGGACGAGAATGGCATATAAATATCATCTATATAGGTGGGACGCCCTGACTAAGAAAAATGAATTCATAGGATGGGGCTTCCTGGAAAAAATATTCTTTAGATACTCTTTGTTGATCAAATATTTCTAGAGGGCCTTGAATGGACAAGGGGTATGGCAAGACATTATACATGCCAAGTATATGAGGGGTTTTGATATTGAGATTCCATCTATAGATATTAGACCTGCCAAAACAAAATGATCTTAGATACGACATAGTTTCTTAAAAATTTTCTACTACTGGCGCATGAGGATGGCATGGAGTTTTGGAAATGGACATAAAATTTTGATTGAGACAGATATCATCAAAGGCACAAACAATGATTTGAATTTATAGGGTCATACAATAGACTTAATATGAAAAAGGGGATATATACTTCTATAATAGGAAATCAAACAATGGTAAGTGGGTTTCCCAATTTGGAAAGAGGCAAATGATTTGGGCTTAGAGGGGCAAAGGATTGAGGAATGACAGGGATATATTACACAACTCCGTATGGTAGGCCTTTGTTACAATGAACATGGAGAATGTAATTCTTGGGATGGGAGACTTTGTAATCAATCACCTATTATGGCTGAAAAATATCAATGTTACATGAGGCAGATATACAACTTACACAACCCATATTGGTTCTACAAAATATGGAAGTGGCGAATCCCTCTTAAAATTATTTTATTTTCCTGGCTCGTGTGGAAGATTAAAACACTTAAATGGGACAACCTCTTGAATTAGGGTTTTTAAGGACTCAGATACTATATTTTATGCAGGGAGGACATAGAATCTGGAAATCATATTTTATTTATCTGCCCCACAACTCGATTCGTATGGAGTCATATATCACATTTTCTTTAGCTATCGATCAGGTGGGCATCCAAATTTTAACAATGCAACTCATACTGGACTACTGGGGACAATAAATAAAAGGAGATTCATGTTTTCATTATATGGGAGATTTGGAATGCTCGAAATCATTGTTTGTTTGATGGAAAACTGATCAATACAAACTAGATATGCTACATGACTTTAACTTGGATGTCATCTCTCTCACGAGAGACTAACACTCCAAAAGATTCATCCTTTCATCTATGTCCTCTGTCTCTTTGCCTACCTGCAAGATGTTTTGATGGCACGAAACAAATTGGCATATGTGGATGTGGATTTGTACTCAAGATGAATGAAATCTCTCAGTATAATCTTTCCTAGAATGGAGGACCATACACAAATAACATAGATGAAATAATTGCTTTATGGGGAGTACTTTAGTTTTTCAAAGAGAAGCAGGTAAAAAATCTCCAGATATACAGGGAAATACTTCTTATGATCCTCCCTCATTATCTAGATGGATAAACAGTGCCAATCATATTATGGGTACTCTCACAAACTTCACTACTAATCACATATACAGGGAAGCCAATATGGAGGCAGACAAACTGTCTAAAGAAGGAGTGAGAGGGGCATATGGAGTTATGAGGTACACATATGTAGAAGACAACGTCACCCGGGATGAGGGCCTTATTAACCTTTCATATCATCTCATGCTCTAATTTTTATATTGTTTTGTTTTTTTTTATGTGGTTCATAAACTATGCTTGGCTCGATGATAATACAAATCCTATATCTTCTATATGTTATTATCTATATTTTGATTTTGGAAATATTTCTTGGAAAATTTCTGGACATGCATATTCATATTTGTAAGTATACAATTATGATTTTATTTTGAATATTCCTATGCAATCTATTGATATACATACATCATGAACAATATATTGGATTTTATCATTTTAATATAAATCCAGCCTTTGTTTCCTTTAAAAAAAAATATTCAAACCCACCAATACCCTTCGACACATCAGATAAAATTAAGAAAATATTTACTTAATATAGGGCCCATGTTTATGACTGTTTCAAAAGAAAAAAATGACAAATGAAGATTATCTTATAAGGACACATTCGATTTAATTTAATAATTCAGAGGCACTTATATATAAACACAAATGGATTATCGTCGCTGCAATTGTCTGTACAGACTCCATCCTTGCAATAGCAGATGAAGGATACATCTGCCTTTGAATGTGAGCTGTTGTAACCAGATATCACCACTTTCTTCACATGATTTACAACTTATATCTCTCTTCGTATTATTAGATACCCATTCCAATATCCTCACATTAAACATTACTTGTTCAATAGAACATTCAAGTATCAAATCTCCATTTTCGTAAAAAGCGTAATAAATACTAGCATTACATTCAATGAACTGCCTTTCTCTTGTGAAGTAGAATCCGCTTGCAAAAAGGTGAACTATATTGGTACACAATTATAGTGCAGTTAGCCGTACCTGTAATATTGAAGACATCTTCTGCATATTTGGAGCCTACTTTAAAGTGTTTATCAAGAAATTGACATTTCTCCTGTCGGACAATAACGGTGTGGCCCTCGACGTAGAGAGTAGTTAATATTGTGTAATTCAGGACCTAAAGTGTAATAACTGGATTTGAGTTATGAACGCAGTCGATCTGAAATTTTGGGAGACCGCATCCTTTATTACCTATACCAAAAGGGTACTTAACACATATATTATAGTTTACCACCTATACTTATGTTTTGGAAAACCTCATATTTCCCATCAAAACATAAAGAGAAGGGGAGTAGGAAGCCACAATACTTAGTAATGATAACGATGAGGAGGGGACGAGGCATTGGAGCAAAAAAAGTAACATAAAAAATTCACTGGAAAAATATGAGAGGAGAGGCATGAAAAATATTTTTCCTTTGGAAGACTGGATTGGTAGTGTTAAATGATAAAGCAAAGTTACCAGTGAAATGGTTGAGCTGGGATTGAAGTATTGGGTCAAGGAACGGTGGCAAGTTTAACGTGGGTGAACTTGTGTCATGAATGGAGATTAGAAAATGAGTAATCTAACCATTTGATGGAAGGGCCTTTGGGTTTTATGACCCTCGGCCATCGGTGAGGCCCTTCTGGGGAATGGGGGTCCCACGACAACCCCCCCCCCAAAAAAAAACTCTGTTGGCATTACCATCTAAGGGTCGCCATAACTATTTGCTGTCACCTACACCCACAAAACACCAAAAATGAATGTCTTGGAAACATTCCCGCATTTGATTCTTTGAATTTCCAACATTCGACGGATCCCGTGGTTACAGACCCTGATCCAGATCAACAGGGACCCCGAACCTACAAACCTTTCAGAGGGAAGACGCTCATCGATGGACCATAAACCAACACTGCTATGAATGCAAACCTGAATGAAGACGTTCACGTAGGTGCCAAGAACCTACGCTGCTGTGAATGAAAACCCGACAGAATTTGACATACTTGTTTGGTAACTCCATGGGTGTTTATGCCCTCGAAAGAAATAGTAAGAATTATTATAGAAAATATATTCCAAATTATCATTACATTCTCAAACCCATTTTATTTTTTGACCAGGACTAGAACCGAATTTATTTAGACTATTGCAACCCAATTTATTCAGACCATTTTATAAGTGAGGATAGGTCAACTTGCTGGACAACCATTATGCCATCTTGTTGGTCAACCGTTGCAAAAACTCGCTAGTTAGCTGTTGCAACAACTCAGTAGGTCAGAAAAATGGTAAAGCAAGTCAAATCGGAGTCAATAATTTCCCTTGCAGTGTAAAACCCTAAATAACATCTCATCTTCTCTAGGTGGGATTTAGATTGGTCTCTTGTACAAGGAAAACACATGGACTCCTTTGATCAGATTCAAAAAATTCCTTCAACTAGAATGGGAGACTTTATTAGAGGAGAGAAAATGAACCTAGATGTTCCACGTTCGTTCACCCGAGTACAAAATAAACGGCCAGGATCAAGGCCTACTACTTCCTTGCTATATGAAGTGTAAGTTTTTTTAAAGATCCATTGTATAGATGTTGGTATTAATAGTTCTCCATCAATTTTCATGGATTCATATGTATTTAGTTTTCAAATTTTTTTATGTAGTTATGCTTGTTCATATGGCCCCGATGATAGAAGGGGACACGATTAAATGAAGCGAAGATAATCATTTTTGAAAAAGAGGGGATGCTAATGCCATTTCATTGTGAAAATTATGGTTCAAATCCTTGATATTGCGATAATAACATATAACATGTATGAGCATGTAGATAGCCAAGGATGGCCTTTTCATGGCCAACAGGACACCTTGGGTCATGCTAGGGTGCTGCATCAACCAAAGTTATCAAGGAAAATGGTTTCTTATGTAGAGAGTTATTTCTTGTTGGAAGTGCCAGTTGAATCTATTTGAAAAATGCATGTTAAAAAATATATTGACATGGATGTTGCAGCTCGAAATAGGGATTTATTTTTGTGTAGGAAAGATGTTGTTAACAAATATAATCGTCTAATGAAAGGAAATTATCAGTTGCATAATAAGGACGAAATGAGTGTGAAACTTTGGTATAGGAAACACCCAAATGATTTTTTCTTTTATTAAAAGCCCAATGATGGAGATGTCCCTTTTATAATTGGAATTTAGAGGAAGTGGATGTTGGAGACCATGGTGAAGCTATCGAAAAATATCCTAATAGCCATGGATTCAAAATTCAAAACGAATAAGAATGGGGTGAGTGTATTAAGAATGATTGATCTAATACAATAATTTGATTAATAATGAATGATGAGTTGAAGTTGACTTCATATGTATTTTTAATATGATAGTATGAGTTTTACACACTCGTGGTGTTTGATGAGAAACAAAGTGGGGTGCGAGTTGCATGGGACGTGGCATCACGTAATACATCATAGTACATTTCACTATGGTTGGAGAAACTCATGCATAGGTGTCACCAAGTTGATCATAGTTGGAAAGTTAATGCTTTCATGGCTGATGATGCATTGGATGAAATCGGTGCTTCAAGGTAACTTCAATATTCTTATTTTACAGTAAAAATTGTATTTATTACAAAAATAACATGCTTGAAATGAATTGAATGTGGTAGGAGAATCACAAGGTGCAACGTTATCTTGTGTGTTTGGCACGTACATCGAGCATGGCTAAAAAATGTGAATCAATTGGCCAGTAGTCCAGAAATAGAAAAAGTAATGTTTAGTGATTTGGGTTTAATTATGAATTATTGTTCCAGTGTTGAAGCGAGAAATGAAATTCATGCTTTCTTCAACAAATTTTTCTAATGAGGAGAAGTTCCTAGACTATTTCCAGAAGAATTGGGTTGTTGGTGACAAGATTTGTAAGTTGAAAAAGTCTAAGTTACATTTCTCTTTTTTTTTCTTCATATGGATGAAATATATCTATTAACCCAACTTTTATGCAGTTAGTGATGTGGATCAAAGGTTTTCAGGATTTTCCCCATGCAAATAAATAGACAAAAAATGTTGTGGAGTCATATCACTGTTACCTAAAGAAAAAATTTCTATATGATAGAAGAAAGAAATGTTCTCGTAGGATGGATTGGTTGATATATGTTCTTATAAAAAATGTTGAACCCTATTATCGGGTTAAGGAAATTCTAAAAAAGGAAGGCTTTTTGAATAATTACATGAAAGATAAACAATTGGAATCATCAATAGAAAAAGAAAAAATAATTTCAGATAGTGATTGCAACCCTCATGAGAAAATGTCTCATTATATTTGGGTGAGGAGAAAATCTAAACTTAATAAGAAATATCTTGTCACTTTTCATTCCACAAATTTCATAACTTATTATTTACCATGGTCTATTCGTGGAAACATATGAAAGCATGCCATAAAGGTGGGTTGGTTGTGTTCCCATTCAGTGGCTTCAAACCAATTACAAAATCATCAAAGAAAAACTAATTCATACAATGACCCTCTTGAGATAAATATAGAGGAAGTATTGGATCTTCCTGAAGATGCAAACACATCCGCCATGGATAGTCACAATGTTGATGTAAATGTTGAACAAATTGAGATGGCGAAGGAGGATTTATTTGGCTACCTAGACTTGGTTCGAAATAGTCCTCCTGCTACTTTGACCAAGATTTAATAGTTCATTTCTTTGTTTAAACAAATGTTGGATGACGCCAACAATATTCATATTATGGATTATGAATTCACGTGTGGGTTGGGTGCTTTTGATTTATCTTAGAAGAGGAAGAAAAGTTTCCTAAGCTCCAAAAAGAGAAGAAAAAGAAGGAAAAAAAATGAAAGATTGGAAACTGACTTGAATATCCTAGTAGATGAATATGAACCATTTGAGTTTCAGCAACTTAACAAGCGAGGTCGCCCTCCTGCCAACAACAAATGCTTCTCCAAGTTTCTTATGCACGATTTTGTTTTCAACTTGATTTTAATATTTATTCGTGTATTAGATTTATTTGATGTATTATTGTTTCGTTGACTATGTCCATGTATGTTTGATAGGTGGTGAGGATATGTTTGGTGATTTCTCTAATTTGACATGATTTCCATTTAATGTGATTAAATAACTCCATGCATTTACACTCAGTATTTCAATACATTAATTTTTTTTTAAGTCATGGAAGATAGCTTTCAAGTGGTTTTTCATAATTTCATATATTGGTGTCTAAACAAGAATATGATATATAAATTCGAATAAAAACAATGGAAATGTAACAAAATTTTTATAGGAACTGCAATGAAATTGTAACTAAACATGTCAAACACAAATTTACTAGTTTTTTATAACTTATCAATGTGACTGGTGATATATTATCGGAGAATAATATATATTACAACATCAAATATATTTTGTTTCTTGTCTATGATTTGCTGCAACAATGAGCCAGTGTGTCAGCAGTGGTGAGCCAGTGTGTCTGCAACGGTGAGCCAATGTGTTAGCAATGGTGAGCTAGTGTGTCAGCAACGATGAGCTAGTGTTTTAGTAACAATAAGCCAATGTGTCATAAACAGCGAGCCAGTGTGTGATAAACGGTGAGCCAATGCGTCAGCAATGGTGAGCCAATGTGTCAACAATGGTGAGCTAGTGTGTCAATCTGAATCTATGGATGAAGGGGGAATTTCATGAATATTTATGATACAATAATCACTCTGTCCTACTTCACCAGGAAAAAGATACCATCCTATCTCTATAATTACATTCCAACATTCAGAGTAGTTTTTTTCATTCAACATACATTTCTTTTTATATATCCTTGTTGGAAGCCAAATCATTGGATAGTGAAATATAAGACCTATCTAGTTATTCCCACACTTTTCCATGGAAATAATATATTGAGAAACCCTTGTTAAGGTTATATTTAGGTTTAGGTAGTTTAATGGATCTTTAGTTTAGGATTTCTTTCCCGAGGCATTCCACTTTGCTTTACATCCTGCTTATGTGGCATTCGAATGATTGAATCTGGCCTGCGGAATATGCAATGGTCATCTGCTTGTTGTTGGCGATATCCTATGCTACTTCTGGAAAATTGGTGGAATTTTGATGTTCTTCTATGACCTCCATAGGTTTGGGGTATTTTCCTCTAACCCACAGAAGGCTCTTGGAACTATGCAAATAAATTTTAAGAGCATCCAACCAACTGGCCTGATTTATAAAATACGATACAAAGGCTTTCAATTGGAAATCCCATCTAACATGGTTGGGATTCCATTTTGTATTAAGAGGTACCAAAATATTATGTTGGTACATTTCACAATTTAAGTCTTTATCTAGATTACTGCAAGCCATATATGCCTCCTTGAAACCATCATTGTTTGCAACCTGGAGAGGCCTATTTTTTATGATAGCATTCTGTTTAAATATCAATAATTTTTCTGTCAAGTACACGTTGTAATTGGTTGGAGGATCCCCGCAACTAAGCACACAATCCATTATCTGTTCGAGTTATTTATTATCATTCTCCAACTTGCTCACCATCCTTTCCAGCTCATCCATTTTTTTATGTTTTCATAATTTTTTTATTTTTCACATCTCTTGCAAAGGACATGAAGTGAGGTTTTGTGCCAATTTTAAGGTATTAGGTTTCCATGATATGGGAAATTACACAACTCTAATTTATCCTTTCGTTCTTCATCCTATGTTTGTACAACAATGTTTTCGGTCAGTTTGATCTCTGGTTCCTCATCCTCTGTTAGTTTCATATCTGATTGTTGTTCCTATGTTTGTACAACCATTTATTTTGTTAGTTTCATATGTGATTCACGTTCCTCTATATGGACAACTGTGATTTTGGTATGGTCCTCTGTTTGCACAACAATGTCATAAGTCTGTTTTTTTCCAAGGAGTATATTTTGTTAGACCCATGGAGAGGGAATATCTATAACATCAATGGGTATGGAATCTGCAACTTGGGCCAAGAAATAAAATCTATCAAAATATTATTTTTGTCTGAGCTCATCTGTTAGGGTTTTAAATTTGATATGTAGTTGTCTATTTTTCATCTGCAAAATCCTATTTTTCCTTAACAATGAAATATATAGAGGAATATTTTTAGGGGTACTTAATTTTACAACATGCTCCTTTGTCAATTCTGGTGGTGCAGTTGGTTGGTCCTCTTGGTCATCCCCATATAATTCTAGTTGTGCAGTTGGTTGGCCTTGCTCATTTTACCCATACAATTCTAGTGGTGCAGTTTGCTGGTACTCCTCATAATCCCCATACAAAATTTGAATTGAGGCAAGGCCTTCTGAGGTGTACCATTCGGCTAGTCCCTCTATGTAATCATAGTCAGAATCAAGAGAGGGAAGCTTATCAACTTTTTCTTCTGTGTCAGCAAGGTGGCCTAATCCTTGTTCCATGAATCCTTGGTCCATGAATCCTTCAATCAATACATCTTGTGGATACTCTTTCTCTTGCTCTTGCTCTTGTTCTGCTGCTGTCTCTTATGGGAGATCTTCTGTAACAATGTGGAGGGTTTTAAGAACTAGAGAAAGACGACCTCTCTTTCTCCTGTTCTGCTTGGCTTTTGGCACTACTTCTGGTGTTTCTTATATCCTCTCAATATTATGGTCGCAGGTTTACTCCCCAATATTTCTACTTCATCATAATCATCTTGGTCATCTCCTTTCTGTGCATAATTAGCATCAGAAACCCTAGAAACCCTTGTATTTTGAACATTGGATGGCTCAGTTGCCATATGGAAAGGTTCTGTGGGAATTTCTGCAGGTGGGAGGTCATTGGGCAGAGTTGCAGCTGGGGGGTGATGGGGTGGAGTTGCAGATGGGAGGTCATGGGGTGGAGTTTCAGCTGCCAGGGCATCCTATAGCGGGGTGGAAATTTCAACATGCTAGGCCTTCCAACTATTTCATCCCAAGTTCTCCCTTCCCTTTGTAGCGCAACAACCACCAAAATTTTAACAAGGCAATGGTGGGACAATATTTCGAGTGTCCGCTTTGATGTCTGCACACCTCGTGCCATTGTATAGGGTTTTTTCAAGAAAGAAAGGCATGTTAACCAACTTCCCATGATGCAAGTGGTCTAACAAGTGGAGGTGCTCATAATAAATAATGGAATAACTTCCTTCACACGTGAAAAATATCCGGAAAAGGAATGCAACATTTGACTAAGGTTGTGGTAATGAATTCCTAACATATCATGTGCGTCTCCTAAGCAGTTGTTCATCTACCTCAAGGAATTTCTGCACAACATCAGGTTGGGGTTTTCGGGGCTTAAACCATTATTCTCTCGTCTCGGGCAACCTTGTCACTTCCGCAATCCCTTCTTCTGTCACATGCACCAGTGTCATTTCTAGCTCTAATCTACCATCCATATAATGCATGAAAAATTCTAGGGCTATGCCATTGTCATACCCCTAAAACTTGCAAATATAATCTATCCAGCTGGCTTGTTCAAAAAATTGTTTAACGCGTGGAAATGCGTCTAACAATTCTTCAACACTTTCTCTGCATAACCTTGAACCTCCCATATTTAGTCAAATTTCAGAGTGGCTATGGCTGTGTTAGTTATTCGCAACATTTCAAATGTGGGAAAATGGTGCAATAGAAGAGTTGGGGTAACGAGTCCAGTAATATCATGACTCACCATCTATGGCGGTGCTAGTATGCAGTCACGTGTTTTCGCAATGACTGCCTCCCATGTGACACCGACAGTTCATTGCTGTCATGGTTAGGGGAGATTTCCGTTATCGTTGCACACATTCAAAGATTCCTTAGGACTTTCTGCATAATAATTTAAAGTTATACCGACTCCTTAAATAACTTTCCTTAAATAGGAATTAGGATCTATACCACCCCTTCCATGTACCCAGTCATCCTTGGGAAATAATTTGTTATCATTGAGGATATTTTGACCTAGGCTAATGCAGAAATGTTGGCTAACAAAGCTCCATTAGACACTATCCCTTTTACCATCACCCACAGAGCAGGTGAAATCTCACTCGAGGCACTTATGTGGACTACAAGAACCAAGATGCTGCAATGGTGAAGGGAATCAAAATTGCATCCACAAAAACCATTAAACAAATCAAAACATTAACAAAATTTAGAAATGGGTGCTTCACTTTTAGACATAGTGCGGGCTTTGAAATTAATGTATTCAACGTTTTTCAAACAACTCAAGACATTAGTACTGCACACTACAAATAATCATAATCTAATATACTAAGCATCAATCACATAAACCATATAAATGGGGACAAACCAGCCATTAGCCATCTTCTATTAATATCAAAGGGTGTTGAGCACAAAATCACATCATTATTACTTTACCTAGTTTGGCTCACCAACCTAATCAAAACAACATTACAACAATAACACTCACAAAATTAACCCCAGAGTAATAAACCCAGACATTATATAACCATAATCCTCTTGGATTCTGTTAGCCACCTATAAAAATTTGTTATATCAAATGGTGGCTAAATCATTTTTTAAAGCCTTCAAGAAAAAATTTCATGCCAAATTGTTAGTTCTTGAATTCTTATGAAGATAAATTATCCTTAAGTTAATCTTCACTCTTGTTTCCCTCATAATCCTGAAAAATCTGTTGTTTGTAAGGAGAAAAACTGCTCAAAAAACCCATTTTCCCCTTCATTTTACCTCTCCTTTCACTCATAATTAACCTCCATTTTCATCCCCTTTTCCTCATAAAATTCCTCCATTTTCCTCATTTTAACCTTCAAAATCACTTCAAGACCCTTTTAAAACCATTTGGTCTCCTACCGTTTGGTTTAAGAAGCCTTCATTTCCCTATCAGAACCCTCAAATTGGCTTAAAACCCCTATTTTTAGCCTAAAAACACTTATATTTCATTACATAGAATTTTAGCTCCCGAGGGCTTAACTTCTATAGCCCTTGCCTCTCATGGGACCATAAGCCCCACAACCGGGCGCTAAAAGTATTTAAACCCCCCTCCAAAACCTTTTCCTCCTTTGTATTTCATAAAAAATCCGACTTTCCATTATTTTTTAATAAATCCGATAGTTCGAAGTTTCGATGAAAATTGACCATTGATCTGAACTGATCAACAATCGTCAGCCAATCGCATCACAAATAAACATACAAAACTTTGTTGGTTCCTTCCTTTTCTCCAATTTCGATTAGCCCTTTTTCTTTTAAAACCCCCGATTCCTTTGCTTTCTTACATAACCCAGAGCCCGCAATCGGGCACTAAAACACTTAAAAAACTTCTTGCGGAGCCTATTTTCCTTTGTTTTTTATGAAACCCAACATATGATTTGGAATAAATCTGGGCCGTTGATCTCTGCAGATCAACGACCATCGGTTCATCGCATCGTGCCCACTTTTCATAATGCCTCCCGCCAATGCGATCTCCGATTTAATTTGGACCGTCGATCATCCTCTGATTTGACGGTTGATACTCCATCGCATCGTAAAAAACCTTTGGTCCATTCCCTTTTCCTCCTCCGATGCCATTCTTCCCGATTAAATCTTAGCCGTCGAATCCACAAGAACTGACGGCTAAGATCTCGTCGCAGCTCCGCCCATAATTCTTCGCGTGTGTCCCTTCGATTAACTCTCAACCGTCGATCTAACTCCCAGATCCAATGGTCAGTATGTAATCGCATCGCAAGTTTTTCTTTGTGCCTTCCTCTTTCCTCCACCGATTTGCGATCCTGCGATCGGATCTAGGCCTTCCATTTCGTAGATCTAATGGTCCAGATCAAACTCGGCTTCCCTTTGTTATTTAATACAGCTCGACTGTGTAAAATCCTTCAGTGAAAATCGACTGTTGATCTCTGCAGATCAATGATTCACATTGCACTTGATCTCCGCCCAAACCCCCGTCTCATTTTCCTTTCATCGCCTCATCTTTAAATCTAAATCGTTCATTCTGAAGATCTAACGGTCTGGATTAAACCCAATAGGCCCAACTCCTTTGGGACCTACCTCCCCCATCAATAGATCTCAACCGTTCATTCCTATGATCCAATGGTGCAGATCTAAATCGCCCTTGGCCCTGCCCGCCATTTTCGCCCGCGCATCTTACCCCATCGCACTCTCATCTCCACCGTCAGATCTCTCCGCCTTTCATCTGATGGCTCAGACTCCATTTCGCGTGATTTTGAGCCCGAAAGTTAATGCCAAAAAATTACGTGATATGGGCAGTTTTTAAAGGACACATGTCGGCCAGAGACCCATATCGCGTTTCTTTTGGGAAATTTTTTAAACCGGTTTAGAGCAGTGTGAAACCAGCAGTTTCTTCAGCCGAAACCACCCTTCCCCACAGCATTGGCCTTTCAGTTTTTAATCCTGGTCGTTGATTATCAGGATCTAACGGCTCATATTAACTCTCGCTCCCAAGTCATTTCACCCCACCTTTGCTCCCAAAGCATTTCATTGAGCCATCTCCGCCGTTGATCTCTGAGATCTGACTGTCTCAATTTAATCTCGCCATTAATTCATCGCCCTCAATCCTTCTTCCAAGATATTTCATTGAAGGATCTCCACCGTCGATCTCTGTTAGTTGAATTCATCCAACGACACAGATCATTCTGTGACCCCAATTTTAATTTAAAGCCATTTTTCGCTACCGATAAAGGTTTTCTCCGATTTCTTTTGCAATTTCCTCCATTCCATTATAATATCACCCCTCCGCTTTATGAACTCTACGATTGATCTCAACCGTTGATCAATCTGATCTAACGGCCCAGACTTAATCTCCACCACCGTTTATCTAACTGCCTCCCCATCTGACCCCAGCGAGAAATCCTTGCCGTTGGTGGATTTCACCCAATGATCACCATCCAACCTAACCTCCAAAGCAGTTTAAACCTATCCCCGCAGGAGCTTTTATAATTTTTTCTTATTTGTGCAGGTTTTAAAAGGTTTCTCAACTGTTTTAAAAAGAAAATCAAAGGCGGGGGATGACGATCCCCTAGGCCATTATCCATAAGGACAAAGAATCCATAGGGTTCAAATTATCATTTTACCAGTGCCTCATGAACAATGGTAACATTATAAGACCCTCTGTACAACTGCGCAGCAACAAAACACAGTAAATCTTGATCAGATAAAGAGTATCAGTGTTAAAAGATAAAATCACAGCAGAGTTGAAGAATTAAAGGTTGTTAACATAGTTTTGAGGGATCAAGGCCTAAATTCAACTATATAAAGCCTAATCCACATAGTTGAAGACCGTATGAAGACCAGAAGATAGAAATTAAGCCTAATTAGGCCTAAAACACAGATCTAAAGTAAATTTAAGGTGTTTTAGGGAAAAGCAAAGATATCTATCAGTCCGAGAAGCCTCCACTACCACATCAGAGGCTAATCGAATCCTCTCCTGCTACCAAAATCCACCTACAGCCTCAAAGCAATCAAAGAAGGCCTAGTTATTGCTAGAACAGAAGATATTAGCATAAAGACAGCTGAACAATTATTTCAAATCAAAGAAACTTATTACAACTGTCAGTAGATTTATTACAAGGATAAGAAATAGCCTTGAAGTCAAATATTTTAATCCACTAAGCCTTGAAAGCATAACAGAGTTATGAAACAGAGATATAAATCGAATGTATTCCTGCCTTATGCCTTGCATGGTTTTCAAGGCTAGGAATTGCATTAACTATAGAATTAATGATACTTAAACCCTAGAAATTCTTCCACCTCCTCATTTCCTTATAAAATCTCCTTGAGGAGCACATTGTAAAGGGTTGGTTGTTGGACTTTGATGTAATTCTTGTGCTCGAAACTTTCTACATGTAAATAATTTTCAGAGGCTCTTGAAGCTCTGTTAGTGATCAAAGAAGTTAGGCTGAGAAGAAAAGATGATTGCTATACTGAAACATTCGACTTGAAGTATGTAACTAAATTGAAATCAATATACAAGCTTAATTTTGGGATCTTGGTCTATATCATTGGTGAAGTACCTCTTATTGTGTTATTGTTTTCCTTTCATGTATGCCATTTTGTTCACTTTTCTCTGATAAAGAAAAACAAATATAGAGCTAGGATTTACTGTTAAAAGTACCCTACTCTCACTGATAAGCTTTATCTTCATGTTTTCCTCCAATTGTATTTTTAAGAATGACTTAAGTTAAGTGTAAACATTATCAAGGAATGTTGGTTTGTCCCTGTCTTGATGTGCAAAATTTGAAAGGAAGTTCTTGAATGATATTTTCATTATATGCTGAGTAGAGTTAGACTGGAAAAGTTTATGGTTTTCCCTGTCTTCTAGTTTCTTTATCCAAAGGTAGTTTTGAAGGTTTCCCTAAGAGTATGCTGAAAGTAGGTTTAGAGTTTGATGTATCTTGCCTGATCTTAAGCTGCACTCTATTTTCTTATCTGTTTTCATCCCTTCTGAAAGTAGTCATGTGGATTACTGGATTGTTTGTTTGATAAGTTAGCTTTAATACAAGCTTGTCCAAAGAAGTTTAAGGTTAGCCCTATCTTTGGTTGGTTTCAAACGATTGCTTAAAAAGGCTTTTCTTGTTTGGAAAGTTGATAAATCATTATTGAAGTTATTGTCTTTTTCCACCTTCTCAACACTTTTAATGTTCCATTCCATCATTTAATCTAAAAAAAATCTTTTTCTATAGATGCCTTTCCCCTTGGACCACTCTTGAAATTATTGTGAAATTAAAACCTTTTATGATTCCATATCCCAATGGAATAAGTGCTATTTCATATCTATCTGATAATCTGAACCTTGTTCTGATTATTCACACCTTCACCCCTTTGAAACTCTTTCATTTTTATGACTTTCTACTCAATTAAAAATCATGCCCAACCATCCAAAACAAACAAAAACCCTTGTTCCTAATAACTAGCCTAATATCATACCTAAAGCCTTGAAGATAAATCAATATTTTCACTTACAGAGAGATCCCTCTCTGGATTCAAGAGGGCTAGATCCTAGAATCCCAAAGTGGTTCATAATGTTGTCTCTGCAGCTTTAGTCTTGCCAATCTGCTGAAATTACAGGGAGCCAACATTTTTGGTGACTCCACTGGGGACTCTGAGTCAAATTTCATCTTAAACACCCTTAGAACCTCAAAATCCCCTTGAGTACAAGTAGCCCTTTTCAAGCACTATCAAAGCAAATGGTAATCATGATAAAACTTATTTGAATCAGTGACAAACTAAGGAGCCCTTAGGATTCTCATAAAGCTTATCAACCTTGAAGGAATCAGCTAGCTTAGCCATAAGAGTAAACTTTTCTTTGTCTCATCACCGTAGCTAAGTGTTGAAACAGGTTTAGGACACTTTTAGAACCCATAGGATTGAAACAAATCTCAGAAATATTTCAGATTGGTTAATGGTGGTGGACCATAAAACATTTTACCTCAAAAAGAGCTAAAAATTTCCACCTGGTGACTCCAAAATCCTAAACAGACCTTAAGACTCCACTGGGAAACCCACTGTCATCATAACATCATTTAAACTCAGTTAAGAAAACTTCAAAGATCAAATTTTTCTTATTTAAAGATCAGTTAGCCTCCTAAAAAACTGTGATATTTGGTTAAAATTTTATTGTTAAGTTGGGTCTGAAAACATAAGCATAGTGGCTACTAGAAGAGTTCATACTAGAGCCTATCCTGACCCAAACCCTCCTGAGACAGTTGATAACCCTAAAAGAATACTTAGGAAGTCTCCTAAGGCCAAATATTCAACTATTTTCAGATCACTCCATAGAGCTAATTTTGTCCCCGAAAACCTTGTAGCTCTACAAGAATCACAAGTTGACTTAAGAAATCCATTTAGAACTAGATCACTTGGTGATATAGATCAGATAGATTTAGAGCCTTCACTTTCATCCCAAGATAGAAGTGAACATCCTGGTAGTAGAGAAACTACTCCACCTGATTCAAATTTCATTTATAATTTTAGTTTCTCTCATCCTAGATCAGCTCAACAATCTCTTACTGGTCCATCCACTTCTGTTATCCATACACCCTTTGTTCAAAACACCCCATTCCATCAACCTCCTCTCCTTTCACATCCTCCACTTGTAAACACCCCACTTTTTCCACAACCTCCTATCATGGCAACATGGTACACCCCTCTAGTCCTTCCTTTACCTTTAGTCAATCTACCACAAGAATATCAGTTAAAAATACCATTATATGATGCCAGTGGTGCTACTACTGATTCACAACATGTGGATAAGATGAATGACTATTTTGACAAAAATGAGATTGATGATGAAAATGTCAAACTTAGATTATTTGCTCAAAATATAGGGGGAGAATCAAGAAAATGGTTTAAATGCTTAATGCCTCACAGTATTAACGATCTCCAAGCTTTCCATCAGTTATTCTTAAACAAATGGGAAGTCAAGAAAAACCCTCTCCAAATACTTTCGGACTACAAGAATCTTCAAAGAAACACTCGGGAAAGTGTTCAAGCTTATTGCACCAGGTTCAACAGTGTTTATAATGCCCTTCCCCCAGACTTAAAACCTCCACAAGGCTCAGCTTTAAACAAGTTTCCTGAAGGATTTGATCCCAAAATTTCCTTTCAGATGAGAGAGAGAGATCCTTTGACTCTCGAGGATTTGAAAAAAGGAGTTCTTGCTGTGGAAGTTAATTTAATGGAGAAAAGAGCAAGAATGAGAAATGAGAAGAAAGTTTCCTTTAGAGAAGAATCTACACCTTCCACATCTAGCTCTAAGATGGAAAGAATGATGGAGGAGATGATGAAAAAGATGAGCATACTTGAGAGAGCACAAGCTAGTCAAAACCAATAAGCTCGTCAAAACAGAAATCAAAATCAAAATCGTAATTTTAGGAGAAACCAGCCTCAAAACAGACCAAGGGAGGATGATCAACAAATTTCTCCTCCTTTTCATCAAAACTATGTAAGTGAGGCTGAAGAAACAAGTGAAAAAATATAGGAAGATGACATAAACATGTTGGGAGTAGACAATGATACTTTTGATATTCATTACCATATAAAACAAGGTCTTTACACACCTTATGATGATAAAAGAGCAGAGGATGAATATTATTATCAAGAGCTGGAAAATGTCATCATAGAAAATCCAAAAGAGTATGACCTTAAGAGTAAAAAGAATCTGGAAACTCCCAAAAGTAAAATCTCTGAAAATTCTGCAAAAAACATCCCTATAAATAAACCCAAAGTTACAAGATAGAAAGACAAAACAGTGGCTGTAAATTCTAATCAGAACAAAGAAAAGAGCGCTCAAAATAATGAAAAATAGAGTGCAGATCTTAGCAGCGTTAGGACATTAGCTAGTGCTCCTATTAAAACAATTTTGACCAATGTAAATAGAGGAAATGAGAACAAATAAAAGTGCGCTCAAAATAATGAAAAACAGAGTGCAGATCTTAGCAGCGTTAGCACATTAGCTAGTGCTCCTATTAAAACAATTTTGACCAATGTAAATAGAGGAAATAAGCAAACTGATTTTGCTGATAAAGTGTTGGTTAGTAAGGCTGAAACAAACATTGTAAAAAATCAGCTTCCTTTTAGTTTGGAGCAGGAAATTGCCAAAATCAAAATCTCTGTTCCTCTCACTGAATTAGCTACCCAATAAATGTATAGATCCCAAATTTTGAAGGCTTTAAACATAGAAGAGAATAATGACACTGTCAATCTTAATGATGACCAACCAGAGCTCATATTTGGTCCTAAGATTGAGGGTAGATATCAAGAAGGACCAGTTCCTCCTTTTTATGTTAGTTTATAGATTCATGACAAAATTCTACACAATGCTATGCATGATTCAGGGGCCTCTCATAACTTAATGCCCAAAGCTGTAATGGAGAGCCTTGGCCTCGAAATCACTAGACCATACAAAGATCTTCACTCCTTTGACTCAAGTAGAGTGAAATGTTTAGGTTTGATCAAAGACCTCTGTGTAAACTTAGCACAAATTCCAGCCAAGTGTTTAGTAATAGATATTGTAGTGGTTGATGTAACCCCCAATTATGGTATGTTGTTATCAAGATCTTGGGGAGCTAAATTACAAGGAACAATGCAAATGGATATGAAATATGCTACCATCCCTGTTTTTAATCAAACAAGAAGACTTTATAGGGAATCTCATATGCAATACATGGTTACTAGCCAAGAGAGATCACAAAACTATCCTCTTTATTCCGTACATACATGCCTTGACTCATTTATCCTTTTCAATGATGAAACATTCAGTGAGCAAGTAACCTTAACTGAATTAATGGCAGATAGAGAGAAAGAGGAAGACAAGACAGAAGTGTTAAAACAGTTTGCTAAATCAGAAAACTACAGCAAACAAAACACAGGTCTAGAGCTACAAATCAGTCATCCATTGCTTTTCAACCTTGAGAGTCAAGAGATCAGTCCTCAACACAATGAAAAACATGAGGAATTAAAACAAATTCAACAAAGTGCTGATCTTCAAGAACAATCCAAAAGCACACTAGATGAAGAGGGTAGCAACCAAGCCAGTGAACCCGAAGCTAGTCCTCTTTGGATTAAGAACTTTGATGGGTCTTGCACTAAGAACAATGCAGGTGTAGGCATTTTGATACATAACACTGAAAATAATCACACTAAAGGTCATTCCTACATATTAAATTTTCAATGTTCAAATAACATAGCCGAGTATAAATCCCTTCTTTTAGGCTTACACTTATTGAAGAAATTAGGAACCAAAAGCATAAAATTTCGTGGGGATTCAGAGTTAATTGTTAGGAAAGTGAATGGGGAATATAGTGCCAAACACCCCAGACTCAGAGCCTATAGAAATGATGTCATGGACTTACTGAGAAATTTTGAGGAATCCCAACTTATCTTTGTCCCAAGAGAACAAAATATCCTTGCCCACAGTTTAGCTTTTGCTGCTAGAACGTGCTTAACACCTTATGAAACCAAACAATGCACAACCCAAGTTAAATTCAGACCAGCTATCCCAGACAATGAGAAATACTGACAAGTATTTGATGGGGATAAACAAATAGAAGACTTCCTGCAGTCCATAAATGAATTTGAACTACCAAGTTCAGATTCAGATTATGAAGATGAATGTCCTAGTGAAGAAAATCTACTTTATGAAGAAGAAAGTCTCCAGAGATTGCTGATATAAATCTGCTGTCTAACAAACTTGAAAATACCACAGAAATTAGTACAGAGTTAGGAAAAGAAGACTTAGAAACTCTGCAATTTAACAATCAAAGTTTTCCAAAAGGTCTGGTCCCTTTAGAAGAGTTGTTTGATCTCAATGATGTTGCCAAGAAACCTTAACTGGAGCCTGTCCAAACTAAAGTTGAAGAGTGTAACATAGGCAGTGAACTAAAACCAAAGATGATCAAATTGTCTAAAACTTTACCAGCTCACATGAAGCTGAAATACAGAGAGTTGTTTAAATAATTTTCTGATGTTTTTGCATGGAGTTATGAGGACCTAAAATCCTATGACACAAAAATAATTCAGCATAAGATACCTCTCAAGGAAAACCAAAAGCCAATTAAACAAAAAATGCGCAGAATAAACCCTGTTCAGTTATCTTTGGTTGAGAAGGAAATCAAGAAAATGTATGAAGTTGGTATTATTGTCCCTATTAGATATTCAGAGTGGGTGTCTAATCTAGTGTCAGTTAGGAAGAAAACATGAGAGACTAGGCTTTGTATTGACTTTAGAAACTTAAACAAAGCCTCATTAAAGGACAACTACCCTTTACCCAAGATGGATCATATTTTACAAAGGGTAGTTGGTTCTAAAAGAATTTCTTTTCTTGATGGCTTCTCGAGATACAATTAGATTTTAGTACATCTTGATGATCAACTAAAAACAACCTTTACTACACCTTGGGGCATTTTCATGTATGTGAAAATGCCCTTTGGTTTAATGAATGTTGGTGCTACATTTTAGAGAGCCATGGATATTTCATTATTGTAAGAATTAGGCTACTTCATCATTATTTACCTTGATGATATCACTGTTTTTTCTAAAATAGATGAAGAACACCTAGAACACTTGAGAAAAGTCTTTGAGAAATGCAGAAAGTATGGGTTATCTTTAAATCGCAAGAAAACAATGTTTGGTCTCCAAGAAGGTAAACTACTTGGACACATCATATCAGAAGAGGGGATAAGGATAGACCCAAAGAGGATTGATGGTATTTTGCAAATAAACCATCCAAGAAACATCAAGGAATTTCAATCTTTCATTGGGAAGATTAATTTCTTGAGAATGTTCATACCCAACTTAGCTGAACTCCTTAGAAATATAAAAAACATGCTCAAGAAAGAAGGAGGAGTTAAATGGACCTTAGAAGCAAAGAAATCATTTGAACTGGTCAAACAAGTATTAACCAAAACACCAGTTTTTATAAGTCCTGATTTCACAAAAGATTTTTTCATTTTTTCATTTGCATTCGAACACATAGTGGCTGCTATCCTTTTACAAAGAAACTCAAAGGGACAAGGGCAGCCAATTGCATTCTTTAGTAAGGCATTGAGAGATACACCTCTGAAGTACAATATCATGGAAAGACAAGCCTTTCCCTTAGTCAAAGCCTTGAAAGACATTAGAGTTTATATTTTACACTCCGATATAATTGCATTTGTGCCTAACTTAGTTGTAAAAGACATTCTAACACAGGACCCAGATGGTAAGAGATGAAAGTGGATAGTTGTGATACTTGATTATGATTTCTAAATAAAGCCCACTAAACTCATAAAAGGCCAAGGATTGGCAAGATTAATGGCTAAATCTAAATTTGAAGCTCTTGATATAAACATGATAAGTGCATTAGATGAACAGGAGGAGTTGTCAACTCCCATTATTGAAGATTATTTTTTGAATTCATTTTGGTATGCTGATATTTCATATTTTTTACTCAATTTGAATACACCTCCTGGTTTGTCTAAAACAAATTCAAGATTTTTAAAGTTAAAAGCTGTTAACTACTGCATTTTAGATAAATGTCTATATTGGAAAAATGCTAGTAGATTATTTCTTAAATGTTTGCCTGAGACTGATGTAGAAAAAATCAAGCATGAGTTCCATGAAGGAGAATGTGGAGGCCACCTCTATTCAGGACAACTATCAATAAAATGCTTAGAGCTGGTTACTTTTGGCCCACCCTCTTTCAATATTTCCATAAAATGATTATTGCCCGTCATAAATGCCAACTCTTTGAAGGCAAAAGAAAATTGCTTCCTTTACCCTTGCATCCAATCACTGTCGAAGCTCCTTTTCAACAGTAGGGTCTAGATTTCATAGGAGAAATCCATCCACCATCATCTGCCCAACATAGATGGATTCTTACTGCAACAGACTACTTTACCAAATGGATAGAAGTCATCCCTTCTAGGAAATCCAATGACTTTGTCATCATAAAATTTATTGAAAATCATATCCTATCTAGATTTGGCTGCCCTAGGAAGATTATCACTGACAATTCTGCTGCATTTGGATCCAAAAATATGGTTCAATTCTATCACAAATATCAGATTACATTGGGCCATTCTACTTCTTATTACCCTCAAGGTAATGGGCTGGCAGAATCCTCAAACAAAATTTTGGTGAACATTATCAAGAAGTTGCTGGAGGACAACAAGAAATCATGGCACACAAAGCTGGTACATGCACTTTGGGCTGACAGATTAACACTTAAGAAATCAATTGGAATGTCACCCTACCAGATGGTTTATGGAGTAGATGCAATTTTTCCAACTAGCCTAGTAGTGCTAGTCATGAAGCTGATCCAAGAAATACAGTTTGAAGACAATGACATGATGAGAAGAATAAATCAAACCATACATCTTCAACAAACCAGAGAGGAGGTCTAAAACAGATCATTACAAAAGCAAGAAAACATCAAGAATCTTTTTGATAGAAGGACAAAGGCCAGTGATTTCAACATGGGTGACAAAGTTTTAAAGTGGGATTCAAGGAGAGAAGATAAGGGCAAGCATGGGAAATTTGATAACTTATGGCTTGGTCCTTATCTCATTCATTCTACTACTGGTAACAATGCATATTTTTTACAAGAATTGAACGGAGCTGAACTGTTTGCAGGTCTTGTTAATGGCGGGATGCTCAAAAATTATTTCTCTTGACCATATTAGTTTGGAAGCCTTTCATATTTTTCTCATTGTAAATATCATACTCATCATTGCATTCAAATTTAGAAAATGAAAAAATACAAAAACAATAGAAAGAGAAAAGAGGGTAGATTGTAAAAACAAGAAAGGTACATCACCATACCAAAAAAGAGAAACAAAATCTGAAAGTGTGCAAGCTCAAATGCCACTCCTAAGAAACACACTCCTAGTTAGTCATACAACCTAATCATGAATAATTAGTTTTAAATTTACTGCTGATAGGTTAGTGAAATAGAATTTTCAAACAACTTAATCTTGGCTTATCAGTTAGGTAGATTAGGATAAAAAAAATAAAGGTTCAAACAAGCTAAAAATCTGAACCTGTGAATTTCAAAAGAAAGAATGGCTCTAACTAGACCAAATCTTGAGCCAAGGATAGAAGTAAACTGGTTCTGATATGCTCAAAAGCTTGAACTAGATAACATAGGAAAACAGCTCAAACAAGCCTAAAAACATAGCTGAAGAAAAGAGAAGGATGTTCTTAAACTTTCAGATCTTAAGCCTTCACCATTCTCATTTAATTTTCTGCAGATAATGATCTATGAGCAACTTGTTTTTATGCCATAGATCAGCAACAAGTTAGATTGTTCAATCTTGACTTGTATTCTTTTAAATTTCTTGTTTTAGAAGTTAGAGAATAAAAATCTATTAGACAGTCTAATCCTAACGGATAGTAGTTAGGTAGAGAAGCTTATAAACTCAACTGCTTAATCTGAGTTCATGGAGAAATAAGAAGTAGAAATAGATTAGTTTTATGCTTTCAAAAGAATAAAATGTTTGTAAAAAGAGCTTGGCAATCCAAATGCACTTTGAAAGAAGAAAAAATGTTAGATCATTAGGATTGGATAGGTAGAAAGCTTGTTTTGATAGAGTTCCATTGTTTTTCATGGCTGCTAACATTGTTAGAGCAAAAGAAGATCAACAAAGTGAAGAAAGTTGCAGCCCAATGGATGAGGCATTGATCAACTTCCAAATAAGACAAGTCTGAAGTTCTTGACACCTTCAAGAAGGTGCCATCCCCATGTGGAGCCATTGTTAGCCACCTATAAAAATTTGTTATATCAAATGGTGGCTAAATCATTTTTTAAAGCCTTCAAGAAACAATTTCATGCAAAATTGTTAGTTCTTGAAGTATTATGAAGATAAATTATCCTTGAGTTAATCTTCACTGCTGTTTCCCTCATAATCCTGAAAAATTTGTTGTTTGTAAGGAGAAAGACTGCTCAAAAAACCCATTTTCCCCTTCATTTTACTCCTCCTTTCACTCATAATTAACCTCCATTTTCATCCCCTTTTCCTCATAAAATTCCTCCATTTTCCTCATTTTAACCTTCAAAATCACTTCAAGACCCTTTTAAAACCATCTGGTCTCCTACCGTTTGGTTTAAAAAGCCTTCATTTCCCTATTGGAACTCTCAAATTGGCTTAAAAACCCTGTTTTTAGCCTAAAAACACTTATATTTCATTACATAGAATTTTAGCCCTCGAGGGCTTAACTTCTATAGCCCCCGCCTTTCATGGGACCATAAGCCCCACAACCGGGCGCTAAAAGTCTTTAAACCCCCATCCAAAACCTTTTCCTCTGTATTTCATAAAAAATCCGACTTTCCATTATGTTTTAATAAATCCGATAGTTCAAAGTTTCGATGAAAATTGACCATTGATGTGAACCGATCAACGATCGTGGGCCAATCGCATCGCAAATAAACATACAAACCTTTGTTGGTTCCTTCCTTTTCTTCGATTGCGTTTAGCCATTTTTCTTTTAAAACCTCTGATTCCTTTTCTTTCTTCACATAACCCAGAGCCCCCAATCGGGCGCTAAAACACTTAAAAAACTTCTTCTGGAGCCTATTTTCCTTTGTTTTTTATGAAACCCGACATATGATTTAGAATAAATCTGGGCCATTGATCTCTACAGATCAACGACCATCGGTTCATCGCATCATGCCCACTTTTCATACTGCCTCCCGCCGATGCGATCTCAAATTTAATCTGGACCGTCGATCATCCTCTAATCTGATGGTTGATACTCCATCGCATCGAAAAAAACCTTTGGTCCGGTCCCTTTTCCTCCTTCGATGCCATTCTTCCCGATTAAATATTAGCCGTCGAATCCACAAGAACCGATGGCTAAGATCTCGTCGTAGCTCTGCCCATAATTCTTCGTGTGTGTCCCTCCGATTAACTCTCAACCATCGATCTGACTCCGAGATCCGATGGTCAGTATGTAATCGCATCGCAAGTTTTTCATTTCATAGATCTAACAGTCCAGATCAAACTCGGCTTCCCTTTGTTATTTCATATAGCCCGACTGTGTAAAATCCTTCGGCGAAGATCCACCGTCGATCTCTGTAGATCAACGGTTCACATTGCACCTAATCTTCGACGAAACCCCCGTCTCATTTTCCTTTCATCGCCTCATCTTTAAATCTGAGCCATTCATTCTGAATATCTAATGGTCTGGATTAAACCTGATAGGGCTAACTCCTTTGGGACCTACCTCCCCCATCAATAGATCTCGACCGTTCATTCCTATGATCCAACGGTCTGGATCAAAACCGCCCTTGGCCCTACCTGTATTTTTCGCCCGTGCATCTTACCCCATCGCGCTCTCATCTCCACCATTGGATCTCTCCGCCTTTCATCCGACGGCTGAGACTCCATATCACATGATTTTGAGCCCGAAATTTAATGCCAAAAAATTACGCGATATGGGTGGTTTTTAAAGGACACGTGACAGCCAGAGACCCATATCGCGTTTTTTTGGGAAATTTTTTAAAATGCTTTAGAGTAGTGCGAAACCAATAGTTTCTTCAGCCGAAACCACCCTTCCCCGCAGCATTGGCCTTTCAGTTTTTAATCCTAGCCATTGATTATCAAGATCTAACAGCTCATATTAACTCTCGCTCCCAAGTCATTTCACCCCACCTTTACTCGCAAAGCATTTCACTGAGCCATCTCCACCATCGATCTCTGAGATTTGATAGTCTCAATTTAATCTCACCATTAATTCATCGCCCTCCATCCTTCTTCCAAGAGATTTCATCAAAGGATATCTGCCGTCGATCTCAATTAGTTGATTTCATCCAACGACCCAGATCATTCCGCGACCCCAATTTTCATTTAAAGCCCTTTTTCGTTGCCGATAAACGTTTTCTCCCATTTCTTTTTCAATTTCCTCCATTCCATTATAATATTACCCCTCCTCTTTATGAACTCTACGATTGATCTCAATTGCTGATAAATCTGATCCAACGGCCCGGACTTAATCTCCACCACTGTTTATCTAACCGCCTCCCCATCTGACCCCATCGAGCAATCCTCGCCGTTGGTGGATTTCATCCAACGATCATGATGTAACCTAACCTCCAAAGCAGTTTAAACCTATCCCCGTAGGAGTTTTTATAATTTTTTCTTGTTTGTGCAAGTTTTAAAAGGTTTCTCAACTATTTTAAAAAGAAAATCAAAGGTCGGGTATGACGATCCCCCAGGCTATTATCCATAAGGACAAAGAATCCAAAGGGTTCAAATTATCATTTTACCAGTACCTCATGAAAAATGGTAACATTATAATACCCTGTGTACGCCTGCGCAACAACAAAACACAATAAATCTTGATCAGATAAAGAGTATCAGTGTTAAAAGATAAAATCACAGCAGAGATGAAGAATTAAAGGTTGTTAACACAGTTTTGAGGGATCAAGGCCTAAATTCAACTATATAAAGCCTAATCCACATAGTTGAAGACCGTATGAAGACCAGAAGATAGAAATTAAGCCTAATTAGGCCTAAAACACAGATCTAAAGTAAATTAAAGGTGTTTTTAGGGAAAATCAAAGATATCTATCAGTCTGAGAAGCCTCCACTGCCACATCAGAGGATAATTGAATCCTCTCCTACTACTAAAATCGACCTACAACCTCAAAGAAATCAAAGAAGGCCTAGTTATTTCTAGAACAGAAGATATTAGCATAAAGGTAGCTGAATAGTTATTTCAAATCAAAGAAACTTATTACAACTGTCAGCAGAGTTATTACAAGAATAAGAATAGCCTTGAAGTCAAATATTTTAATCCACTAAGCCTCAAAAGCACAACAGAGTTATGAAACAGAGATATAGATCGAATGTATTCCTGCCTTATGCCTTGCATGGTTTTCAAGGCTAGGAATTGCATTAACTATAGAATTAATGATACTTAAACCCTAGAAATTCTTCCACCTCCTCATTTCTTTATAAAATCTCCTTGAGGAGCACATTGTAAAGGGTTGGTTGCTGGAATTTTATGTAATACTTGTGCTCAAAAATTTCTACATGTAAATAGTTTTCAGAGGCTCTTGAGGCTCTGTTAGTGATCAAAGAAGTTAGGATAAGAAGAAAAGATGATTGTTGTACTGAAACATTCAACTTGAAGTATGTAACTAGATTGATATCAATATACAAGCTGATTTTTGGGATCCTGGTCTATATCATTGGTGAAGTACCTCTTACTGTGTTATTGTTTTCCTTTAATGTATGCCGTTTTGTTCACTTTTCTTTGATAAAGAACAGAAAATATAGAGCTAGGATTTACTGTTAAAAGTACCCTATTCTCACTGATAAGCTTTATCTTCATGTTTTCATCCAATTGTGTTTTTAAGAAGGACTTAAGTTAAGTGTAAACATTATCAAGGAATGTTGGTTTGTCCCTGTCTTGATGTGAAAAACTTTAAAGGAAGTTCTTGAATGATATTTTCATTATATGCTGAGTAGAGTCAGACTGGAAAAGTTTATTGTTTTCCCTGTCTTCTAGTTTCTTTCTCCAAAGGTAGTTTTGAAGGTTTCCCTAAGAGTATGCTGAAAGAAGGTTTAGATTTTGATGTATCTTGCCTGATCTTAAGCTGCACTTTGTTTTCTTATATGTTTTCATCCCTTCTAAAAGTAGTCATGTGGATTACTGAATTGTTTGTCTGATAAGTTAGCTTTAATACAAGCTTGTCCAAAGAAGTTTAAGGTTAGCCTTGTCTTTGGTTGGTTTCAAACAGTTGCTTAAAAAGGATTTTATTGTTTGGAAATTTGATAAATCCTTGTTGAAATTATTGGCTTTTTCCACCTTCTCAACACTTTTAATGTTCCATTCCATCATTTAATCTAAAAAATATCTTTTTCTATAGATGACTTGCCCCTTGGACCACTCTTGAAATTTTTGTGCAATTAAAACCTTTTATGACTCCATAGCCCAATGGACTAAGTTTTGTTTCATATCTATCCTATAATCTGAACCTTGTTCTAATTATTCACACCTTCACCCCTTTGAAACTCTTTCATTTTTAGGACTTTCCACTCAATTAAAAGTCATGCCCAACCATCCAAAACAAACAAAAACCCTTGTTCCTAATAACTAGCCTAATATCATACCTAAAGCCTTGAAGATAAATCAATCTTTGCACTTACAAAGAGATCCCTCTCTGGATTCAGGAGGGCTAGATACTAGAATCCCAAAGTGGTTCATAACGTTGTTTCTGCAGCTTCAGTCTTTCCAATCTGTTGAAATTACAGGGAGCCAACATTTCTGGTGACTCCGCTGGGGACTCTGAGACAAATTTCATCTTAAACACCCTTAGAACCTCAAAATCCCCTTGAGTACAGGTAGCCCTTTTCAAGCACTACCAAAGCAAACGGTAATCATGATAAAACTTATTTGAATCATTGAAAAACTAAGGAACCCTTAGGATTCTCATAAAGCTTATCAACCTTGAAGGAATCAACTAGCTTAGCCATAAGAGTAAACTTTTCTTTGTCTCGTCATTGTAGCTAAGTGTTGAAACAGGTTTAGGACACTTTTAGAACTCATAGGATTGAAAAAAATCTCAGAAAACCCAAAAATATTTCAGATTGGTTAATGGTGGTGGACCATAAAACATTTTACCTCCAAAATAGCTAAAAATTTCCACCTGGTGACTCCAAAATCCTAAACAAACCTTAAGACTCCACTGGGAAACCCACTGTCATCATAACATCATTTAAACTCAGTTAAGAAGACTTCAAAGATCAAAGTTTTCTTATTTAAAGATCAGTTAGCCTCCTAAAAAATTTTCATATTTGGCTAAAAATTTCTTGTTAAGTTGGGTCTGAAAACATAAGCATAGGGGCTGCTAGAAGAGTTCATACTAGAGCCTATCTTGACCCAAACCCTCCTGAGATTGTTGATAACACTGAAAGAATACTTAGGAAGTCTCCTAAGGCCAAATCTTCAACTATTTTCGGATCACTCCATAGAGCTAATTCTGTCCCTGAAAACCTTGTAGCTCTACAAGAATCACAATTTGACTTAAGAAATCCATTTATAACTAGGTCACTTGGTGATATAGATCCGATAGATTTAGAGCCTTCACTTTCATCCCAAGATAGAAGTGAACATCCTGGTAGCAGAGAAACTAATCCACCTGATTCACATTTCATTTATAATTTTGGTTTCTCTCATCCTAGATCTACTCAACAATCTCTTACCGGTCCATCCAATTCAGTTATCCATACACTCTCTATTCAAAACACCCCAGTCCATCAACCTCCTCTCCTTTCACATCCTCCACTTGTAAACCCCCAACTTTTTCCACAACCTCCTATCATGGCAACATGGTAAGCCCCTCTAGTCCTTCCTTTACCTTTAGTCAATATACCACAGGACTATTAGTCCAAAATACCATTATATGATGCCAGTGGTGCTACTACTGTTTCAAAACATGTGGATAAGATGAATGAATATTTTGATATAAATGAGATTGATGATGAAACTATCAAAATTAGATTATTTGCTCAAAGTTTAGGCGGAGAAGCAAGAAAATGGTTTAAAGGCTTAAACCCTCACAGTATTAATGATCTCCAAGCTTTCCATCAGTTATTCTTAGAAAAATGAGAAGTCAAGAAAAACCCTCTCCAAATAATTTTGGACTACAAGAATATTCAAAGAAACACTGGGGAAAGTGTTCAAGCTTATTGCACCAGGTTCAATAGTGTTTATAATTCCCTTCCCCTAGACTTAAAACCTCCACAAGGCTCAGCTTTAAATAATTTTCCTGAAGGATTTGATCCTGAAATTGCCTATCAGTTGAGAGAGAGAGAGATCCTTTGACTCTCGAGGATTTGAAAAAAGGAGTTCTTGCTGTGGAAGTTAATTTAATGGAGAAAAGAGCAAGAATGAGAAATGAGAAGAAAGTGTCCTTTAGAGAAGAATCTACACCTTACACATCTAGCTCTAATATGGAAAGAATGATGAAGGAGATGATGAAAAATATGAGCATACTTGAGAGAGAAGAAGCTAGTCAAAACCAATCAGCTCCTCAAAACAGAAATCAAAATCAAAATCAGAATTTTAGGAGAAACCTGCCTCAAACAGACCAAGGGAGGATGATCAACAGATTACTCCTCATTTTCATCAAAACTATGTAAGTGAGGCTGAAGAAACAAGTGAAAAAACAAAGGAAGATGACATAAACATGTTGGGAGTAGACAATGATACTTTTAATGTTCATTACCATAGAAAACAAGGTCTTTATACACCTTATGATGATAAAAGAGCAGAGGATGAATATTATTATCAAGAGCTGGAAAATGTCATCATAGAAACTCCAAAAGAGTATGACCTTAGGAGTAAAAATAATTTGGAAACTCCCAAAAGTAAAATCTCTGACAATTCTACAAGAAAAATCCCTGTAAATAAACCCAAAGTTACAAGACAGAAAGAAAAAATAGTGGCTGTAAATTCTGATCAGAACAAAGAAAAGAGCACTCAAAATAATGAAAACCAGAGTGCAGATCTTAGTAGCGTTAGCACCTCAGTTAGTGCTCCTATTAAAACAATTTTTACCAATGTAAATAGAGGAAATCAACAAACCGATTTTTCTGATAAAGTGGTGGTTCATAAGGCTGATACAAACATTGTAAAAAAGTCAGCTTCCTTTTAGTTTGGAGCAGGAAATTGCCAAAATCAAAATCTCTGTTCCTCTCACTGAATTAGCTACTCAAGATATGTATAGATCCCAAATTTTGAAGGATTTAAACATAGAAGAGAATAATGACACTGTCAATCTTAATGATGACCAACCAGAGCTCATATTTGGTCCTAACATTGAGGGTAGATATCAAGAAGGACCAGTTCCTCCTTTTTATGTTAGTTTACAGATTCATGAAAAAATTCTGCTCAATGCTATGCATGATTCAGGGGCCTCTCATAACTTAATGCCCAAAGATGTAATGGATAGCCTTGGCCTCGAAATCATAGACCATACAAAGATCTTTACTCCTTTGACTCAAGCAGAGTGAAATTTTTAGGTTTGATCAAAGACCTTTGTGTAAACTTAGCACAAATTCCAGCCAAGTGTTTAGTAATGGATATTGTAGTGGCTGATGTACCCCCAAAGTATGGTATGTTGTTATCAAGATATTGGGGAGCTAAATTACAAGGAACAATGCAAATGGATATGACATATGCTACCATCCCTGTTTTTAATCAAACAAGAAGACTTTATAGGGAATCTCATATGCAATACATGGTTACTAGCCAAGAGAGATCACAAAACTATCCTCTTTATTCCGTACATACATGCCTTGAATCATTTATCCTTTTCAATGATGAAACATTCAGTGAGCAAGTAACCTTAACTGAATTAATGGCAGATAGAGAGAAAGAGGAAGACAAGACAGAAGTGTCAAAACAGTTTGCTAAATCAGAAAACTACAGCAAACAAAACACAGGTCTAGAGCTACAAATCAGTCATCCATTTCTTTTCAACCTTGAGAGTCAAGAGATCAGTCCTCAACACAATGAAAAACATGAGGAATTAAAACAAATTCAACAAAGTGCTGATCTTCAAGAACAATCCAAAAGCACACTAGATGAAGAGGGTAGCAACCAAGCCAGTGAACCCGAAGCTAGTCCTCTTTGGATTAAGAACTTTGATGGGTCTTGCACTAAGAACAATGCAGGTGTAGGCATTTTGATACATAACACTGAAAATAATCACACTAAAGGTCATTCCTACATATTAAATTTTCAATGTTCAAATAACATAGCCGAGTATAAATCCCTTCTTTTAGGCTTACACTTATTGAAGAAATTAGGAACCAAAAGGATAAAAGTTCGTGGGGATTCAGAGTTAATTGTTAGGAAAGTGAATGGGGAATATAGTGCCAAACACCCCAGACTCATAGCCTATAGAAATGATGTCATGGAATTACTGAGAAATTTTGAGGAATCCCAACTTATCTTTGTCCCAAGAGAACAAAATATCCTTGCCCACAGTTTAGCTTTTGCTGCTAGAACGTGCTTAACACCTTATGAAACCAAACAATGCACAACCCAAGTTAAATTCAGACCAGCTATCCCAGACAATGAGAAATACTGACAAGTATTTGATGGGGATAAACAAATAGAAGACTTCCTGCAGTCCATAAATGAATTTGAACTACCAAGTTCAGATTCAGATTATGAAGATGACTATCCTAGTGAAGAAAATCTACTTTATGAAGAAGAAAAGTCTCTAGAGATTGCTGATATAAATCTGCTGTCTAACAAACTTGAAAATACCACAGAAATTAGTACAGAGTTAGGAAAAGAAGACTTAGAAACTCTGCAATCTAACAATCAAAGTTTTTCAAAAGGTCTGGTCCCTTTAGAAGAGTTGTTTGATCTCAATGATGTTGCCAAGAAACCTAAACTGGAGCTTGTCCAAACTAAAGTTGAAGAGTGTAACATAGGTAGTGAACTAAAACCAAAGATGATCAAATTGTCTAAAACTTTACCAGCTCACATGAAGCTGAAATACAGAGAGCTGTTTAAATAATTTTCTGATGTTTTTGCATGGAGTTATGAGGACCTAAAATCCTATGACACAGAAATAATTCAGCATAAGATACCTCTCAAGGAAAACCAAAAGCCATTTAAACAAAAAATGCGCAGAATAAACCCTGTTCAGTTATCTTTGGTTGAGAAGGAAATCAAGAAAATGTATGAAGCTGGTATTATTGTCCCTATTAGATATTCAGAGTGGGTGTCTAATCTAGTGTCAGTTAGGAAGAAAACATGAGAGAATAGGCTTTGTATTGACTTTAGAAACTTAAACAAAGCCTTGTTAAAGGACAACTACCCTTTACCCAAGATGGATCATATTTTACAAAGGGTAGTTGGTTCTAAAAGAATTTCTTTTCTTGATGGCTTCTTGGGATACAATCAGGTTTTAGTACATCTTGATGATCAACTAAAAACAACCTTTACTACACCTTGGGGCATTTTCATGTATGTGAAAATGCCCTTTGGTTTAATGAATGTTGGTGCTACATTTCAGAGAGCCATGGATATTGCATTCTTGTAAGAATTAGGCTACTTCATCATTATTTACCTTGATGATATCACTGTTTTTTCCAAAACAGATGAAGAACACCTAGAACACTTGAGAAAAGTCTTTGAGAAATGCAAAAAGTATGGGTTATCTTGAAATCCCAAGAAAAAAATGTTTGGTCTCCAAGAAGGTAAACTACTTGGACACATCATATCAGAAGAGGGGATAAGGATAGACCCAAAGAGGATTGATGGTATTTTGCAAATAAACCATCCAAGAAACATCAAGGAACTTCAATCTTTCATTGGGAAGATTAATTTCTTGAGAACGTTCATACCCAACTTAGCTGAACTCCTTAGAAATATAAAAAACATGCTCAAGAAAGAAGGAGGAGTTAAATGGACCTTAGAGGCAAAGAAATCATTTGAACTGGTCAAACAAGTATTAACCAAAACACCAGTTTTTATAAGTCCTGATTTCACAAAAGATTTTTTCATTTTTTCATTTGCATTCGAACACACAGTGGCTGCTATCCTTTTACAAAGAAACTCAAAGGGACAAGAGCAGCCAATTGCATTCTTTAGTAAGGCATTAAGAGATACACCTCTGAAGTACAATATCATGGAAAGACAAGCCTTTCCCTTAGTCAAAGCCTTGAAAGACATTAGAGTTTATATTTTACACTCCGATATAATTGCATTTGTGCCTAACTTAGTTGTAAAAGACATTCTAACACAGGACCCAGATGGTAAGAAATGAAAGTGGATAGCTGTGATACTTGATTATGATTTCGAAATAAAGCCCACTAAACTCATAAAAGGCCAAGGATTGGCAAGATTAATGGCTAAATCTAAATTTGAAGCTCTTGATATAAACATGATAAGTGCATTAGATGAACAGGAGGAGTTGTCAACTCCCATTATTGAAGATTATTTTTTGAATTCATCTTGGTATGCTGATATTTCATATTTTTTACTCAATTTGAATACACCTCCTGGTTTGTCTAAAACAAATTCAAGATTTTTAAAGTTAAAAGCTGTTAAATACTGCATTTTAGATAAATGTCTATATTGGAAAAATGCTAGTAGATTATTTCTTAAATGTTTGCCTGAGACTGATGTAGAAAAAATCAAGCATGAGTTCCATGAAGGAGAATGTGGAGGCCACCTCTATTCCGGACAACTATCAATAAAATCCTTAGAGCTGGTTACTTTTGGCCCACCCTCTTTCAATATTTCCATAAAATGATTATTGCCCATCATAAATGCCAACTCTTTGAAGGCAAAAGAAAATTGCTTCCTTTACCCTTGCATCCAATCACTGTCGAAGCTCCTTTTCAACAGTGGGGTCTAGATTTCATAGGAGAAATCCATCCACCATCATCTGCCCAACATAGATGGATTCTCACTGCAACAGACTACTTTACCAAATGGATAGAAGTCATCCCTTCTAGGAAATCCAATGACTTTGTCATCATAAAATTTATTGAAAATCATATCCTATCTAGATTTGGCTGCCCTAGGAAGATTATCACTGAAAATGCTGCTGCATTTGGATCCAAAAATATGGTTCAATTCTGCTACAAATATCAGATTACATTGGGCCATTCTACTGCTTATTACCCTCAAGGTAATGGGCTGGCAGAATCCTCAAACAAAATTTTGGTGAACATTATCAAGAAGTTGCTAGAGGACAACAAGAAATCATGGCACACAAAGTTGGTACATGCACTTTGGGCTGACAGATTAACACTTAATAAATCAATTGGAATGTCACCCTACCAGATGGTTTATGGAGTAGATGCAATTTTTCCAACTAGCGTAGTAGTGCTAGTCATGAAGCTGATCCAAGAAATACAGTTTGAAGACAATGACATGATGAGAAGAATAAATCAAACCATACATCTTCAACAAACCAGAGAGGAGGTCTACAACAGAGCATTACAAAAGCAAGAAAACATCAAGAATCTTTTTGATAGAAGGACAAAGGCCAGTGATTTCAGCATTGGTGACAAAGTTTTAAAGTGGGATTCAAGGAGAGAAGATAAGGGCAAGCATGGGAAATTTGATAGCTTATGGCTTGGTCCTTATCTCATTCATTCTACTACTGGTAACAATGCATATTTTTTACAAGAATTGAATGGAGCTGAACTGTTTGCAGGTCTTGCTAATGGCGGGATGCTCAAACATTATTTCTCTTGACCATATTAGTTTGGAAGCCTTTCATATTTTTCTCATTGTAAATATCATACTCATCATTGCATTCAAATTTAGAAAATGAAAAAATACAAAAACAATAGAAAGAGAAAAGAGGGTAGATTGTAAAAACAAGAAAGGTACAGCCCCATACCAAAAAAGAGAAACAAAATCTGAAAGTGTGCAAGCTCAAATGCCACTCCTAAGAAACACACTCCTAGTTAGTCATACAACCTAATCATGAATAATTAGTTTTAAATTTACTGCTGATAGGTTAGTGAAATAGATTTTCCAAACAACTTAATCTTGGCTTATCAGTTAGGTAGATTAGGATAAAAAAAATAAAGGTTCAAACAAGTTAAAAATATGAACCTGTGAATTTCAAAAGAAAGAATGGCTCTAACTAGACCAAATCTTAAGCCAAGGATAGAAGTAAACTGGTTCTGATATGCTCAAAAGCTTGAACTAGATAACATAGGAAAACAGCTCAAACAAGCCTAAAAACATAGCTGAAGAAAAGAGAAGGATGTTCTTAAACTTTCAGATCTTAAGCCTTCACCATTCTCATTTAATTTTCTGCAAATAATGATCTATGAGCAGCTTGTTTTTATGCCATAGATCAACAACAAGTTAGACTGTTCAATCTTGACTTGTCTTCTTTTAAATTTCTTGTTTTAGAAGTTAGAGAATAAAAATCTATTAGACAGTCTAATCCTAACAGATAGTAGTTAGGTAGAGAAGCTTATAAACTCAACTTCTTAATCTAAGTTCATGGAGAAATAAGAAGTAGAAATAGATTAGTTTTATGCTTTCAAAAGAATAAAATGTATTGATGGTATTTTTCAAATCAACCATCCAAGAAACATCAAGGAAATTCAATCTTTCATTGGGAAGATTAATTTCTTGAGAAGGTTCATACCCAACTTAGCTGAACTCCTTAGAAATCTAATAAACATGCTCAGGAAATAAGAAGGAGTTAAATGGACCTTAGAAGAAAAGAAATCATTTGAACTGGTCAAACAATCATTAACCAAAACACCATAAGTCCTAATTTCACAAAAGATTTTTTCATTTTTTTATTTTCATCAGAACACACAGTGGCTGCTGTCTTATTACAGAGAAATTCAAAGGGACAAGAGCATCCAATTGCATTCTTTAGTAAGGCATTGAGAGATACACCTCCGAAGTACAATATCATGGAAAAACAAGCCTTTGCCTTAGTCAAAGCCTTGAAATACTTCAGAGTTTGTATTTTACACTCCCATATAATTGCATTTGTGCCTAATTCAGTTGTAAAAGACATTCTAACACAGGACCTAGATGGTAAGAGAGGAAAGTGGATAGCTGTAATACTTGAATATGATTTAGAAATCAAGTCCACTAAACTCATAAAAGGCCAAGGATTGGCAAGATTAATGGCTGAATCTAATTTTGAAGCTCTTGATATAGACATGATAAATGCATTATATGAATAGGAGGAGTTGTCAACTCCCATTATTGAAGATTATTTTTTGAATTCATCTTGGTATGCTGATATTTCATATGTTTTGCTCAATTTGAATACACCTCCTGGATTGTCTAAAACAAAGGCAAGATTTTTAAAGTTAAAAGTTGTTAACTACTGCATTTTAGATAAATGTCTATATTGGAAAGATGCTAGTGGATTATTACTTAAATGTTTGCCTGAGACTGATGCAAAAAAAATCAAGCATGAGTTCCATGAAAGAGAATGTGGAGGCCACCTCTATTGGAAGACAACTACCAATAAAATCCTTAGAGCTGGTTACTTTTGACCCACCCTCTTTCAAGATGTCCATAAAATGATTATTGCTTGTCATAAATGCCAACTCTTTGAAGGAAAAATAAAATTGCTTCCTTTACCCTTGCATCCAATCAATGTCGAAGTTTCTTTTCAACAGTGGGGTCTAGATTTCATAGGAGAAATCCATCCACCATCATCTGCCCAACATAGATGGATTCTCACTGCAACAGACTACTTTACCAAATGGATAGAAGCCATCCCTTCTAGGCAATCCAATGACTCTGTCATCATAAAATTTATTGAAAATCATATCCTATCTAGATTTGGCTGCCCTAGGAAGATTATCACTGACAATGCTGCTGCATTTGGATCAAAAAATATGGTTGAATTCTGTCACAAATATCAGATTACATTGGGCCATTCTACTGCTTATTACCCTCAAGGTAATGGGCTGGCAGAATCCTCAAACAAAAGTTTGGTGAACATTATCAGCAAGTTTCTGGAGGAAAACAATAAATCATGGCAAACAAAGCTGGTACATGTACTTTGGGCTGATAGATTAACACTTAAGAAATCAATTGGAATGTCACCCTACAAGCTTGTTTATGGAGTAGATGTAATTTTTCCAACCAACCTAGGAGTGCCAGTCATGAAACTGATCCAAGAAATACAGTCTGAAGACAATGACATGATGAGAAGAATAAATCAAACCATACATCTTCAACAAACTAGAGAGGAGGTCTACAACAGAGCATTACAAAAGCAAGAAAACATCAAGAAGTTTTTTGATAGAAGGACAAAGGCCTGTGATTTCAGCATTGGTGGCAAAGTTTTAAAGTGGGATTCAAGGAGAGAAGATAAGGGCAAGCATGGGAAATTTGATAACTTATGGCTTGGTCCTTATCTCATTCATTCTACTGCTGGTAACAATGCATATTTTTTAGAAGAATTGAATGGAGCTGAACTGTTTGGAGGTCCTGTTAATGGCGGGATGTTCAAACATTATTTCTCTTGAACATATCAGTTTAGAAGCATTTTTTATTTTTCTCATTGTAAATATCATACTCATCATTGCATTCAAAGTTAGAAAATTAAAAAATACAAAAAAAATAGAAAGAGAAAAGAGGGCAAATTTTAAAAACAACAAAGGTAAAGCCCCATACCATAAAAGAGAAACAAAATCTGAAAGTGTGTAAGCTCAAATGCCACTCCTAAGAAACACACTCCTAGTTAGTCATACAACCTAATCATGACTAATTAGTTTTAAATTTACTGCTCATAGGTTAGTGAAATATATTTTCCAAACAACTTAATCTTGGCTTATCAGTTAGGTAGATTAGGATAAAAAAAATAAAGGTTCAAACAAGCTAAAAATCTGAACCTGTGAATTTCAAAAGAAAGAATGGCTCTAACTAGACCAAATATTGAGCCAAGGATAGAAGTAAACTGGTTATGATATGCTCAAAAGCTTGAACCAGATAACAGAGAAAAATAGTTCAAAAAAGCCAAAAAATAGAGCTGAAGAAAAGAGAAGGATGTTCTTAAACTTTCAGATCTTAAGCCTTCACCATTCTCATTTAATTTTCTGCAAATAATGATCTATGAGCAGCTTGTTTTTATGCCATAGATCAAAAACAAGTTAGACTGTTCAATCCTGACTTGTATGGTTTGAAATTTCTTGTTTTAGAAATTAGAGAATAAAAATTTGTTAGACAGTCTAATCCTAATAGATAGTAGTTAGGTAGAGAAGATTATAAACTCAACTGCTTAATCTGAGTTCATGGAGAAATAAGAAGTAGAAATAGACTAGTTTTATTCTTTCAAAATAATAAAATTTTTGTAAAAAGAGTTTTCCAATCCAAATGCACTATGAAAGAAGAAAAAATGTTAGATCATTAGGATTGGGTAGGTAGAAAGCTTGTTTTGATAGACTTCCATTGTTTTTCATGGCTGCTAACATTGTCAGAGCAAAAGAAGATTAGCAAAGTGAAGAAAGTTGTAGCCCAATGGATGAGGCATTGATCAGCTTCCAGAGAAGACATGTCTGAAGTTCTTGACACCTTCAAGAAGGTGCCATCCCCATGTGGAGCCACTGTTAGCCACCTATAAAAATTTGTTATATCAAATGGTGGCTAAATCATTTCTTAAAGCCTTCAAGAAACAATTTCATGCCAAATTGTGATTTCTTGAAGTCTTATGAAGATAACTTATCCTTGATTTATTCTTCACTACTGTTTCCCTCATAATCCTAAAAAATCTGCTGTTTTTAAGGAGAAAGACTGCTCAAAAAACCCATTTTCCCCTTCATTTTACCCCTCCTTTCACTCATAATTAACCTCCATTTTCATCCTATTTTCCTCATAAAATTCCTCCATTTTCCTTATTTTAACCTTCAAAATCACTTCAATACCCTTTTAAAACCATTTGGTCTCCTACTGTTTGGTTTAAAAAGCCTTCATTTCCCTATCGGAACCCTCAAATTGGCTTAAAAACCCCGTTTTTAGCCTAAAAACACTTATATTTCATTACATAGAATTTTAGCCCCCGAGGGCTTAACTTCTATAGCCCATGCCTTTCATGGGACCATAAGCCGCACAACCGGGCACTAAAATTCTTTAAACCCCCGTCCAAAACCTTTACCTCCGTTGTATTTCATAAAAAATCGGACTTTCCATTATGTTTTAATAAATCTGATAGTTCGAAGTTTCGATGAAAATTGACCGTTGATCTGAACCGATCAACGATCGTCGGCCAATCACATCGCAAATAAACATACAAACCTTTGTTGGTTCCTTCCTTTTCTGCGATTGTGATTAGCCCTTTTTCTTTTAAAACCCCCGATTCCTTTTCTTTCTTCACATAACCCAGAGCCTGCAATTGAGCGCTAAAACACTTAAAAAACTTCTTCCGGAGCCTATTTTCCTTTGTTTTTTATGAAACCCGACATATGATTTAGAATAAATCTGGGCCGTTGATCTCTACAGATCAAAGGCCATCGGTTCATCACATCGTGCCCACTTTTCATACTGCCTCCCGCCGATGTGATCTCCGATTTAATCTGGACCGTCAATCATCCTTTGATCTGACGGTTGATACTCTATCGCATTGCAAAAAACCTTTGGTCCGTTCCCTTTTCCTCCTCCGATGCCATTGTTCCCGATTAAATCTTAGCTGTCGAATCCACAAGAACCAGGGGCTAAGATCTCGTCGCAGCTCCGCCCATAATTCTTCACGTGTGTAACTCCGATCAACTCTCAACTGTCGATGTGACTCCAAGATCCAACGGTCAGTATGTAATCGCATCACAAGTTTTTCTTTGTGCCTTCCTCTTTCCTCTGCTAATTTGCGATCCTGCGATCAGATCTAAGCCGTCCATTTCATAGATCTAATGGTCCAGATCAAACTCGACTTCCCTTTGTTATTTCATACAGCCCGACTGTGTAAAATCCTTCAGTGAAGATCCACTGTGTATCTCTGCAGATCAACGGTTCACATTTCACCTGATCTCTGCCCAAACCCCTGTCTCATTTTCCTTTCATCGCCTCATCTTTAAATCCGAGCCATCCATTGTGAAGATCTAATGGTCTGGATTAAACTCGATAGGCCCAAATCCTTTGGGACCTACCTCCCCCATCAATAGATCTCGACCGTTCATTCCTATAATCCAATGGTTCAGATCTAAATTGCCCTTGGCCCTGCCCGCCATTTTCGCCCACACATCTTACCCCATCGCACTCTCATCTCCACCGTCGGATCTCTCCACCTGTCATCCGACGGCTGAGACTCCATATCACATGATTTTGAGCCCGAAATTTAATGCCAAAAAATTACGCGATATGGGCAGTTTTTAAAGGACACGTGACGGACAGAGACCCATATTGCGTTTTTTTGGGAATTTTTTTAAAATGATTTAGAGCAGCGCAAAACCAGTAGTTTCTTCAGCTGAAACCACCCTTCCCCGTAGCATTGGCCTTTCAGTTTTTAATCCTGGATGTTGATTATCAGGATCTAACCGCTCATATTAACTCTCGCTCCCAAGTCATTTCACCCCACCTTTGCTCGCAAAGCATTTCACTGAGCCATCTCCACCGTCGATCTTTGAGATCTGATAGTCTCAATTTAATCTTGCCATTAATTCATCTCCCTCCATCCTTCTTCCAAGAGATTTCATCAAAGAATCTCCGCCGTCGATCTCAGTTAGTTGAATTCATCCAACGGCCCAGATCATTCCGCGACCCCAATTTTCATTTAAAGCCCTTTTTCGCTGCCAATAATGATTTTCTCCCATTTCTTTTGCAATTTCCTCCATTCCATTATAATATTACCCCTTTGCTTTATGAACTCTATGATTGATCTCAACCGTTGATCAATCGGATCCAATGGCCTAGACTTAATCTCCACCACCGTTTATCTAACTGCCTCACCGTTTGACCCCAGCGAGAAATCCTCACCGTTGGTGGATTTCATCGAAAATTCATTATCTAACCTAACTTCCAAAGTAGTTTAAACCTATCCCCGTAGGAGTTTTTAAAATTTTTTCTTGTTTGTGCAGGTTTTAAAAGGTTTCTCAACTGTTTTAAAAAGAAAATCAAAGGTCGGGGATGACGATCCCCCAGGCCATTATCCATAAGGATAAAGAATCCACAGGGTTAAAATTATCATTTTACCAGTGCCTCATGAACAATGGTAACATTATAAGACCCTCTGTATGCCTGTGCAGCAACAAAACACAGTAAATCTTGATCAGATAAAGAGTATCAGTGTTAAAAGATAAAATCACAACAGAGATGAAGAATTAAAGGTTGTTAACATAGTTTTGAGGGATCAAGGCCTAAATTCGACTATCTAAAGCCTAACCCACATAGTTGAAGACAGTATGAAGACCAGAAGATAGAAATTAAGCCTAATTAGGCCTAAAACATAGATCTAAAGTAAATTAAAGGTGTTTTAGGGAAAAGCAAAGATATTTATCAGTCCGAGAAGCCTCCACTGCCACATCAGAGGTTAATTGAATCCTCTCCTGCTACCAAAAGCCACCTACAGCCTCAAAGAAATTAAAGGAGGCCTAGTTATTGCCAGAACAGAAGATATTAGCATAAAGACAACTGAACAGTTATTTCAAATCAAAGAAACTTATTACAACTGTCAGCAGAGTTATTACAAGGATAAGAAATAGCCTTGAAGTCAAATCTTTTAATCCACTAAGCCTTGAAAGTAGATTAGAGTTATGAAATAGAGATATAGATTGAATGTATTCCTGCCTTATTCCTTGCATGGTTTTCAAGGCTAGGAATTGCATTAACTATAGAATTAATGATACTTAAACCCTAGAAATTATTCCACCTCCTCATTTCGTTATAAAATCTCCTTGAGGAGCACATTGTAAAGGGTTGGTTGCTGGACTTTGATGTAATACTTGTGCTCGAAACTTTCTACATGTAAATAGTTTTCAGAGGTTCTTGAAGCTCTGTTAGTGATCAAAGAAGTTAGGCTGAGAAGAAAAGATGATTGTTGTACTGAAACATTCGACTTGAAGTATGTAATTTGATTGACATCAATATATAAGCTGATTTTTGGGATCCTGGTCTATATCATTGGTGAAGTACCTGTTATTGTGTTATTGTTTTCCTTTCATGTATGCCATTTTGTTCACTTTTCTCTGATAAAGAACAACAAATATAGAGCTAGGATTTACTGTTAAAAGTACCCTACTCTCACTGATAAGATTTATCTTCATGTTTTCCTCCAATTGTGTTTTTAAGAATGACTAAAGTTAAGTGTAAACATTATCAAGGAATGTTGGTTTGTCCCTGTCTTGATGTGCAAAAATTGAAAGGAATTTCTTGAATGATATTTTTATTATATGCTGAGTAGAGTCAGAGTGGAAAAGTTTATGGTTTGCCCTGTCTTCTAGCTTCTTTCTCCAAAGGTAGTTTTGAAGGTTTCCCTAAGAGTATGCTAAAAGTAGGTTTAGATTTTGATGTATCTTGCCTGATCTTAAGATGCACTTTGGTTTCTTATCTGTTTTCATCCCTTTTGAAAGTAGTCATGTGGATTATTGGATTTTTTGTATGATAAGTTAGCTTTAATACAAGCTTGTCCAAAGAAGTTTAAGGTTAGCCCTGTCTTTGGTTGGTTTCAAACAGTTGCTTAGAAATGCTTTTCTTGTTTGGAAAGTTGATAAATCCTTGTTGAAATTGTTGGCTTTTTCCACCTTCTAAACGCTTTTAATGTTCCATTCCATCATTTAATCTAAAAAAGATCTTTTGCTATAGATGACTTGCCCCTTGGACCACTCTTGAAATTGTTGTGCAATTAAAACCTTTTATGACTCCATAGCCCAATGGACTAAGTGATGTTTCATATCTATCCTATAATCTGAACCTTGTTCTGATTATTCACACCTTCACCCCTTTGAAACTCTTTCATTTTTAGGACTTTCCACTCAATTAAAAATCATGCCCAACCGTCCAAAACAAACAAAAACCCTTGTTCCTAATAACTAGCCTAATATCATACATAAAGCCTTGAAGATAAATCAATCTTTGCACTTACAGAGAGACCCCTCTTTGGATTCAGGAGGGCTAGATCCTAGAATCCCAAAGTGGTTCATAATGTTGTCTCTGTAGCTTTAGTCTTGCCAATCTGTTGAAATTACAGGGAGCCAACAGATTCTATCTATTTATAGATGATGAAGTGGTCCCAAGCCAAAATAATTACTATGGAAAATATTTAGCATGGGAATTTACCATCAATAGGTAAACTACAAATGCTACTCTTGACCCAATCAAAACAGGTCGAAAATATCCAATCAAACTTAATCACTTTTAATTTGACTGCCTTTAACATTGCTCCTTTCTATCCACTATTTCCTTTTGTGACACTTGTGTGCACTGATACTTCTACTAAAACATTATGCATTGATACTTTGTGTCATTTTTTTTTCTTCACTTCTATGCACTGATAAAGTGTTGGTTACAGTTTATTTGTTATCCTTCAATGCATATTATAATTTTGCATGGCTATCAATTTAACTTCATTGATTTGCAAGTTGTTCATATTGTTTTCACTGTTTGCAGGCTAAGCTATTATTTTTGTCATGTATGTCAAAATGTGATTCAATTAAAATCACCTGGCCTTGTGGCTGTAGATGTTGATAATGGAGAAATCACAACAACTGGATTGTTTGTTTAGATATTTATACAATTATTCCCCTTGAATGAGGTTGTATCTATGGATTTCAAAAGTGCAAGATGTCACAATTTCATTTTTCATTTAACCATGTATAAATGGAAAATAATGATTGATATATAAGGTATCTTGGTTGGCTTGTAACCAAGGGTATCTCACATAATTTGTCATTGAAGGAGCTTCTTTAAGAATTAGACCTCATTATACTTTTATTAGAGGCTTGTATAAATTATGCATGTGCTTCTCATGTACAATGAATAAATGAATGTTCCTAGAATTTGTAACTGTGTAGGAGTATTAAAGGAATTCTAAGGTGTCGTTTTGTAAAATATTTTGGAGTCCTCTATTTATCGATAAAAATATTTATTTTGCTGTTCATTTTTGGGTTTTGTTTAAAGTGATCTTAATTGATAAAATATAATTTGTAAAATGAAATAGTAAGCATGTACGTTTTATATATATTAAGCATCCATCACATAATATAATGACAAATCTAATCTGTAATAAAAATTAGACAACTGAATTGCAATAACAATGTAATTCCATTAATAGTATTACTAAAAAATACATTTTTTACATACATGTTGTGTTGAGATATAAAAAAATCACTAAAAAATATAGTGAGCCCATCTATAAAAAATACACATATAAATACATCAAAAATTATGGACATAATTTTGCTCCAATATATCTCAAGAAATAGGAACACCATAATAGGACTCCCACAATAATAACCCCAATAATAATGACAAGAACAATCCATTCATTAATAGGCCATGTATATTGATGCCTATCAATGATAATTGGTGGAGCACATGCTTGCTCCACATATCTAGCATGTCCACATCCATTGGATGTTGCTTCAATGATGATGGATTCAACAACCCTTTGGACATCTGATTTGTAAATAATATTGAAGCTTTGAAACTGTGAAGCAATGGCTTTTGCTTGTTGGTGAAGGGGTTTGAAGTTATGTCTCTGGACTTGGTAAATAGCATTCATTTGATTTTTGATTAATTCAAAATTTGTGTAAGTGACAATTTCACTTGCACCATAATTCCGTGCTATTGTGAGCCCATCAACCAAAGCATGATAATATGCTTCATTTTTTGTGCTTATGCCAAGAATTTGTCTACTATTTTGGTACACTTGGATAAGTTCTTCATTATGAAGCACGAACCTTTTCTGTGCATGCCTTGGGTTTGGGTGACACCATATTTGGATGCTAAAAACCCATTTTTTGAAACATTTGCAAAAGAATAAAATAATTAAATGATTTTTTTAAAAATGAAATATTGTTATATTGTTAAAATGTAGTAGCGAAAACTCATTGTTGCAGTATCAAAAACTCACTGTTGCAGCAGCGACAACTCGTTGTTGTAGTAGCGATAACAGTGACTTGTCCCCACTGTAACAGTGAATTGCCGCCATTGAAACACTAAATTTCTGCCACTGTAACACTGAATTATTGGTGTCAATGTAACAGTGAATTATTTCCGCCACTGTAATATTGAATTATTTCCGCCAATGTAATAGTGAGTTGCCACCAATAACATAATAGGAAAAACAAGCTAAAATAATATTTAGAAACAAACACAACATATATATTTAGAAATTAGGAAAAAATAAAACAGTGAGTTGACAAACTAACAATAATAATTTTAGTCTGAAATGCCTGGTCAAAAATAAAGTTATGAATGATGTTTTCAATGGATTTGTTTCACAAGAGAGTTTAATTAATGTTTAATAAAAGTGTATTGACTAACAATTTTTCATAAAAATCAAAATACTCATTTAACCTCTAAGATAATTTCAAAAGTAAAGTTATGAACTATGTTTTTATGGAATTGATTTCACAAGTGTTTAGTTTGATATTTGGATATGAAAATTGTTTTTTCTTTGTAAATTATAAATATGTTTGTGTTTCTTACTTACTTTTCCTAGTTGAAGGTAGTGTATTGGATGGTTTTAGAGGCCATTGAAGTTTTGTAGGTCTTCAAAAGTTTACTAGGAAAGTATTTTCCTTTTAGAGTCAAATTTAGACTTTTGAAATAGGACTAAGAAGTATTTCAAGAGTTTTGATATTTGGGGATGGAAGTCTTAGTATGAACTATTTCTCACTTAGATCTAATATGAGCCATAACTAGGAGCCTATTTGAATGGTTTGTTGGGGGATTGAAGCTCAATTTTTAGGAGGTAGGCGATAAAACTTGCCCCAAAATATTGATACTAATGGACCCAATATGTCCATTGGTGGACAAAGGGATACCTCTCAGTTTTCTGTTATGTATCGACTATTAAGTATCAACCTTTCACCTATTACGCTTTCACGGTATCAAAAATTTTAGGATTTCCCCTTTTAATTTGCGAATGTATGGTGTTAAGTGTTGGATTTTTCAGACTGAAGTCCTTGGCTTCAACCCCTAATCTCATGGCCGGATAAGAGTTGTAATCTATAAATTATTAGAATGGGATTTCCTAGCATGGCATGTTGGTGTCATTGTGCTAATGTGGTAAAGTGACATTTCATGAAAATGTGGCATCATGTCAAGCATTTGATGACATGGGTTTCCAAAATGGTAGAATGATGTGGATTGGGGTTTTCTCAACTGAGATTTTATGCCTCTACAATATTTGAAAATAAAATTTCTTAAAAAACTTTCACTATTTGAAGAGAAAATTTCTTAAGAAACAAGGTTTTCCTACTATTTTAGAATAGTGACAAAGAGTCACAACCAGTGAAAAATAAGTTTCCACACCGTGACCAGTGAGTTGCCGCAATGGCGAACTAGCTAAGTGTCATTAGAACAAATCGTGGGTCACCATTGTGGCAACTCACAGGTCAGCGTTGCGGCAACTCGCGGGTCACCATTGCGGTACCTACCTGTCACCCTTGCGGAAACTCCTTGAATAAAATCCTTGAGAAAAAATCCCAAAAATAATGAAGAATTCATAAAATGTGTTATAATGAAATCAGAAAAACAATAGGAAAACAATATAAAAATAGGTTAATTATAATGAAATCGGAAAATGATCTGAAAATGGAAGTACTTGAAAATGTGTGCAAGGTATCCATTTTCATTAACTTAAATGTGAAACTTCTTAGATCTATTCCAGAGATTGACTGTAGGGGCATTTACCACATATGTCACCTTTGATAAAAGGATGAGATCCAGAGGCTACCTGGCCCTTTACAGACTCTGTCTTTAGAACTTGAAGAAGTTAACACTCATAATCTGAAAATGAAATTACTTTTCTTTGATGTTCAAGGTATTCATTTCCATAAAATTATATGTGCAAATTTTCATTCATGTCTTGAAATTGAAACAAAGTGCTTTTGGTAAATTTTTGAGTCTTATGTGTGAAGGAGTGTTATTTATTTTTACTGTTTAACTTATTAAATCTGAAAAACATAGCAATATAAAATCACATAATATAACACAACAGCTGATGAGGCAGTTCGCCGCTCCTGGGCTACATCTGCTGGGTCCAAGGCCCCCAAATGGGCATGTCCTTGCTCTATTAGATGCTTAAATTGGTTATACAGTGACAAGAAAGCCTAAACAGGAAAAGTAAGCTGTGGAAATGATTTTAGAACACAGAAAAAAGTAAATATTGGTTTTTTTTTTCACCTCCAATGGTTAACCATAGCCCAATATAGCTCCAACACTCCCTAGGCCCTAATGGATTTTCAAGATTATCTATTGAAAAAGTACCTGACGATGAGCTCTTTTGCCTCTGAAACCTACACCATTGGCTCTGGAATGCTCAAAATACCCGAAATAAAAAAAATAATTGTCCAAAAAGGTTCTCCCTATTAGAAGTTATGACCAAAACAGTATTTTCCCAGTGTCCCCTAAACAAACTCGACTAATTGTGGAGAAACTGCTAGATAGCGCTCCAAATTCGGCGGAATTCCCAAAAAGGTGGAATGCGACCCAAAAATATTGGAACCACTAACAATTTCATTAAATTTCACTTGGACGTGTTCACATGCGCTATGAATCCGGCGGTTAGGGTAGAGTTAACCGCGACATAACTGTTTGAGCCAACGATTATAAAAACCCTAGCATTTAATAAAATAGAGTGGTTACATTACATAAACATTAACCGTTTCCAATAGTCCGCCGGTTTGAAGGCCTGGGTCACGGGCTTGCGGTCACATGATGTAGGGGCTGGCCCCCATTTACCACCACCCTCATTTAAATGAAATTTCAAATATGATTTAGATCCGTTACATAATAAGAACCAAACCATAGGAGAGTTAGTTAAAGCACTTGGTCGGCGGAAGTGAGGTCTTGGGTTCAAAACCTGCCGGAGCCAAATTTTATTTTAACCATGCCACTATTTCACCGACCAGGGGGCCACGTGGCGCCCTCCATGCCTACCACGTGGCAGCCCATAATTGGTCAAAAAGATGAAAATTCAAACTTTGATCAAATCACAAATTGACACTTTTCACTGCCAGTTTGGACCAGGTGGAATATTTCGAGGAATATTCTAGGGAATATTTTGAGGAATATTCCTTTTTTAATTTTTCAAATTTTGAAGTCAAACGTGGTCAAACTGGAATTTTGCTTAAAATTGTGAATTTTCAAACTTGAATAACTTTCACATACATTGTCGTATTTGAGTGTCGTTCACTACTACAGGATCATATCGATGAGGCCTTTCCTGTCGTTCTAGTTTCAACCAATTCTGATCAGTTCCAATTTTGAGCATTTTCTTCACTTAGGACATGATCACCTGATCACACCTCCCAAATGGGAGGCTTTTGGACCCCAAAAGCTCACTGAAATTTTGAAACTAAACTGTAGTACATAAAATGAGAGAATAAAAACATCCTCTTCTCTTCAGCCTTCAAAATTTTTCCTGAATTGCCAACTGATCACATGGCGAATTTTGCTGAATGAGCCATGTACTTGTGCCGAATCCCAACCAAATTTTCTTGCCATACCAATCTGAAATTTGCATGTACAAAATGAAGATTACTTACTGCATTAAGAATCTAATCCACTTCCTACCAAGCCAACTCCATGGCATATTTTGTGGTTGCAATACACCTTCATGTGAATCTTCCATTTTTACATCGATAATGGACTCCATAGATCCACTTGCGCCAAAATTTTTGTCCTCTAGATTCATGTGCTTTGGACGATTTGTTGGATGCAAGGTCCAACAATGAGAGACATCATGTCCCTTCTTTTGACAAAATGTGCAACTCTTAAGAACTTTCTGAGAAATTTATCTTTTCCTCTTTTGCTTCCTCTGTGCTTTCTTTTTCAACAAGCAACTTGAAGCAACATGGTTAAATCCACCACAAAATGTGCAACAAAAATTTCTTTCATTTGAACAAGCAAAATTATTGTTCTTTGCTGAAACATAATAAAATTGATCATGTGAATAATTATACCTCTTTTGCTGCATGGAATGTCCATCCTTTTTCTCTTTGAAAGATGAGGAACTAGTAGAGGAGACAACTTTCATTTTTAGACTTTTATTACAGTTCTTGTCTTAAAAACTGTTTAAACTTGAAGGCTCACCATAAGCGACATGTTTACCCTCTACTTGTTGCAATGATGGCTTAAAACAATGAAAATAATCCTTAAAACAATTTTGACATATATGCATAGAAGAGCTTGGAATAAAGGTTCTCTTTAAATTTGCATCACATGCATTCAAGGATTTGGAGTCTTCGCCATTAAACTGCACATAACCAAGACCAACATTCTTGGGTCGCTCCACAACTGAAATAGGGTCAACCATGCCTTGTGCATGCTTTCCCAAACCTTTGCCTTCTTGATAGCCCATATTAAACATTAATTTGGACCCTATTCCCATTATATGTTTTTCAAAAGAACCAACACGCTTTTCAATGGAGGAAATTGAAGACAACTTGGAATGATTTACCTCTTCCTCAGGAATTTTCTTGGACAAAGCTTCTTGAGATTGAAGGAGTTGTTTCTCCATGTCATGCAACCTTTGGAGAATTGCTTCCTTCTCTTCCTGCATGGCTAAAAATTTTGCATGAAGCTTAACACTTTCTCTTTGATCCTCAATAAGAATCTGCACCATGTCCTTCACCTTAATGAACTCATTCTTCATGTCATCATTGAAGAATATCGTGAAGGAGGAAACTTCACTTGTAGAAGAAGTTGACATTATGTAAATGGTCAAATTAACAAAAGGAACTTCCAAATAAAAGTTCTCAAAGCTTTCAAACAACTGACAAGCTTTTTAACCAAATGTCGGTAAAGACCCCTTCTTATTCAAGCAACCATAAAACACAAAATCCAATAGCTTGTAGCAAACACTTAATCAAGTGGGTTTGCTTTCCAAAGATAATCTTGAGGTACTTTGGGATAAGGAAATATCCTACAACTCTTTTTTCCTTTCCAAGACTTAGCTATCAACAACTATCTTTTCAACTCAAGAAATCTCATCCAAGCAACCGTTTTGCAACCAATAAAACAATCAATCTCTTACACTATTTTAACACCTTTTGCACCAAAAAAAATGCTCAACATAAGCATAACCAAGCTTAACCAAAGCTCTGATACCAACTGATTTGAAAATGGAATTACTTGAAAATGTGTGCAAGGTATCCATTTTCATTAACTTAAATGCGAAACTTCTTAGATCTATTCCAAAGATTAATTGTAGGGGCATTTACTGGATATGTCACCTTTGATAAAAGGATGAGATCCAAAGGCTACCTGGCCCTTTAAAGACTCTATCTTTAGAAATTGAAGAAGTTAACACTCATAATCTAAAAATGAAATTACTTGTCTTTGATGTTCAAGGTATTCATTTCCATAAAATTATATGTGAAAACTCTCATTGATGTCTTGCAATTGAAACAAAGTGCTTTTGGTAAATTTCTGAGTCTTATGTGTGAAGGAGTGTTATTTGTTTTTACTGTTTAACTTATTAAATCTAAAAAACACAGCAAGATAAAATCACATAATATAACACAGCAACTGATGAGGAAGTTCACCCCTCTTGGGCTACATCTGCCGGGTCCAAGGCCCCCAAATGGGCATGTCCTTGCTCTATTAGATGCTTAAATTGGTTATACAGTGATAAGAAAGCCTAAACAGGAAAAATAAGCCATGTAAATGAGTTCAGAACATAGAAAACAATAAATATTGGATTTTTTTTGACCTCCAATGGTTAACCATAGCCCAATACAGCTCTAACACTCCCTAGGCCCTGATGGCTCTTCAAGCTTCTCTACTAAAAAAGTACCTGACGATGAGATATGTTGCCTCTGCAACCTACACCATTGGCTTTGGAATTCTCATCATACCCAAAATAAAAAAAAAATTCATCCAAAAAGGTTCTCCCTATCAGAAGTTGTGACCAAAACAATATTTGCTCAGTGTCCCCTAAACAAACTCCACTAATTGTGGAGAAATTGCTAGATAATGCTCCAAATTCAGCAAAAATCCAAAAAATGTGGAATGCGCCCCAAAAATAATGGAACCACTAATCATTAAATGTCACTTGGACATGTTCACATGCGCTATGAATCCGGCAGTTAGGGCGGAGTTAACCACGACATAACTGTTTGAGCCAACGGTTATAAAAACCATAGCATTTAATAAAATAGAGTGGTTACATTACATAAACATTAACCGTTTCCAATAGTCCACCGGTTTGAAGGACTGGGTCATGGGCTTGCGGTCACATGATGTGGGGGCTGGCCCCCATTTACCACCGCCCTCATTTAAATGAAATTTCAAATATGACTTAGATCCGTTACATAATAAGAACCAAACCATAGGAGAGTTGGTTAAAGCGCTTGCTCGACGGAAGTGAGGTCTCGTGTTCAAAACCCGTCGGAGCTAAATTTTTTTTTAATTGTGCCAGTATTTCACTGACCAGGGGGCCACGTGGCGCCCTCCATACCTGCCACGTGGAAGCCCATAATTGGTCAAAAAGATGAAAAGTCAAACTTTGATCAAATCACAAACTGACACTTGTCACTGCTGGTTTGGAACAGGTGGAATATTTCGAGGAATATTCTAGGGAATATTTTGAGGAATATTCTAGGAATATTCCTTTTTTAATTTTTCAAATTTTGAAGTCAAACCTGGTCAATCTGGAATTTTGCCTGAAATTGTGAATTTTAAAACTTGAATAACTTTCACATACAGTGTCAGATTTGAGTGTCGTTCGCGGCTACAGGGTTGTATCAACGAGGCCTTTACTTTCATTCTAGTTTCAACCAATTCTGAGCAGTTCCAATTTTGATCATTTTCTTCACTTAGGACATGATCACCTGATCACACCTCCCAAATGGGAAGCTTTTGGACCCCAAAAGCTCACTGAAATTATGAAACTGAACTGTAGTACAGAAGATGAGAGAATAAAAACATCCTCTCCTCTTCAGCCTTCAAAAATTTTCCTAAATTGACATCTGATCACATGGTAAATTTTGTTGAATGAGCCATGTACTTGTGCCAAATCCCGACCAAGTTTTCTCGCCATGCCAATCTGAAATTTGCATGTACAAAATTAAGATGACTTACTGCATTAATAATTTAATCCACTTCATACCAAGCCAACTCCATTGCATCTTTTGCGGTTGCAATACACCTTCATGTGAATCTTCCATTTACACATCGATAATGGACTCCATAGATCCACTTGCACCAAAATTTTTGTCCTCTAGATGCATGTGCTTTGGAAGATTTTTTGGATGTAGGGTCCAATAATGAGAGACATCATGGCCCTTATTTTGACAAATGTGCAACTCTTAAGCACTTTCTGAGAAATTTCGTTTTGCCTCTTCTGCTTCTTGTGTGCTTTCTTTTTCAACCAACAACTTGAAGCAACATGGTTAAATCCACCACAAAATGTGCAACAAACATTTCTTTCATTTGAACAAGAAAAATTATCATTATTTGCTGAAACATAATCAAATTGATCATGTGAATAATTATACCTCTTTTGTTTCATGGAATGTCCATCCTTTTTGTCTTCGAAAGATGATGAACTAGTAGAGGAGACAACTTTCTTTTTCAGACTTTCATCACATTTCTTGTCTTGAAAACTGTTTAAACTTGAAGGCTCACCATAAGAAACATGTTTACCCTCTAGTTGCTGCAATGATGGCTTAAAACAATGGAAATCATTCTTAAAACAATTTTTACATATATGCATAGAAGAAATTGGAATAAAGGTTCTCTTTAAATTTGCATCACATGCATTCAAGGATTTGGAGTCTTCACCATTAAACTGCACATAACCAAGACCAACATTCTTGTGTCACTCCACAACTGAAATAGGGTCAACCATGCCTTGTGCATGCTTTCCCAAACTTTTTCCTTCTTGATAGCCCATCTTAAAAATTAATTTGGACCCGATTCCCATTCTATGTTTTTCAAAAGAACCAACACACTTTTCAATGGAGGAAATTGAAGACAAGTTGGAATGATTTACCTCTTCCTCAAGAATTTTCTTTGACAAAGCTTCTTGAGCTTGAAGGAGTTGTTTCTCCATGTCATGCAACCTTTGGAGAATTGCTTCCTTCTCTTCCTACATGGCTAACAATTGTGCATGAAGCTTAACACTTTCTCTTTGATCCTCAATGAGAATCTGCACCATGTCCTTCACCTTAATGAACTCATTCTTCATGTCATCATTGAAGAATCTCGTGAAGAAGGAAACTTCCCTTGTAGAAGAAGTTGAAATTATGTAAATGTTAAAATTAACAAAAGGAACTTCCAAAGAAAAGCTCTCAAAGCTTTCAAACAACTGACAAGCCTTTTAACCAAATGTCGGTAAAGACCCCTTCTTATTCAAGCAACCATAAAACACAAAATCCAATAGCTTGTAGCAAACGCTTAATCAAATGGGTTGGTTTTCCAAAGATAATCTTGAGGTCCTTTGGGATAAGGAAATAGCCTACGACTCTTTTTTCCTTTCCAAGACTTAGCTATCAAAAACTATCTTTTCAACTCAAGAAAACTCATACAAGCAACCATTTTGCAACCAATAAAACAGTCAATCTCTTACACTATTTTAACACCTTTTGCACAAAAAAAAATGCTCAACATAAGCACAAAAAAGCTTAACCAAAGCTCCGATACCAACTAATTTGAAAATGAAAGTACTTGAAAATGTGTGCAAGGTATCCATTTTCATTAACTTAAATGTGAAACTTCTTAGATCTATTCCAAAGATTGACTGTAGGGGAATTTACTGGACATGTCACCTTTGATAAAAGAATGAGATTTAGAGGCTACATGGCCCTTTACAGACTATGTCTTTAGAACTTGAAGAAGCTAACACTCATAATATAAAAATGAAATTACTTGTCTTTGTTGTTCAAGGTATTCATTTCCATAAAATTATATGTGCAAACTGTCACTCATGTCTTGCAATTGAAAAAAAGTTCTTTTGGCAAATTTCTGAGTCTTATGTGTGAAAGAGCATTATTTATTTTTACTGTTTAACTTATTAAATCTGAAAAACAAAGAAAGATAAAATCAAATAATATAACACAACAGCTGATGAGGTAGTTCACCCCTCCTGGGCTACATCTGCCGGGTCCAAGGCCCCCAAATGGGCATGTCCTTGCTCTATTAGATGCTTAAATTGGTTATAAAGTGATAAGAAAGCCTAAATAGGAAAAATAAGCTGTGGAAATGAGTTAAGAACATAGGAAAAATTAAATATTGGCTTTTGTTTCACCTCCAATGGTTAACCATAGCCCAATACAGCTCCAACACTCCCTAGGGCCTGATGGCTCTTCAAGATTCTCTACTGAAAAAGTACTTGAAGATGAGCACTGTTGCCTCTGCAACCTACACCATTGGCTCTGGAATGCTCAAAATACCCGAAATCAAAAAACATTTCTTCCAAAAATATTCTCCCTATCAGAAGTTATGACCAAAACAGTATTTGCTCAGTGTCCCGTAAACAAACTGCACTAATTGTGGAGAAACTGCTAGATAGCGCTCCAAATTTGGCGGAAATCTGAAAAAGGTGGAATGCGCCCAAAAAATAGTGGAACCACTAACAGTTTCATTAAATGTAACCTGGACGTGTTCACATGCGCTATTGATCTAGCGGTTAGGGCAGAGTTAACTGCGGCATAACTATTTGAGCCAACGGTTATAAAAACCCTAGCATTTAATAAAATAGAGTGGTTACATTACATAAACGTTAACCATTTCCAATAGTCCGCTGGTTTGAAGGCCTAGGTCACGGGCTTGCAGTCACATGACGTGGGGGCTAGCCCCCATTTACTGCCACCCTCAATTAAATGAAATTTCAAATATGATTTAGATCCATTACATAATAAGAACCAAACCATAGGAGAGTTGATTAAAGCACTTGGTTGGTGGAAGTGAGGTCTCGGGTTCGAAACCTGCCAGAGCCAATTTTTTTTTCAATCGTGCCACTATTTCACTGACCAGGGGGCCACGTGGCATCCTCCGTGCCTACCACGTGGCAGCCCATAATTGGTCAAAAAGACAAAAAGTCAAACTTTGATCAAATCAAAAATTGACACTTGTCACTACTGGTTTAGACTAGGTGGAATATTCTGAGGAATATTCTAGGGAATATTTTAAGGAATATTCCTTTTTTAATTTTTCAAATTTTGAAGTCAAACCTAGTCAAATTGGAATTTTGCCTGAAATTGTGAATTTTCAAACTTGAATAACTTTCACATATAGTGTCGGATTTGAGTTTCGTTCATGGCTACAAGATCGTATCGATGAGACCTTTCCTGTAATTTTGGTTTCAACCAATTCTGAGTAGTACCAATTTTGAGCATTTTCTTCACTTAGGACATGATCACTTGATCACACCTCCCAAATGGGAAGATTTTGGACCCCAAAAGCTCACTGAAATTCTGAAAATGAACTGTAGTAAATAAAATGAGAGAACAACAACATCCTCTTCTCTTCAACCTTCAAAAAATTTCCTGAATTTCCAACGGATCACATGGTGAATTTTGCTAAATGAGCCATGTACTTGTGCCGAATCCCGACCAAGTTTTCTCGCCATACCAATCTGAATTTTGCATGTACAAAATGAAGACGACTTACTACATTAAGAAGTTAATCCACTTCCTACCAAGCCAACTCCATGGCATCTTTTGCGGTTGCAATACACCTTCATGTGAATCTTCCATTTCCACATCGATAATGGACTCCATAGATCCACTTGCGCCAAAATTTTTGTCCTCTAGCTACATGTGCTTTGGATGATTTGTTGGATGCAAGGTCCAACAATAAGAGACATCATGTCCCTTCTTTTGACAAAATTTGCAACTCTTAAGCACTTTCTAAGAAAGTTTTCTTTGCCTAATCTGAAAATGGAAGGTACTTGAAAAGGGTGCAAGGTATCCATTTTCAATTATGTAAATGAGTGCAAAAATACTCTAAGTTTAAATCTGAAAATGTGAGAACTTCATATTTCTAATACAGATATATATTGTAGGGGCATTTACCAAATATTTCACCTTTCAAAGAAAGGATGAATCTAGAGGCTACCTGGCCCTCTTACAGACTCTGCCTAAAGAAATAATAGAGGTAAACACTCAGATTTAATTAAAATGATCTTGCTTTAAACTTCGATTGCTTCCGTGAAATTTTCCATTACAATGGTCTATGTCTTCATCTCGTTATATCTTAAGTGTAATTTTTTTTGTTGAAACTTAACATGGGTATAAAAAAAAATATTCAACAATATAATATCAAAACACAACAACAATATAATATAGGAGTTCACCCCAACTCTTGGGCTACATCTCCTGGATCAAGCCTCCCAAAATGGGCTTGTCCTCTTGTATTAAAAGCTCTCAAATGAAATACAAGATTATAAGTGTCTCAATAGACAAATATGAATATATAAACTGATTCAGAAGGCAAGAAAAAGCTAATAATGCCTTTTCAAATTCACTAAACAGTGAAAGATTACCATAAACAGTGATTTCTTCATCAATGTCCTGCTGGTGCTTTGAACTTCTCTGAAACTTTTCGAGCTTTATAAGTCCTAAAATTCCTTTGAAACCACTTCCAATGGTTTCATAAGGTCAAAATTATCTGAAATAGAGCTTTGGTTCACCTCAAACTGATAACCACAACTCAAAACAGCTCAAACCCCAAAATGGCCATGGTGGCCCTGAAAACTCTCCTAAAGGTTTTCGGCCTCTGAAAGTATTCAAACAAATATAAGAACTATTCCAATGGCTCTGTAATGCAGGAAATAGTTGAAAATGACTTTTTGTTCACGAAAAAAGGTTAACCACAGCTCAACCAAACTCAAAACCCAAAATGGCCCTAGTGGCTCAAAAAGCTTCTCCGAAGCTAAACGGGCTGAAAATGAGCTCCAATGGCTCCGAAACCTATGCCATTAAGTCGAAAATGCTGAGAAAATATGAAATAAAAAATAAATTCATTCCAAAAGGTTGAGTAATGAGAAAGTTATGACCAAAACAACTTTGCCCCAATTTCCTCCACTAAATGTGGGGCAACTGCCAGTTAACTCCACTAAAAGTGGAAGTCCGCCTAAATTTGGGAGCGCCTCCAGAATCTCCGCCATATTAAAATCCACTTAACTGAAGCTTAATTAAATATTAAACTTGAGATTAGGCTCCTTAATCGCTCTTAACATTAAGCTCCCACACTGGTCATATGATGAGGTTCCATGGGAGGAGGGCTGGCCCCTCTGTGCTCCGTCGGACCCACTCCACTAAAAGTGCAATAACTTCTTCATATGGTGTCCGTTTTCAGTTCTGTTCATGGCATTGGGATCATATCACCGAGGCCTATCCATTCTATCAGGTTCCAAATAAACTTGAGCACTTTAATTTTTGAGCTTTTTCCCAAGCTCAGATTTGAGCTCCTAATCACACCTCCTAAATGAGAGGCTTTTGGTCCCCAAAAGCTTACTGAAATGAAGAACTGAACTATAGTATAGAAAATGAGAGAATAAAAATCCTCTTCTCTTCAGCTCTTCAAACAATTTTTCCTTACAAAGCAAGTGAATTTGAACCACAAATGAAAAGAAATCGACATTTCCCTTTTTGAATGCGCTTGTCCACAACTATCCACAACTGACCTTCTTGAACTCACACAGAAATTTCTGGCGAGAAATTTACAGAGTGAAACTTTACAATGCAGCCTTGATCAATGATCTAAGGTGGCTGAAAACAAAAAAGATATTACAACAAAATACATGCATACATCCGAAATTTGCATATGTACAAAAGGAGTACGTCTTACTATGTCAAGAAGTCCATCCACTTCTCGCCAAGCCACTTCCATGGGGAATTTTGCTGCTACAAATTTTCTCCATGTGAAACTTCCTTTTCCACATCAATAATGGAATCCATGATTCCACCTTCGCCAATATTTGTGTCCTCTTTTTGCATGTGCGTGGGACGACGAGTTGGATGCAAAGTCCAACAATGAGAGACAACATGTCCCTTCTTTTGGCAAAAGGTGCAAATCATATGCACATTCTTTGAAGGTAGTCTTTGTTTCATCTGCTTCTTGTGTGCCTTCTTCCTCATCTAGCATCTCGAAACATGATGGTTAAATCGGCCACAATATGTACAAGAAATCCTCTTATGTTGCTTTGCATGCTTGCCATAAGCTGCATGTCTACCATCTTCTTGCTGCAACAAAGGCTTCAAACAATGGTAAGGAAGATTTCCATCATGAAATTGATGTAATTGAGAACTTGGGAGAAATGTTCTCTTCAAATTTGCATCACATTCTTGAATGCATGTGCTCAAAGCTTCACCATTAAGCTGCTCATAGCCAAGACCAATATTCTTGGGACGCTCCACAACAAAAATAGGCTCAACAATGCCTTGTGCATGCTTGCCAAAAGCTTTTCCTTCTTGATAGCCCATTTTCAACATCAATTTGGACCCAATACTTCTTGTATGCCTTTCAGAAGAACCAACACACTTTTCAATAGAGGAAACTGAAGACAAATCAGAATGATTTACCTCATGATTTACATCCTGAAGATGAGTTATTTTCTTGGACAAAGCTTCTTGAGCTTGAAGAAGCTGCAACTCCATATCATGTAGTCTTTGAAGAATGGCTTCTTTCTCTTCCTGCATAGCTAGCAATTGTGCACGAAGTTGAACACTTTCCCTTTGATCCTCAAGGAGAATCTACACCATGTCCTTCACCTTAAAGAAATCATTCTTCATGTCATCATTGAAGAATCTAGTGAAGGAGGAAAATTCACTTGTAGAAGAAGTTGACATTATGTAAAATGTTCAAACAATAAAAAGGAACTTCCAAATAAAAGTCCTCAAAGCTTTCAATCAAACGACAAGCTTTTAGCCAAATGTCAGTAAAGACCCCTTCTCATTCAAGCAGCCATAAAACAAAAAATATTGGAGTTTTTTTTCCAAAGATAATCTTGAGGTAAATTGGGTAAGGAAAATAGTCCTCAATCCTTTCCAAGACTCAGCTAACAATAGCTATCCTTCCAACTTAAGAAAACTCATACATGCAACCATTTTGCAACCAATAAAACAGTAAATCTCTTACACTGTTTTAAAACCTTTTGCACAATAAAAAATGCTCAACCCGAGCTTTGATACCATCTAAATTTGAAAATGGAAGGTTGTTATAGCATCATTTTTCACCTTCATATGATTCATGATTGCTTTTATGGCTTTGGGCACCCATTCCTACAGACTTGGACAAAATTCACTAAAAAACAGTGTTAAAATCCCCATACGCGGTTATGCCCAGAATTTTCCGCGTGTATACGCGAGTCCACATGTAATTTTCCACATATGCCATTAAAATCATTAAAAAATATATTAAAATTCCCTATTTTCAGGCTGGGTTGATGGTTATTCTGGTAGTTCAACCACCCCAACACGTGGCCAACTGTTTCCAACTGTTGAAACTACTTTTAGGGAGTATAAAAGCCCCTCATGTGCATGGCCTAAGGGAGAGAGAAATTATTGATATTATACTCTGTTGGAATCCTCTATCCAAGTCTGAATTCCCATGCCTCCTGCACTTCCCAGTTCATTAGAGGAAACCCTTGTTTCCTGGAGATGATCATCTCTCTATATGTCATCTCGTATGCACCAGTTCGGAAGGAATCTTAGCGAGGCAAGGGTGGGACGGATCCGGACGACTGTTTGCTCGAAGATCGTGGAAGGATTCAGGTGATCTCTCCACTCGTTATTTCTGTACATGCTATTTATAATATAGAAGAACCATCTTGTTCCCGAAATATACGTGTTAGTGTCCGCTTGCATATATGAGAATATTGTTATTTAAGCATTTATTATGGTTTATCTAATGTTGCACATGGATTTCACTAACATTTAGAGTAGATATATGATGTACAACCAGTTCTTCATGCTTGTTTCTTCTTGTCTTTCAGGTTAAGAAGGAATAAGGGTTGCTGGGGGTTTGGACCCCGCAGGGTCTGCTTCAACCGTACGACCTACGGGTAAGTTCCTCGATCTGCTCTATTTAGTTTTTCATGAACATGTATGGTTGTGTGAGTCCTTCTTGAGTAGCATGCCCTGCTCTGTGGAGGTTTTAACCCAAAAAACCTCTAGGGTGATTTTCCCCAAAACAGAACTGGCGACTCCGCTGGGGATCGCATTCTTGTGATTCCCCTGTTGGGTGGTTTCAGCTGTTTGATAGGTTTCCAACAGTTTTAACTTTTATTTCCAGTCTAGTTTACTCTTTCTCAGTCAGACTGAAGTACTGGTTTCTTATCTAGGCTTGATCCTTTTTGTTTTTTCATTATTTACCTTTATATATGCGGTTTTTTCTGCACACAGTCGCGTATACACGCATTTTTTGTTAAAGGGAGTCGTGTATACGCGAGTTTCCTTTAGCACAGTCGCGTATGCACGCTTGTTGCAGAACTGTAAAGTTGCGTATACCTAGGTAGATTTTGAAATTTTGGATTTCTTGGCTTTTTAGTCATTTCTGTCTGTGGAGACCTGTTCCTGCAGTGTCTTTGTACCCTCTGGATTGTGAAGAAAGTGGTCTTTGGTCTTTTCTCTCTCTTGTTTGATTGAAAACTAATCTTTTTGGCAAAGTATTGTTTCTTGTGCTGGCATTTCTGGTTCGAGTACCAAGATCTCTTTCTGGGGATTCTTGGCTGTTCTGCTTTATCAGAACAGAGAGCTCCTGCTCATTTACTCTTTCCTACCTTTGTGTCTTGCTTTGCACTTCGAGTTTTGCCCATTTCTTGGTTGGTTTTCTTGAGTTCAGTCGGTTAGGTCTTGTTGCAACTTTCGAAGAGTCTTTCTTGGTTCTTTGAAGTTTTTGTCTGCAACAAGGTTGTACTATTCTTCTAGGCTAAGTGGCTGAGTTTTCCTGTCTTCTTTTGCTCATATTGATCTTGCTACTAGTTAGCCCTATAAGATTTGGAGCATTTTTGAAGTTTTTGCTTGAAATTTAGTGTTGTTTGGCTTGGGATTTTATAGTTTTGCTTGGTCTTTTCGAACTCTTCTTTTATAAAACTAAAAAGCTCAAAAAACATTTTGCTTTGTTGTTTGCTTTTGTTATTGCATTTTTGTTTTCGTTTCTTTGTATCTTTTGAAGCTTTGTTGAGGTTTCTTGGCTTTGGATTTTGGCTTGATTTTGGAAAGGAGTTATCATTGATTTCTTCCTCTTGTTTTTAAGTATTTTTGGTGTCTTCATATTAAGAGTTCTTGATTTTGGGAACTAGCTTTCTAGACAACCAAAAAGAGATAAAAATAAAGGATCTCTGGGAAATTTTACGCTGCTTTAAGAGATTTTGCATCTTAGAATTTGCATGCTTGTAGTGATTTGCATCAGGTGCACTTAAGCATTTAGTCATTTTCATAGTTTTTGTGAGTGTGAGTTTGTTATCTGAAAAGAAAAATACAATTTTTAATCTCGTAGAACCTGTGTAGAAGTTGCTTTTCATCGAAAGACAATAATTGCATTTGCATGTAGTTTGGTTTTTATTAATTTCTTTCTGCGTCAAAACACCATAAGTTTCATTTCCGCATCCCTTTGACTTAACATAACAGCCAATTAAAATAAGCGATTTAATTTAAAATAAACTAGCAAGTTTTCTAAGTGTCATACACCAACTAGCTAGGTTGTAGGGCCTTGGATTAGGTGAGTGGAGAGTTAACTCTCCAAGGCCGCTCAAACAAAACATAGAAGTTGATTAATTGAGTGAAATCCAACTCCGTTAGGTGGACCGGGAAAGCTCTCCTCCAGAGAGTCAAGCGCAAGGGGAAGTGAAGTCTGAGAAGAGGGATACCCCCTCTCTAATTAGCTGAATCTGACCTCAAGACCGTTCCGCCCGGCTTCTGACACGGATTGGTGCCCGTAGTTGCCACTCCTAGGTTCCACACAGGTGACTGCGGGGGGGAATACCCGTGGTACCTGAGGTAGACATCGCATCACTTTCAGCAATACTTCTAGGGGGTGCCCTTGCGAAGCTTGGGTGCTTGAGCCGGCAAAGGCTATCGTTAGGAGGTCGGCGTAACTGTTTCTATTACCTTCGCTAGTAGGCCTGGGCTGTAATTATCCCAGATTGCTTTCGGGAGGTCCTATATTTCACTTTCCTGTATTTTGGTGTCCGGTCCTCATCACCCTGAGCGGAAATACTTGAAGGCTGTTTGCTTGATTTTATCTCAGGGATTTTTCTTATAGTGAGTGCTCTTTTCTCCTAGCTTGCTTAGCTTTATATTTTTTGAGTCTAATTAAAATTTGTTAAAGTGGCTGATCAAGCACCTCGTCGATCGAGGAGAATCCGGGGGTTGTCTCCCGAGAGTCCAGAGCCTTCTTCGAGAAGGCATAGGAGTGATTTAGTAGGTGGTTACCACCCTGTGACGTCTGACGCAGTGGAGAGAGATCCTCCACCAGGGTCTGAAGGTTTCATAGCTGATTCTGGTATCGGTTCCGAGAGGAGCGTTCCGCTCACCTCGCGAGTTTTATTTCCTCAGGAAGAATATTTTCAAATTGAGGAATTACCTGAACCTCCTGGGTTAGGTCCATATCCTCTTCCTCCTGATTATCTGTTCATTGTTCAATACATCGGACCTGAGTCAGAGAGACCGGAAGATCCTCAGTATTATTCATACCTTTCGATGGCCACGACTGGGAACGTGGCTTCTGCTGTGAGTGCTACAGGCATTCAGACTCCTGTTTCTGTTGAAGGAGGGGGCACTATTGCTTTATCTTCGATTGCTTCTAGTGCTGTTGTGTTTGGATCTGGTTTCACCCAAGCACATGCTTCTCATTCTGGTCCCTTCTGTTTCGGAATGCCCACTAGTGGGATTCCTTCTTTTTCCTTCTCACGTCGCAATTGGATCTACACCCATGTCTTCCATGGCTAGTGGATCGTCCTTTCATATTCCCTTTGGAATCGGGCACATTCCTAGTTCCAACTTCTTCTTTAGGTCCTTCCGTTTACTTCGGTAATCTGAAGCCAACTCGGTCCGGGAGGTCGACCGAATTAATTTTTTACGTGATGGAACCCCGTATTCACCACAGCAAAGGTGGAACTGGCTCATGCCACTGTCAGGCGGAATACTTTTCCTTCATCGAGTGCTTATCGACCTTTTCTCCTCTTTCAATGTCCGGAACCCCTAACAGGATTTCCACTTCATTTCATACTTCAAATGGGGAACTGCTCCGGGCCTTTGGTAACTCGCGTCAATTTGAGCGTTCTTCTCCTTTTTTTATGAGTCCTTGCAACTCGGTGCTCTATCAAATCAGGTATTATTTTCGACACATAACCATCCCATCAAGGATGGAATCCCTCGTGCTCCGCCTCGCTTACCTTTTCTGGCAACGTTAAACTTGCCAGATTTGTCGAAGTTGACTAATGACCCAATTCGTTATAGTTCGGGGTGGCCTTTGGTCCCGACCAAACTTCCTTCAGAAATTCCAAAGTTTGAAGGCAAGAATGTAGAAGATCCGGCTGACCACATCACTACCTTCCATTTATGGTGTTCTTCGAACTCCCTGATCGATGATTCGATTAGGTTGAGATTATTTCAACGTACCCTAACTGGAAACGTTGCCAAATGGTATATTGAGCTAACTGGGGACAGTTTTGCTACATTTGGAGAACTGGCTGTTACATTCCTAAACCATTTCCAGTTGCCTATCCGATATGATGCTGGGACTGAACTCCTAGCTAATTTTAAGCAGGACGACGCAACCCACATTTCTGATCACATTCAGGAATGGTGGAGAAGGAAGAGGCTTATTAAAGCTCATATTCCAGGCGAATTCCTTTTGGAATGGTTTCTGAAATCCTTGCAGTCAGATATTTCGAACGATGTATCCCTTTCTGGGGTATTTTCTGAGGAGCAGGCCATTTTTAGTGCCCAGCAGCTAGAGTTGATATATTCTCAGTCTGGGGTCCTTCACAAGTATCTGCCCAATGCTCCTCGCTCCAAATTAGATTTATCTAAAACTAAGCCCAATCCTCATGGTGACAGACTGATTGGATCGATCAATAGTGGTGCAGCCAGCCTGCTTACTTAACTGCAGCAGTTGTCTTTGCAATCTGCTCCTTCTGGTCAGGCTGTGCCTGCTGAGTCATCGCCTTCCCAGTCTTTGTCCATAAATGCTGTTCAAGCTTCTGATCCCAAAGGAAATCAACAATCCGAAGGGAAGAAGAAGGGACGAAATAATAAGAAAAACGACAAGAATGGGAAGGGTAATGTGAATAAAACCAACGAGCATGTTGGTGAGGGTCCAAAGGAGAAAAGGAAAGTGAAGTTTCCATGCAAGCTGTGTGCTGGAGACCATCTTATGCACCTTTTCCCTAAAATTCAGGATGCGTAGCACTTCTTAGCTCAGCAGGGTTCTTCTAGTTCCCAGGCTGTGTTAACTAACCCTTTTTCCCAAGGGCAATAGTCAGTTGTTGGCGCGAACCAAATCCCTGGGGCTTCCTCTAGAGGCACCCAAGAAGGGGAAATTCCATCGAACATTTTCATGATGAGTGCTCACGTGGATATCGCTACAAGATACCGTGACTATGGCGGAGAAGAGTCTTCGAAAGCTAAGGATACTCCTGATGCTACTGAGCCGCTTCACATTATGAAGCTTACTGTTGAGTCTATGCCTCAGATGCCCAAAGCATCTTCTAAGCGATCGACGATTAATCCAAATGCTAGGGCTGCCCAGAACTACTCTATTGTGGAAGATCTGGCGCAGAGTCCTTGTGCTATGTCGGCTTTAGAGGTACTCCAATCTTGTCCGGCTTAGCGCAGTGCTTTGGTCACTGCCATTGGGGCTATTGATCCAAAAAATTCTCTTCTGATTACTTTTGATATGACTAATTTTAAGAAGAGACTCCCCCATCACATGGCTTTTCATATTAAATCATCGTACCGGAAGTGTAATATCTTTCGAACGGTTGTTGATGAGGGTGCTTCCACATGCGTGATGTCTCTCAGATGTTGGAAGACAATTGGATCTCCCAAAGCTGTTCCATCTACCACTCTTCTGATTGCGTTCAATGGTCATTCTCACAGACCCCATGGTATTGTCCCAGCTTTGCCCATCTGTGTTGGGGGAAAAACTGTCAATATAGAGGTTGAGGTAGTGGATGCAAGCTTGGACTACAACCTTCTGTTGGGGAGAAACTGGATTTATGAGATGGATGCCATTGCAACCTCATTATTTCAGATTATATGTTTCCCCCACGAAGGGAGGATTGTTACAGTGGATCAATTGGACTGTCCTCCTGTAGACCCGAATGCGTCTACTGACTCATCTGTTCCAAAGTTGGATAATACTAAGGCGCCTGTTGAGAATTTAGGAGTTGGAATGTATTCTTCGTTGATGGGTACTTTCGATATTCCTCCTCCTACGGTTCATATTAATGCAATTTCATCCTCCAAGGCTCCTCTTCGAAGAGAGTTCTTCAGAACTCATTATTTTTCGGACCCTTGGACCTTACCTTCCCCTACTGCCACATTAGCGAAAGGTCAAGTGGGTGGAATGGAATTTCCTATTTCTGCAGTTGAGATTGCTTATCAGTCTATTGTTGACTCTGCAGAATCCATCCCAGCTCCTCTGTCACCGGAAGAGTTGGATGGAGATGTGGCTCCGGCTTGGACACTTATTTCTTCTTCTACCCAGGATTGCCTTGATACCACTCTTCCATCTGAAGAGGCCATCCTGGAAGCTATGACAGGTATAGATAGACCGTGGGATGATTTGCATCATCGGTCTTACTTTTTACCTTCCTTGAGCGAAGTTGAAACGAGTTTTCCAAGTCCCCCGTCTCCTGGTCCTGTTCACCCAGTCTTGAACCCTTTAGCACCAACACAGGTTTATGCCGAAGGGAACATGGCTGTGATTTCTCCTACTATCCCGGTGAACATTTCCAGGGATCCCAATATTATCGAGAATGTCTTCATCGGAGTTGAATGTTCCCGTGAAGAGGTTCAAATTTACACCGAGCTCTTTAAAGAGTATAGGGATGTGTTCGCTTGGTCTTATGAGGAAATGCCTGGTATAGATCCATCTATTGTCCAGCATGAGATCAAGACTTATGAAAACGCTAATCCGGTGAGGAAAAAACTTCATCCGGTCAATCCTAGGAAGGCAGCAGCTATCAAAGCTGAGGTTGAGAAGCTGCTTAAGGCGGGGTTCATTTTCCCTGTTCCTTTGACTGAATGGGTTTCAAATCCCGTTCCCGTAGATAAAAATCAAGGAACGATTTGAGTTTGCATCGATTTCAGAGACCTAAATAAAGCATGTCCTAAAGATAATTACCCCACACCATTTATCGATCAGATCATTAACGAGTGTGCCGGTAATGAGATTTTCTCCTTCATGGACGGTTTCTCCGGATATAATCAGATTACTATCCGTCCTGAAGATCAGCATAAGGCTGCCTTTATTTGTCCCTGGGTACATTTGCATACAAGAAGATGCCTTTTGGTCTTAAAAATGTTGGGGCTACCTTTCAGCGGGCCATGTCATATGCCTTCCACGACATCAAAAAGATTATCGAGGCGTATTTGGATGATTTAGCTGCTCATTCTTGAAAGAGGATGGATCATCCTGCTCACCTCCGGAAAATATTTGAACGATGTCGGTTCTATAAGATTAGATTGAATCCGAACAAGTGCGTTTTCACGGTTACATGCGGTTGGTTATTGGGATTCATTGTGTCTAAGGAAGGGATTAGGGTAGATCCCTTCAAGGTTGAGGAAATACTTCGGTTGCCTCCCCCGTCCTCTATCTGTCAGCTTCAAAGTCTACAAGGGAGGTCTAATTTTCTTTAGAGATTTATTGTAAATTATGCTGAAGTTACCAATGGATTTATGAGATTGTTGAAGAAGGGAGTTCCATTTCTTTGGGATGACTTCACTCAACGCTTGTTCGATGCTTTGAAAAAAGCATTGAACTCTGCTCCTTTATTAAGTCCACCTGATTATAGCAGGGATTTCCTTTTGTATCTGGCAGCAGCAGAATCTACTATTGGTATGGTTATGGTTCAAGAGGATGATGCTCTTGCAGAGCATGTTATATACTACCTTAGTCGAGGCTTGGTAGGACCTGAACTCCGGTACACTCCGATATAAAAGTTAGCTTTAGCAACAGTTCATGCTGTGCAACGACTCCGACATTACATTATTCTTCGAAAAACTTATGTTTTGGCAGCAGCCAATCCATTTCAGTTTGTCCTCAGTAGGCGAGTGATTGGGGGCAAATACAATAGATGGATTGTGATTTTACAGGAATTTGATCTTGAGTTTATGTCTGCCAAGTCCAAGAAATCATTAGTTTTCGCGGAATTGATCTCCGAGTTGCCCTGTGGGGAGGAGATGATCTATGATGAATCCTTTCCGGATGAACATTTGTTTCTTATCTCTTCATAGGATCCTTGGTACGGAGATATCATTGTGTATCTCCAGACTGCGAAGTTTCCCTCTACTTTTTCGAAAGATGAGCGTCGTAAGTTGCATCACTTGGCCAAGAATTATTTGATTATTGGTGACGCTTTATACCGTCGAGGGGTTGATTCAATCCTAAGACGCTGCTTAACTCTCGAAGAAGCTGAGGCTGTGCTCAATGATTCTCACAGTGGAGCTTGTGGGGGTCATTTATCTGGGCTTGCTACAGCCCAAAAGATTTTGCGTGCTGGATACTTTTGGCCCTCGATTTTCAAGGATTGTATTGAATCGGTCAAAAAGTGTCATCCGTGTCAGGTCTATACTCGAAAAATGCGCTCTCATCCAGCTCCGCTTTTTCCAGTCGTTACTGTCGGTCCCTTTACAAAGTGGGGTATTGATTATACTACTTGTAACCAGCCTTCGGCTAAAGGTCACAAGTACATTATTGTAGCAGTAGACTACTTTACGAAGTGGGTCGAGGCTATGCCTACTTTTGGGAGTGATGGTGATACTGCAGCTCTTTTTCTTTTCAACCAGGTTATTGCTCGTTTTGGTATTCCTAGAGAGATTGTCACTGATCATGGCAGTCATTTTTAGAATAGTATGATGGCTGAGTTGGCTCTCAAATTGGGTTTCCGGTAGGAACATTCATCTCCGTATTATCCTCAAGCCAATGGGCAAGTGGAAGCTGTGAATAAATCCTTGAAGAAAATTCTTCAAAGGACAATTGATAAAAATAGATCCAACTGGCATATTATGCTATATCCTGTACTTTGGGCATACAGGACGTCAGTGAAAACTGCAACTAGCTTTACTCTGTTTCAGCTAGTGCACGGGTTGGAATCTGTATTTCCCATTGAATGCGAGATTCCTTTTCTTAAGTTAGCTATTGAACTTCTTCCTGACACTACTAGTCTTGAAGAATGACTCCTTCATCTAGAACATCTCGATGAGCAGCGTCGGGATGCTGCCACGATGAATGAAGCGCATAAAAACCGAGTTAAAGTACAGTACGATAAGGCGATCAAACCCAGGGTTTTTTCGGAAGGTGACCTTGTTTCGGTCTATGCCCAAGAAAAAGATGCCCTGGGGGCAGGAAAGTTTAAGTCTATGTGGTATGGCCCCTTCATCGTTAAAAAATTCCTTAAGAAAGGAGCGTATACCTTGGTTGATTTCGAAGGGAACGAGTTGCCGGAGCCCCGAAATGGGTTCTATTTGAAGAAGTATTATGCCTAGGCTTCGGCCTGGCATGTTGCTTTTGTATATAGTAGTTTTTCTTTGTACATATCTGGTTGATTTTCGATCTTTGATGAGTTGGTGATGTTTTTGATCTGCTTTGGCAGGTTGTGTTGGATGTCATGAGTCATTTTGGTTTCGCTGATGGTGCTAGTAGACACACCCGGAACTTAGCTTCCGCGGCTTGGGTGCTTCATTATCCATCCGGTCAGCTGTTAGTATCAAGAGGGGTCTGCATTGGTCCTGCTTCCAATAATATAGCAGAATACACTGCAGTTGTTTATCTACTCTCGGAGGCAATATCTTTGGGTGTTGGTTCGTTGGTAGTTTTCTTGGACTCTCAGCTGGTGGTGTCGCAGTTGAACAATACTTATCGGGTTCTAGATCCATTTTTATTATGGTTGTTCTTGAGGGTACGTTTGTTACAAAGATCATTTTATTTTTTAACTTTCATTCATATTCCTCGAGCTGACAATTGGTTGGCAGACTCATTAGCTAATCAAGCACTAGATTGGCATATTAATCATTCCATACAATAAAATTTAATCATCAAAAACATCATACATTTTGATACATTTATCACATCACATCAAACATTACTGTATATATATCATCAGAGTGTTCAAAAACTTTACAAAATTTGGATCCATAAGGTCATACAAAATTTGGGCTTATGCCCGATCATGTTCAGTCTCAAAAAAAAATATACAGTCATCTGATACATAATATCTATCTACTTCTGAGGTCCCTGCCCAGAAGTCGTGTTCCTATAGAACATGATCGCGGTGGAAACTCGGCGGAATAATCGTACCCAATATCGGGGCACTCCTACCACCCGTCTCTGGATGGCTTCCGGCAGATCTTCCATGGCAGCCATAGGTATTTGGCAGGTTAACCCCTCCAAGTTCCTACGAACGACCTGGAGGTCTGTGCGAATCCATTGTATACCACTTCGCCCCTGCGACGCTTGTGTGAGGAAACCTTGGTCGGCCCCGGTCCAATATCGTATCCATGATCATGTTTACATTGTGAGTCATTATGAATCCAATCAAAAACACCTGTTTGTTTTCATTTTTTCATATATTGAAAAAATCCAAAAAATTATATAAGTCAAAAAATTTTGCAAACTTACCGACTGTGCCCCATGTTGTGCCTAGTGGAAGAACAAGATCTGGATCTCCACGAAATTCCATCCTGGCATAGGGATAGTCGTCCACAGTGATGATTTGTTCTCCCCACCAAAAGAAGAACTCATCACCCCAAGTGGTCCGGGGAACTTCACTTCCCCCTAATCTCTTCATCATGTCTGCCCAACAGGTAATTCTTGGGTCTCTCGGGCTGCTGATGGTAGAGATTACTCTAGGTCTCAATGCTGGTATCTTCTCAAAGAAGAATGTCATCAAAATTGTACCGTATCCAAAGTGTTTTGTCTTTGCTTGGCGGATTGAGGTCAATTGTTGCTTCATTTTTAGTAATAGGGCTATGCACCAATCATATACATGAGTCAAGCATTCTACTGCTATGCTCATTTGCATCCTGGACGCCTGATGTAGGGAGGCAGATCCTGCCACTCTGCCAATGGTGAAAAGGAGGATTTTCATGTGAAAATCCCTTAAATCTTTAATTGCAATTTGAGTTCCAACTTTCTTGGAACCCTCTACGCAGTACACGTGGACGTAATCTTCCATGGTTAGCCCTCCCAAGGGCTTCCTGTGCAAGTCTATTCGTTCCCCCCTCCGAGAGAGTCCGGTGATAAATATATGTCTTCCACTTCAATGCGTACAGGCATCTGATATATCATAAAGCAGTCCTCTTCTAGTTCACAATAGTTCACGAGCATTTCAAGCAACCGGAAATTTCTTTTCATATTTGGCATTTTGAAAAACTTTAGCAATCCGCAATTACGAAGAATATTTAGTGATGCTCGATCTTGCATGACTTCTTGATCAATTGCACTATGTTCATGCTCTCTCCATGAGATTTTCATCCTGTCAAAATTCAATAAATCCTTCATTAGCTACGCATTTTTCATTTGGGCCTGCGCATATGCGACTTTATTTGTGCACAGTCGCGTGTATACGCGACTTTAGCGTTACCAACTCACGTATGCGCAAACCCGTGTTTTTTAGCAAGAGTTTCTATGGTGAAAATTACTAAATTTTAATTTATAAACAGACAAAATGATTTGCAAGGATGATTGATGAGCTTACCTGACAAATTCGGTGTGATTTGACGGTCGGTTGCTCCTAATTTGACAAAAAAAGTTTTTTTCTCCAGAGCACTTTTTTCCAAATCAGCAATGTAATAATGAACCAAATATGAGGTAATTTGTCTATTTATGGCTAAAAAGTTGAAAATTTTCGCAAAAATTTGTTATGCTTATTTTGTCGATCTATCTTAAGCTGCATAACCCGGATACTTGGAAGTGCCCAGTTTGGTATGCTTTCAGGTACATTTTGACGAATTTGAGATTTTTCCCGATTTTTTGATCCATGATTACTGACTCGTCACGGCAGGTATATGATCTTCACTGGCATATAGGTTAGGGAAATCACTTTCCGCTGCATCTTGCATACTAGCCTCCATACTGATCACTTGCCATAGGGTCGATCCCATCAGGTCATGACTATTACACCCATTTCACTCGCCGATTATTTAATCATGACTTGGTGGTAGAACCTTCCTTTACATGGGCTTCCTAGTTAGTTCCTCACTATCACTTGTTGCCCATGCTGCATTTTATGTAGGCTCGGGAGTCCTCTTTAGTCCCGCCATGACTTATGTGTTGAAGCTTCATTCTTCTTCTTCCTCACTATCATTTTTCTAGCTATTACCCTAGAGGCTCCCTGGTGTTGTTGAGTTGTATTATTGCATTGCATATTGGCTACTTGTTTATCCTGGCCTTTAGCCGGCTTCATTTGGACTCAGTGTTTAAGCCAAATTTTGACCTTGACTATCTGTACAAGTTAACCATTGCATGCACTTTAGCTATCGCGACTTGACACCCTTTTACCCATGGATGGAACATTCCTTTGAGTATCGCTTACCAGTTTTCACCACCTTGCATTGAGCATAGGATTGTTCCAATCCCAGGAACTAGTGCATCTGATTTTTGATACTCGTTCTATCCATTGTACCATAGCATTCTTTTATTCTTTTTCGGGCTTATTATATGAAAAAGACAAAAAAACCAAATATAACAAAAAGAGTGGGAACGGGATGTATCTTACAGCTATTTTGGTAAGCGTCTGGAGGACAAGTTTGTCGCCCTTGAACAAAACCACATATACTTATATATATTTCCTACATTTGGGATGGTTTTAGTTTGACTTGTTCTGACCTTTACCATGTTTCATGATAGTCTGCTTAGGTTGGTTATCTCTTCCAATCTATATGGAAGTTTGTTCTTCCTCCTGCCTGTAGACTTATACAGGTGTCACTTTCTTGCCATGGTCATCACGAGTCGTGCTTTTGTTCAAGGAAGTCTAACCAGACGGCCATTCTGCGGTGTCTCTTGACTCATTATTCGATCGGCCTTCCCGGTCTTTCGAGTATCTTGTTCTATCACATCGAGATGTTTGGTGTTACACTCGTGCTAGTTTGATGTGGGATCCACTGACTTCTTGGCGGGTTTGTCTCTTATCGACTACGACACATTGCTGCGAGAGCAAACCTAGAGCCGCACCCTGGCTATTTCCATCATCGATAGGTGACCTTGTGCTCGGCATTTGATCATCATTATGGGTCTTTGACTGATTGGTTTTCCTTGTGTTTGACGTCAGCATACATTATCAGACTTGGGATTCGTGTAGTTCCTTGATTTCCATTTGACCCTATCGATGGATTTCTCGCCTCTGTGTCAGCTTTCATTATTGGTTGGTTCAGAGGGTTTCTTCCGTGCGCTAGCTTCATCTTGTGCACGTCGGAAACGTACTTCGGTTTTGGTTCCGTCACTCTACTTCGTTCGATTCCTTCCAAATCTTGGCCTGCGGGTTACACTCGCGTTGGACTGATGTGGGATGCCTTAATGCCTTCCTTCCAACAGATCTTTTCCCATCAACTCCGACTCATTGCTCTGGGAATAAGGTCTAGAGTCTTTTTTTCAGTACCTTAGGGCTTGCAGTCATCAGTGGCAGACTCTTCGCTATCGATAGTGGGGATTCATCATTGCCTCCTGATTGATAGATTCTTTCAAGTGTTCAACTTCAACTCATTCATTCACACTTGTCAGATTGTACTGGGGCACCTTGACGCTCATTATCATTATCGGTGGGTTGTCTCGCGTTGGTTAACGGTATACATCATTGACCGGTAATCCAACGATTTCTGTAGTCGACTTCGACTCATTTATTCCCATTGTGTAGAATTGTGCCATAGTGATCGGTGAAAACCTCGGGTTGCATCAGCATTTCTCAGTTCACTTTTGACAGTCCATTCAGTTTCTGCCAGTGATGTCGTCCACCCTTATATGTTGCAGTTCAATACAGCAGCATCCTATATGTTGGCTCCCGAGTTGCGTGATAGTACCGTTTGTTCCACCTCTTATGATTTGGTACTTGAATATTCAGTTACTTATATGATCAGACATCCAGTTGCAGCTTCCTTGATCAGCTTTCTATATGTGATACTTGGACATTGATTCAGACTTATATTTCCGGACCATGCTCATATGATTCATTGTGTACTTTCAGTTCAGCTATACTTGTATACATGTTGGATCTATTCAGTACTTTCTATATGATGTATTTTTGACTGAGCATGGGTATGCCCACCTCAGCATGAGTTGACTCTGTTTTCTTTCATTGGTTTTTGGCAGGCTGAAATCTGGTGAAGTCCTCTCTTGTCCTGGCGAAGTTCTTTCTATGTGCATAATACATTTCGGCCATCATCTACCCCTTCTGACCTCATATACTAGGGGGCATCTGTTATAGCATCATTTCTCACCTTCATATGATTCATGATTGCTTTTTATGGCTTTGGGTTGAACTTCCCATTCTCTGAAACTTGGAAAAAATTCATGAAAAGCAGTCTTAAATCCCATACGTGGGTATGCCTAGACTTTTATGTATATGCGAGTCCACATGTACTTTCCACGTATGCCATTAAAATCATTAAAAAATATATAAAAAATCCCTATTTCGAGTTGGGTTTATGGTTACTACGGTAGTTCAACCACACCTGACACGTGGCCATTAATTTCAACGGAAACTACTTGGAGGGAGTATAAAATCCCCTCATGTGTATGGCCTAAGGGAGAGAGAGAAATTATTGATATTACACTCTGTTGGTATTCCCTATCCAAGTCTGAATTCCCGTGCCTCCTGCACTTCCCAGTTCATTACAGGAAACCCTTGTTTCCTGGAGATGCTCATCTCTTTATATGTCATCTCGTATGCACAAGTTCGGAAGGAATATTAGCGAGGCAAGGGTGGGACGGATCCGGACGACGGTCTGCTCGAAGATCGTGGAAAGATTCAGGTGATCTCTCCACTCGTATTTCTGTACATGCTATTTATAATATAGAAGAACTGTCTTGTTCCCGAAATATACGTGTTAGTGTATGCTTGCATATGTGAGAATATTGTTATTTAAGCATTTGTTGGGATTTCACTAACATTTAGAGTAGATATATGTTGTACAACCAGTTCTTCGTGCTTGTTTCTTCTTGTCTTTCAGGTTAAGTAGGAAGAAGGGTTGCTGGGGGTTTAGACCCTGCAGGATCTACTTCAACCGTAGGACCTACGGGTAAGTTCCTCGATCTGCTCTATTTAGTTTTTCATGAACATGTATGGTTGTGTGAGTCCTTCTTGAGTAGCATGCCCTGCTCTGTGGAGGTTTTAACCCAAAAAAACTCTAGGGTGATTTTCCCCGAAACAAAGGTACTTGAAAAGGGTGTAAGGTATCCATTTTCAATTATGTAAATGAGTGCAAAAATACTCTAAGTTTAAATCTGAAAATGTGAGAACTTCATATTTCTAATACAGAGATAGACTGTAGGGGAATTTACCGGATATTTCACCTTTCAAAGAAAGGATGAATCCAGAGGCTACATGGCCCTCTTATAGACTCTGCCTAAAGAAATAATAGAAGTAAAGACTCAGATTTAATTAAAATGATCTTTCTTTAAACTTGACGTTATGCATAAATTTAGCTTGCAAATGGTGTATGTCTTTTCACTGTTTATGTATCTTAAGTGTAATTTTTTTTATTTTTTTTATTTTTATTTTTATTTTTATTTTTTTTTTTTTCTTCTGAAAATTAACATGGGTATTAGCAACAATATTCAACAATATAATATCAAAACACAACAACAATATAATATAGGATTTCACCCCAACTCTTGGGCTACATCTCCTGGATCAAGCCTCCCAAAATGGGCTTGTCCTCTTGTATTAAAAGCTTTCAAATGCAATACAAGATTATAAGTGTCTCAATAGAAAAATCTGAATATATAGACTAATTCAGAAGGCAGGAAAAAGCTTATAATGCCTTTTCAAATTCACTAAACAGTGAAATATTACCATAAACAGTGATTTCTTCATCAATGTCCTACTGGTGCTTTGAACTTCTCTGCAACTTTTCAGGGTGTAGAAGTCCTAAAATTCCATTGAAACCACTTCCAATGGCTTCATAAGGTCAAAATTATCTGAAATAGAGCTTTGGTTCACCTCAAATTGATAACCACAACTCAAAACAGATCAAACCCCAAAATGGCCATGGTGGCCCTGAAAACTCTCCTAAAGGTTTTCGGCCTCTGAAAGTATTCAAACAGAGCTAAGACCTATTCCAATGGCTCTCGAATGCAGGAAATAGTCGAAATGACTTTTGGTTCACCAAAAAAGGTTAACCACAACTCAACCAAACTCAAAACCCAAAATGGCCCTAGTGGCTCAAAAAGCTTCTCCGAAGCTAAACACGCTGAAAATGAGCTCCAATGGCTCTGAAACCTGCACCATTAAGTCCAAAATGCTGAGAACATACGAAATCAAAAACAATTTCATTCCAAAAGGTTGAGTAATGAGAAAGTTATAACCAAAACAACTTTGCCCCAATTTCCTCCACTAAATGTGGGGCAACTGCCAGTTAACTCCACTAAAAGTGGAAGTCTGCCTAAATTTGGGAGTGCCTCAAGAATCTCCGCCATATTAAACTCCACTTAATTGAAGCTTAATTAAATATTAAACTTGAGATTAGGCTCCTAAGCGCTCTTAACATTAAGCTCCCACACTGGTCATATGATGAGGTTCCATGGGAGGAGGGCTGGCCCCTCCATGCTCCGCCGGACCCACTCCACTAAAAGTGCAATAAATTCTTCAAACGGTGTCCGTTTTTAGTGCCATTCACGGTGTTGGGATCGTATCACTGAGGCCTATCTCGTCGCTCAAGTTCCAAATAAATTTGAGCACTTTAATTTTTGAGCTTTTTCCCAAGCTCAGATTTGAGCTCCTGATCATTGCCTCTTCTGCTTCCTGTGTGCTTTCTTTTTCAACCAGCAACTTGAAGCAACATGGTTAAATCCACCACAAAATTTGCAACAAAAATTTCTTTCATTTGAACAAGAAAAAATATCATTCTTTGCTGAAAAATAATCAAATTGGTCATGTGAATAATTATACCTCTTTTGCTGCATGGAATGTCCATCCTTTTTGTCTTCGAAAGACAATGAACTAGCAGAGGAGACATCTTTCTTTTTTAGAATTTCATCACAGTTCTTGTCTTGAAAACTATTTAAACTTGAGGGCTCGCCATAAGCGACATGTTTACCCTCTGCTTGCTGCAATGATGGCTTAAAACAATGACAATCATCCTTGAAACAATTTTGACATATATGTATAGAAGAACTTGGAATAAAGGTTCTCTTTAAATTTTCATCACATCTATTCAAGGATTTGGAGTCTTTGCCATTAAACTACACATAACCAAGACCAAAATTCTTGGGTCGCTCCACAAATGAAATAGGGTCAACCATGCCTCGTGCATGCTTTCACAAACCTTTTCCTTCTTGATAGCCCATCTTAAACATTAATTTGGTCCCGATTCCCATTGTATGTTTTTAAAAAGAACCAACACACTTTTCAATGGAGGAAATTGAAGACAAGTTGGAATGATTTACTTCTTCCTCAGAAATTTTCTTGGACAAAGCTTCTTGAGCTTGAAGGAGTTGTTTCTCCATGTCATGCAACCTTTGGAGAATTGCTTCCTTCTCTTCCTGCATGGATAACAATTGTGCATGAATATTAACACTTTCTCTTTGATCCTCAATGAGAATCTGCACCATGTCCTTCACCTTAATGAACTCATTCTTCATGTCATCATTGAAGAATCTCGTGAAGGAGGAAACTTAAGTTGTAGAAGAATTTGACATTATGTAAATGGTCAAATTAACAAAAGGAACTTCCAAAGAAAACTTCTCAAAGCTTTCAAACAATTGACAAGATTTTTAACCAAATGTCGGTAAAGACCCCTTCTTATTCAAGCAGCCATAAAACACAAAATCCAATAGGTTGTAGCAAACACTTAATCAAGTGGGTTTGTTTTCAAAAGATAATCTTGAGGTACTTTGGGATAAGGAAATACCCTACAACTCTTTTTTCCTTTCCAAGACTTAGCTATCAACAACTATATTTTCAACTCAAGAAAACTCATACAAGCAACCATTTTGCAACCAATAAAACAATCAATCTCTTACACTATTTTAACACCTTTTGCACAAAAAAAAATTCTCATCATAAGCACAACCAAGCTTAACCAAAGCTCCGATACCAACTGATCTGAAAATGGAAGTACTTGAAAATGTGCACAAGGTATCCATTTTCATTAACTTAAATGTGAAACTTCTTAGATCTATTCCAGAGATTGACTGTAGGGGCATTTACTGGATATGTCACCTTTGATAAAAGGATGAGATCTAGAGGCTACCTAGCCCTTTACAGACTCTGTCTTTAAAACTTGAAGAAGTTAACACTCATAATCTGAAAATGAAATTACTTGTCTTTGCTATTCAAGGAATTCATTTCGATAAAATTATATGTGCAAACTGTCATTCATATCTTGCAATTGAAATAAAGTGCTTTTGGTAAATTTCTGAGTCTTATGTGTGAAGGAGTGTTATTTATTTTTATTGTTTAACTTATTAAATCTAAAAAACACAGCAAGATAAAATCACATAATATAACACAGCATCTGATGAGGCAGTTCACCCCTCCTGGGCTACATCTACCGGGTCCAAGGCCCCTAAATGGGCATGTCCTTGCTCTATTAGATACTTAAATTGGTTATACAGTGATAATAAAACCTAAACAGGAAAAATGAGTTGCGGAAATGATTTCAGAACATAGAAAACAATAAATATTGGCTTTTGTTTCACTTCCAATGGTTAACCATAGCCCATTACAGCTCCAACACTTCCTAGGCCCTAATGGCTCTTCAAGCTTCTCTGCTGAAAAAGTACCTGAAGATGAGCTCTGTTGCCTCTGCAACCTGCACCATTGTCTCTAGAATGCTCAAAATACCTGAAATAAAAAAAACATTCGTCCAAAAGGGTTCTCCCTATCAGAAGTTATGACCAAAACAGTATTTTCCCAGTGTCCCCTAAACAAACTCCACTAATTGTGTAGAAATTGCTAGACAACGCTCCAAATTTGGCGGAAATCCAAAAAAGGTGGAACACACCCGAAACATAGCGAAACCACTAACAGTTTCATTAAATGTCACCTAGACTTGGTCACATGCGCTATGAATCCGGCGGTTAGGGTGGAGTTAACCGCGACATAACTGTTTGAGCCAACAGTTATAAAAACCATAGCATTTAATAAAATAGAGTGGTTACATTACATAAACGTTAACCGTTTCCAATAGTCTGCCGGTTTGAAGGCCTGGGTCACGGGCTTGCGGTCACATGATGTGGGGGCTGGCCCTTAGGGGCTAGCCCCCATTTACTGCTACCATCATTTAAATGAAATTTCAAATATGATCTAGATTTGTTACATAATAAGAACCAAACCATAGGAGAGTTGGTTAAAGCGCTTGGTCAGCAAATGTGAGGTCTCGGGCTCAAAATCCGCTGGAGCCAATTTTTTTTTAACCGTGCCACTATTTCACCGACCAGGGGGCCACGTGGCATCCTCCGGGCCTGCCACATGGCAACCCATAATTGGTCAAAAAGATGAAAAAGTCAAACTTTGATTAAATCACAAATTGACACTTGTCACTGCCGGTTTGGACCAAGTGGAATATTCTGAGGAATATTTCAGGGAATATTTTGAGGAATATTCCATGTAATATTCCTTTTTTAATTTTTCAAATTTTGAAGTCAAACCTAGTCAAACTGGAATTTTGCCTGATATTATGAATTTTCAAACTTGAATAACTTTCACATATAGTGTCAGATTTGAGTGTTGTTCATGGCTACATGATCGTATCGACGAGGCCTTTCCTGTCGTTCTAGTTTCAACTAATTCTAAGCAGTTCCAATTTTAAGCATTTTCTTCACTTAGGACATGATCACCTGATCAGAAAAATAGTACGAAAACAGGTTAATTATATTGAAATTGGTAGAAAAACCTTAGCTTTGTATACGAAAACCCTCTGCAATTGATGTTTGTTCTTTTTGGTTTGCTGTATGTTGTTTGTAGTTTGTTTTTTTGTTGTATTCCCTTGCTATTTTCTCTTTGCTTCGGGAATAATGGAAAGGAATTCTCAATGGAATAATGGAAACGAATGCTCTGATCACTCCAGGAATAATGGAAATGAATTCATGACGGAATAATGGAAAGGAATGCTCTGAGCACTTCGGGAATAATCGAAAGGAATGCTCTGAGCACTCCAGGAATAATGGAAAGGAATGCTCTGAGCACTTCGGGAATAATGGAAAGGAATTCTTGATGGAATGAGCTTGATCGTTTGATAATGCCAATGTATAGGAACTCCCCCCGCTGTCCATAAACTTGAAAAGGAGTCATTTGGGTGGTAAAAATGCAAGGCCCAAACCCTCAGCCATGTGGGGGAAGATTAAGAAATTAATGCAGGGATTTATTTTAAACCTTCAGGTTACACATGATAGAACACCATTTGTTGCAGTCACGTCTAGCTGCACCGCTGCACAAGAGAAGGAGAGACGTCCTGTGTGGAGTTGGTGGGTTTTATCATTGTCTGAGGAATAGACATGAGAATGGTAGTTGAAGATAGTAATGACAAGTCTAACGACAACGTTCAGATGGTAACACCAACAAAGGTTGGGGAAGGGGACTTGCAATCACCGAAATAGCCTTGCTGACGGCCGAGGGGCACAAAACCCAAATGCCCTTCCATTGAATGGTTAGCCCACTCAATTAGAAAAAGTATGGAAAGAAGTGGAGTGTACTTCGAAGCAACGTACAATAGTCTGGAACATCGTAGTCTTTAGTAGTGTAATCATAATTGTATATGCAGGTTCCACGACTAAAAAATGATTGTACAATAACATATAAGCTCTACGAACCAATCAGGATGTAAACAAATAAAATTAAAACATTAAAAAAATAAATAAATTTCATTCACAAAGATGATTTTATAAATTGTTCTTTAATTTTTGGTCAAATATTCGATTAATAGAAATTCAATGATTGATTGCAGGGATAATAAAAGTAGGTTGTCCTATATATCAAGGTAAACCTCAAAAATTAAGAATAAAATGAAAGGGCATCAAATTTGCTCGGACTGGAAAAAGTTGGGGGAATCCTATAATTTTTTTTACAAAAAATATGATAGTAGGAGTGTTTGAATCTTGTTTTTGATAGTGGAAATGGATTCAACACCATCAAGAGATATCAAAAATATTGAATCTTGATTACTGCAGCTGATATTTCCAAAAAATTCTACTATGTTTTTATCAAAATCATGCTTGAATTTTCATAGCTTTCCTAGCGAAATTTACGCCTCGTTAAGCTACCCCAAATGAAAGTATGTAAGTGTTTTGAATGGATCTTAATTCTCTCTCTATTCCTTTTTTTCCCTTCCATGTGTTTTCCAAGGTTTTACCTCTATTGCAACTAGCACATAAGAATATTTCTTAAAATTGATAGCCCTAGTCTAGCTAGGCTTCAAATTTTCCTGGAAAATCATGGAAATTCCAACAAGATTTTCATAAAATTTGGTATATTGTTTTGTAAATCCAGGTTACAGCTATCAAAATTCAATATTTTGGGTGTGCCAAGGTTTTTTGATTGTGTTGAATCCATTTCCACCATAAAAAAACACGATTCAAACACTCCTATTGCGAAAGTTTTTTAAAAAAAATTGCATGATTTCGAGCATTTTTTGCCATCGGGGAAAATATGCCCCCTTTAGTAGATGATTCCAAAATTGATATGCAGTAAAAATTAAGCTGTGAGTAGTGTCAGCATCCTCATCGAGAGATTAAAAAAGCGGTTTTTTTAAAGTTACTTTTATCTGATAGTGTGGTTTTCCATGTAAAGGAAAATAAGTCAAACTCCAATTCAATTTGAAATTTAAGGTTTCAAATTAGTGGTGCCCTGGAAATGGGTAAATTAGTAGTATTTAAGTGTGATTTTTTTGGAAATTTTTCAGTTTATTTTTCAATCTAATTTGTCTTGAATCCCACAAGGATTCATTGAAATCATAAGTTTGACAGGTGAATTCTTTAGAAGAGTAGTCTTTAAGTGCGATTTTTTGGAAATTTTTCCGATTTTATTTTCAATCTAATTTGTCTAGAATCCCACACGGATTCATTAAAATCATAAGTCTGACAGGTGTGTTGAGAATGCAGCAAGATGATGGAGCTTAGTGAAATGAATTCGCCTTCACTAAGTGGGCCCGCAGGCAAATTCTGGCGCAAAGTCTATTTTTAGACATACGGAGCATAATTTAGGAATTCCAGTTGGAGATTCTTGAAGTATGCGACATGTTGGTAAAAATAGATGAGACCCTTATTTTTAGGACCCAGGCTATTTTTAGACTGTGTCTCCTAAAAATATGGAAGTCAAATATTATTTACCCTTAATAATATTTTGACTATAAACAACAATTTACTCTCTTGGAGCACTTCAGTTTGAGTCATGGAGGTGGCTCATGCAACTGACAGAAGGAATCACGTGGTTCCTAGGGTTTGATGGCATCTTGCATGGTTGACTTCAGTTAGACTTCAGTGGCAGAAGTTTTGGAGGAGTTAACGGGACATATAGTGGAGTTGTGTTGTGTTTATTTTAGTTGAACTAGTTGAGATTAGTTAACTAGCTAATCAACTAGATATGAGTGGAGTGAATTAAATATTATTTAATTCACTAAATATTAACTCATTAGTCAACTCAAGAATACTTCAGTTCACTACAGTGCATGATCAGTTCAGTGGAGACCAGTGGAAGAGGTAGATGAAAGGGTGAGTAAAGCTATCAGTTGGAGGATCAGTTTTGCATGGGATTTGCATTACACTTGGAGGAATTGTCCATGACAATTGCGCAGTCAAGCCAAGGGGATTCGAACCTTGGATCTCTTCATATACATGCCATGATTGCGCAATAGAGGCAAGGCAATTGGCGGGGAGTTTTGAACCAGTAACCTGTTCAAAACTAAGCTAGATTGTGTGTGACTTTATGAGAAAGTACCGAGTACTTGTGAGGAGTATTGTACTTGTTTTGTTACATGATTTCTCCATTATAATATACACAATAGCTGCGGGGTTTTCAGCTATAGGCTTTCCCCATACATACTGAGTTAATGTGTGATTGATTTGATGTGAAGATCGCTTCTATTATTTCCGCATGTGACAATTAATTGTAGATGAGATTTATTCAGCTAATTTCTACATGGTATCGGAGCAAGATTAATTGTCGAGATCTATTACGGTGATTGCAAACTTATTTCCTCAGACAGAGTCTGCATATGGGCCAGGAAGCCTCCGGATTCATCTTTCTTCGGAAAGTGAAAGGTCTGGTAAAAGCCCCTTGCAGTCAATCTCTGATTTGGAAATAATTTGTTCTCAAGTATAGATCGGAAGCGATAGAGCTTGGAGTTTGGAATTCGAAATTTGCAGCAGATTTGTTTTCTTGGTGCCGGTGTTGAAAATGTCTTCTTTCAACGGTTTGCGACTCGAATATGCTCTTGAAGGCAGTTCGAATTATGTTGCATGGAAGGATCACATGGAAGCAGTGTTAGAAGATAATGGTCTGAAGGAGTTCGTAGATACGGATGTCCCAAAGCCCACTGATGCAGCTTTAGTCGATGCATGGCAAAAGAAGATGGCGAAATGTCGAAGGATCCTGTTGGAGGGCGTCAAGGATCATATTGTATCCAGCCTGCATGGAAAGGCTACTCCATATTTAATGTGGAAAGCTTTGACGGATCTATTCCGGAGTAAGAGTGACCAAAGGAAGCTGGCACTCAAAGATAAGCTCAGGAACATCAAGATGGAGAAGGGCGACAGTATCGCCAAATACCTCACGAAGTTCACTCAATGCAGAGATGAACTGGGAAGTGTGGGGGTTACTGTCGATGAAGAGGACATGGTCGACCTGGCTCTCCTTGGTCTTCCGAAGGCTTGGTACTCATATCAAGATAGTGTCAATGGTCGGGAGAAGCTGCCGGGATGGGAGCGCCTTTGGGCGGATCTCATGCAGGAGGAGATAAGGAGGACTCCTCGAGATGGATCTTCATCAAAGGGAGCTGATGAAGAAAACTGCGCTTTGGTGTCCAAAGCTAAGAAAGGGAAGGGTAAGAAAACCTCTCATTCTGGAGCTAAGGGCAAGAAGCAGGATATGGCGAAAGTGAAGTGTTTTCACTGCCATGACCACGGACATTATGCTACCAATTGTCCAAAGAAGAAGAAGAACAAGCAAGCGGGAAGATCTGCAGATGGAGAAGCTTTGGCTTCACAGTTCGAGCTTGACTTTTCACTGATTGCATGCTTGGTTTCAAGTGTGATGGGATCGGTGTGGTTCTTGGACAGCGGTGCGTCATTTCGTATGACGGGAGATCGGGAGTTGTTCTCAGATCTGGAGGACAAGGATTTGGGTATGCACATCGAGATGGGCGATGACGGTAGATACAGTGCGACTGGTATCGGTACCGTATCCTTTCAGAGGGAGTCTGGTAAACCCTTTGTCTTAAAGGATGTCATGCATGTACCTGGATTGAAGAAGAACCTGATTTCGGTAGCGATGTTGGAGGATAAGGGTTATGATGTGGTCTTCAGCGAAGGAAAAGCTTTCCTGCGCAGTAAGACTACTGGAGAGACCCGGAAGATAGGGGTTCGAACTCAGAACCTTTATCAGTTGCAGGTAGATGACTGCGCAGCTATGGCATGCAAGGCTGGAGATGTGGTGAGCCGGGATGATGAGGGCGAACTATGGCACGGGAGATTGGGCCATCTTCACCATGGAGCTTTGAAGATTCTGCAGCAGATTTCTACTGGACTTCCTAAGGGCACCCTTGCGCAGTCAGATCAGTGCAAGGGGTGTACTTTAGGGAAATATGTGAAAGCCACCTTTCACGAGAAGGATAGTCGCGCCACGACGATCCTTGAGAGAGTTCACACAGACGTGTGTGGTCCTTTCTCAGTTGCTTCGACAGCAAAGCACAAGTATTATGTGATCTTTGTTGATGATTTCTCTCGAAAGTGCTGGATCTTCTTCATGCGGAAGAAGAGCGATACATTCGCGAAGTTCTGTGAGTTTAAAGCACTGGTCGAGAAGGAGTCGGGGAAGAAGGTGATTGCTCTAAGGAGTGATAACGGTGGAGAATTCATCTCGGCTGAATTCAAGGAGTTCTGCAGCGCAGAAGGGATTCGGAGAGAGCTCATCGCACCCCATAACCCACAGCAGAACGGGGTGGGTGAGCGGAAGAACAGAACGATCGTGGGTGCTGCACGGGCGATGTTGCATGATCAGGGCCTACCCCTTCACTTGTGGGCTGAGGCATGCAATACAGCAGTGTATGTGCAGAACCGTTGTCCTCACAAGGTTCTTGGCATGAATACACCGGAGGAGGATTATTCTGGCAAGAGGCCTGATATTTCCCATTTGCGGATTTTTGGTTCTCTTGTCTACATGCATGTGACGAAGGATGCGAGAAGGAAGCTGGATCCAACTGCTGAGGTTGGAATATTTGTGGGGTACACTGATACACCTCATAACTATCGGGTGTATGTGCCAGACAGTCGCAAGACTATTGTGCGACAGGATATAAAATTTCAGGAGGAGAAAGCCATGCAGTGTTCGCTTGAGAGGGAGCTACACTTGCATGCAGATGAGGAGCTGTTAGTTCCTAAGGAGGAGCTTCCGGATGTGGATCAGCCACGGGAGGAGGTTCAGGAGGTGGAAGAAACCACCCAGGCAGCGCCAACCATCAGAGGGCGCATGCGCACTACAGAAGCTGAGCGACTGGCTCGGGATGCAGAGAAAGTTCTAGGACCACCTACAGCACAGCGCAGACAGAGACAGTCACCGGATCGGTACACTGGATACATGGCTCTTATGAGTCAATGTGTTGTGACAGAGCCATCCTCTTTTGAGGAAGCCGTGGAGGAACCCGCATGGGTTGATGCCATGATCGAAGAATATGATTCGATCATCAGGAACAGTGCATGGGAGATTGTCCCAAGACCGGTTGGGAAATCAGTGATAGGTTCGCGATGGATCTACAAGGTGAAGCAGGCAGCTGACGGGAGTGTGGAGAAGTACAAGGCAAGATTTGTCGCCCGTGGCTTCTCACAGATCGAGGGGATTGACTATGAGGAGACTTTTGCACCTGTCGCAAGGTACTCTTCCATACGGACGATCCTTGCTCTCTCAGCGCAGATGGGGTGGCACATTCATCAGATGGATGTGAAGACTGCGTTCCTCGATGGAGTTATTGAGGAAGAAGTGTACATAGAGCAGCCTGAAGGTTTTGAGATCTTCAGCAGTGAGTCGCATGTGTGCCGACTCAAGAGAGCACTGTATGGGCTGAAGCAAGCACCTCGTGCTTGGTACACTCGGATAGACAGCTACTTCACCGGGCTTGGATTCTCCAAAAGTGAGGCGGATCCAAACCTGTACCAGATTGTGGTGGAGGGGAAGCTGTTGATCATCGTACTGTATGTAGATGATCTGATTTTGACTGGCGACGAGCAGTTGATACTTTCATGCAAGGAGGATCTTGCACGAGAGTTTGAGATGAAGGACCTAGGCATCCTTCATTATTTCCTGGGATTGGAGATTTGGCAGCGCAGTGGAGGACTGTTTGTTTCTCGGGGCAAGTATGCCCGGGAGATTCTGGAGAGGTTCAACATGCAAGGCTGCAAGCCTGTTGATACCCCTCTTCCTGGTGGATGGAGGAAGGGAGATGCTACTTCGAAGGAGGTAGTGGATGCCACTGTCTATCGACAGTTGGTGGGGTCGCTTATGTATCTGGTCAATACACGACCCGATATATGCTATGCAGTTAACCGGCTTTCGCAAGCTATGGTTAAGCCTACCAAGCTCTTTTGGAAGGCAGGCAAGCATGTATTGCGCTATATTAGAGGCACATCGGGATATGGTCTATGGTACAGACAGGAGGATGGAGCGAAGCTTTCTGGCTTCACTGATGCAGATTGGGCAGGGAGTCCAACGGAACGGAAGAGCACTTCTGGAGGAGTTTTCAGCATTGGGTCGACAGCAGTTTCCTGGTACAGCAGGAAGCAGAGATCTGTGGCACTCAGTTCAGCAGAGGCCGAGTACATGGCAGCAAGTTTGGCTGCATGCGAGGCTATTTGGATGAGGAAGATCCTCGCAGGTTTGTTCAGGTTGCATTTGGAGCCTACAGTGATCTACTGTGATAACCAGAGCTGCATCAAGCTCTCGGCTAATCCAGTATTTCATGATAGGTCCAAACATATCGACATCAGGTACCATCACATTAGAGATTGTGTTCAGCGGAGGATCATGATGCTTTCATATATTCCCACGGAGGATCAGGATGCCGACATCCTGACGAAGGCGCTCACCAGGAGCAAGTTCGAATTCCACAGAGGCAGGATAGGGGTTGCAGATAATCCATATCTTGCTGAGAGGGAGTGTTGAGAATGCAGCAAGATGATGGAGCTTAGTGAAATGAAGTCGCCTTCACTAAGTGGGCCCGCAGGCAAATTCTGGCGCAAAGTCTATTTTTTAGACTATGTCTATTTTTAGACATACGGAGCATAATTTGGGAATTCTACTTGGAGATTCTTAAAGTATGCGACATGTCGGTAAAAATAGATGAGACCCTTATTTTTAGGACCCGAGCTATTTTTAGACTGATCTCCTAAAAATATGGAAGTCAAATATTATTTACCCTTAATAATATTTTGACTATAAACAGCAGTTTACTCTCTTGGAGCACTTCGGTTTGAGTCATGGAGGTGGCTCATGCAACTGACACAAGGAATCACGTGGTTCCTGGGGTTTGATGGCATCATGGTTGACTTCGGTTAGACTTGATGGCGAAGTTTTGGAGGAGTGGCAGGACATATAGGTGGAGTTGTGTTGTGTTTATTTTAGTTGAACTAGTTGAGATTAGTTAACTAGCTAATCAACTAGATATGAGTGGAGTGAATTAAATATTATTTAATTCACTAAATATTAACTCATTAGTCAACTCAAGAACACTTCAGTTCACTACAGTGCATGATCAGTTCAGTGGAGACCAGTGGAAGAGGTAGATGAAAGGGTGAGTAAAGCTATCTGTTGGAGGATCAGTTTTGCATGGGATTTGCATTACACTTGGAGGAATTGTCCATGACAATTGCGCAGTCAAGCCAAGGGGATTCGAACCTTGGATCTCTTCATATACAGGCCATGATTTCGCAATAGAGGCAAGGCAATTGGCGGGGAGTTTTGAACCAGTGACTTGTTCAAAACTGAGTCAGATTGTGTGTGACTTTATGGAGAAAGTACTGAGTACTTGTGAGGAGTATTGTACTTGGTTGGTTACATGATTTCTCCATTATAATATACACAATAGTTGCGGGGTTTTCAGCTATAGGCTTTCCCCATACATACTGAGTTAATGTGTGATTGATTTGATGTGAAGATCGCTTCTATTATTTCCGCATGTGACAATTAATTGTAGATGAGATTTATTCAGCTAATTTCTACAAGGTGAACTATTTGGATTAGTAGTCTTTAAATGTGAGTTTTTGGAAAGTTTTCCGATTTATTTTTCAATCTAATTTGTCTAGAATCCTACAAACATTCATCAAAATCACATGTTTGACAAGTGAATTATTTAGAATTGAAGTGCCCTAGAGATTTTTGAGGGTTCTTAATCCATATATGAAGTTAAAAAACCAGTTTAAACAACACAAATCAAGATTTGGCCACAAATATTTTCGTCAAATTCAGACCAGAAATCCACAAAAATCTCCAAAACATTACACTTAAAACTACACCATAAATAAATTTTAAAATAAAAAACCTAAATAAATTATTAACTTAGATATTGAAATTCATTGTAAGGATGAATCAAAGTTTGAAGAAAAAAAAATAGACATGATGAAAGATATTGAAATCCATGCTGGAGACAAATCAAAATTCAAAGAAGCATGAAATGAAAAACGAATAGACATAGTGACCCACCATTATTATGAAAGGACCTTTAAAGGGTTTTTTTGGCAGGAAATTGAAAACACAAACTTTACATTAAAAACTATTAAAAAAAATCTGAATTTAATTGGATTAATGATTTTGAGAATATTTAAATTGGATTAATGATTTTGAGAATATTTTGAATAGAATGGATGGGAATGAGATTAAAAAATTTATTTCATTGCTATTTTTAAATAAATAATTGGATAAAGATGATTTAAACAAATATTTATATTTGTTAAAAATTTAGTCAATAAATTATATGAGGACTTTATTTCCTTTCTCTAGCTTTATTTTTTTCTTTACTGGTCTTTTTGGGTCTATCCCTTTCTCTTAGCTTTTTGTTCTCTTTACTTGTCTCTTTGGGTCGGCTGTTAATCTGTTGATAATGCGTTTTTTTAAAAGACTATAACATGGATGTGTTTTGGATTTGTAGTGAGTTTTGCTATTTATAAAGATATTGTGTTTTAATGCATATATTTCTCCACTAACCTCTTTTTGGGAGATCTTATGTCAAAATGTAAATAATCTTTGAAGCATATTTGCTTAAAAATGTATTAAGACATTTATATGAATCAACATTTTTTTCTTCTTCTGAAAAATATGTATATATATTATTTTAACTTTTTCATTTGAAATTCCATTTATGAACAAACTATTTTGAAGTCTCCCATATCAAAGCATTAATTAGCTAAAAATTTAAAGTTTCTAATTTCAACACACACACATAAAAGATTACATTTGTACATTTTTTTAATAATATGCACGTTGCATGCTTGGATAATGAAACACTAAATCTTAGTAACCCATTTTAGTGTTATGTTGTTTCTCATTGCTAGCCTCTCCGTTATCTCTACTCCAACGATATCACAAAATAAATTTAAGACGTTTTGAACTAACGAAATTCAAGAGCCATTTAGTAGGTTGGTATACCAGCTATAAACAAGTTGTAGTTAGGGTAGTTGGTATTCTTCTTCGAAACCATTGACAATGTAGAACATAAATGCATCATGGAGACTAGTCTTTATATATGTATTGCAAATGTTCAATGTAATCTCTATTATATAAGGAGAAAATATAATTGGCACAACCACATTAGTAAATGTGGTTGAAATACATATGTTAACATCATTTTTATATGTTTGTTGGTGTATAAAAAGTGGAAAATGTGGTTGATAAACATATATCAACCACATTTATTAATGTGGTTGCCCTAGTAGATTGTGCACGTGAGTGGGCTGGATTAGTAGACCATGATTGACTATGGTTGTCAGGAGTTGACCATGGTTGACCATGGTTGACGAGGTTGAAGAGAGTTAATTAACATTGACAATGACCAATGATTAATGTAACAAGTATTTATGTTACATTAATCTAACAATATTACAATCATGTTTATTATTATTAAGTTGTTACATGCACTTTATATTAATTTTGACCATGGTTGACTATGGGTGAACATGGTTGAGCATAATTTTCAATGCTTAACTATATATAGATGAATTTAATGTGGTTATAAGCCTAGTAAATTTCTTTATTAATTTGGTTCTTAACCTCTCTATTAATGTGGTTTCAACCTAGTAAACCTAGGTGAACCAAGTAAGTATATGAAACCTAGTAAAGTTAGGATAACCTACTAAATCTAGTAAACCTAGAAAACCTAGGTCAACCTAGTCAACCTAGGCTAAATAGTAAACCTAGGTTAATGTAGTGAACCTAGGTTGACCTAATATAACTAGGTCAATCTAGTAAACCTAATAAACCTAGGTTGACCCAATAAAACTAGGTCAATCTAGTAAACCTAATAAACCTATGTCAACCTATTAAAACTAGCAAGCCTTTGTTAATGGAATAAACCTAGATAAACCTATAAAACTTAGCTCTCCCTGGTAAACCTATATCAACCCAGTAGACATAGGTCAATCTTATAAACTTAGGTCAACTTAGTTAATTTAGTAAACCTATATCAATTTAATAAACATAATAAACCAAACACAGCCTAATAAACCTAGGTCAATGTAGTAAACATCGGTCAACCTAGTAAGCCTAGGTCAACCCATTAAACCATAGGTTAACCTAGTAATTCTAATAAACCTATTTCAACCTAGTAAAATTAGACCAACCTAGCCAACATGCAAACTTAGGTCAATCTAGTGAGTAAGTTAACAAAGTCACATTCTGACATTATTTGTTGTTCATCATGTTGTGATGTCATTCCTTGTTCATCAAATTAGGACCTAGTAAACCTAGGTCAACCTAATAAACTTAATAAATTTGAGTATTAGCATTAATATTAATATTATGAATAGACCCTATACCTTATTATTATTAAATATTATTAATAAACCTTAAATCATAAATCATATGAATAAATAATTACTAAATCTTAACATTAATACTAATAATAATCATATTAATGTTATTAACCATAACAATAATATTATTAATAAACATTAAATTTTATTAATAAAAATTTATTATTAAATATTTTAAATATTATTTATAAAACATTATTATTGACTGTATTAATTTTTATTAATAAAATATTATTAGTAAACATATTGAATGTCAAGATTAATATTTTAGTTGGAATCTAAATACAATAATGGAGAAGAGTAATTAGATGCCTTAGAAGACATCAAATTTATCACATTGAATATGTTGGGATACAAATATAAATTTTCTGCAATGAGGAACCAAGAATCTTCAAAACGATTGCAATAATGAAAAAAACACATTCGAAAGAATTTTGGATTCCAATAATATATTTAATCTTAATGAAATAATTAATTAAAAATTATGGAACATTCAACAAATTTAAGAATAACACAATTTTGACATCCATAACCAACTCTATGACAATCAATTCTATGTCTATAATGTTTGTGAGCCTCCCAATCATTTACATTATATATTTATATATTGTAATTTTTTTTCTATATTAACTTATATATTTTATATCTTCAAAGAAAATCAAAATAAAGAAACATAATCCATTCCACTTACATCTTTATCAATAAAACAAATGACTAGGATATTTTGACATCATAACTAACTCCATGACAATCAATTCCATGTTTATAATGTTTGTGAGCCTTCCAATCATTTACATTATATATTTATATATTGTAATCTTTGTTTTATATTAACTTATATAGTTTATATCTTCAAATAAAATCAAAATAAAGAAACATAATCCATTCCACTTACATCTTTATCAATAAAACAAATGACTTGGGTGAGTAGGGTTTTCTCATTGATGGGAGAGTTGTGTAATGGGAAAGCTGCTTCTTCTTTTATTTCTTTTTTTGACTAACATTATGATTCAAAAAATTTGAATCTCATCTTTATATAAATGCCAAGGTTTAGTCCAATGTGGCACATTAATACCTTATTGATATGGTTATCATAAATGTCTAGTTTGAGCACTAAACTATGAAGCTCATTTGTGTGTTTTTGAAGAATTAGATCAAAATTCAATGAACATTAATGTTTCTATTTTATGTATATACAATCACAATTATTAATAATTACGTACATCTATTACATGTTAGCTCAAGAAATGGGTTCCAGGTTATGATTAATTGATTTTCATAATCACATTGTTTAATATGTGACTACCACCAAAGAATGTAATCTGCGCAAAATTCAATGTCGCAAAGGTTATCTTATTTTTAGAAAAAGATTTAAATTGAAGCAAGTCTCAAATTTTTCAATAAGTCATTTAGTAACTTCATATCATTTCTTCAATAGAAAATAAAAATATATCTATGTTAATTTGAACACACTTTAAAGGGTGAGTTCTCTAATTAAAAAACATTATTGGATGTTGAAAGAGGAAGAAGAAGCTTCACTATCCATAAGAGTTGTAGAAGTTGATCATATAATTTTGTTTAATATATTATTTTGTATAAATGTATTTTCTTCCGTTTCAAGAAAAAAAAATAATTAACATTACAACCACATAGCTCTTGTTCTATTCTATATATATAAAAAATTGTTTTCTTATTTCTTCTTCATTTTCCAAATAACTCCATTTCATAAATTAATAAATTTTATATTAAGTTATAATCTTTGCTTAATATGGTATTTTATCCATATATAAATGTCTTAATAGTCCCTGCAACGGGACTATAGCGATCGATACTCGATTAATTCCATATTAATTTGGGTGGAGTGAGTCATTTAACCAAAGTTTGTAAAAATTATTTTGTAAAACAAAAATCTTATCCCAATTTTGGTCTTGGAGGTCTTATTGCCGAGTTTTTCTAGGCCTTTGTATCAACAATAGTATGCTAAGTTGTTGCAGCCAAGGTATTAAATCTTCAAAGAAATTGTTCCGAGCCTTTTTAACATATCCTAAGTCGTTGAACTCAAGGGTATTTCTTTTAGAAATCTTCAAATGATCTTTTCCCGAGGGTATCTTAACCTTGCATCTATAAAACCCTACTGCTAACAACGATCACTCATTAAGGGTTGTCTTGGCAACTCGTTTCTGTGAATACGCTCCATCTGGCTCACATGCTCCCTCTCAGATGCAACTTTGAGATTCCGATGAAAACTTCATAGAAGACTCGAAATCGGTAAAATTCACCATGCTCGCGAGAGTGTACTGGTTGATTGGAGCGAATGCGGTTGCATAGGAGGTGAGGTTGCATCTATTATGATGGGAAATCTATATTCTATATGCTGCTCCATTCCCCCTGCAGGCCGTTATTTTCCATTTCTGTATAACGTGTGTAAATGGCCTCTTAACTAGTTTGAAAGAAAATATGCCAGTCGAGCAGGGATAAGGGCCTCCTTTGCATGAGTAGGGGCCAAACGAGTCACTTTTAAGTGGTAGATAAGCTGCTACTGGATCGACTACTTAAGCAAAAAAAAGGGTTGGTTCTCAAACCGGTACTTAGTATGACTAGACTACTTCTTTTGACACTGTCGTTGGTGCCTCATAAAGTCATAACACTATGTATGTACATCTTGACCTCTGCGGGTGGTGCATTACCTGGATTAAGCAAGTGTGTTGTCGAAGAAACATATTATGATGTATCTCCACCATGACTACTACCCTGTCGTGGTGCACAAAGACGTGAAGCCCAGCAATATACTGTAGGATGCTGATGTGGAGGCTCGAGTTGCAGATTTCGGCGTGGCCAAGCTCATCCAGACGGATGAATCCATGTCAGTCATTATAGGCTCCTGTGGCTACATTTCCCCTAGTAAGATCATCTTGAATCTTTCATGCCTTGAATTTTTTTCCTAAATATTGAAATTCAAATTATTGTTGGAAAAACACCCAAGAACCCTCACGATGTTCCTGTGGCGAACATTGCCAAGAACATCCACTTGATTGGCTTATTTAGAGTTTTTGAGATATTTTTTACTGCAATTACCTCGCCATTGGGCATCTTGGCCTTGTAAATGGTCCTCGCAGATCCCATGTCGATGACGTTGAAGCTCTTCAGGAATTCAAGAATGGCGTCCACTGTGAAATTGAGTCGCTGGAAGGCAGTCATTTTCTAGGGGCTGTTGGAAATTAATTCCAACTGCTGAAGTCAATCAGCAGTAATTGCAGAAGTGAAAGATTGCAGCACATTGATGCCAAGGCAAAGGCGGTTGCCTGCAGTCTTGAACCAATTGCAAAAGGATTGGAAAGCTTCACAGGTACAGTACAGAACAGATGGGATTTTTGATCCCCTTGATATTTTATAAGGCGGTAGCCGTTTTACATTAACAACAGAGTTAATTGCCAAGACTCAAAGTCACGCCAGCAGGCAGAGCTTTGATTACAGATTGGATCAGGATTTAAAGCCTTACCAACAAAATAGCAGAGTTAAATGGCAGAGGCGGTGAAGGACTTTTATGTTAAAGTGTCTTGTTGATATGGCGAGTCCCACGAGCGGAACGAACATATATATATGTTATATATATATAAACAATCGCCCTCCCATAAAGCGTGAGGCCCGTGGATCCCATAGACCACGTGGCATTATACAACATATTTGCGACGCGATCGCAAAGTGCAAATCGCAGAATCGCAGTTGTTTAAGTATAAGTGTTTTGTTGATGTGGATGTTTGCGATGTGCGATCATCGCACCATCGCAACATCGCAATATTACATAAACGCTCTCCGCCCACACCAAAGTTCCGTTGATTATCTGCGATGTGCGATCGTCGCGCCATCGCATGATCACAATATCGCACATCCATTGTGTTCCGCCATATGTTTGATCGCAGATATGTGTGATGCGATCCCATCACACATCGCAACATCGCGCAATCGCATTTTTAGATGGTTGTTTGTTATGTTTTAAACACGCGGACCCGATGCATTTATATTTTATGTTTTACGTTTTAATGTTTTATAATGTGCGCGCCACTTATAAAAGAAAGGCCCGAGAGCCTGTTCGAGTGTAATGTTTTTTTTAAAAAAAAAAGCTGTTTTTATGCACAACAGTGCGAAACAAAAATACAAAGCAGTGTATTTTTCAGAGAGAGACAGAGTGTTTTATTTTTAGAGACAGTGAGGTCTTCTGGGTGAACTGTGTTAGCAGCAGTCACTATTATAAATCCCTCTATGTGAGGAAGAATTTATAACATTTTTTTTATATGAAATATATTTTTTTTGAATTGAAACTCTGTTTCCAGTGATAAATATTTTAATTTCTCTGTGTTAGAAGAAGGGATTTTATTCTCTTCATTGTTATTCTGGAATTTTTAAATATTCCAACATGGTATCAGAGCTAGTCCAGGCTATTTGAAGGTCAAATAAGCTGAAGGAAAGGAGTTCTTTGTTGCAGTAGCTTCTCCAGCAGTGTGAAGACTCAGCTAAAAATAATCCAAAGGTATTTCTCTATATAGTTTCGTGTTACTGTTGCAGAACAATCAATTAATTTTAAACGCACAGTCAAGTGTTTTTGAATCATAGTTAAGAGTGCAGAATGGCTGGGGCCAGCACTGGTATGGGTATGGGAAATATCCATCTCCCAATGTTTAATGGGAAAAATTATGACTACTGGTCAATAACTATGAGAGCATTATTTGTCTCCCAAGACTTATGGGAATTTGTTGAGGATGGCTTTGAAGAGCCAACAGATGAACTTGAGTTTAATATGTTAACTCAGGCAGAAAAAGAACAACTGAAGAGTAATAAGAAGAAAGATGCCAAGGCTCTTTTCTTATTGTATCAAGCAGTGCATGAGAGTGTGTTTCCAAGGATAGCAGCAACCAAGAGATCCAGAGAAGCATGGAAAACTCTTATGACAGCTTATCAAGGCATGGAAAAAGTGAAGATAGCAAAACTTCAGTTGCTGAGGAGAGACTTTGAGACTCTCTGTATGAAAGAGTCAGACACTATTGACTCATTCTTCACTCATGTGATTGAAATGGTCACACAAATAAGATCTCATGGAGAGACTCTTGAAGACAAGAGGATTGTGGAAAAACTCTTGAGGAGTATACCCTCGAGATTCGATGTGATTGTCACCACCATAGAGGAGACTAAAGATCTCACAAAGTTTTCAGTGGATGAGCTACATGCATCACTGATGACTCATGAACAAAGATTGGGTAGAAGTGAAAACTCATCTCTTGAGCATGCTTTTAAGACCTAGATGTCTTTCGGAAGAGGAAGAGGGCAAGGTAGAGGAAACAAAAGAGGAAGAGGCAGAAGCCAAAACAGAGGTGGAAGAAACAACCCTTCACATTCACATGGAAGGTGCAACAGTGAAAATCACAGCCACGGCCAAGGCAGCCAACAGAGTGGTCAGCAGAATGCTCAAGGACAGAGGTATGATAAATCCAATGTCCAATGTTACCATTGTAAAAAATATGGTCATTATGCTAATGAATGCAGAAAGAAGCAGCAAGAAATGGCAAGTAAAACTAGTGCAAATTTCACTAAGGAAAATAATAGCCAAAACAATTTGTTTTTAGCTTGTAATATGGCTGAAGAAAAGAATGAGGATTTATGGTTTCTAGACTCCGGTTGCAGTAACCATATGACAGGAAACATAGCCATGTTTTCTATGTTAGATGAGAGTGTGAAGTCACAAGTCACACTAGGAACTGATAGCAAATTTTCTGTTATGGGAAAAGGAGATGTAAATGTTTTAACAAAATTAGGTGCAAAGAATCCATAGCATATGTTTATTATGTTCCAGGAATGAAGTGTAACCTCTTAAGTATTGGACAGCTTGTCCATAAGGGGTATAATGTTTTCTTTGATAATGATGTTTGTACCATCATGGATAAACCACCCAGCAAACAGTGTATTGCTGAAGTAAAGATGACAAGGAACAGGATGTTCCCTCTCAGAATGAGAGCAAATTTGAAGAATGGTGAAGAGAAAGCAGCAGTTGCACAAGAGACATTCCAAAGCGAACCAAAAGATGATAATTGGTTATGGCACTTGAGATTTGGACATCTCAACTTTGGAGGTCTTAATTTGTTGAACAGAAAAGGGATGGTAAGCGGTTTACCATTGATAGAGAAACCAGACAGCCTTTGTGAAGGTTGTATCTTGGGGAAACAACACAGAGAAAGTTTTCCTTCCGGGAAAAGCATAAGGGCAAAAGCACCCTTAGAGCTTCTCCACTCAGATGTATGTGGACCGATGCAAACTCCATCACTTGCCAACAACCACTATATCTTAACATTTATAGATGATTTTACAAGAAAAACTTGGGTTTACTTTTTGAAAAACAAAAGTGAAGTGTTTGAAAATTTTTGCAATTTCAAAGTACTTGTTGAGAATCAGAGTGGGCTACGTATCAAAGTCTTAAGGACTGATAGAGGAAGTGAGTATATCTCTAAATATTTTCTACGTTTTTGTAGAGAAAATGGTATTCAAAAGCAGTTTACAACTAGATATACTCCATAGCAAAATGGAATAGCCGAAAGGAAGAACCGAACCATAATGGACATGGAAAGGAGCATGTTAAAGGCAAAGAATTTGTCTAATGATTATTGGGCTGAAGCTGCACATTGTGCAGTGTATATCTTGAACAGGTGCCTTACAAAAGCAGTTATGAACAAAGTGCCGGAAGAGGCATGGAATGGCACAAAGCAAAGTGTCACACACATGAAGGTTTTTGGATGTGTAGCTTATGCACACATTCCGGATCGCTAAGGAAGAAGTTGGACAGCAAGGGGGAGAAATGTATTTTCATTGGATACAGTGAGGAATCCAAGGCATACAAGTTATATAACCTGTCCACCAAGAAATTTATTGTGAGCAGGGATGTTCAGTTCATTGAAGAGGAAGCTTGGGATTAAAGCATAGAGAAAACAGTGAATGTTAAACACTGTTTATCTCATGACGAAAATGATGATGAGTTGGCTAAAATACATCCCCAAACAGTAACACCAACAAAAGAGCAGCAGAGCACACCCTTGAGGAGAAATGAAAGTGCTTCTCCAAGCACACCACTAGGAGGAAATTCAAGTGCTTCTTCAAGCATTTGTACACCTACAGAAAGAGGTAAGAAATTCAGAAGTTTGAAAGATATTTATGAACAAGATATAGCTAATGAAGGTATCAATTGTTTGTTTGCTTTATATTGTCATGTTGATGATCTTGTTCATTTCGAAGAAGCTATCAAGGATAGGAAATGGATAGAAGCTATGGATGAGGAAATAAACGCCATAGAGAGGAACAAAACTTGGGATTTGGTTGAACTCCCAAAAGGCAAATATGTCATTGGTGTTAAATGGGTCTACAAGACCAAGAGTAATGCTGAAGGAAAAATAGAGAGACACAAGGCAAGACTTGTTGTAAAAGGTTATAAGCAGAAACATGGGATAGATTATGAGGAAACTTTCGCACCTGTTGCTAGGATGGAAACCGTGAGAGCAGTACTGTCCATAGCAGCACAAAACAAGTGGAAAGTTTACCAAATGGACGTGAAGTCAGCATTCCTAAATGGAGTGTTAATGGAAGAGGTTTACATTGAACAACCTCTCGGCTATGAAAGGAAAGGCCAAGAGCACAAAGTATGCAAGCTGAAGAAAGCTCTTTATGGGATGAAGCAAGCGCCAAGAGTGTGGTACAGTAGGATAGATTCCTATCTACTGGAAAATGGTTTTGAAAAGTGTGAGGGAGAACCCACTCTCTACATCAAAGAAAAAGATGGTAAAATCTTGATTGTAGTCTTATATGTGGATGATGTTATTTTTACAGGTAATGATGATTGTCTTATTGAACATTTTAAGATAGTCATGAAAGAAGAATTTGAAATGACTGATATGGGTTTGTTGAGATACTTCTTGGGAATAGAAGTAGAACAAGATGAAAATGGGATTTTTATCTCACAGGAAAAGTATGTTAATGAGGTGCTTGAAAGATTTAACATGCAGGAATGCAAAGCAGCAATCACTCCCACAGTGATGGGATTAAAACTCAGCAGAGAGGACAGCAGCAAGGATTTTGATCCTAGTCTATACACGAGCATAGTTGGTAGCCTTATGTATTTGACTGCAACTATGCCGAACATAATGCATGCTGTTAGTTTGATTTCCAGATTCATGGAAAAACCAAAGGATGCACATTGGCAAGAAGCAAAAATAATTTTGAGGTATGTTAAAGGTACTAAAAGATTTGGTATTTTTTATATACTACTTCAGAATGTTCAGATTTAGTTGGATACACTGACAGTGATTGGGCTGGAAGTGTTGATGATCGGAAGAGCACTTCCAGTTATGTTTTTCATATGGGTTCAGGAGCCATTTCATGGGCTTCTAAGAAACAACCCATTGTAGCATTGTCTACAGTAGAAGCAGAATATGTGGCAGCTACAGCAGCAGCGTTTCAAGCAGTTTAGATGAGAAAAATGTTGAAAAGCCTATGTCAAGAACAGGTAAAAGGGACAGTGATATTTTGTGACAATAGCTCAGCTATTGCATTGTCTAAAAATTCCGTTTTTCATAAAAGGACAAAGCACATTGACACCAAGTTTCACTTCATACGTGAATTGGTTAACAATGGTGAGATAGTTTTGCAGCATTGCAGAACAGAGGATCAATTTGCAAATATCCTCACAAAGCCACTTGCGCAGAAAAGCTTTGAACATTTCAGGAAATGTCTGGGTATGCAGAAAAACCCAGCAGTTGAAATTAAGGGGGAGTGTTGGAAATTAATTCCAACTGCTGAAGTCAATCAGCAGTAATTGCAGAAGTGAAAGATTGCAGCACATTGATGCCAAGGCAAAGGCAGTTGCTTGCAGTCTTGAACCAATTGCAAAAGGATTGGAAAGCTTCACAGGTGCAGTACAGAACAGATGGGATTTTTGATCCCCTTGATATTTTATAAGGTGGTAGCCGTTTTAAATTAACAACAGAGTTAATTGCCAAGACTCAAAGTCACGCTAGCAGGCAGAGCTTTGATTACAGATTGGATCAGGCTTTAAAGCCTTACCAACAAAACAGCGGAGTTAAATGGCAGAGGCGGTGAAGGACTTTTATGTTAAAGTGTCTTGTTGATATGGCGAGTCCCGTGAGCAGAACGAACATATATATATGTTATATATATATATATAAACAATCGCCCTCAGATAAAGCGTGAGGCCCGTGGGTCCCATAGACCACGTGGCATTATACAACATATTTGCGACGCGATCGCAAAGCGCAAATCGCAGAATCGAAGCTGTTTAAGTATAAGTGTTTTGCTGATGTGGATGTTTGCGATGTGCGATCATCGCACCATCGCAACATCGCAATATCACATAAACGCTCTCCGCCCACACCAAAGTTCCGTTGATTATCTGCAATGTGCGATCGTCGCGCCATCGCACGATCGCAATATTGCACATCCATTGTGTTCCGCCATATGTTTGATCGCAGATATGTGCGATGCGATCCCATCGCACATTGCAACATCGTGCAATCACATTTTTAGATGGTCGTTTGTTATGTTTTAAACACGCGGACCTGATGCATTTATATTTTATGTTTTACGTTTTAATGTTTTATAATGTGCGCGCCACTTATAAAAGAAAGGCCCGAGAGCCTGTTTGAGTGTAATGTTTTTTTATAAAAATAGAGCTGTTTTTATGCACAACAGTGCGAAACAAAAATACAGACCAGCGTATTTTTCAGAGAGAGACAGAGTGTTTTATTTTTAGAGACAGTGAGGTCTTCCGGGTGAACTGTGTTAGCAGCAGTCACTATTGTAAATCCCTCTGTGTGAGGAATAATTTATAACATTTTTTTTATATGAAATATATTTTTTTTGAATTGAAACTCTGTTTCCAGTGAGAAATATTTTAATTTCTCTGTGTTAGAAGAAGGGATTTTATTCTCTTCATTGTTATTTTGGAATTTTTCAATATTCCAACAGGGGCCTTCATCGTGCTCGCTTCTGTATTTGTTCCCACTGGAGATATACCATTTGTATTGCTGGTAGAAAGAGTGGGTGCCCACAATAAGAATGACAAAAAAATAGCAAAAACGCAGGCCATGACTCATATTCTCATTTCAAAGTTCAAAGTGCAAGCGTTCAACTCTGTCCATAATGTTATTGCCAACTTTATTTTCATGGGCATTATTTTGTTTCTGAATGTGTGTTTTGATAGTATTACACACTCAATGTATTTGGTGAGAAGACATTATATATCTTTCACACTGATATGTTATGTAATTTTTTTTTCAAAATTATATATCAATGTATTTGGTGAGAAGACATTATATATCTTTCAGAGTGATATATTATGTAAATTTTCTTTCACAATTATATATTATGTAAATTTGGTCAGAATACATTATATATCTTTCACAATTATATATTGTGTAAATTTGGTGAGAAGACATTATATATCTTTCACAATTATATATTATCTAAATTTATATATATATATATCTTTCAGAGTTATATATTATGTAAGTTTTCTTTCATAGTTATATATTATGTAAATTTTCTTTCACAATTATATATTAGGTAAATTTTGCAAATGTATTGATTTTCATAAATGTACTTCCAAATCTATAGACTACCATTGCAAGCAATCCTTGTTTTTATGGTTAGTGAATAAAAACTTGCAAAATAAATTTATTTGACTTGGAATAATAATTGGAAGCACACCAAATATGAATATGGTATAAAAAAATAAACTATACCAAATCAAATAAAAATGGTAAACTATACCTAATCATGTAGTTTTTAAAATATATACTTTTTATTTCTTATATAAAAATATAGTTTTTCATAGAATTTGTTAAAACAATTGTATAATAGTAAAAATTGTATATACTTTTTACTTCATATATAAAAATATAGTTTTTCATAGAATTTGTTAAAACAATTGTATAATAGTAAAAATAACAATTTGCACATATATATATATATATATATATATATATATATATATATATATATATATATATATATATATATATATATATATTATTTTTTTTGAAATTACAAGTGTAAATTTGGAGGGTTTCTTTATGCTAGTGTCATTTTTATTGTTTTTTATTTTCAAGTTTGTACATTGAAAAAGTAAATGATCAAAAAAAAATTTGTAACATAAGTTTAAAATTAGGATATATATATATATATATATAGCTTTTTATATTTTTCTTGTATCACTATGATTGGCCATGTTGAAATTTTGAAATTTTAGTATTAGAAGATTTTTGAAGACATAAGAATTTGGTTTTGCCTCTTCCCCTACATACTTAAGGCCTTGAATCCCATCCTTTTTTTACAAAACATTTTAATGGTTCTCTTAATCCACTCGGAGGGAAAAGATCCATTATGCATGCTTGTGTGATGATTTTAGGACCCATGCTTGGCCTTTGAGCCTTACAAACATTATTTAGGGGCTAATTCCCTCGTTTTCTTCCTGTAACCAAGGTTAAGGCATTAATGCCCCTGTGAAACTCCAGAGGATGAATATGTCTTACTTAAATGATAAAGCTCCCATAGGGATTTGGGTATTTTTTCCCTCCCCTAAATATGGTAAATTTACCAAGACCCATACCTAGTGTGCAAAACCTACTAATCATGCCAAATTTCATAATTAATGATCAAGGTCCTTGAGACTCATTTATGGTATTGAAAAAATCCAAATGGTGCCAAAATCCTTCCTAAAGGCCAAAGATCCATTAAAGAGAGCTCATGTGGTGGTTCAAGCCTCATTTATAGATCTTGAGATTGAGAATATTTATTTTATTTAGGGCCCAAATTCTTGTTTTTCTCCGTCAACCATGGTACATTCCCAAAGACCCATTCTTTATGTGCAAAATCTACTAGTGGCAACCATATTTATAATTGTATGCCAATTCCAATTGCATATAAGGTCCTAGTGGTGGTTCAATGAAACCTTCACAATCATCAAGACCAAGAAAAATTCAAATATGACCTAAAGAACTCATTTTCCATCCCAAAGCATGGTATTGGAACCCTATTTTATAAGTTTTTACTAACACACCAAATTCGTTATGTTTTTTGCTCCCAAGTGCTTTAATATTAAGAGGGCAATACATTTGGTGTCTTATGTTGTATACAATTGCAATTATCGACAATGAATTATAACTTCTTTCTAATTATATACATGTGTAGGTAAACATAGTTATGTGGTTAGCATAGATAATGATGGAGTGGTAGGTGAAAAAAAAATATTTTGGGCTCATCTAAATGTATTGAAGGAGGCATAAGGAAAATGTATTGAGTTGATATCATGAAAATTTATGCAAATTGTTGTGATGTAGTTTACCTTTTAATTTTTCATGTGTCACGAAGTGAATTCTTATTAACTATTTTAATGCCCTTCACTATCTATTATTTATACTATATCATGCTTTCTATTATATACATAAATCTTTATTTCTATAAGTCCTTCCAGTATCTCATGTGAGACCTTACCCTTTATAGGGTATCCAAGGTGTCAATATTGTTAAGTTCTATTATTGGGTTCTTTATGTTTGTGAAATAGTTCCATCCCCTCCTTGGATTATTTGGACATAATTAGTGTAATGTTGTTGATATTTTATGGTTGATTGGATAATTGATTGGTCATCCATCAACTAAAAATGGTCCCAACTAGGTCTATTGGTGTACATATCAAGGCATAGAACTTGGAGATTTGATCATGCCTAAGTTGATCAAAGTTTACTATGTCTTCCTTAATTTATGGGAATTGGATATACTTGGATTACATATAGATGATCATATAGTCGAATCTATTATTGATGGTACAGTTGGAACTCATTAGCTCTCTCTTATACAATCAATTTATTCTAAAACATGGCCTAAGAGATATTGGATTGAGACTCATTTGGTTGCCTTCAAGTCACTTTGGAGGTTATAAATTTTGTTTATATTCTTACCAAGTTAAATATGTCTATTAGATCAACTCAAAATTTTACTTATATATTGGATTAAGGCTTTGTAAAGTGATTATGAATTCTATGGAAAAAATTGTTATTCTTAATGGTCATAAGTATGGCATGTGGGAATAAGGTATGTAAACACTTTTAAATAGTAAAATTATTTAGAAGTTTATTAAAATGGTGGTTATAGTTATAAACAATGAAAACAAGAAGGTAATTATTAATGGAAAGAAATACAAGATAATAGGTGACATGAGTATTGAGATGGGGGAGGGGATGGATTATCCCCCTCTTAGTATTGTTCCTTCTGATACGTTTTTACAAAATATTTCCTTTCTTTACAAACCCTAATTCATTTATCCATTAGCAACATAACACATTAGCATATTTACATAACCATGAACCATAAGAAACATATCATAGTGCATAACCCTAATTAGATCTAAAAAATAAAAGATCAATGCATGAAGAATCTAACACATAAACAAATAACCATGGGAAACAACATAATAAATCACATCATCACATGAGGATACAAGATATAAGGTGGAAACCACAAGGGTAAAAACCATCGTTGGAAAATAGTATTTGTTGTCGTCTCTTCCATTATGTAAAATGCTTTTTCATCTAATTCATTAGCCACCACCAGTGTGCAAGCCGCCACTTTCTAATTATGTGAGCTGATACTCACTCCAGACAACAATATGCATGAAATTTTCAGGCCACCACTTCCTCGACTTTGCAAATTTCATACAGGTTATTGTATGGAGTAAGTTTCGGCTCACATGATTAGAAATTGGTGGCTTGCACACTTTGTGGCCAATGAATCAGGGCACCAATTCCTCGACTTTGTAGGCCACTACTTGTTGGAAGCCACCACTCCCAATAAGTATCACCAGTGACCATTGGACTATCTAGCCACCATTAGATGGAAGCCACCACTCCCAAGTTCCCAGGCCACTACCTAAAGGATGCCACTACACCTTGAATATGCAAGCCACCACTTTCTCATCGAAATCCATAACCTTCAATACATATCATGGACCTCATTTCATATAATTTCAAACTATGACCCATCATAACACTGTTACCGATGAAATAGGTAACCTGACCTCAAAACGGGAACTCTAACCCAAAAAGACTCAAAAAACATGAAAAAACAACCCAAAAACAAAAAAAGTGTATTCCAGAACACACTTGGTTTTTTTTAAGGTAAAATTTCAACATTTTATAAAATTATGCTAAAAACAAAATTGTTTCTTGAAAAAAGGATTGAAAACACACTCTCAAAACAAAACTAGTTGATGCTGGAATAAAATAAAAATAAAAATTGTGTCATATTTTTGACGTTTTTAAAAATAGAAATAACATTTTTTAATTTTTAAAATTCAAACATTAAAAAAAACCTAAAATTTAAGAGAAAAATAAATTTAAAAAATAAAAACATTTGAAAGCTTAAAATTTAAAAATATATAGGAATAAAAAAATAAAAATAAAAACAAAATAAAAATTTTAATTCAAACATTTAAAAAAAACCTAAAATTTAAAGAAAAAAAAAAAAAAAATTAAAGATTAAAATTTCAGAATATATAGAATTAAAAGAATAAAAATAAAAACAAAATAAAAATATTAAATTAAAAAAAAAGCAAGTTAAAAAAGGAAGGAAATTATAAAAAATAAAATATAGAAATTAAATTTAAAAAATAAAAAGAAAATGTTTATTAAATTAGAAAAAAAAATTTAAAATTTAAAATAAAAATTTAAATTTAAAGAAATATATTGAATTTTAATAAACTTAGAACACAAAAAAAAACATTATTGAAATTAAAAGTAAAAAAATGAAAAATTAATTAAAAATAAAAAATAAAAATAAAATACAATAAAAATATTAAATTTAAAAAAATATATATTAAAAAAACAAATAGATTTTAAAAAATAAATTATATATATATATATATATATATATTAGATTTTATTAAATTAAAAAAAAATGTTAATATTAAAAGAACATATTAAATTTAAAAAAAACAAATATTAAATTTTAATAAATAAATGAATAAACAAATAAATTTTGAAATAAAAAAATAAATTTTAAATATAAAGAAAACAAAAAAACATTGTTAAAATAAAAAGTTAAAAAACTTTAAAAATCAATTAAAATTGAAAAATTGAAAAAAATAAATTAAAAAAATAAATTAAATAAAAAATAAAATAAAAAATGAATTAATTTGAAAATATCAAGTTTAATTAAAATATATATATATATATATATATATATATATATATATATATATATATATATATATATATATATATATATATATATATATATATATAATATACTTAAATACAAAATTTTAATTGAAATAAAAAAAATATAAAATTTTATGTAATTAAAAAAATAATAATAAAAAAATAAAAATTTAAAAAAAATATTAAATTCAAATAAATTAAAAAAAAACAAAATACAAAATTTACTATATTTTAAAAAATTAAATTAAAAAATTAAACATAAAATTTAATAATAAAAAAAAAATGAAAAAAAATAAAAAATACAAAATTTAACAAAATTTTTTAAGAAAATTTAGAAAAAATAAAAATAAAAAAATTTGATCATGGTGGCGCCACCAATCAGCCTCTTGCCCAAGTGGCGGCGGAAGCCAGTCGCTGGGCGGGAGGTCGATTCCGAGAATCGCCCTCCCGCCGCGGGAGGGCGATTCCCGGAATCGGCCTCAGGGTGATTCCCGAAATCGGCCTCCCGTCGCAGGAGGGAAACTTTCGGAATCGGCCTTAGGGCGATTCCCAGAATCGGCCTCCCACGCCGCAACAGCGCGATTCCCGGAACCGGCCTCCTGCCGCGGGAGGGCGATTCCTGGAATCGGCCTCCTACCCAGTGGCCGGCCTCCACCGCCACCTGGGTAGGAGGCCGATTGGCGGCGCCACCACGATCAAAAAATTCTTTTTTTATTTTTTTAATTTTTTTAATTTTTAATATATATATTTTTTTTTCATTTGATTTTTTTTTTTAAATTCAAAAAATTAAAATGATTTTTTTTTAATTCAAATTTTTTATTTTAAATTTAAATGGTTTTAAATTTTTTTGTTTGTTTATTTTTTAATTTTGTTTTAAAATTTAATATTTTAGATTAATTATTTTTTAAAATTTAAAATTTATTTATTAAATTTATTAAATTTTAATTCAATTTAATTTTTTCTTTTAATCTTTAGTTTATTTAGTTTTTCATTTTTAAAATTTATAAATTGTTTCATTAAAAAAAAAACAGTAAATTTATGGATATTTGTTTTTTAATTATTTGCACATGGTTTTTTTCATTTTTGTTTTTGTTTTTTAATGATAGTTTTTTTTATTTTAATTTTCTTTTTCAATTTTGTTTTTTTTTTAATTTGTTTTTTTTTGTTAATTTTAAAATTTGTATTTTATTTTCTTCTTCTTCTTATTATTTTAATTTTAGTTTTTAAATTTAATTTTTTCTTTTTTGTATTTTATTTTTTTTATCTAAATTTTAATTTTGTAATTTAAATTATTTTTAAATTTTCTATTTAAATATATATATTTTTTAATTATGTGGTTTTTTTTAATAACTTAGAAAAAATGTTTTTGATGTTTTTTTTTTTTGGTTAATTTTTGTTTTTTTTTCTTTAAATTATGTGTTTTTTTTTCAAATTTTGTCATTTCTTTTGATATAATTTTCGAATATTTTTGTTTTTTTTTGTTTTATTTATTTATTTTTGTTTGAATTTTTTATTTTTATGAGTTAATTTTTTATTTTTTACATTTTTATTGGTTTTTTTTTTATTGTTTTTTTATATATATTTTTTTATCTAAGTTTTGTGTTTTATTACCAACATGAAAATCGCCACTCTAAAAAAAAAAGGTTGATGCTGCATCAATACGTTTCAAAATTAGTATGAAAATCACCGCTCTAAAAAAAAAAGTTGATGCTGCATAATACATTTCAAAATTATCATGAAAATCACTCACATTTTAAAACAAATATTCATACTTCATAAATAAAAATATTAGAGTGTCGAAAATGTGCTCGAAAAAAAAAAAAGGTGATTCTGCATCACCACTTTTCAAAATCGGGTGCTTTTTATGCTACCAAAAAAAAGTAGGTAACAGTGCGGTTACCTATTTCATCGGTAACATTGTTTCATACAAAAAATTCATCCAAAATTGAATATTTTCTCTCCAACACAATCTCTTTGCAATGATCAATCTGATAAAAAACAGTCATGAACATACATAGAACTCCTGCAAAAATATAAAAATTTTGATCCACACATCAAATATCTTGCATACACACTCTCAACACATCAACAACATATCAACTCATGACAATCCAACTCTCAACAATATTCTGCAACAACATACAAGCTATGTCTCTCACACACAACCATATTAAAAAATCAAGCCCTCACTGCAAAATACAAATAGTAGATAACAACATTATATGGATCTACAAAACCATGCAACAATCCTCCTGCATACACAATTGCCAATCTTCATAAAAAACAATGCAATATAATCTCATATAGAATATTCTCAACAAAATCTAACCCTGCAGTAGCACATAATGAAAATATGATCTACGCACTCAGACCCTAATAAAACTCAAGAAGACATATACAAAATCATATACTAAAGCTACAAAAAGCTACTCTCCAATAAAACCCCTATAATACAAATATATCAATAATATGAACTTTAATATGAAACTACAACAACAACAAAAATATCTCTCCTTTCCATATCAATAGCAACTCGGAGCCACAACCTGCAAAAAAAATATATTAGACATGTATCTCTACTACAACTCCATAAGCTTCTGAAATAATCTCCAAATATGAGCTCTGATATGCTCTCCAACTCTTCAAACCTATGGGATACTCTCTCTCACAATCTCATGGTCTCTAATCCCTTCTACTTCATTCTTTGGAATTTTTATAATTGATGTAAAATTCAATCAATATACATCACTAATCCTCATTAAATTTGACTTTATCACCTTCTAGATGTTAGTTAACATTTTCTAACCTTTTAATCTAAAATCTTGAACAAAACCACCGCAAAAACACATAAATTTTTTTGAAGTGCGCACATATTTAGGAAAAATCACTTCCATGCATGTATGCTACTTTCCTTCACAACACCTGTGTATGTACACTAATTTCATTCATAGGAGTAGCATATGCCCCTCAAAATTCAAGATTTTCACTCTACTTGGCCACGAGTGGGAGCTCAACTTCAGGAGGGTGTGAGGGAAATCATGACAATCTTCTCCCAACATTTTGACATCATGACAATCTATATATATATATATGTGTGTGTGTGTGTGTGTGTGTACACACACACACACACACACACACACATATATATATATATATATATATATATATATATATATATATATATATATGTATGTATCTATATACATATATATGTAGATATGTATGTATATATGTATATATATGTATATATATATACATATATACATATATATGTATATATGTATATATATATGTGTGTGTGTATATATATATATATGTACACACACACACACACACACACACACACACACACATATATATATATATATGAGTATGAATCAGTGAAAGGCATCAAATTCATGAGTGAACGATCTACATCAAGTGGCATCAACCTTGTAGCTCAACTTTTTGAGTGAGATTCATACATCATGACAACCTACCTAAAACAATAGGGCATCATGTCAACATTCTACAACATCAAGAACGTCAACAAAATGGATTATCTTGTCAAACACATCTACACCATAATGCAAGATCATGAAGGCCTAGTTGGCCAAACACCTCTGCACGGATCAACATATTTGCAACAAAACAATGTTATATATATATATATATATATATATATATATATATGACTAAGTATGAATCAGTGAAAGGCATCAAATTCATGAGTGAACGATCTACATCAAGTGGCATCAACCTTGTAGCTCAACTTTTGGAGTGAGATTCATACATCATGACAACCTACCTAAAACAATAGGGCATCATTTCAACATTCTACAACATCAAGAACATCAACAAAATGGATTATATTGTCAAACACATCTATACCATAATGCAAGATCATGAAGGCCTAGTTGACCAAACACCTCTGCATGGATCAACATATTTGCAACAAAACAATTTTAACTCAGGTCATGTTTCTCACAAACCATGAAAGCCACCATCATCAGGTTGACATCAATGATAAGAAAAATAATTTTAAGACCATGTTGACATCATTCACAACACTATAGTTACAAAATGTTGACATGAGTGCATACATTGTTCAATAAATAGACTCACTACAATGCACACCATAAATAAGGCTACTTATCCATCATGGAAATAATGAAAAATACATAAATATGGTTTAAGTACATTTCATCCACCACAACTCCTAAAATGATATGCAATAAGATACATGGATGCTACAAGTTCTATTCTGCCAACCCAAATGAGTATGAATATACATGAAAGCTACATAGATACTCAAATGCACACAATAATACTCTGCATAGTTGTAACTTCAATCAAGATCCTCTATGCATGGCTATAAAAAAATTTCAACCAACTTGTCAATGAATAGAAAAATCATATATATGGTTGGAAAATGTTATCTTTCACTCATGGAAACATATGGGGCTAATAGAAATACATGCGTGAAATAACATGAAAAATACAAATAAGCCATGAAACTCTATACTATGCATAGCTTCCCCTGAGCTCATTATACCTACAAAATGCAGGCTAATCCTGTGGACTTGAATATGAAATGAGGCTCATGAGCATATTAAAATGTTGCTACTCATCTTCACCAACTAATCATACTTCCATTTGCTACTACCATACATTACCCTTGAGGCTATGCACCTCTCACAACATATGTAATAATTTATGAATATGCATGTGGTAACCATTGAATGTAGAGGGGGGTGATATCTCTACTTAATGGGTTTCTACTCCTTCTTTCTCCACATGGTATTTGGATGCTTCTTTTCTTCCTTCTCTAGATTTCTCTTATATCCTATCGAAATATGTTTCGATTGTGATTTTTTCCTTGAATAACTATGAAACATGCAGTATCTTTCCATATGGATGAATTTGTTGCAAGTATAACACTCCACGGCCAAGATATGAATCAACATGATCAAATATCCTACTACTCATGCTAGATCTATGCGTTGTATATAACATATCTCTCCTCCATGAGCTATATTTTCAATCAAATGGCTTGTGGCCAAATAGGTCATGTGAGAAACAAAATCCATTAAATCCATAATTAATATACGTAATGGTTGATCCCCCTGGCTACTCATATTGTTGTAATATATGTTGATGATATTTATACAATCTTGTCGTATAGTTAGCTAAAACATGTCCAAACTTGTGATAGATGTAACACTCTACATTTTCCTTCAAAGGAAAGAAGGGGATTTGATTCCTTTGAAATTTGACAGATCTGCCACAATCCTCTCTTGGAGAAAAACATCTTCTCAATGTAGGTGCTTCTTAAGGTCTTCTTCTCTACTGTTGTTGGATATGCTATGTATTTCCTTGATTACTGCTACTATTTTTTTCTACAATCATTTTTGGTTATTCATTGTTTTTTTCTCTTACATGCAAGTTGGACTCTCCATTTTGAAAACCAAGACCAAATTTATCTAGTGGTGATCTTTGGTTTTCAGGAAAAATTTCCAAGGCTATAGTGCTCTTCTCCATCTTTAGTTTCTTCCTCATAGAGATCACTTTAGCTTCTAATTTATCATACAACCCTTCCCTTTCATTTTATTTTTTCCTCATTCCTTCTTCAACTCTTTTTGATTCTACCAACTGAGTCCTCAAGTTGATAATATCCTCCCTGAGCTTGGCCTCCTTATCATAATATATTTGTAAGAGTTTATCTTAGTCATTACATGCATTTGTTAGTATACTAACCTCAATAGATATTTTTTAAATGACCATTAAAGTTGACTCATATTATGCTTAAAGAAGCATTATTTTATTCTCAAATATTCACTAGGAAACTCAACATGACTAGAATAAGAACCATCCAAAGTATAGCTTGAAAGAAACTCATTAATAATTATATCTTTGGATCCATTCTACTACAATACCTTTGATTCTTGATTTTCTGATTTGTTCTCATGGTCGGCTGAACCATTCATACTAGGGGGATGAGACTCTTTTGGTTGATATTCTTGCTTCTAAGGGCCTTTATTCGTTTTCTTAGACTTCTTTTTGTTGCTTTTATCTAGCTATCCATTGTTGCTGCTACTATCACTTCCAAATATGATATCCAAATTTTCCCATATTTCTTTAGCATACTTTAAATCACTTATTTTCTCCACATCCACATTATGGAGATTATCATACATGATGCATCTCACTAGAGCATCCTACCCAATACACTAGAGGAAGATGGACCCTCACCACATCCTTTACAAACAAGTTCCAAAATGTTAGATCCACAAGATAATAGTAAATATTTCACCTTAACTTTTCATAACTTGAACTTTGTTGTTGTGAGAGGAGACACTCCTTGAGGATTCATTCTGAAAAAATAAAAATAAAATAAAAAATTTCACCTAATTTTCTTGAATCTAATCTCTAGTGATTAAGATACTACTGAGAGCCCCACTCTAATAACACTTGTTATAAAACTTGAGAAATACTAAGAAGGGGGGGGGGTGTGAATCATTATTATGCCTTATGATATATTTTTAGCAAAATTTTCTTTTCTTTACAAACCCCTATTCATTTATCCATTAGCAGCATAACATATTAGGAAATATATGCATAACCATGAACCATAAGAAACATATCATAGTGCATAATCTTCATCAGATATAAAAAATAAAAGATCAATGCATGGAGCAACTAACACATAAAAAAATAACCATGAGAAACAACACAATAAACCACATCATTACATGAGGACACATGATGTAAGGTGGAAACCACAAGGGTAAAAATGTAATGTTCCCACAATTTTAGCTTCCAAGCTAAATGGAACATTAGAGTTAGCACCAGCTTTAGCCGGTGAATAAATGGGTAGAAAAGCCCATAAGTCTCCTAAGGAGGATAAAAAAACTCCAAGTGTGAAAGGAGACACTCTTTCTAGCTCAATAAGACACCTCCATGTGTGAACATAGTTAAATTCATGCTTCTTTGACTAAGTCAACAACGCAGTTTTAGTGGAGGAGGAATCCAAGGATGAATAATGCAATTTTGGAGGGAGATGTAACTTGCGTTAGAAGTAACCTAATTAAGTGGGGCCAAGGGTGAGAAAAATAATATCTTATATAAGGAAGAGGATGGCAGCATTATTCATCATGTTGTAGATTATTATTCTTGGCTACCAAGAATTGTTGCTGCTTGCTGCTTAGCAAAGCTGTAGTGCTGTTTAGCACTGGGTGTTCCCGGGCAGGAATCCCACCTATTTCCTTTGAGGAGTCTCATTGGGAGAGTTTTCATTCATCATTCCACATCAGGTTTTCAGGCCAAGCTTCAACCATCTTCATCGGCACAACTTTGCCAGAGATTGTGTAGTGTTGCTAGGTGCAGCAGTGGAAGGGATTGAAATCCCAGCTTCTGAGCTAGTTTCTCATTGGAGGAAGATTTCCTTCACTTGAGAGATCTGTTTGGAGAGATCTAGAGCTTATTTCAGATCTGTGGTATCAGACCACATATTTCCCATACATTCCCAACACTTTTTATTCTAGGGAATGCGTTATTTTGGAGGCAGTTTTCATTGCATGGTTTGGTGGCTCCGTTGCAGTGTTTCCTTGTGATTGAGAGGTTCATCCTTTCATGGGAGGAAGACCTTGAGGGATATATTCAGCCTTATACACTTATGTAATTCAGTGTTGCAGTGGTTATTCAGTGAATTACTGAATTTCCCATTTTGTATGCAAAGTGTTTGATAAGAAACCCTTGCTGGTTTCTTTTGTATTTTGTATAAGCAGCTTAGATCTATGTTCTTTAGTATTGTTTATCAATACATGAGTAGATCTATTTTTCTCCTATCATTTTATGTGTAAACCCTCTCTTAGACTGCGCAGTCCCTTGAGTAGCTGCTCTGACATTTTTAAGTCTTGGGGTTTTAGCACTTTTTGGAAATCCTAGGTGTGGGAGATCTGTTTAACCCACCTATTTTGCTTTTTTTCAGCTCTAATATTGGATTTAGAATGTATATTTACTAATATATGGGATCCAGGAGTCCATTTCACTGTTTTATTACATTTTTTGCTGGAAATGTGTTTTTGATGCATGATTCATGAGAAATCCTGAAAAAGGAATATTACAGTGGTATCAAAGCATGATCTCTGGCTCAGCCCATGAGATCTAGCTATCAGAAGAAGGAGAGATAGATAGAAGCCAGAAATTCTCAGTATGTGCCGGAAGAGAGGAATAAAAGCTTACAAATCTTCTTCCAAAATCTATGAAGAGCTTTCAAGGAGAGCTGAAGAAGATGAGATCTACAAAGGAGCTTGAATCTAGAGCTGAATCTAGATTTTCACATGGTGAGTGTGAGCATGCAGCTACACTCCATGATGCGCAGTGCATTCAAGTTCCCAGAGCTATCCTGAGATGGATGGGAGGAGGAAAAATGCCTAAGAGGAGAACTCTTAGTGATTTGTTGCGGGAGTATGAATGTCAAACTGAGAGGGTTAGAGATCAGACTGATTTCCAAGAGTTTTGCAAGATCTAGGTGGAGAAGAGCAAGCAGCAGGATGTAGATAGAGTTCTTCTATCTACTTTTTTCGGATCACTTGCATGTTCAGCTGGAGCTTGGGTGAAGGAGCTAGACTCCTATTTTCAGCTGCACCATATTTCTGGAGATGAAGCCATCAGATTTACAACGCTGCATTTCAGAGGTAAGGCTCATGCATGGTGGAGTTTTGAGTCTTGTTCTTTAAAAAATGAAAACACTTTCTCTTACGCGAGATTCATAGAAACTTTGATGGGAAGGTTTGGTGAAAAACTCCCTAAGGCACATGAGAAAGAAAGACTTGAGAAAAAAAAGCCCTTGCATGTGATGAGGGAAACTCCACTTCAGAAAACCATGGGAGAAGCAAAAATCTTGTGTTACACATTGCCGGAAGCATAGCCTCCAGTTCATATTCTTGGACAAGAGGACATAGGGATCTATTTTTCACAAGAGGATCCAACTATTGATATGTTTCCCACACACATTGAGGGAGATGAGGGCAACAACACTGTCACATATAGAGCACATCCAGTGCCTCATGCAGAGGAGGGAGGAGCACATGCTCCAACATGAGGTATTCTTGTGCCTTTGCAAGAAGTTCCCCAGGATCTCATACATGGAGGTCCAAGGATAATCAGTGAGCAGCATGATTGTGCAGCATTGCAGCTAGAAGGAGGAAGGGAGGAAGAGCAACATCATTTGATGAGATGTACACACCCTTCTCTATTTCAGAGAGCCAATGCAAGGAAGAGGCAGACTGATTTGCACAGTGAGGGTAAGGGAAAAGTTGCCCAATAATATGTACAGTCTACTCTTGACATTGATGTCTCACTATATGGAGGCATTCCACTTGGGAGGCCACCTGATCTAGAGCAAAGAGAAGACATATTGTCTTTGGATTCACCACTCTGTGATTGTGGAGAGGTGAGAATTTTGGAGGAAGAATTTGGCATGGGGGATATCAAAGTAGCAGGCAGCAGCATGAGGAGAGCTTCACATGCCAGATCACTACTGCTGTCTTTGAGGAGGATTGATCTTTATTGGAGGTCTCAGCTCTTGGTAGAGTAATACAAGGATCTTGGTGCATGCATGATTCTTGATGACCCGGATGGAGATGATAGATACATAGTGGATGATGTGGTCATCTATTCCTATGGCAGGATCTTCTTGACTTGATCTTCTAGTCTCAAGGAGAAGTTGCTACATGCAACACATGAGGACTTCTCTTCTATGCACTTTGATGCATATTTCCATTTGATGTATGAGTTCACTTGGGAGGGCATCCAACAAGACATATATCAGCATATGGTGAGATGCATAGCTCGGATGGTGATAGAGAGGATGTCATATCCACCTTCCTACTCATTGGGAGTGAGGGAGAATTTCCAGTTGAGAAATTTCAGCTCAAGACATAATGGAGGAGGTATCATTTCATGTTTTGTATTGTACTTATTTCCCTTATTGGATCAGCATGATGTAACAAGAGGGAATATTTCTTCTTGCATATTGTATGATGATGTACTTGCAGCTACTTGTAGCATTGATCTTGGCTATCCTTTTGATGAGCTGTGGGGGAAGCCATATGTCTCTTGGTGTGCACCAATGACACCATATTGTGACTTCATGTTTTCATCTTATGAGATGAATATGGCAGCAAACAAGTGGCTAGAAAAGCACTTGTTATTTCTTATTTTGATGCAGGCCAAGGATGCACTGCACTGGTTCCATGAGAGGGACCATAATTCACTCTCCGGTTGTCATTTGGAAACTTGTTTTTATTGTATCTTGCTTCCATGTATTGCTGATGTGCTTTTGTTCAAGGGAAGCTTTATATGGAGAGAGGAGCCAATTGGATGGCATGGAACCCATATGATAGAGCAGCAGAAGACTTGTTGGTATGGGGCATCATACAAGCTGATCATCATGATCTCACTTCATGGCTTGTATGAGGGAGAGATGAGGCAGCAACAAAAGTTGTTGTTGCTATGGTTGCACTTGGGAGAGTATGGGAAAAATTCTTCCCATACTTTTCAGATATTTCTGAAGAGAAGAAAGGCACATTCATGTTGCAATGAGGCTACCCTTCAGTATTGGAGGATCATGAGAGACTTCCATGTCGGGAGAAGATCTTCTCACATAGCAGCATGATGGTGGATCGATTTGGCATGTGGAATGTAAAAGGGAGGAGTCATGGAGCCTTATTATTAAGGACTATAACACTGTCACATGGGAGTGTGTTCTTATTGATGGAGTGTTCCAAAGCATATGTGTATCCCTCCTTCTTGCAGATTTCTGTGAGGAAATCCTCATGGGGGAACTTATACATGGAATTCAATTTTAGCATACTCACTATGTATGGTAGGAAATGAATTTCTGTACTTGTTGATTACTCCATTGAGTATTTGTACTCTCCCACCATATTTGAACAGTGAATTGCTCCTCAAAAGAGCAAGAGTATTTTTGGGTTTCATGGTCACTTTAGGGCCAATGTTTATGATGATAGGAGCCCATATATACATGACTTTGGGCAAGTGTTGTATTGCTTTGATTGTGCACAGATGGTATATATTGTAGCTTACTACTTCATAGTAGATGAGCTAACATGCATAGCTACAAATTATTGAGAGGACAACTCGCCACTTGATGCTCTACATCAACATTTTAAATAACTGCGCTATATCTACCAGAGAGACCATATGTATCATTCAAACTTTCACATAACCTTCAGCCATTTTCTGATTTGGATGCCATGTGGTGATGATGTGCCATTCATCTTGAATGGAATGGTTTGGGTTGGCATGTCTCATGATTTTGGAGGGAGAGTCCTTGGAGGCTCAATCTTCATCTTTCCATTGGAGGGAAATCATGTTGCAGCTCAAGATCAGCATGCCTTCTACACTTATCATAAGTGGATGGGAGGAAAACGTGGGATAGGCCCTCTTGCCTATCATGTACACTCATTCAGCCCACCTACATTTCAGGAGCACAAGGTGGAGGAGACTTTTCATGAGTTACCATGTTGGAGGGTGACTCACTTCATTTGGATGATAGCATGGGTGAGGGAGGCACTCATTCACCATGTTGATCATCACTCCCACTTTGTGGAGGCCATGAGACAGCAAGTAGGTTTCCATTCACACTTTCCACCTTTGATTGGTGAAGACACTTTGGTTTTGCACACTTGGGAGAGAGCATTGGATGACAGTTCATTTGCAGATTCTCTTGATGCAGTGATGGAGGCTATTGATGGGAGGCCACATGAGGAGGAGGGGAGGAATTTTTCTCTCCTTATACATTTACTTGAGGACAAGAAAATATTTTGGACGGGAGGACTATAATGTTCCCACAATTTTAGCTTCCAAGGTAAATGGAACATTAGAGTTAGCAGCAGCTTTAGCCAGTGAATAAATGGGTAGAAAAGCCCATAAGTCTCATAAGGAGGATAAAAACACTCAAAATTTGAAAGGAGACACTCTTTATATCTCAATAAGATATCTCCATGTGTGAACAAGGTTAAATTCAAGCTACTTTGACTAAGTCAACAATGCAGTTTTAGTGGAGGAGGAATCCAAGGATGAATTATGAAATTTTGGAGGGAGATGTAACTTGGGTTAGAAGTAACCTAATTGAGTGGGGCCAAGGGTAATAAAAATCATATCTTATATAAGGAAGAGGATGGCAGAATTATTCATCATGTTGTAGATTATTATTCTTGGCTACCAAGAATTGTTGCTGCTTGCTGCTTAGCAAAGCTGCAGTGTTGTTTAGCACTGGGTGTTCCCTGGTGGGAATCCCACCTCTTTCCTTTGGGGAGCCTCATTGGGAGAGTTTGAATTCATCATTCCACATCAGGTTTTCAGGCCAAGCTTCAGCCATCTTCATCAGCACAAATTTTCCAGATATTTTCTAGTGTTGTTGGGTGCAGCAGTGGAAGGGATTGAAATCCCGGCTTCTGAGATAGTTTCTCATTGGAGGAAGATTTCCTTCACTTGAGAGATCCTTTTGGAGAGATCCAGAGATTATTTCAGATCTCTGGTATCAGACCACACATTTCCCATACATTCCCAGCGCTGTTTCTACTAGGGAATGCGTTATTTTGGAGGTAGTGTTTATTGCATGGTTTGGTGGCTCTGTTGCAATGTTTCCTTGTGATTGAGAGGTTCATCCTTTCATGGGAGGAAGCCCTTGAGGGATCTAAAGTAGATAATAAATATTTCAGCCTTATACACTCATTTAATTCAGTGTTGCAGTGGTTATTCAGTGAATTACTAAATTTCCCATTTTGTATGCAGAGTGTTTGATAAGAAACCCTTGCCGGTTTCTTTTGTATTTTGTATAAGGAGATTAGATCTCTGTTATTCAGTATTATTTATCAATACATGAGTAGATATATTTTTCTTCTATAATTTTATGTTTAAACCCCCTCTTAGACTATGCAGTCCCTTGAGCAGCTGCTCCAGCATTTTGAAGTCTTGGGGTTTTAGCACTTTTTGGCAATCCTAGGTGTGGGAGATCTGTTTAACCCAACTAGTTTGCTTTGTTTCAGCTCTAATGTTGGATTTAGAATGTATATTGACTAATATATGGGATACAGGAGTCCATTTCCCTGTTTTATTACATTTGTTGCTGGAAATGCATTTTTGATGCATGATTCATGAGCAATCCTAAAAAAGGAATATTACAAAAAACCACCATTGATAGATAGCCTTCATAATTTTCTCTTCTATTATGTCAAATAATTTTACATGTGATTCACTAGCCACCACTAGTGTGTAAGCTACCACTTGCTAATCGTTGAACCACTACTCGATTTAGACAACAACATATATCAAATTTGGAGACCACCACCTGCAGGAAGCCACCACTCCCTTGACTTTGTAGACCACTAAATAATGGAAGTCATCACTCCCAATAAGTCTTGCCCAACCACCACTCCCAACTTCTTAGGCCACTACACCCTGAATATCAAAGCCACCACTTGCTCACTAAAAGCCCCAACCTTAAACACATCTCATGAACCTCATTTAATATATTGTTGAACTATGGCCCATCATACAAAAAACTCATCCAAAACTGAATACTGTCTCTCCAACACGATCTCTCTGCAACAATAATTTTGATCACAAAAAAATAGGAACATACATTGAACTCTTGCAGCACCATAGTAAATCTTATCCACACATAAATTCTTCTTCATACATGCTCTCAATACATCAAAAACATATCATCTCACCAAAATCCAACTCTCAACAGTATTTTGAAGCAACATACAAGATATGGCTCTCACACATAGTCATATTAGCAAATCAATTCCTCACTACAAAATAAAAATAGTAGACAACAACATTATATGGATCTAAAAAATCATGCAACAATCCTGCTGCGTACACAATCACCAACCTGCATACAAAACTCTACAAAAAAATTTCTTCTAAAAATCTTCTCAACAAAATCAAATCCAACAACAGCACATAATGGAAATATAATCTACAAAATCAACCATAATAAAATTCAAGCAACCATATAAAAACTTATATTTTGAATCTACAAAAAATAACTCTCCAATAAAACCCACGTGCAACACAGATGTATTATAAATATGAACTCTGGTATGAAACTACATTAACTACAAAATCATCTCTCCTCTCCATATTAGCAGAAACTAGAGGCCACAATCTAAAAAACAAATAAATTAGACATGTATATCTATTGCAGCTCCATCATCCACTTCCAAATATGACCTCTAATATTCTCTCCAACTCTGAAAACATGTGGCATACTCTCTCTCACATTCTCACACTCTCTAAATCCTTCTGCTTCATTCTCTAGGATTTTTATAATTGATGGAAGATGTAATCAATATACATCACTAATACTTATTATATTTGACTTAATCACCTTCTAGATGTTAGTTAAAATTTTCCGACCTTTTAATAAAAAATCCTAAACAAAACCACTCGAAAAACGAAAAAAACATTTGAAGTGTGCACATATTTAGGAAAATCACTTCCAGGAAATGTATGCTACTTTCTTTCACGAGACCTGTGTATGTACACTAGTTTCCTTTGCAGGAGTAGTGCATGCCTCCCAAACTTCAATATTTTCACTCTACTTGGACACCAGTTGGAGTTCAACTTTCGGAGGGTGTGAGGGACATCATGGAAACCTTATTCCGACAGTTTAACATTGTGACAATATGTATATGAATCAATATGATGTGGAAATGTCAAGATTTCCTTCTTGATTATTCTTTATTTCTAAGAGATATGCTTTGTTCTTCATATCTACCCTCCAAATGGTTGTGAATCAAGTGGAGTTTTTATACGGTCATGATATTTGGTCTTCTGTTGTAATCCCGTGTTCCTTCATCTTCTTGACTATTGATCGTCTTATCTCCTTGGGTCCTTAGTTATCTTCTAGCATTTAGTAGTTCTCCATATCCTTCTTCATCATCTTTCGATAGCATGATAGAGTTCCTACATTTGCGATACACTCATGACAAGATGACATCAGGCCGATAAACCCCTAGTCTAAGATGTTGTGTGATGATCCACTGACTGAGCTAGAATTGTGTGGTAGGTCGAGGGAGGGGCTTATTGACTGCGTAATTGTGCAGCTCGGGTAGTCAAGGGTCAGGCTTGAGCCTTGAGACTACACAATGTGCAGTTCAGGCTTGGACTGAGAAAAAATATTGTGTAGTTGGGGAGCTTAGGGAGTCAAGCTAAGGGCTTGAGCACAAATTTTTCCAATTGCACAGTTCTGAAAAATAGAGGAGCCCAGGTGATTGTGTAATTGGGCAATTTAAGAGCTCAGGGCAGAGGCTTGAGCATTGAGACTACGTAATGTGAAAAACTGACTATACGAGAGAGAGAAATTACGTAGTTTTGGGAGTTAGTAAGCCAGGTTGAGGGATTTTGCATTGTTTCAATGAACCACGTAGTTATGGGAGGGAGATAAGGCCTGGTGATTATGCAGTTATGCAGTTAAATAGATCAGTATTTGAGCTTGGGGTCAGATATTGCACAATGCACAGCCATGCTAGATAGTTGAATTACATAACTTTGGAGGCCTGTAGAAATTATACAAACAATATGTATACCAATGGATTCAATCCGATCATGCGATATGCTAAAGCAAGATATTGAATCCTTCTATAAATTAATTGTGGAAAATAAACACGGTCACACAATCACACAAAGTAAAAGAAAGAAGCAAATCAATCCACAACACAGATATTTTCCTGGGGAAAGCTTGCTGCTCAAAACCCCTCTATCATCTATTTTATATTCAACCAAGGAATCATGAAACAATTACAATTCACTCTTCTCACAAGAGTCTGTTGCAATCTGCTAACTGTCTCACACTGATCTAGAAAAAATTGACCAACACTTAGCAAATTTCTTGCCTCTACTTAGCCTGCCTTTCTTGCACAATTCCTGTAGAATTAAATCCATATTATTTAGGAATTTCATCCTTCCAAAATTGTGCAATGCTCATGGGCAATATTGTGGGTGTATTACTACATGCAGGTAGTTTGCTAATAATACAAGTGATAGTTAACATCCCTTTAACCTCTGTCTCAATTGGGTTTTCATCAGAACTAACATGCATGCAGCTATTAAGTAAATCATCAGTTACTTGACATATCACTTCATGTGAATTAAATCTGATTTAATTCACTTGACCTCTCACTAGTGCAACAATCAGTTACAACTAGTTAAACTGATTTTAAATCAATTAATCATTAGGGGAATTTTGAGTTCTAAAATGGCATTCTAAGGAAATTATAAAATAATAGTGGAAATAATAAAATAATAGCTGATTACATCATCAAATTTTAGAGGGAAAAAAGAAAAAACTACTTTTTCAACTTATCTCCCAAATGTTTTACTCAAATTTCGAGTGGGAGTACTTGTTGAATGTAAAATTTAATTCTTCATCCAAGGAGTACCCATGTTGCATACTTTTGATGGGTCTTGCTACACGAAAAATGAGTAATACATGAAAAAAATGATTACAATCACGTTTTTTTATGTATTTCTCATTTTTCATGTAGCAAGACCCATCAAAAGTATGCAACATGGGTACTCATTGGAGGAGGAATTAAATTTTTCATCCAACGAGTACTCCCGCTCGAAATTTGAGTAAACAAATTGGGAGATAAATTGAAAATACGAGTTGGAAAAGTAGTTTTATTATTTTATTATTTTTTAATCATTTTACCCTTTTACTTAAAAAATGGAAAATCATCCCCCATGGTTGACATCATCATCTTGAATCCTATTGGTTCTTATAAAGTTTATTTTTGTTGTACATTTTTCTTACGAGGCCCATTTTAGACCAAAATTCCCCTAGTGTGAGTTAACTGATTTCTCATGCATTAAACTAATACACTAACTACAACTTGGACTCTAAAACAAGTAGAATCACTCTACATGCCTCACAAACACCCCTCAACTCAAATTTCATGAGCTAAATGATTTTATCACACTTAGTTAACTATTACAAGTGATTATGAGATAAGATTACAATTTATTGTGCAATTTAATTAAGGGAAAATTAAATTAGACACACATTTCTTGTTGACTTTTCAACACTCCCTCTCAACAAGAAAGGGATTATCATCTACCCTGATCCTTCCTCTATGGTATTCTAATTTTCTCTTGGTGAGCACCTTCATCAAAATATCTGCATCCTGATCCTCCGTGGGAATGTACTGAATTAACATAATGCGTCTCTGAACATAATCTCTGAGATGGTCGTACCAGATGTCAATATGCTTGGACCTGTCATGGAATGTCGGATTAACTGAGATTTTTATGCAACTCTGGTTATCACAATGTATCAACGTTGGATCCATCTGATGACCAAAAAAACAACCAAGTATATTCCTCATCCAGATGGCCTCACATGTCTCCTGACTGAATGCCATGTACTTTGTCTCGATTAAACTGAGTGCAACTAATCCCTGCTTCCTATTGTACTAAGAAATTGTTGTCGATCCTATGATGAATATTCCTCTTGATGTGCTCTTCATGTCTGATGGACTACCTGCCCAATTTGCATTAGTGAAGCCTTGAAGCTTCACTCCCTCTATCCATTTTTTCCATAATCCATACTTTGTAGTGCCCCTGAGATATCTCAGGACATGCTTCCCCGCCTTCCAAAAGAGCTTGAGTGGCTTAACCATAGCTTGACTAAGCTGGTTACCTGCGTAGCATATGTCTATTCATGTGTTCACCAAGTACATGAGTGAACCCACAAGCTGCCTGTAAACAGTAGCATCCAATACCTCACCTGAATTAGCATCCTCCTTCGTCGCGTTTCCTGCAAGAGGAGTCTCCATGGGTTTACATCTCTCCATGTGGAAATTCCTCAGAATCTCTTTGGCATACTTGCCTTGAGAAACAAATAGCTCCCCATCCTGTTGCCATATCTCCAAACCAAGGAAATAGTGAAGGATTCCCATGTCCTTCATCTCAAAATCTCTTGCAAGATCCTCATTGCAAGAAGTTATTAGTTTCTCATCACCTGTCAAAATAAGATCATCAACATAAAGTACGATAATGAGAATCTTACCATCAAACACAATTTGGTACAAGTTTTCATCTACTTCACTCTTCGTGAAGCCCAACCCGGTGAAATCATTTTCAATCCTGGTGTACCAGGAACGAGGTGCTTACTTCAGCCCATACAATGCTCTCTTGAGTATGCACACATGCAACTCACTGTCAAAGGTCTCAAAACCTTCTGGCTACTCAATGAACACTTCTTCATTAATAAATCCATTGATAAATGCAGTCTTCATATCCATCTGATGTATCTCCAACCCATCTACACTGAGAGTGCAAGGATAGATCTAATCGATGAGTATCGTGCAACTGGTGCAAAATTCTCCTCATAGTCAATCCCCTCAACTTATGAGAATCCCCGAGCTACAAATCTAGTCTTGTAATTCTCCACACTCCCATCTGCTGCCTGCTTCACCTTATTGATCCATCTAGATCCAACCACTCACTTCCCATCTGGTATTGGGACAACTTCCTATGCACTATTCCTCATTATGGAGTCATACTCCTCAACCATGACGTTAACTGAAGTTGGTTGCTACATTGATTCCTCAAAAGAGGATGGTTCTGTCACAGTACACTTGCTCATAAGAGCCATGTATCTAGTAAAATTTTCTGGTTACTATCTCTGTTTGTGCAGTGATGTAGGTGCTCCTACGTGTTCTGCCGCATCAAGTCTCAATCTATCAGCTTCTCTGGTGCGCCTCTTACCATGTCCGGTGGACGACTTTGCATGAGTGGTTTCTGCCACTCCATGATGCTCCACATGTGGCTACTCCACATCTTGAGGTTCATCCTTTGGAACCAAAAGTTCCTCATCTACATGCAAATCAAGCTCCCTCTGAAGGCAAAATTGCATAGCTTTCTCCTCATCAAATTTTATATTCCGTCTAACAACTGTCATCCTGATGTTCAGCAAATACACCCGATAGTTGTGGGGAGTATCAGTGTACCCCACAAATATCCCAATCTTAGTTGTTGGTTCTAGCTTCTTTCTGGAATCTTTAGTCACATGGCAATAGACAAACTACCCAAAAATTTTAAAATATGAAACATCAGGTTTCTTACCAGAAAAATCCTCCTCTGGTGTACTCATGCTATGTATCTGATGAGGACTACGGTTCTACGCAAATGTCGTTGTGTTGCATGCCTCTGCTCATAGATGAAATGATAGGCCTTGATCATGTAACATCGCTCGTGCTGTAACCACAATTTTTCTTTTCTTTCTTTCTCCAACCCAATTCTGTTGTGGGTTATGAGGCGCAATCAACTCTCTCCAAATTCCTTCTTTGCTACAGAAGTCCTTGAATTCATTGAAGATGTACTCACCACCATTGTCACTCCTTAGAGCCTTCACATGCTTCACTATATCTTTCTCAAACAGTGCTTTGAACTCACAAAATTTTGAGAACTTCTGATATTTATTCTGCATGAAGTAGATCCAACACTTTCTAGAAAAATCATCAAAAAAAATCACATAATACATGTGCTTTGCTATAGAAGCTGTAGAGAATGGTCCACACACATATGAGTGAACTCTCTCAAGGATTTTCACTGCTTGGTTCTCCTTCTAGTGAAAAGTGGCCTTTGTATACTTCCCCATGGTACATCCCATGCATGTGGCTATCTGTGCAAGAGTGCCCTTTGGAAGCCTTGTAGAAATCTGATGCATGACCTTCAAAGCACTGTGGTGTAGATGGCCCACTTTTTCTGATTTACCCATCAATGCTGTGCAACCATCTACATTAAGTTTGTAGAGGTTCTTGACACAAACCCTAATCTTCTTAACTTGTCCTATGGATTTGTGATGAAGGAATGCTTTCCCTTCACTAAAAACCACATCATATCCTCTATCCTCCAACATAGCAACTGAAACTAAATTATTTTCCAAGCCTGGTACATGCATGTCATATTTTAATAAGAAAGGTTTACGTGACAATCTATAGAAAGAAATTGTACCAATCCCAGTAGCGCTATACCTCCGTCATCACCCATCTCTATGTGAATATGAATATCCTTCTCCTCCAAGATACTAAAGAGTTCTTTGTCTCTCTTCATGTGGAAATATGCACCACTATCCAAGTACCACATTGATCCCATCGCACTAGACATCAAGCATGCGATGAGTGAGGAGTCCAACTCGAACTATGAAGCCAAAGCCTCACCCGCTGCAGATCCTGAAGCCTTCTTGTTGTTATTCTTCTTCTGTGGAAAATTAGTTACATAATTTCCATGCTCGTGACAGTGAAAGCATTTCACTCTGCACATGTCACACTTCTTTCCTTCTTTTCCAGTCTTAGATTTGGAATAGGATTTCTTTCCCTTCCCCTTCTTTTTCTTACCAGCCAAAGCACAATTTTCCTCATCATATTCCTTGGATGAGGATCCATCACTGGTATTCCACCTGAATTCTTCTTGTACCAAATCCGACCAAATTCACTCCCAATCTGATAGCTTCTCCCTCCCATTGATAGAGTCCTGATAGCTATGTCAACTCTTGGGAAGGCCTACAAGTGCGAGCCTCACCAAGTCATCATCCACTATAGTAATCCTGACACTTCCAAGCTCATTTTGACATTAGATGAAATTGGTCAAATATTTTAGAACAGTGTCGCCTTTCCCCATTTTGATGTTCCTGAGCTTGTCCTTTAGTGCCAATTTTATGTGGTCATTGCTATTTTGAAACAGATATTTCAAAGCCTTCCACATTGCATATGGGTCGCTTTTCCATGGATACTTGAGACAATGTGATCTCGAAATCCCTCTAATAAGATCCTCCTCACCTTTGCAACCTTCTTTTGCCAAGCATCAAGAAGAGCGGCGTTTTCTGCTGCGGGCTTGGGAATATCATTATTAATGAATTCTTTCAGCCCGTTGTCCTCTAGAACTACCTCCATTCTGTCTTTCCATGCAATATAACTAGAACTTCCCTCGAGTGCATATTCCAATATTAAGCCATTGAAATCCATCTTGATCCACCTGTCGCACCAAAGAATATTTTTGCAAATTCGAATGCTATTCAGCAAAAACTCAATTTCTTCTCCATTATAGTGATTTCTTGTGCTCTGATACCATGTAGAAATTATACAAACAATATGTATACCAATGGATTCAATACTATCATGCAATATGCTAAAGCAAGATATTGAATCCTTCTAAAAATTAATTGCGGAAAATAAACATGATCACACAATCACACCAAGTAAAAGAAAGAAGAAAATAAATTCACAACACAGATATTTTCCTGGGGAAATCTTGCTGCTCAAAACCCCTCTATCTTCTTTTGTATATTCAACAAAGGAATCATGAAACAATTACAATGCACTCTTCTCACAAGAGTCTGTTGCACTTTGATAACTGTCTCACACTGATATCTACAGAATCGACCAACACTTAGCCAATTTCCTACCTCTACTCAGCCTGCCTTTCTTGCACAATTCCTGTAGAATTAAATCCCTATTATTTAGGAATTTCAGCCTTCCAAAACTGCACAATGCTCATGGGAAATCCTATGGGTGTATTACTGCATGTGAGTAGTTTTCTAATAATACAACTGATAGTTAACATCCCTTTAACCTCTGTCTCAACTGGGTCTTAATCAAAACTGGCATGTATGCAACTATTAATAGTAAATCATAAGATACTTGACAGATCACTTCATGTGAATTAAATCTGATTTAATTCACTTGACCTCTCACTAGTGCAACAATCAGTTACAACTAGTTAAACTAATTTTAACTCAATTAATTGAGTTCACTGATTTCTCATGCATTAAACTAATACACTAACTGCAACTTGGACTCTAAAAAAAAATGAATCACTCTACATGCCTCACCAACCACCTGCAACTTGAATTTCATGACCTAACTAAGTTTATCACACTCATTTAACTATTACAAGTGATTACGAGATAAGATTACAATTTATTTTCCAATTTAATTAAGGGAAAATTAAATTAGACACACATTTCTTGTTGACTTTTCAACAAGGCCAAGACTCGGGCTTGAGCACTGAAACTATATATTTCACATTCCTGGGAGGAAGGAAATATGTATTACATTGTTTCAAGAGGAATGGTTGCAGTTTTAGGGTTGGTACTCCACAATGCATAGTTCAGGAAGGCCGGATGACGCTAAGTTTCTGGAAATTTTTAGAAATTTGGCTGTGTGGGATCAGTGAAATAGATGTGAACAGTTATAGGAATTGAATGTGATAACACACTTAGACACTTGATGAAACAACATAAATCATCCAGAATACATGAATACATACTTCCCTTAGTGCAACAAACCTTTGCAAGAACTTACGACAAGTGCAACACTAAAGATACACGTTGTGATGTTCGTGACGACTGTCGGTGTCTGAATATGAACAAGATTCAACCCTTTTTCCACATAAATTATCAACCCGAGAGCGTTATTTATTTCAAGACTAATGGCAAAGTATATGCAGATACAAGCACATAATATGCTGTAGATCACAAGTTTAATCTATAACACAAATACCACTGTAACGACAATGAAATGAAGTAAATAAATAAAGGGCATCCACAACAATTAACGCGACTATAACAACAATTAAAGAATCACACCAAAAAAAACACTGCAAAGAAAATAAAGAAAAACGCAGCACCTGATCACAAGAGTGGGCCCAACTCCTGGATCAGGGCTACGAAAACTCAAAGATTACAGGAGAAACAGCAAGTTGTTGTATATTCAATTAATGATAAAAAGATTAATTATAAAGTCTGTGTATCTGAAAAAGGGTCCATTGATTCACAACCCGTAGGATTATTTATACAATAGTCCTAAGACCCCCAATTCCTCCCAACTACTCCATTGTTACAAAAATACATATTGTTACAATGGCAACTGGATTTCCCAACAAGAAACCGTAAGAAAGCCTAAGATAGTGCTGATACACCCATGGCTATCACACTATTGCAACAAATAAGGAAGATGCTGGAAATGATGGATTGTGCCTTGACTTGCAGCCGCAATGCGCCCGTTGTAGCCAAATCTGAAGAAATATAAGAGTTAATATGTGAAAAGGTAAAACCTCCATGAAAAATACATCGTTAATCAAATATCCCATAAAATATAGGAAGAAGGGTTTTACCTCATGCTTTTAAGATAAATAATGGAACAAAGAGATATAAATATAGGGTACAAATGGGAGAGGAAAGTATACAAATCTGGTGCCCTGCATCTCCCCCCAACTAGTCTATTTTCACGTCCTCATGCAGCTCGTCGTCTCCTCAGATCCGGATTGGACTGACTGTGATCGGCATGAAGCTATGTGAGGCCATATTCTGCAGCCATTTATGTTCCTGGTGGCTTATATCCTTCTGTCAAAACAACGTCTTTCCACCAGTCGGATTCAACGTTATAAGCAGGAGTATACTGTGCAGTTGGCAGCCATAAAAGGGGATATTGAAATCTTAATCCCATCCATCTAACCCCACAGATATGAATACATTCCAAATAACGTGACATTATTTCTAAGGCACATGCAAAGTTAGGTGCCCCAAATTTTTCTCGTCCCCTGATGGCTGAAGAAGACAACATCCATCTTTTCTGACAACTGTCTAGGGCTTCCTTGCGAAATGTCGTAATTTTGCCAAAAAATAGGTCAGCACACCACTTCTGAGTTGCCGACATGTGTTCTTTAAGGCCCTCAATATGTAGAAAGGTATAATGTTTGTTAATGTTCGAGGACTAACCATGCTCTCTTCTCACCATTAATGGATTTCTGACTTGATTTTATTCAAATTTATCCCAGCCATTTATCCATTTAATCTGATTGATGGTATAGGAGGTGAAAGCCCTTAAGTGGATGTCCCCCATGAATGGAACAGGGTTAAAGGACTGATCATGCATTAAATAATACCCATGCATGTAGAGCTCGCACATTAAGTGTTGTCCTATAACATCATGAATTTTTAAAATACAGAGAAATTGAATGAGGTCCTCAATTTCGTACCAAATATCCTTATATATACTTTCAAGACAAAAGAAAAAGAAATTGTTCATGAAGGAATAAGGCATAGCTATGTGCAGGAGGTCTGCAGGCCATTACCTTCTGTGCTAGGGAGAACATCTTCTCCTTATCTGTCTCTAGCAACTGAACTTGTTCTTCCAATTCTTCTATCCTGGCCTTTTGTTTGGCCTACTTCAGCCGTGCCTTGTATAAATCATCTATGTACCCTGTAACGACTCTAGCAGCCTGTTCTCAAACCCTAGCTATTTCTTTCTTGTGGTCGCTCACTGCAGACTGCCACTTTTGAATTTCAGTGGCCAATACAAATTCTCGACCTTCAAACAATTCTTCGATTGGGCCAATCTGGGTAGCAATGGAGACTTCAATATTCAGCTTTATTGCCCTCCATTTGTAGATTTTTACCTTCCTTTTTAAATGTGAAACTTTATTCTTCAAATATCAAACCTCTCTTTTTAGTCTCATGGTTTCATTGAACTACAGCTGATACCTCTTTTTGAGAGGCAACCTTCTTTTCTTGCACTGTTTGACCCATTCCTGTTTAACAGTGAATTCAGGTTCTGGACCTGCGACAAACTCAGAAGGTAGCGTAATGTTGTCGAAATCCTCTCTAGATTATTTCGTCAAACCCTCTTGGCCGGGCCCCTATCCACAGGTCCTTCTTTTTATACATTTCTTTCGGAAACTCCTGTTGTTTGGTCGGAAATTTCATTGGCCCCTCTATGTTCTGATGTTTCTACAGGAACTATGTCTTCCTAGTGAACCTCCAATTGTTCCAGTTCAGTAGTTTCTGGGCCAATCTTGGGTGTGTCGATAAATTTTAGTACTGAGGGAACAACCACTTCTTCCATTAACCGTTTGGGCGAGCGAAATCCCCTCGCCCCTCTAGGCATCAGGGACTAGAACGGAGAACAGGGAATAGACCCATCATAATCATTTCTAGTTTGGACCGGGACTTCATGCATTACTACCTCAACCAGAGTCGTTGTTGGTTCTTGTGGAGTAGCATCGATTCCATGGCTCAATTCCCTTCTTTCCTCTTGCCCTTTTCTTACCAGTTCTTCTTCATGGGTCGATACTGGTTCTTATGGAATAGTATCTACCACCTGACTCATTCCTTATTTAGCCTCTTTTTTCCTTGGGAATCACCTTTGTTTTCATAGTTGGTACCGATTCTTGAGGTCCAACATCGATTTCATGGGTTGACTCCTCCTGTTCTAGCCGAATTGGGGGTGGTTCTTGTGTAACACCCCCAACTGTATAAACATCCATATTTATCTGGGCGGGTGATGCTGTTTCTTGCGAAACATAATCACTTTCCATTCCTCTGTCCACAATTCCATTCCTTTGTTCTTCATTGACAAAGGTTGTTGACTGTATAACAATATCAATTTCCTACATAATGTCCATAATTCCTTCCTTTGTGGGTTCATCAAGCGAAGCTGGTTCTTGTGTGGAAGCCGCGTCTATGCCACTAATTAGCTCTTCCATTATTATTTCCTCTTCTATGGCCTTTTCTAGTGAGGCTGGTTCTTGTGTGACAGCCTCAGTTGCATCGCCAATTACTTCCTCCATACTCATTTCTTCAGGTTCCTCCTGATCAACCATCATCTCTTCTTCCTCAGGTTCTTCCTAATCAATTTCTGTTTCCATTTCCTTGGGTTCCTCTTGATCAATTTCCTCTGAAGGTTCTTATTCCACCTAACTAGCCGGAGATGTTGGTTCTTCTTCTCTAGCAACAATCATAGCTGCTACCGCTTCTTCTGAGGATCTGCAGAGTTCCACCCAAGAAACCCGCAGCCTGCCTATTGCATGCATGACCAATAGTCACACCAATCCATGGTTAGAAAGTACTTCCATCATCTGGCGAGAGCGCCGAGAAGACTGTGCCACATGATGCAGTTTTTTCCATAGGAAAAATGGCATGTTTAGGGCATGCACCTGATTCTGTGGAAATCAGAGGTGTGTTAGAATTTTAAAGTAATAGTTAAACAGAGCTGAGGCCCGACCCTCACAGGTAATTTATTTTATTATGAAACCTACAACTTCATTCCAAGGATATGGCATAGTTCTACGCTCATATCCCCTACTCAATTGAACGACACTTTCTCTTGCCTGCAAAACAATTCGGGAAACTCCGGGAGAGAAACTTTCTGAGAAAACAATTGCTGCCCATGTTGTCTCAGCCCGCTAACTTCTACAATTACCTCCTCTGTGATAGGAACTTCTAGACCTCTAACCCGCAAATGATTCTCATTTAAATTGAGTGTGAATTCCATTATGATGCCTCCATCAAATCCCTGCAATATTTCAAAGTAGATATCCCATCCTGCGTCGACAAAAACTTTCCAAACCTCTGGATAGCTACAAACTAAAACTATGTTTTCAGGCTCATGCCGCACAGCCATCCCACCCATACTGTGGAGAATTGTAGAAGCACTTCCTGTAGCAGTAGACCGTTGGGCAAGGTGGTGGGTACCAAATTCAGAGGAACAACATAGTGAAAATGGACAGGTGGTAATGGTAAATACGGTTTGTAATTCTTGAAAACCGAGAAAAATCATAAAAGATTATGGTAAGTGTGGTAGAATAGAAATAATAATTGTTCATACAAGGTGGATGAGACATCTTATGAATCCCAATATGATTTAAATGATGATACCACATATTGATGTGATTCATAAGGTGTACCATGAGCAGAATGTCATACTTAAATTATGGGGCAATTATTACACCATCCTTGGCATGACAACACCCCCCCCCCCCCCCCAACTTAAATTTTTGCCTTCCGCGGCATTAAAATCTTCACATGGAATTAAATCAGTAAGAGTCACATGGAGGTGTACCTGACGACCTACCTAGATGATGAGGTGGTTCGTAGGATGGTAGTAGAGTAATGATGTGGATGGTGTAATAGCATCGGTGTAACAACATCCAATGTAACAGCAGTGGAGTAACAACATCGGTGTAACAGCATCGATGTAACAACAATGGTGTAATAGCATCTAGTGTAACAGTAGCGGAGTAACAACATCAGTATAACAACATCGGTGTAACAGCAGTGGAGTAATGGCATCGGTGTAACAGCATCCGGTGTAACAGCAGCAGATTAACAACATCGGTGTAACAACATCCGGTGTAACAACAACAGAGTAACAACATCAGTGTAACAACATCGGTGTAACAGCATCTGGTGTTAGAGAAACGGAGTAGCAACATCGGAGTAACAACATCGGTGTAACAACATTTGGTGTAATAGCGGCGGAGTAACAGCATCAGTGTAACAGCATTGGTGTAACAACATCTGGTGTAACAGCAGTGGAGTAATAGCATCGGTGTTACAGCATCTGATGTAACAATAGTGGAGTAACAACATCGGTGTAACAGCATCTGGTGTAACAGCATCCGATGTAGTAGCATCAGAGTAGCAACAACCGAGTAACAACAACATGAGTAGCAGGAACCGAGTAACAACATCCGGTTTGGTAGCATCAAAGTAGCAACAACCAAGTAACAGCAACATGAGTAGTAGCAACCGAGTAACAACATCTGGTGTAACAGCATTGATTAAGGAGTAACAACATCTAGTAACAACACTTGGTATAATAGCATCATGAATAGCAGCAACCAAGTAACAACATGAGTAGCAGCCACCGAGGAAAAACATCATGAGAAGCAGCAACCGAGTAACAACATCATGAGTAGCAGCAACAAGAAAATTCCTTGATTTTCACTCCTTAGTCGTAGCTCCTGCAAAAAGACAAGAAAATAGAACATAATTATATATATATATATATTTTTTTTCTTTTTTCTTTTTTTTTCTCTCTCTTTTTTTTTTTTACAACAAGGGTGCAGAGGAAGGATTCTTTGCGCTGATAACCTTCAAACCAAATTTCTCAAAGAGTTTTTTAATAAAAGCATCCTTAGAGGCCAGCCGGTGGTATAGTCTCAAGCGATGTCCATTGACCATAAAGGAAGTACATGTATCGTCAATTGTGACTAGCCTCACTGTTCCATTATCAAATACAGTGATCACCTCATAAGGTCCCATCCAATGAGTGCAAAGATTTCCCTTAAAATCCTTAAAACGAGAGTCATAAAGTAGTGCCCAATCTCCACTTTGAAACACCTTATTTCTAATAAAATTATTGTGCCATTTCGTTCTCTGCTACTGAATAGCAGTAGTTTGCTGGACAACCATTGAACATATTTCATCAAGTTCTTTAAGCTGAGCCAATCGGTGTTTCTGGGCATCTGATAGATCTAAACCAACTTCTAGAGCTGTTCTGAGCGTGCTTATTTCAAATTCCATTGGAAATAACGGGGATTTCCCATAAACTAACTCGAATGGTGAAAACCCGTTTATATTCCGCCATGTTGTTCTGTACGCCCATAGAGCCTCTGGAAGTTTCTGAGCCCAATCCCGACGATGGTATGCCACAATTTTTGTCAAAATATTTTATAATGTCTTATTTGTGCTTTCCACTTGTCCATTCACCTGGGGATGGTATGGAGATGTCACTCTGTGCTTGACCCCATATTTTTGCATGAGCTTTTCTATATTTTGTGACGTGAATTTTGCTCCTCCATCTGAAAAAACCTCCCTTGGAGTACCGTAATGAGCAAAAATTTCTTCAAATAGAAAATTTGAGACTACATGCTCTGTTGCTTTCGCAATCGCTTTGGTTTCCACCCATTTAGTCACGTAATCAGTACAGACCAAGATGTGGAATTTCTACTGGGAGGGTGGGTTAAAGGGTCCAACAAAGTCAATAGCCCATTTCTCGGAAGGCTCAAGGACTAGCTGTGCCTGCAAAGGCATTTCATCAGTGCTACCAACTGCCCCATACATTGGCAACTATCACACCTCCTGACATAATTCTGAGCATCACGAAAAATGGAAGGCTAGTAATATCCCATTTGTAGCACCTTATGGCCTGTTCTTTTGTCTACAAAATTCCCTCCACAAGGGCCATCATGGGCAACTTTCAATACTTCATAAATATCATCTTAAGATAGACAACGTCGGATCTGCTTATCTTCTCTTGTATGAAAAAGGTACCCTACCATCCAAGAATATCGGGCACTATGATGAATAATCTTTTGTTGTTCCCTATATGAAAAATGAGGGGCACTTTCCCTGTAGCAAGATAGTTAGCAATATCTTCATACCACAGAGGTTTAGTAGAGACTACAAATATATGTTCATCGAGAAAATTGTCTTCTATTGGTGTGCATTCAACATTGCTATCCATTATAGATAGGAAATCATCTACTACATTATCTTTTCCTGGCTTATCTACTATTATAATATCAAATTCTTGAAGCAATAGTAACCATCTCGTAATACGGCTAGGAGTAATAGGTTTATTCATCAAATACCCGATTGCTGCATGATCAGTATGGAAAATAGTAGAGTACCCGGTGATGTAGTGCCAGAACTTATTGATAGCATAAATGACAGCTAAGAATTCTTTTTCTGTCACCATATAGTTTAGTTCAGCAGGAATTAGATTCTTGTTGACGTAATAAATTGCATATGGTATTTTGTCTACCTGTTGTCCTAAAACAACCCCTACTGCTGTCTGAGAAGCGTCAGTATGTATGTGAAACGATAATGCCCAATCAGGTCCCTCGAGGATTGGGGCCGTGCACACGAGCCCCTTAATTTTCATGAAGGTTGTCTCACAATCTTCGGTCCACAAAAATTATGCATATTTTTTTAGCAATTGAAATAGTGGATGTGCTATTTTAGCAAAATTTTCTATAAAGAACCTATAATAACTAGCACAACCAATAAAGCTATGTACCTGTGTGAGTGTTTTGGGTATCGGGAAATGTAATATTACCTCTACTTTAGCAGGATCAACTTGAATTCCATCGGCTGAGAGAAAATGTCCCAATACTACTCCTTATTCCCTCATCATATGGCATTTGACTGTACTCAACGATACATGGGTCTGTTTACATATTTTGAGTACCTTTTCCAAATTTTCCAATCCTTCCTCAAATGAGTTCTCATATGGAGTAAAATCATCCATATATATATTGACACTATCATCGACAAAATCAGAAACAATTCCCAATATTGCCGTCTGGAAGGTAGCAGGATCATTACACAAGCCAAATGGAAGGACCCTATATGCAAAGGTTCCCCACGGGCATGTGAAAGTTGTCTTATCCTAGTCTTCCGAAGCTATCTAGATCTGGTTATATCAGCTGAATCCATCTAGGAAGGAAAAGAACTTGTTTCCAGCCAAGGTGTCCAGGACTTGGTCAATGAATGGAAAAGGAAAATGGTCTTTTTGTGTTGCCTTATTTAATTTCATGTAATCTACACAGATCTGCCATTTACCATTATTTTTGGAAGGATAACTAGCGGGGATACCTATTGGATATCTGAGATGTGATAAATGAATCCTACATCCAACAATTTTTGTAATTCTTCTTTAACAATGGTTTTTAGAGCAGGATTCATCCTTCATTGAGGCTATCTTACAGGGTGGAAATATTCCTTAATGTAAATATGATGAGTGCATAGGCTGGCAGGGATACCCTTCATGTTGGTATAATCCCAGGAAATAGCTTCCTGATGATCTTGAAGTACTTTCAAAAGTTGTTTGGTCTGGGATTCAGACAGGTTTGGGTTGATATTAAGTGTTTTCCCTGGTTCAATCTTGATTAGAGTACTACCCTGGAATGGGGTTACAGGAATGTCCTCAATGTCATCTTCTGGTTCAATGTTATCCTGTGTATCATAGCTCATAGAAGATTCTAGAATATGTCGAGTTCGATCGGGAATAGAAATGGAATCATTAATGAAGGCATTAATGGCATCATCTTCAGTTTCTGTTTTAAATCTAAGGGCCTGGCCAATAGTGAGAACTGGTCTAACATCTTCATTTTCAGGTTTAGGCTCTTCTGTAGGTAGAGGTTTCTGACTGGTTAATGATTTTTCAGATGGGCTTGGTTCCATAAGAGAATAAAGCTTGAGATCCTTCGTAACTGTCCCATTTGATATGATCATGTGTCCAGACCGATATCCTACGTAGGCATTTGTAGTTGCCAACTAGGGTCTTCCTAGGATCAATGGGTGGCCACCTAGTGAAGATCGAGTCTACAATATAAGGAGGTCCATAGGGTAATGCCATCAGTCTACTAAAATGATCACATCCTCTAATTTCCCTACTAGTTTAATTGTGGATATGTCTGCAAGTTCCAGGATAGTAGGGGTTGGTTTAATGTTTCCAAGTCCTAATGTGCTCATTGTTTCAACAGTGATAATGTTAATGGTCGCTCCCAAATCCACCAATACATTTGGGATTTCAATCCCATTAATTTGTACTATTAGAATCAGGTTCCTAGGGTCTCCGTATTTTACAGGGATGATCTTTACTAAAATGATATTGGATAGTCTGCCCATTACATGAACATTCAATGGATCCATAGGTTTTCTACCTGGTTTCTTTGAGCAGTGTTCTTTCAGAGTTTTTTCATAAATAGGTACATCCCTCATAGCTTGTAAAAGGGGTATTTTAACAAACAGATTCTGCAGTTCCCTTAGGAATTCAAATTCTGCTTGAGCATTTGGTTTGCTCAAGGTCAATCTTTCGGGATATGGGGGAGATTTTAAATGAACTTGATTGGGAAAAACTTGGGGAGGTGTCTGATTTATTACTTTTTGATCTACATTCTCCCTCACTGTTCTTTGTTCTGGTTCTGTATCTTCACCATCAAGTTGTTTTTTAATAATGGGTGAAGTAGGTGCATTTAATACCCAGCCAGATCGTAGATTTATCTCATTGAGCCCTGCGGTAGAAATGTTGTAGGATGGAAGGTTCAGAGTGTCTGTTTGTTGAACCCATTTATTATTCAGATTTGGGTTGGGCTAGATAGGAAGCTGAGGTCTAATGGCTAGGTTTCCTGGGGGCACATTGGAAGGAAACTGAAGTTGTTGATGAGGCATAGGCTGAGGAAACTATCCCGTGGGAGGGGATCCACGCCAAGTATGATTCCATGAAGGATTCAGACTGGCTTGAGGAACCCATTATTGCCAAGGGGGATACTAGTATTGAGGCCACATGGCTGAAAATGGTGTAGATTTGGGACCCATACTAAAATTATGAAAGTACTGAGATGGGTCCTGAAACATACTTGGATTCACCGTCAGTGGTCGAGGTTGCCATGGCTTCTTTTGCCCCATGAAGTATAGCTAATCCACTGTGATTTCCTCGCTTGCTCCTTGGAAAACTTATTTTAGCCTGGGCAAGGAAAGACATGCACTGGTTGCGTGAGTCTATTCGCAGATTGCGCAGGCTTCCACCGTGTTTAGTGGGCATTCCTTCAAAGGGTGTTTCTTTCTACACTGAGGGCATAATATGGCCATGGTTTTTTCAAATTCCATCTACTTTCGTTTTTCCTGTAGAGTGTCCATTTGGTCTGATAGCGTATTTAGGATATCGGTCCTCAGATTATCTAATAGATTCCCAATCTCTGCTTTTGTGACCCCTCCACCAGAGGTCTTTGATGACCGAATACCCTGTCCACTTCTTGCAGCCCCCTGCGAACATTTGATACAGTAATCACAGATAGTTTCGAAGTTTTCTTTTGAAATATCCCATTTTCCCACTATATTCAGGAGTTGCAGAGAGTCTTCCCTAAGTGCTCTGAGAAGAATGATCTTTAGAATGTCCTTATCCAAGTCACTATGTCCAGAACTTTGTAGTATGTATTTAAATTGTTCTACACAGTCCTCCATATTTTCATCTTCCTTCTGTGCAAATTTGAATATTTCCTCCTTAATATCATGAAACTTACATTAATCTTGGTATTTTTCCAAGAAATATTTCTTCATTTCTTCCCATGAAGTAATTATGCTTCCCCCTAAACCCATGAACCATCTTAGGGTTGTCCCTTTTAGGGTAGCAGGAAATATTTTCAATTTCTAAGCATTAGTCATATAGTCGTATCCTCGAAAAACAATATCAAATTTGAAGAGGAACGTATCAGGGTCTTCAGAAGAGAGCCCATGAAAACTAGGCAAGGTTGTTAAAGGGATGGGTCTCATTGGTGCATCACCTATAACATTTATAATGGGAAAATTGATAGAGGAACTTACAGGTGCCATAAATATCCTCCAATACTCACTTGGAATTTTGATTGGTTCCGCAGTCGGTATCTAGAGTGATTCAACCGAAGATGGTCGCACCGCACTCCCCTGGTCCCTTGGTGAACCAAAGTCCTTCAAAAGTTTCTTTATTGGATCAAAATAAATCAACTTAGCAACGAGAATTCTTACAACGCTGCCTTGGTCTCTTGGTGTTATAGCATCATTTTTCACCCTCATGTGATTAATGATTGTCTCTTTGGCCTTGGGCACCCTTTCCCCCCAGACTTGAACAAATTCATAAAAACAATGTCTAAAAACCCATACGCAATTAGGCCCATAATTTTCCGTGTATATACGCGAGTCCATTCATACTTTTCCGCATATGCCATTTAAATCATTAAAAAATATATAAAATTCCCTATTTTTGAGGCAAGGTTGATGGTTATTCCCGTAAATCAACCACCCCAGCCTGTGGCCCAACTGTTTCCAACTGCTGAAACTACTTTGAGGGAGTATAAAAGCCCCTCATATGCATGGCCTAAGGGAGAGAGAAAATTATATATATTATACTCTGTTGGAGCCTATTTCAAGTCCGATATTCCCGTGCCTCCTGCACTTCCCAGGTATATTCAGGAAACCCTTGTTTCCTTGAGATGCTCATCATCCTATATGACATCCAGTGTGCACACATCTTGGAAGAATTCTTGTGAGGCGAGGGCTGGACGGATCTAGAGGATGGTATGCTCGAAGACCGTGGAAGGATTCAGGTGATCTCTCCACATTTCTATTACTGTTCATGCCATTTATAATAAGAAGAACCATCTTGTTCCCGATATTCACGTGTTTATATCTCTTTATATATGTGTAATGATCATTAATTGAATGTTTGATGTTGTTCTTATGATATTATACTTGAGTTACACTGACATTTAGGGACTATATATGTTGTATAACCAAAGTTTCTTGTTCGTTCTTTCTTGATTTCAAGGTTACGAAGCACGAAGGGTTGCTGGGGGTTTGCACCTAGTGTGATCTACATCAAACGTTGGACTTTCCGGTAAGTTCTGCAACTTGTTATATCTAGTTTTCAGTATAAAATATAGGTTAAGTGAGTCATTCTTGAATGGTATGCCCCTGATCTATGAAGGTTGCCGACCCAAAAACCTTTTGGGAGTTATTTCCCGAAACAGAAATGGTGACTCTGCTGGGGATCACATTCTTGTGATTTCCCTTTTGGGTTGTTTCATCTGTCTTGTGGGTTCCTAACAGTTTCTATCACTTTTTCCAGTTCAGTGAATCTTTTTCCAGTCAGACTGAAGACCTGGTCTTTTGATCAGGCTTAACCTTTTTTTTTCCCTATTTAGTTTTCCATACACACTTTTCCTTCTGTACAGTCATGTAGACATGCTATTTTTTGCAAAGGGACCCACATATACGTGAGTTTACTTTGACACAGTCGCGTATGCACGTTGGTTTCAGAACTGAGAAAACATGTATGCCTGAGTAAAATTTGAAATATTTTGTTTTAAGCTTTTTTGGTCTTGTCTACCTGTGGTGACTTGTTCCTATAGTATTTTTGAAGTCTCTAGACTGTGTCTAAAGTGGTTTTGTGCATGTTTCTCTCTTAATTGTCTGAAGACCAGCTCATTCAGTGAAATCTTTGTTTGTTGTGCTTTCAATTCTGGCTTGAGCACCAAGAATTTTTTTTGAAGATTCTTGGTTGTTCTGAGTATTCAGGACAGAGAGCTTGTGCTCATTTTCTCTTTCCTAAATTTATGTGTTGCTTTGCATTTTGATTTTTGCCTGTTTTTGCATTTTGTTTTCTTGATTTCATTGACTAGGTCTTGTTGCAATTTTCAAAGAGTCTCTTTTTGATTCTTTGGAGTTTGTGTTTGCGACAAGTTTATGCTATTGTGTTGAGTTGATTTGTTGGGTTTCCTGTCTTCCTCTTGCTCATACAAGTCCTGCTACGAGAGTAGCACGATTGGCTTGGGGGAATTTTGTTGAAGTTTTATTTGAAATTCGAAGTTTGCTTGACTCAGTAACTGGATAGTTTCTTGGTCTCTTTGAAGTCTCTTTTCTTTATAAACTCAAAAGCCCAATTTTTTTTTTGTTTCTAATTTTGTTTAATGGTTTCTTTTCATCTTTTGAAGCTTTGTTGAAGTCTTTATTCTTTGGTTCTTGACTTGATTAGGAAGGGAGTCTTCTTTTTATTTCGTTCTTTTATGTCAAGTATGTTTTTGGTGTCTTTATACATTGATTTTCTGATTTGGAACTAGCTTTGTTGACTGCCAAAAAGTGATTGAACCTTGGTATTGCTAGAGATTTCTCTTTGCTTTTCTAGATCTAGCATCTTAGGATTTGCATGCCATTAGTAATTTGCATTAGGTGCACATAAGAATTTTTAGTCTTTTTCGTAAATTTTTGAGGTGTGTGAAGACTGATTATTTGAAAAGAAAAGTAAAAAAGTAGTCTCGTAGAACCTGTGTAGAAATCAATCTTCATCGAAAGGAAATTAGTGCATTTGCATGTAGTTTGGTTTTTTTCTTTCTGTGTCATACAAACATCATCGATTTCATTTCCATATGCCCTTGACATAAAATAATAGCCAATTAAAATAAGCGATATAATTTAAAAATGACTAGCAATTTTTGTATTAGTGTCATACATCAACTAGCTAGGTTGTAGGGCCTTGGATTAGGTGAGTGGAGAGTTAACTCTCCAAGGCCGCTCAAATTTTGAAACAAAGAAGTTTATTAATTAGTGAAATCCAACACCGTTAGGTGGACTGGGAAAGCTCTCCTCCAGAGAGTCAAGCGCGAGGAAAGTGTAGCCAGAGAAGAGAGATACCCCCTCTCTAATTTGCTGAATCTTGACCTAAGACCGTTCCACCCGGCTGCTGATATGGATTGGTGCCCTTAGTTGCCCATCCTAGGTATCACATAGGTGACTGCGGGGAGGAATACCCATGGTACCTAAGGTAGACATTGTATCACTTCTAGGAGTGCTTCTGGAGGGTGCCCTTGTGAAGCTTGGGTACTTGCACCGGAAAAGACCGTTGTTAGAGGTCAGCGTAACTGTTTTTGTTACCTTCACTAGTAGGTCTAGACTGTAATTACCCAAGACTATTTTCGGGAGGTCCTATTGTTTGCTTTCTTGTATTTTGGTGTCCAGTCCTCATCACCCAGAGTGGAAATACTTGAGATTTGCTTATCTGGCTGTATCTTAGGGACTTTGTAGAGTGTTCTCTTTGCTCCTAGATTGCTTAGCTTCATTTATTTTTTTGAGTCTAATAAATCTTTTAAAGTGGCTAACCGATCGCCTTGTCGATCAAGGAGGCTCTGGGGGTTATCACCCATGAGTACTAAGCCTTCTACAAGAAGGCGTAGGAGTAATTTAGAGGATGATTTTCACCCAGTGTTTTTCAGACACAGCGGAGAGAGATCCTCCGTTAGGGCTAGTTGTTTCTGTAGCTAGTTTTGGTGTTGGTGTCAGTGCAGAGAGGAGTGCTTCACTCATCTAGAGAGTTTTATTTCTGCTAGAAGAAGTAGAAATAGAGGAAGTATCTCAGCCTGCTGAGTCTCTTCCATCTCCTCTTCCTGCTAGCTATCCGTTTATCATTGAGTACATCGGACCTGAGTCTCAGAGACCAGAAAGTCCTTATCCATCATATTCTCACCTTTCGATGGCCACGATTGGGAACACAACTTTGGCTGTGAGTGTTGCAAGTATTCAGATTCCTACTTCAGTTGAAGGAGGAGGCACTATTTCTATATCTTCAATTGCTTCTAGTGCAACTATGTTTGGCTTTGGTCACACCCAAGCACAGGCTTCTCAATCTGGTCCCTTTTGTTTCGGAATCCCCACTAGTGGGATTCCTTCGTTTTCATTTTCTGCTACTGCAGCTGCAGCTGCACCCATCTCTTCTATGGCTAGTGGATCAGCTTCTTTTCAAGGGTTCCCCTTTGGAAGCGGGCATATTCCTAATTCAACTCCTTCTTTAGGGTCTTTTCCTTTTACTTCCCAGACTCAAATTTTTAATCCATGGTCTGGAGGTCAAAGTTCTACTACCTTTACGGGTTGGAACCCTATATTTACAACAGTAGGGTTAGGGAATCAGTTTCTCGCTGGTCACCAAAGGAATTTTCCTTTCCCTTTGTCAAGTGCTTATCAGGAGTTTTCTCCTTTTTCAAATGCTTGGAACCCCTATCAGAGGGTGTCTTCTTCATTCATTGCCTCAGTGGGGGGAACTGGTCTGGTTTATAGTAACTCCATGTTGGGAGGGGGTCCTTCTCTAAATGTTGGGTCACGAGGATTTTCCTATGGCCCAAAATTTTCTACAAAATCTATTTGGTAGCCTGGTGCCTCATCAAATCCAGGTTATTCTTTTCAGAATTTGGGGAATCCATCCTATCAGGGGTATTTTATGAGGAATAGGCTATTTTTAGGGCCCAGCAATTAGAACTGATTTATTATCAGTCTGGAGTCCTCAATAAAAAATTTCCTGACGCTTCTCACTCCAAATTGGACTTTTCTAAAGCTAAACCTGGTCCTCATGGTGATGGACTTATTGGGTCGATCGAAAGCGGTGCAGCTAACCTACTTAGCCAATTGCAACAGTCGTCCATGCAATCTGCTTCTTCAGGTTAGGTTGTGCCTTTAGTGCCAACCCCTTCCCAAGCTTTGTCAATAAATGTCATCCAGACTTCTAACCCTAAAGGAAATCAACAATCTGAAGGGAAGAAGAAATGACAGAATAATAATAAGAAGAAGGAAAAATATGAGAAGGGCAATGCAAATAAATCTAATGAGTGTGTTGGTGAGGGTCAAAAGGATAAAAAGAAAGTGAAGTTTCCATGCAAGTTATATACTGGAGATCATCTTACTCACCTTTGCCCTAAAATTCAGGATGTGTAGCGCTTGTTAGCTCAACAGGGTTCTTCAAGCTCCCAGGTTGTGTTAAAAAACCTTTTTCCCCAAGGGAAACAATTAGTTGTTGGTGCAAATAAGAATATTGGGGCTCCCTATAGGGGCACCTAGGAAGGGGAAACCACATCAAACATATATATGATGAGTGCTCACGCAGATATCACTACATGATCTCGTGATTATGGTGAAGCTAGTCTTCGAAAGCCAAGGGTGCTCCTGATAGTACTGAGCCGCTTCACATTACGAGGCCCACTGTTGAGCCTATACCTCTAATGCCAAAAGCATCTACAAAGCATACGATGATTAATCCAAATTCCAAGGCTGCTTAAAACTACTCTGTTGTAGAAGATCTAGCACAAAGCCCTTGTGCTATGTCTGCTCTTGAGGTGCTCCAGTCTTATCTAGCTCAGCGAAGTGCTCTTCTCACTGCTATTGGGGCTGTTGATCCGAAGAACTCTCTTATGATTAAATTTGATATGTCTAATTTTAAAAAGAGACTCCCACATCATATGGCTTTCCATATTAGATCATCGTTTCGAAAATGCAATATATTTTGAACGGTCGTCGATGAGGGTGCTTCCACGTGTGTGATGTCTCTCGCATGCTGGAAGGGGATCAGATCTCCCGCAGCTGTTCCATCAGCCACTCTTCTGACTGTGTTTGATGGTCATTCTCATAGGCCGCATGGTATTGTCTTGGTTTTTCCCATTTTTGTTGGGGGAAAAACTATAAACATCGAGGTTGAGATAGTTGATGCATCCTCCTTATTTCGTATTACGAATGCATCTACTGACTCAAATATCCCTTTGGTGGATAATGCCAAACCGCCTATTGAGAATCTAGGAGTTGGAATGTATTCTTCTTTGATGGGTACTTTTGAAATTCCACCTCCTTCCGTTAATATAAATTCAATTTCATCCTCCAGGGCTCCTATTCGAAGAGAGTTCTTCAGAACTCTCTTACCTTCCCCTACCTTCACATTAGCGGAAGGTCAAGTGGGTGGAATGGCATTTCCGATGTTTGCAGCTGAGATTGCTTATAGATCTATTGTTGACTCTGCAGAATCCACTCCTGTTTCTCTTTCATCGGAGGAATTGGATGGAGATGTGGCCCCGGCTTGGACTCTTAATTCTTCTTCCACCCAGGATTTCCTTGATACCACTCTTCCATCTAAAGAGGCTATCCTAGAAGCTATGACTAGTATAGATAGACCGTGGGATGATTTGCATCATTGGTCTTAATTTTAATAAGATTTGAGTGAAGTTGAATCAAGTTTTCCAAGTCCTCAATCTTCTGGTCCTGTTCACCCAGTCCTGAACCCTTTAGCACCAGCATAGGTATTTTCTGAAGGGAACATGGCTGTGATTTCTTCGACTATCTTGGTGAACATCTCCAGGAATCCCCATGTTATTGAGAATGTTTTCATCGAAGCTGAATGTTCCCCTGAAGAGATTCAAATCTATATCAATCTCTTTTGAGAGTTCTGGGATGTGTTCACTTGGTCTTATGAGGAAATGCCTAGTATAGATCCATCTATTGTCCAGCATGAGATCAAGCTATATGAAAATGCTAAGCTTGAAAGGAAAAAGCTTCGTCCAGTCAACCCTAGGAAGGATGCAGCTTTTAAGGCTGAGGTAGAGAAGCTACTCAAGGCGGGATTCATTTTCCCTGTTCCTTTGACAGAGTAGGTTTCGAATCCAGTTCCAGTGGATAAGAAAAAAGGAACAATTCACATTTGTATTGATTTCAGAGACCTTAATAAGGCATGTCCGAAAGATAATTACCCACACCATTCATAGATCAGATTATCGATTAGTGTGTAGGTAATGAGATTTTCTCCTTCATGGACAGATTTTCTGGATATAATCAAATTACTATCCGTCCTGAAGATGAGCATAAGACTACCTTTATTTGTCCCTCGGGTACCTTTTCTTACAAGAAAATGCCTTTCGGCCTTAAAAATGATGGAGCCACTTTTCAGGGGGCCATGTCATATTCCTTCCACGACATCAAACATATTATCGAGGCATACTTGGATGATTTGGCTACTCGTTCTCGCATGAGAATTGATCATCCTTCTCACCTCCATCGAGTATTTGAAAGATGTTGATTTTACAAGATCCAGTTGAATCTGAACAAGTGTGTTTTCGGGGTCACATCTGGTCGGTTGTTGGGATTTATTGTGTCTACATAAGGGATTCAGGTAGATCCCTTCAAGGTTGAGGCAATACTTATGTTGCCTCCCCTGTCGTCTATTCGTCAACTTCAAAGTCTACAAGGAAAAAGCTAATTTTCCGTAGAGATTTATCGTAGATTATGCCGAAATTACAAGAGGATTCATGAGATTATTAAAGAAGGGAGTCCCGTTTTTGTGGGATGACTTTGCTCAATGCTCATTCGATGCTTTGAAAAAAGCATTGACCTCTGCTCCTATATTGAGTCCACCTGATTATAGTAGGGATTTCCTTTTGTATCTCGCAGTAGCAGAATCTACTATCGGTATGGTTCTTGTTCAGGAGGATGATGCTCTTTCAAAGCATGTTATTACTACCTTAGTTGAGGCCTAGAAGGACCTGAACTTTGGTATTCTCTGATAGAGAAGATTTCTTTAGCAGTTTTTCATGCTGTACAGCGGCTCAGACATTATATCCTTCTTCAAAAAACTTATGATTTGGCAGCAGTCAATCCATTTTAGTTTTTTCTCAGTAGGCGAGTTATTGGGGGCAAATATAGTCGATGGATTGTGATTTTGCAGGAATATGATCTTGATTTTATGTCTACCAGGTCCAAGAAGTCATTAGTTTTCACATAATTAATTTGTAAGTTTCCCTGCGGAGAGAAGATGGTTTATGATGAATCCTTTCTGGATGAGAATATTTTTCTCATCTCTTCATAGGATCCTTGGTATGGGGATCTCATTGTATATCTTCAGACTGCGAAGTTTCCCTCGAAGTTTTCGAAAGATGAGCATCGTAAGTTGCATCACCTGGCTAAAAATTACTTAATCATTGGTGATGCTTTATACTGTCGAGGGGTCGATTCAATCCTAAGACGATGCTTAACTCTCGAAGAAGCTGAGGTTGTGCTGAATGATTGCCACAATGGAGCTTGTGGTGGTCATTTATCTGGGCTTGCTACAACCCAAAAAATCCTGCGTGCTGGATACTTTTGGCATTCAATTTTCAAAGATTGTATGGAGTCGATCAAACGGTGTCATCCGTGTCAGGTATATACTCGAAATATGCGCACTCTTCGCTCTTCCCTGTCATCACTATCAGTCCCTTTACAAAGTGGGGTATTGATTATACTACTTGTAACCCGCCTTCGGCTAAAGGTCACAAGTACATTATTGTAGCAGTAGACTACTTCAGGAAGTGGGTCGAGGCTATGCCTACTTTTGGGAATGACTGTGAGACAGTAGCTCTTTTTCTCTTTAATCAAGTTATTTCTCATTTTGGTATTCCTAAAGAGACTGCTACTAATCATGGCAGTCATTTTCAGAACAGCATGACGGTTGATTTGGCTATAAAATTAGGTTTTTGGTAGGAGTATTCATCTCCTTATTATCCTCAAGCCAATGGGCAAGTGGAAGCCATGAAAAAATCCTTAAAGACCATTCTTCAATGGAAAATTGATAAAGCTAGATCCAATTGGCATATCATATTGTATCCTGCACTTTGGGCACACCGGATGTCAGTAAAAACTGCAACTGGTTTTACTCCATTTCAACTAGCTTACGGGTTGGAATACATATTTCCTATCGAGTGTGAGATTCCTTCTCTTTAGTTAGCTGTAGAGTTTCTTCCTGACACTTCTAGTCTTGAAGAACGCCTCCTTCATTTGGAAAATCTTGATGAGCAGCGTCGAGATGCTGCCACGATGAACGAGGCACACAAGAAACGGGTAAAATTTCAGTACGATAAAGTGGTCAAACCTAGGGTTTTCTCCGAAGGAGACCTTGTTCTAGTTTATGCCCAGGAGAAGGATGCCCTGGGGTCAGGTAAGTTTAAATATATGTGGTATGGTCCCTTCATCATTAAAAAGGTCCTAAAAAAAGGAGCTTATACCTTGGTTTATTTTGAGGGAAATGAGTTGGTGGAGCCTAGAAATGGGCTCTATTTGAAAAGGTATTATGCCTAGGCCTTGGCCTGGCATCTTACTATTTGTATATATTTTATTGGTTGTTTTGTACATATCTGAGTTTTAGATTTTTTATGTGACAAGGATGTTTTTGATCTACTTTGGCAGGTTGTGTTGGATGTCATGAGTCATTATGGTTTCGCCGATGGTGCTAGTAGACACACCCTAAACTTGGATTCCGCGACTTGGGTACTTCATTATCCATCTGGTAAGCTGTTAGTTTCAAGAGCGGTCTGCATTGGTCCTGCTTCCAACAACGTAGCAGAATACACTACAGTCATTTATCTACTCTCAGAAGCAATATCTCCGGGTGTTGGTTTGTTGGTAGTTTTCTTGGATTCCCAGCTGGTGGTGTTGTAGTTGAACAATACATATCGGGTCCAGGATCCATTTTAACTCCGGTTGTTTTTGAGGGTACGTTTGTTACAAAGATCATTACAATTTATAACATTTACTCATATTCCTCGAGCTGGCAATTGGATGGCAGACTCATTAGCTAATCAAGAAATTGACTGGCATATTAATCATTCAATAATTTAATTAAATCATCAAAATCATCATACATTTTCATACATTTGTTTCATCGCATCATAAATCATTGTATATATGTATATATCATCAAAGTGTTCAAAAAAATATCTAAAAATTTGGATCCATATATCCCACAAAATTAGGGCTTATGTTCGATAATGTTTAGTATAAAAAAAAAAAAGTATAGTCATCTGATAAAATCTATGGTCCCTGCCCAACATTCGTGTTCCTATAGAACATGATCGCAGTAGCCACACAACGGAATAATCGAACCCAGTCTTGTAGTACCCCGGCTCCCCGTCTCTTGCTAGCCTCTGCTAGATCCTACTGCAGACATAGGCACTTGGTGAGTAAAACTCTCCAAGTTTCTCTGAATGACATGTAGGGTTCTACCAGGGTCTTCAGCATCTGCTTCGCCTTTGCGATGTTTGTTCCATGGGTATCCTTCAAGACACACTAGTCCCATATCTGTGTCATGGTCATCACATAATTTTTTAAGTCATTCAGAATCCAATCGAAAACATGTTTTTTTTTTCATTTTTCACATATATTGAAAAAATCATTCAAAAATCATATAATCAAAAATTGCAGTCTCACTGATTGCACCCCATGCTGCACCGAGTGGAAGGACTAAGTCTGGATCACTGCAAAAATCCATCCTAGCATAGGGATAATCATCCACTGCGATAACCTGTTCTTCCCACCATTGGAAGAACTCGTCATCCCATTTGGTTCGGGGAACTTCACTTCCCCCCAATCTCTTCATCAGATCAGCCCACTGGGCTATTCCTGGATCTCTAGGGTTGTTGATGGATGAGATCACTTTGGGTCGAAGCCCTGGAATATTCTCAAAGAAGAATGTCATCAAAATTGTTTCATACCCAAAATGCTTTGTTTTAGCTTTCCGAATGGAGGTCAATTGTTTTTTCATGTTTTTCAGTAGAGCTATACACCAGTCAAAGAGGTGAACTAAGCATTCCACAACTATACTCATTTGTGTCCTCGATGCCTGGTGTAAGGAAGTAGATCTTGCCACCCTGCCAATGGTGAAAAGGAGGATTTTCATATGTAACTCTGATAAATATTTGATTGCAATTTGAGTCCCTAATTTTTGAGATCCTCTACACAATAAAAATGGACATAATCATCTACTGTAAGCCCTCCCAAAGGCTTGTCGTGTAAATCTACTAGGTCTCCTCTTCGAGAGAGTCCAGTAATAAATTAAATATCTTCCATCTCTATGTGTATGCGCATATCGTCAATCATGAAGCAATATTTCTCCGGGTCCCAATGATTCACCAGCATTTCAAGCAACTGGACATTACTTTTCATATTTGGCATTTTTAAGAATTTGAGCAATCCACAGTTTCGGAGGATATTGAGCAAATTTTGATCCCCCATGACTTCATTGTCAATGGCACTGTGCTCATGCTCCCTCCAAGAAATTGTCATCCTAAAAAAATTCATTCAATTTCTCATTAGGTTCATTTTTTACATTCATGGAATGCACATACGTGACTTCCTTTGATTACAGTCGCGTATCATACGCGGGTTTGTGTGAAAAAACCCACGTATGCGCAGAGAGGTCAATCAAAACAAATATTTTATGCGGTGAAAAATCAAAATTTTTAACCTATTTATGGATGAAATTGATGGCAATGATGGATTTAGAGCTTACCTGGTTGATCCGGTGAAATTTGACGGCCGATTGCTCCTGTTTTGAGGAAAGGAGTTTTTCTCCAGAGCTCTTTTCTCCAATTTAGCAAAGTAACAATGAACCAAATATGAGGTAAAATATGTATTTATGCCCAGTAATTGAAATTTTTTTGCAAAATTTCATTATGCTTGTTTTTTCAAATCTGTATTAATCTGCATAACCTTGTTTCTTGTAAGTGTTGGGATAGGTGTATTTTTAGGTACATTTTGTTGAACTTGAGATTTTTCCCAGTTTTTGAATCCATGACCACTAACCTGTCATGGCAGGTATATGATCTTAACTGGCATATAGGTTATGGAATCCACTTTCCGTTGCATTTTTCATTCTAGCCTCCATTCTGATAACTTTCCATAGGGTCGATCCCATCTCGTCATGAATACTTAACCCATTTCACTCGTCGATTTATAAATCATGACTTGGTGGTAGAGCCTTTCTTTACATGGGCTTCCTAGTTAGTTCCTCACTAGCACTTGTCGCCCATGCTACACTTTATGTAGGCTCGGAAGTCCTCTTTAGTCCCCCCATGACTTATATGTTGAAGCTTCATTCTTCTTCTTCTTCATTATCATTTTTCTGGCTATTACCCTACAGGCTCCCTGGTTTTGTTCAGTTGTATCACTACATTGCATACTGGCTACTTTTTTATCTTAGCATTCAACCAAATTCATTTGGAATCGATGTTTAAGCCATCTTTTGACCTTGGCTCTATGTACAACTTAACCATTGCAAAGCACTTAGCTATTGCGACTTGACACCTTTTTACCCATGGATGGAACACTCCTTTGAGTATCACTTACCAGTTTCCGCCACCTTGCATTGAGCTTAGGATTGTTCCTATTACAGGAACTAGTGCATCTATTTTTTGATACTCGTTCTATCCATTGTACCATAGCATTATTTTATTCTTTTTCGGGCTTATTATATGAAAAAGACAAAAAAATAAAATATATTAAAAAAAGAGTGGGAACGGGATCTTACTTCATATTTTGATGGTAGTTACAGTGTCAGATTGTCACCCTTGAAAAAAGAACACATAGCTATGTCTTTCCTTCATTATGGATGGTTTTAGTTTTGACATAAGAGAAGCCATAACCTTGTTCCATGAGTCAGTTCTCCCTCGGTTGGTTATCTCTTCCAATCATATGGAGAGTTTGTTTTTTCCTCCTGCATAACAGACTTATACAGTGTCATTATTTTCTACCATGGTCATCATGAGTCGTGCTTTTGTTCAAGGGAAGTTAAAATTGAGTTGGCCATTCTGCGGTGTCTCTTGACTTATTTTTCAGTCAAGCCTTCCCAGTCTTGTCAGTATCTTGTACTATCACATTAGATGTTTGGTCCTATGCTCGTGCTTGTTTGAGAAGGTCTCCATTGACTTCTTGCTGGCGGGTTTGTCTCTTATTGACTACTACATATTGCTCTAAGAGTAAAACTAGAGCCGCACCCTGGCCCTATTTACATCATTGATAGGTGACCTTGTGCTCATCATTTAATCATCATTATGGGTCTTTGACTGAGTGGTTTTCCTTGTGTTCGATGTCAGCATACATTATCACACTTGGGATTTGTGCAGTACCTGGATTTCCATTTGACCCTATCAGTGGATATCTCACCTCTTTGTCAGCTTTCATTATTGGCTGGTTCAGAGGGTTTCTTCCATGCACTAGCTTCATCTTGTGCATGTCAGAAACATACTTCAGGTTGGTTCCTTCACTCTACTTCATCTGATTCCTTCCAAATCTTGGCCTATGGGTTACACTCGCACTGGACTGATGTTGGATGCCTTAATGCCTTCCTTCCGGTAAATAATTTCCCATCGACTCCAACTCATTGCTCTGGGAATAAGGTCTAGAATATTTTTGTCAGTACCTTAGGGTTTGCAGTCATCAGTGGTAGACTCTTTGCTGTCAACAGTGAGGATTCATTATTGCCTCCTGATTGATAGATTCCTCTTGGTTGATAAATTCTTACAAATTTTCGACTTCAACTCATTCATTCGTACTTGTTAGATTGTACTGGGGCACCTTGACACTCATTATCATTATCGGTGGGTTGTCTCGCGTTTCTTAACGGTATACATTATTGACCTGTAAACAAACGATTTTTCACATGGTCGACTTCAGCTCATTTATTCCCATTGTGTAGAATTGTGCCATGGTGATTAGTGAAGACCTCGAGTTTGCATCTAATCCAATTGGATATTGGTGGTCACCTGCTTATTCCACTTGGGACCCCAGCATTGTCTCTTTCAGTTCTTCAGTTTTGGCACAACTTACTATTTTTAGCAGTTTTTCGGGTCCTGAACTTCCGGAGCCATTTTGAGACCCTAAATGATGTTTTTTGGGAAAAGAGGGAGCAACATGAGTCCATGGATCGATGTTGCTCATAAAAAATTTGTAGTTGGATAGATATTTCTAACAACATATGGTTCGTGTCAAACGGAGATTGTATGCCAAAGTTACGTCCCTGGGAAGTTGAAACACCAACTTACCCAAACAGGGCCCATAGTTTATGCGCTTCATCTCCTAGGGTTAGGGTTTTGGATGTTTAGGGTTTCCCATTGTTTCTAAATAATAAATAGGCCCTCGAGCCTCATTATAACTCAGTTCAGAGGCCTATAGCTACCACATCTCTTCTCAGTGATAGCTACCAACGCCCTAGCTAGTTTATTTCCATTCTATCTGTAAGCAAATTTCAGTTCTTTGATATTAATGAAATGAAGTGTTATTTCCACTGCATCTTTGTGTTTATGGTTATATGTTTATTCTGTTGTGTTCCTGCATAAATACATATTAGTGGTATTAGAGCGGTCTTCTTTTTCTCTATCCTTCTTTGCATGTCCCCAACGAGGTCAAGGTATAAGGAGTTAGGGCTCGATCTGGTGGAACCTTTGCAAGATCAGCCTCGCAAACCTCGACGGACGCCCACGGGGGATGAAAAGAAAGATGAAGGAGCAGGAGATTCTATCAAAATATTTCTCAAGGAGGCCCTCGAAAAACAAAGGAACGCAATGATGGATAACTTTGCCCAAATCCTTCAACGGCTGCCCACCGGCGGCGCATCTGCATCCAGCAGCCACTTTGGAGGTGCGACTACTTTTAAGGTACAAGTAAATTTTGACATTCCCATATTTAAGGATCAAATAGATGCAGATGCCATAGATATATGGTTGAATGTATTAGAAGGATATTTCTCGGTTCATGAATTTTCCAACCAGGAGAAGATTATTTTTTCACTCCTCAAAGTTGCCCCCCATGTCAAGGACTGGTGGGAAACCCACTGTGAGAAAAAGGACGAGACAAAACCCTCTCTATTCTCAGTCTTACCCACTTGGAATTATTTTTGAGAAGCCATCAAGGAACAATACTATCCCGTGGGGAGCTATGAGGACAAGTACATACAATGGACAACGCTGCGATAACAAAGGGATCAAGATGTGCATGAGCTGACGAATATGTTCCATACCCTACACATAAAGTTGGTTATCAAAGATTCAGAGAAACATCTGGTGCTAAAGTATCGAAGTTGTCTGCACAGATACATTCGGGAGGAAATGGAGTTCCTCGACATCTCCTTGCTTGGTACGACATACCGGTATGCTGCCAAGATTGAGCAGAAATTCAAACAAAAGAAGCAAGACTTTGGATTTGCGAATCAAAAGCAAAGGAAAGGTGCTCCCAGACTGCAAAACAAAGGAAAGAGCCAAGGCATGGCAACTCAAGACAACCTGTCGAAGCCACAAGCAAAGAACAACACCGCGAAGGACACGAGAAAGTGGTGTGAGTTCCATAAGAGCTCCACTCACAACACAAGTGAGTGTTGGGCCAAGCAGTCGCTGGTGGCCGAGATAAGGGATTTTGAGTCAAATGCATGCTCTGACTCTAAATCAGAACATGACAAGGGGAATGAAAAAGGGAAAAATATTATTGATGCAGAACCCAACGCCACTGTTGCCACTACGAAGATCCATAAGGAGGAACCGGAAGATCCAGAGGAGGAGGAACATCTCTTCCACCCCCAGATGTGGGCTCCCTGGCATAGTTCATTGTCGTCAATGGGAGCCAAAAGAACCTCATTTCAGAAGACGTTGTGAAGCAGGTGGGCTTGCCGACCGAAGCTCACCCACATCCATACACCATCGAGTGGCTTCACCAAGGACAAGATCTCCGCGTCAGCCAGCAGTGCCACCTTCCCTATAGTATCAAGCCCTTTACAGATGAGGTATTATGTGACGTTGCTCCTATTGATGTTTTTGATGTATTATTAGGACAACATACTTGTGGAAGCGTCATGTTGTGTATGAGTCTCGGCCTCACGCTGTTATTGTTACTTTGGGAAATAAGTTGTACAGGATACCAGAGGTACCACCTCCTGCCGCTATCTCTTTGGTTACTACAAAACAATGCAGTAAGATCATTTCCCAAACAAGGAAATTCATTTTCCTGATGATCCACCCCCAGGGCAAGAAGAAGACTGTGGCCACGGCCTCCACACATGGCTCCTCTGCACGACAACAACAAATGGATAAGGTTGTGGAGGAGTACGGGGAAATCTTCACCTCACCCACAGGGGTTCCTCTGCACTGTCAGGTCAAGCACCTGATTGATCTGACCCCGAGTGCGCTGCTACCCAATGGACCAATCTATCGGTGCTCTATTCTGGAGAATGATGAAATCAAGAGGCAGATTCAGGATCTGCTGCATAAATGTCACATCTGACCAAGTTCATTTCCCTGTGGGAGCCCGATCGTGTTGGTATAGAAGAAGGATGGGACGTGGAGACTCTGTATTGACTATCAAGCACTGGAAAAGATCACTATCCGAAATAGGTACTCGATCCCACTGATTGATGACCTTCTGGACCAACTCAAAGGTGCAAAATATTTCAGCAATATCGACTTGAAGTCTAGGTATCACCAGGTACCAATTGAACCCTCCGATGTGTGGAAGACTACCTTCAAAGCCAAGGAAGGCCTTTTCGAATGGTTGGTCATGCCTTTCGGGTTGATGAATGATCCTGCAACATTCATGAGGTTGATGGACGACATCTTGTGGCCATTCACCAACTCATTTGTAGTGGTGTACTTGGATGACATTCTGATCTTCAGCCAGACTTGGGAAAAGCTCCTCCACCACATCTGACAAGTCCTCCAAACACTGCGGCAACAAAAGTTGTGTGCCAATTTGGAGAAGTGCACTTTTGGCATGACCCAGGTTCAATATCTGGGATATATTATTGATGAAAGGGGGTGCATATGGATCCAACCACGATCCATGTCATTCGGGATTGGCCAGCCCCAACCACTATAACAGAGCTTCGCAGCTTTCTGGGTATTGCTAATTTCTAGTGTAGGTTCGTGTTGGGATTATCTCATATCACTTGGCCCTTGAGTCAAGTCACCAAGGGAGGAGCGAGAGAAAAATTATTTTGGTCAGAACCTCAACAGAAGGCATTCACATAATTGAAAAATCACCTCTGTTCTGCCCCAGTGCTCACATTACCAGACTTGCAACAACCATTTGAGATTGAGACAGATGCCTCTGACTATGCTATTGGGGCAGTTCTTACTCAACAGGGACATCCAGTGGCATATGACAGTGAGACATTGTCTAACACAGTTCACAAGTATCCCACTTATTCCATTGTGCAAGCTTGTAAAAAATGGAAGCATTACATTTTGGGGAAGGAAACAATCATCCACACAGACCACCGACCCCTGCGGTTCATACAGACACAAGGGAAGTTGGAGAATGATTTCCATAAAAAATGGTCCACATATCTGCAACAGTTTCATTTGAACATCAAGTTCAAGAAGGGTAGCACCAATAATTTTGCTGACTGCCTCAGCCGACCACCGATCGTGGCGCTCACCACCGTTCTCAAATATTATGGGCACGATAATTCTGATTGGCTGCTTCTGTAAGAGAGCAACCCAGAATTTGGCCACACTTACAAGGCACTCTTGGGGGGTATGCAAGTTCCAAATTTTCACCTCCAAGATGCACTTTTATGTAACCTAGGACACCTTTGTGTTCCTTCAAGCGAGCGTGCCAAGATGATATGGGAAGCACACTATAGTCGAGTCGCTAGGCATTTCTGGGTTGAGAAAATAGTAGCAGTACTGCAGAAGTATTTCTATTGGCTGAACCTTCAAAAGGATGTCAGGAAGCACATCAGATCCTGTGCTACTTGTGCCATTGCCAAACCGACCATCATGAAGCAAGGCCTATATAATCCACTACTTACCCCTAGTTGACCTTGGGAATCCATCTCCATGGATTACATGTCAAGCCTGCCTTCGACTAAGCATGGAAATGAATATGTTTTCGTGGTCGTCGACAGATTCTCGAAGATGGCCATTATGGCGGCCTGCAAGAAGAATATCACAGCAGAAGCCACTGCTAAACTCTTCTTTGAAAGAGTATGGGTGCAATTTGGGATCCCACATTCTATCATATTAGATCGGGATAGCAAGTTCCTCAGCACATTTTGGTCCAGCCTTTGGTCAATGCTGGACACCAAGCTCACCAAGTCTATATCTTTCCATCCCCAAACAGATGGCTAGACAGAGGTCGTCAACAGAATTATTGTACACATTCTGCGCATGTACAATTCAAAGCATCCATGCACATGGGGCGAGAGCCTCCCCTATGTACAACATAGTTATAACTGGGCTCTCCATGGTTCAATCGGCCATAGCCCCTTTCAGGTGGGCTTGGGATTCCAGCCACTATGTCCCATTGACGTAGCCATGCCATTTGTGGCTACTCTGGCTGATTCGGCTCATGTCTAGTCTGAAGTTGACAAAGAAAATAGCTTCATCGAGCGCATTAAACACATTTTCCAACAGGTTCATGAAATATTGGACAGAGCCAATAATAAGTACAAGAAACGCCATGATCAACATTGGGTGCCACACAACTTCCAGGTGGGCAACAAAGTATGGCTACATTTGTAGAAGGAGCGCCTCACTGGACCCCACCACAAGCTTCGTCTGCTCTGATACGGGCCGTACACCATCACCAAGGCTATAGGGAACAATGCCTTTGAGCTCAGTATTCCACCATTCCTTGGTCTACACCCAATCTTCAATGTGGACTGCCTTCTTCCTTACTTCCCACCTCTACTGGACACCTCTGCAATTGCAGAATAACTCACACCAACAGAGTTAAACCCAGACTGCATGGAACAGGCCACCATAGATTGTATCATGGACATGCAAATCAATAACACTCACCAACAGAAGGTCCAACTGTATCGGGTTGTCAAAGCTGGCTAACTCCTACACCAAGGAAAGTGGTTCACCAGGGACCAAGTTCAGTAGAAATTTCCTCATCTCATGGAAACTTAAGGCAATGGGGACCATTGCTTCCTAAGGGGGGAGGAATGATCCAGGTGGATATAGGTGGTCACCCGCCTATTCCACTTGGGGCCCCACCATTGTCTCTTTCAGTTTTTTAGTTTTGGCACAACTTACTATTTTTAGCAGTTTTTCGGGTCCTGAACTTCCGGAGCCATTTTGAGGCCCTAAACGACATTTTTTGGGAAAACTGGGAAAACCATGGGTCCATGGACCGATGTTTCTCACTCAAAATTTGAATTCCTCAAATATATATTTATAACAAGGTATGTTTCGTGTCAAACAGAGATCCTATGCCCAAGTTACGTCCCCTGGGAATTTGAAACACTAATTTACCCAAACGGGGCCCATAGTTTTGGCGCTTCATCTCCTAGGGTTAGGGTTTTGGATGTTTATGGTTTTCCATTGTTTCTAAATAATAAATAGGCCCTCGAGCCTCATTGTAACTCAGTTCAGAGGCCTGCAGCTGCCACATCTCTTCTCAAAGATAGCTACCAGTGCCCTAGCTAGTTTATTTCCATTCTGTCTGTAAGCAAATTTCAGTTCTTTGATATTGATGAAATGAAGTTTTATTTCCTCTGCATATTTGTATTTATGGTTATATGTTTATTCTGCTACGTTCCTGCATAAATATGGATCAGCATTAGCATGCTTCAGTTCACTTTTGACAGTTCATCCAGTTTCTGCAAGTGATGTCGTCCACCCTTATATGTTGCAGTTTCAGTTCACTTTTGACAGTTCATCCAGTTTCTGCCAGTGACGTCGTCCACCCTTATATGTTGGCTCCTGAGTTGCGTGATTGTACCATGTGTTCCAGCCCTTATGATCTGGTAACTGGAGATTCAGTTACTTGTGAGATCAAATATCTATTACAACATCATTGATTAGTCTTCTATATGTGATACTTGGACTTGATTTCGACTTGTACTTCTGGGCAGTGATCAAATGATTCACTATGTACTTTCCAGTTTAGCTATACTTATACACATTTTGGATCTATAGAGATTATTTTCTTTCACTGAGCATGGGTATGCCCGCCTCAAACATGAGCTGACTCTCTGAATTCTTTCATTGGTTTTTTGGTAGGCTGAAATCTGGTGAAGACCTCTCTTGTCTTCACAAGGTTCTTTCTATGCACATAATATATTGCGGCCATCATGTACCCCTTATGACCTCATATATTAGGGGGCATATGTTATAGCATCATTTTTCACCCTCATGTGATTAATTATTGTCTCTTTGGCCTTGGGCACCCTTTTCCCCCAGACTTGAACAACTTCATAAAAACAGTGTCTAAAAACCCATGTGCGACTAGGCTCAGACTTTTATACGCGAGTCCATTCATAGTTTTCTGCGTATGCCATTTAAATCATTAAAAAATATATAAAATTCCTTATTTTCAAGGCAGGGTTGATGGTTATTCCCATAATTCAACCACCCCAGCCCGTGGTCCAACTGTTTCCAACTGTTGAAACTAATTTGAGGAAGTATAAAAGCCCCTCATATGCATGGCCTAAGGCAAGGAGAAAATTATGTATATTATACTCTGTTGGAGCCCTATTTCAAGTCTGATATTCCCATGCCTCTTGCACTTCCCAGGTATATTTAGGAAACCCTTGTTTCCTTGAGATGCTCATCATCCTATATGACATCTAGTGTGCACACATCTTGGAATAATTCTTGTGAGGGAGGGCTGGATAGATCCAGAGGACGGTATGCTCGAAGACCGTGGAAGGATTTAGGTGATCTCTCCACATTTCTATTACTGTACATGCCATTTATAATAAGAAGAACCATCTTGTTCTTGATATTCACATGTTTATATCTCTTTATATATGTGTAATGATCATTAATTGAATGTTTGATATTGTTCTTATGATATTATACATGAGTTACACTAACATTTAGGGACTATATATGTTGTACAACTAGAGTTTCGTGTTTTTTCTTTCTTGATTTCTAGGTTACGAAGCACGAAGGGTTGCTAGGGGTTTGCGCCCCGCGAGATCTACATCAAACGTTGGACTTTCGGGTAAGTTTTGCAACTTGTTATATCTAGTTTTCAGTATAAAAGATAGGTTAAGTGAGTCATTCTTGAATGGTATGCCCCTGATCTATGAAGGTTGCCGACCCAAAAGCCTTTAGGGAGTTATTTCCTGAAACACTTGGGGACGAAAACCCTTTTTAAGGTTCTTCTTCCTAGTTAGAGTTGCTCAATTCTTCTGATCCTTTACTTGCCACCTCTTCCACTTCTGCTGTTGATAAGGATATCTCTTCCACTGGTACCCTGTTTATTAAATCTTCTGCTATAGCAAGAACACCTTTTGGTACTGTGGATGGCACTGGTTGTTCCACAGACTGCCCTTTGGACTTTGTCTGAACACTAACCCTAATAGCAGCATGGGTTGATGCCTCAGATCTAGATTTTTCAATAATTTTCTGAATATACATCTTCCTTCCCAAATCCTTCCCTTTCTTTGGGGGTCTTCCTCTACCCCTCTTGTTCGGATCTTTGTTCATACAAATTGTGGAGAGGGTTCATCAAATAAAATCAATCAATTTCTCAGGACCCGAAGTAGTACAAATAACTTCCTCCCCGGGACGAGAGAAAAGATTCACAGGAAACGAAAAAAAAGGAAAAAGAAAAAAAATAGAAGTTCGGGACCTGGAGAAGAATAATAACATACCCTCCCTAGGACGATAAATTGACCCCTAGAAAGAAAAACAGGAAAGAAAACTAGACTATGCCCAGGACTTAGGGCAAGGTTTTACAAAACACCTTCCCCAAGATGAGGGTTTAATTCTACAGAAAACAAAATAATACAAGAAACGGGAAATAAATAAATAAAAAAGAAAACACAAGGCACTTACGCTCAGGACTTGAAGCTGGGCAATAGATTCCCACCTCAAGATGAGAGATCGGCTCTGAGATCTATTGCAGGTCTTGTTCTTGCACCTGTTAGTCTTCCCCGGCAACAACACCAAAATGTTGGTGTCTGGATATGAACAAGATTCAACCCTTTTTCCACACAAATTATCAACCCGAGGGCGTTAGTTATTTCAATACTAACGACAAAGTATATGCAGATACAAGCACATGATCCATTGTAGATCACAGGTTTAATATATAACACAAATACCACTGTAATGGCAATGAAATGAACTACATAAATAAAGGTCATAGAAATTTTTTTTAACTTGAATGTAACAACAATTAAAGAATCACACCAAACACAACACTGCAAAGAAAAGAAAGAAACATGAAGCACCTCATCACAAGAGTGGGCCCAAGTCTTGGATCAGGGCTATGGAAACTCAAAGATTACAGGAGAAACAATGAGCCGTTGTATATTCAATCAATGATAAAAAGAATAATTACAAAGTCTGTGTATCCGAAAAAGGGTTCGTTGATTCACAGCCCGTAGGCCTCTTTATACAATAGTCCTGAAACCCCCAATTCCTCCCAACGACTCCATTGTTACAAAAATACACATTGTTACAACGGCAACCGGATTTCCTAGCAAGAAACCATAAGAAAGCCTAAGATAGCTTTGATACACCCATGGATGTCACACTGTAGCAGAAAATAAGGAAGACATTGGAAATGATGGGTTGTGCCTTGACTTGCGGCCACAACGCACCTGTTGTAGCCAAATCTGAAGAAATATAGGAGTTCATATGTGAAAAGGTAAAACCTCCATGACAAATACATCATTAATCAAATATCCCATAAAATATAGGAAGAAGGGTTTTACCTCATGCTTTTAAGATAAATAATGGCACAAAGAGATAGAAAGATAGGGTAAAAATGGGAGAGGAAAGTATACAAATCTGGTGCCCAACAACGACACTTGTGCTACAATGCTTAAAACTTTGGAAATGAATGCGACATATGTCTACATAGTAAGATACTCTCATTTTCATAGAGATAACCTCTTGAAACCACCAAAACAAGCTTATGTACATTGTGTGACACTTATCGTGCGAAAAAGACAAAGATTCTTACAGTGCGAACAACACTTGCGATATGGGAATGATCGTGAAAGTAACACATGCTAGTGAAAAGATAACATGAAAATGAAACTAATTAGAGTGAAATCAAGTAAAAGAGACAACCGAAAACATGAAAATGACACTCGCGAAATCAAAGGTTTGTGGAAGCGAAAATTTTCAAAAATTGCCGAAATAGAAGTACAAACACAACTAGAAGTGATAAAATGTCGATGTCAATGTGCACTGACTATCAACATGGATTGGAAATCTCATAGGAACAATCTTGATGGACCATGCTATGATCGTTCAATCTTGTGTAAAATAATGCGCTCATGCACTTTTTATGAACTGGGCATGTGTGAGAAAGTGACTTCGACACTTCCAATCCAAGAAGGGAGACCAAAATCATGAATTGACCAAGAAGTGAATACAAAACGACTGATCGTAAGATCCAAAACAGGCTCCAAAATTGAAGTGTGGGAAAATTTTTGGAGGGTGTTTGTCTCAACGACAATGCTTGGTAGCACACTATTATAACTCCAAATTCTCTGCCTTGGCCAATTATTTCGTTCATGTTCTAGTTCTTTAAGAAGTATTGATTCATCATTCAGATTACCATGGCATCCCCACTTACCCCGTGCATAAACATAGTCCCCTTAATTCCTTTACCGAGTTAAAAAAAAACATGAGACCAATGATTACATAATGTTTTGAATCAGGATATGGTAATGAAGTTCATGATCGTGATATTTTTAGAGTATAGTTTTTCATCTCTGGTGTTGCTTTGGTACCAGCAAGCCTAGAAAGTACTCTGGCGAAGTCACTTCATGGACACAAAAATTTCTCCGCTTCAAGAAGGCCTAAATAGTACCTCGAAGGAGTTTCTTGCTTCACCTCTCTGCACAAGAAGCATTTCTCTTCTTCTACCTTTATTTATTTATTTTATATAGGACTTGTTATCTATAAATTGGTACAAATGGGATGCTCCACCAGACAACCTAGAGTAACTCTTTCAAAACAGCTTTTGACTAAAAATTAGCCACTTTAGCCTGAAAGGGCTCTCTCAAAATAACTATGATTTATTCAATTATGATTCAATCAAATGGCTAACTCTATGATATTACATTGGATGTGATTGATTGCAAGTGAAAAATGTATAGGGTTCACTACCATTGGGCTTATGGAGTTAGTGTTATGAAATTCAATGACAATGGCTCTCCTTGTGGAAGTTGAGGCTTGTAATGTCTCAATGATAGCACAAAATACAAACAGAAATAGTCAATAGCTTAATGTTCAAAGTAAATCCGAGAATGAAGAACATGAAATATGAGTAATTAAACATCAAGATATTGAAATAAAAATATTAATACACATAAGAAAAAAACTCATTGAAACACCAAAATAATCTCAGGTGAAGAAGAAAAACACAGTCACTGTATATTATTGATGATCAAAAAACTTTACAAAGTGGTAGTGTCAAGTAACATTCTCCAACCCTCTATTCTTCGAAGTACTGCCTATTAATAGGATTTATTTATGTACATAGGATCTTCCCACGTGGCTAGATCATCGAACCATTTGTTTTGACACCTCTCTTAACAATAAACTAGATACTTGGAAATAAAATAGATACCTAATGAGTTTAGACTTAGAATCATATTAGGACTCTAACTCCTATTTATTACAGTGACTAACTGTGGAACTGGATAATTACATCAGTAATATCCAAGTTCTTGAGTCACACTAACCATCATTAAGACATAAATACACCCACTAGATTTAGAAACCAATCACCCTACCTTTAAGGAAAATATAATCATGATATTTGGTCACTATCTTTATGCTGAGCTGGAGCAAATGATAAATTTTTCAAGGAGAAAATCTCTACTGGAGTGTTCCACTAATACCATTTAATGCCTCCACGTGATTTGATGACCTTCAATATACCTTCCAAATACCAAAATGCTACTAAATGTTGCTTGCTACAAAAAAAGAGTAAAATAGGTATTTTCATAGCGTGGTTTTGTAGCAACTCCATTTCACCCATTTATGCCAATTTTCAGCCTTGTTCTTTGATTTGGATGTTTTGGTTATAAAAAATTAACTAAATACAACTTTTCTCCATATTTGATTTTTCCAAAAACTGTGGTTTTTGACAAAAATTCACCTACAGGGATTTCGTAGAGAAATACGGGCTTAAAGCCTGGGATTCGCTACGAAATTGCCTAATTGGTAGAAAAACACAAAATTTTCCCTTTTCTCCAAAATTTCACTTTTAAGTCTGGAAATGCTGATTCTTGAATGTTGCAAAAATTTCAAAAATGTTTTAGGCCAACTCTTCAAGCTTTGGGAACTTCACCTTTAGTAGTAGTAGGCTGCATCTCTTCAGGCTCATTTATCACTTTGATTTTAGGTCCTCTCTTCTTTAGTTATGACTGAATCATTTCCATTTGATATTATAATTCTTTGACCTGGATTTTGAGTCTCTTCCTTTTAGATTGTAACCATAAGTTTCTTTTCCTGGTGTTTTTCATTACCCTTCTCAAAGGAAGTGTCATTTTCAGCAGCTTCTTAGCATTGGTTACTGATTGATCATATTGATTTAGCTGATCATTTACTTCTTATTTGAAATTTTCAAATATCTTTCTGTCTACCTTGGCCTCCTATAATTCTAACTTGATCTGAATGACCTCTTCTCTGGCCTCTGTTAACTATTCCTTCAATACCTGCACTTCATTTTTTTCCACCATCTTCTATTTTCCTTTCCTTTGCACAAAGACCTCTTCTGTTGCTGGAAACAAGTCTATAATGTCTTCTATGATAGGATACTTGCCTTTTTCAACATATTCTGTCTTCTTATTTTCCATGACACCCTTTGCAAGTTGCATCCTAGAAAGTTGTTTCCTTGGCTAAAATAAGAAACTTGCATCTTCTCCTGCAAAATCAATCTTTTTAACAGTATTACCTTTATTTTTATTATTCTTGTCACCTTCAATGTCTTTAGCTCTAAAAAATAGAATCTCCTCAATATCTATAGCTTGAAGGATGTCTTCAAGATTTCCCTTTCCAATAGTTTGACTTCTAGCTATCCTCCTCTGACCATGCTTACTGATCGTTTGTTTTTTGCTTCTAGGTGAGGGTTGTGGGATTTCTGCCTCTTGTATAGGTTATGTTTAAGCATCCATTGGCTCTAGGATAGGCTCCACCTCTTCTTCATTTATACCTTCTTTCATAGCTGGATATTTATCATTTTTTTTTTGGTGGAGTAGCTTTTGTTTTTGCGGTTTTTTTAGGTGTCATTGAATCAGCTTCATAACCACTAAGGAAAAGGAAAGTTGCCCAATCTATATTTAATTTATTCAATTCCTCCAGCACTAAGATTTTAATCAAATCATGGTGAAATATTGATGTCTCACTGCCTTCAGCCCTGGCTTGAACCTTATCATACATTTTCCCTAAGCTCCTAAATGGAAGGAAAGGAAGATCAAGGAACTGCTTACCAGTAAAGTGCAATAGAAGCTTGAAATGGTACGTGTAAACCATATGAAATCTCCCTTCACAAGTAAAGTACTTTTGGATCACAAACAATAGTTTGGAATAATTCTTCTTCATATAACTCCTTGGAATCCTAGATGCCATGTCAGCTCTAATGTGTTTTGGTTTAACAAATTTATTACAACTCTGCATCTTGAATTTAGTGGCTTTGAACCACTCTTCACCCTCTCTTGGTATCTTTGTGGCCTGAGAAATGGTATCAGGTGACACTGTAAAATTTAGAACCCATACCTTCGAAGTTGTGCCTGTAAAGTTTACTGCAAAATCCTTTTATATTTGAGCTTGAAATCCTTGGATTTTTTGACAGAATTTTAGGCATCCGGCATTGTTGAATGCTTCCACAAAACTGTGTTCTTCATTTAGTAACTTGAGGTCCATGGGCTCGTATCTCACATAAGAGCCTCTCTTTTTTACTTTCTTCCTCATAGCCATCCTCTTTTATAACCAAACCATCTCCTTCAATGTGACACCTGCAGAGAGAAAAACTAAACAATAAGCTGCTTGTGGTGGGAGTCAACTTCTCAAAGATGATAGTGGACTGATGCATGAAAAACTCAAACAACGGATGACATAGAGGTTCTTTGAGATGAGTTTAAAAAATGGAATTTGAAAGTGGAGAACATGATGGAAAATGTGGGAGTGAAAGATAATGATGAGGGTATTTATGCTTTTGCATGCTTGGGTGATCATTATAACGAATTAGATGACCTCACTTTTATCCCTAACCATTAGAAATTTGACAACTCATCGTCCGCTATTTTTATGTAGAAAAATATTATTCCGTAGTGAAAATATTTATAAACCTATCAGATTCGCTACAGACTGGTCAGGTGATTCCATAGCGAAATCTGTCATTCTGTAGTTATATTTTCTATAGAACCGTGAAAAAACAGACATCTAGCATTACCTTGATTTGAAACCATGCATGTGAACCTAAAGTGGAATTTGGTCGATATGAATAGCATGAAATGACTACTGGAGTGTTTTAGAGATAAGATAAAGGTTTATTCCATGGATTTTTCATCAATTTCATGAACCAACCTATTGAGACAAAATGAAACCTAGGTGAGTGACTGTTGGAATGGGGTCCTCCAAAGGCTGTGAATTAGGACAGTTTTGAATATTTTTATATATTTTTTTCATATTTTAGTCTAGCGCAGGGGTTTTGGGGTGGGAAAAAGACTCGAAAGCATTGTAATGGGTCAAAGGGTAGATCTAGAGTCTGAAAACCATGGTTTGCGGGCCACAGGAAAGATTAGGCTAGATTGTTATAAATAGAAGGAAATTTTGAGTCAATAAAGAGAAGAGGCATTAATATTGATGCGAACTGTGAATTAGTAGATCTGTTTGGGTTATTGGGGAAAGGACTCTTGCTGGTTGTGTACACGGAGATCCTCAGTCTTGCTATGTGTAGAACCTGCTGCTGTGTGCGCAGGTTGGGTTTTGGGTATTGTAAAAGGATTTGAAGGACTAATGAAAGCAGAAGGTTGTTGATACGAATCTCAGATATATGTTATGTTATGCATGGTTCTGTGTTAAGCTATGAATTTAACTATGTTATTTTGTTATGCTATGTTGAAATCTGTCTGTTATATTTTATGTAAATAATATCTATGTTAGTTGCATTATTGTTCTGTGAATTTATGATCTATTGACTGCTATGATTATAATTGATATTGCACATGTGGATGCGAAGGGATCTTTAGATATGAGTTCTAGGATATAAGATCTGGTAATTGTGACGTTGAACATAGCTCTGCCTGACTTACCTACCCTCTCCCAGTGTGCGGAAACCTGGTTCTAGCACCCTTCCATACTACTTCGGGTGAGACTTTGGCCTGCACACGCAAGTCACTGCTGAAAAGGCCAATAGTATAGGGGTTTGTTGGCAAACCTTAACCTCCGAACCTGGGTCAAGACCCCTTGAGCCAACAAATGGTTCCATTGCCGGGACCTGGAGCATTTCGAGAGAGGGATCGGGTAATGCGAAGGCCGTATTGGAAACCTGAAAGAAAAGAATTGATGAATGGTTTGAACAACAAGTTAAGGAATTCACAGTAAAATAAAACCGTAGTAATAGGTTGACCACCAAAGAGTGGAAGAATAGTATATTTTCACATATATCTACGAGATCTTATTTGTAAAAATTTCAATCGAGCTCCAGGAGTGGCTCGCAAGGTTGGTTGAATTTCAGAAGTGTTGGAATGACAAGCGAGTTACGTAGTGGAACCCTGAATTGATCCAAAAATTAGAGAAGACTAATCTAACACCATCATTCACACGGTGGATCACTGGGTGGATAGTGTACTAGGAGGGTTCGTAATAGAACTTGCCATCGATAAGTTCGTCTCCTACTCTGAAGCAGAGCGAAGATTATTTAAGGGTTTTCTGGGTAAGTTTCTGAGGATCTTACCACTGCTGATAAAGATATTACTGTGCGAAAAGAATATTCTGTGCAGCCACACTGAATTAATGACCTATGATCTAGATGAAAGTATGACATGAAGCGGAAAATACTATCGGACCAATGAAGAAGGAGACAGATTTGTCTATAGTCCTGTAAGAGAAGCAGTTGCACAAAGTCCTCCGGCCACACCAATTTCCAATCAACATAGGGGTAAGAACTCATCTACACCTCCACCACCACCAGAAGGTGACATGGCTGTGCACATGAAGTTGCCTACCTTTAAGGGTGTGGGGGATTAAGACATGGATTAGTTTTGGTTTGTCACAAGATCAGTCTGGACTATGCGGAATGTAGCTAGTGATACAGTGAAAAGGGCACAACTATCCCTTGCCTTCGAAGGAAGAGCTTTGGACTGGTACATGGGATACATCGACCAGCATGCAAACATGACCATTGAAGAAATTAAGAAAGCCTTGAAGCAACAATTCAAGAAGCCTAAGGCCTACTCTCAAATAGTAGTTTATCTGAAAGACTTCAAGCAGGGGCTCTTTGAGTCTGTGTGGGAGGTCGATCAATGACTAAAGAAGGTAATCAGAGAAGGAGGTTTCCAGTATGATGAAAAAAAACAAACGGAATGGTTCATTTATATGTTGTTGCCTCACCTGCGTGGACCTATGGGTCATCAAACTTTCGAATCACAGGAAAAAGATTTGGAGGTCGCTATGAAATTAGAAGTTGTGCCCAGAGATGATGCCTAGCTGGGTGTCCAACAGATCCAAGGACAATTGGAGGAAATTCACATGGAGGTCCAAAACATGTGAAAGGAATGAGGAGCAGAATCTAGCCTTGAAATATGGTGCATACGATGCAGGACGAATGGTCACACCAAGGATAACTGCCCTCTATTAGTAGACTATATGTAGGTCGGGGAACCTAGTCCATTGCACCCTAGGGAAGTTATAGGATCAAGTGTGCCGGCGTTATGGTGCAAAGATTGTCACGTTGCAGGGTTACATGATACAAACCACTGTCTCCACCTTGCTGCGTATGTCCTAGAGGTAAAGCAACAATGGTGCAGGTTCTGCTAGTTGGTAGGACACGATGAACAGAACTGCCAGACGTATGATTTGATGATCGATAGAGGGAACCTCTATAGGGTATAGTCAGATCCATCCTCACCAAGATCCCTCTTGAGTGCAGGTAGATCCCCAGCTAGGGGTAGGGGAGGTGGGAGAGGTGGAAGCACAGGTTGGGGACGAGGGCAACTAATTTGTTATAATTGTGAGGAAGTAGGACACTTTGCCAGGGACTATCCCAATCCTACAAGGCAGTCCTTTCGGTATTGTAGACAGCTGGACCATGCAATTGAATACTGTCTGATATTGATAGCAAAGATACAGGAGAAGCAACCGACACCTACGTAGAATGTCCAGAGGGTTAAGGTTGAACTGCGAGACAAAGACCCAAGCGTGAATGTTGTAACACACAATGGGATGGCCACCGCAGGGCCTGGGGAGAAGACTGCAACTGAACCTCTGATCTAGCAAGCATCTATCAAGAAGGAATGTTTGAATCTAATAAAGGAAAAAGAAACATTGGTCGCCGCTTGCACAAACTCTTCTGAGGTAAAGGAATCTATTTCGCAGCTGCCAGGAGGCCTCAAGGCAGGTGAGGAAGTCAAGCCCTTCTTACAAGCATGTATGAAGCTGCTGCGCAACCAAAAGGCTGTGGAAAATATTCAAGAATTAATAGATAGCTGTGCAGAATGACCTAGCCTCCCTCCAAAAATCAAGGATGTACACAAATTATATAGATATAAGAAACACGCTCATAGGGAGATGTGTTTGACGACATAGATTAGTGATTACGAGATGGATCAAGTTATTCTGGACCTAGGGTCAAATGCGAATTTATTACCTAAACAAGCTTGGAAATGAATGGGGGAATCTAAGTTGGAATGGTCCACTATCCAGCTACGTATGGCCAATCAACAGAAGATCATACCCTTGGGGAGACTATTAAAAATCATGGTAGATATCGCAGGGGTCAAGGTTTGTGTTGATTTTGAAGTCATTCAAATTGTAGAAGATGCGGACCCCTACCCTGCGCTTCTAGGGTTAGATTGGGCCATCGAAATGGGAGGTATCATTAATTTGAAGAAGATAAGCATGGTGTTTGAGAATAACGGTACCAGAGTAATAGTACCATTAGATCCTGCGGAAGGCAAACGATACAGAAAGTCGATGTGTGAGGAGGAGGAGGTAGATTACATCTATAAGTTGACTTCGCGGATGAAGATTGGATCAACCCCACAGTGAAGGGAGTACTCTGCTGGGAAAAGGATAGTGAATTCTTCTCCGACTCCAATGAGGAGATGGAAAACTGGCACAATCGGTTACATAAGGTCTCTGAGCTGTGATGCCTTTGGGTCATAAAGAGCTTGTTAGGTCTCTGTAGTTTGGAGGATTGGCAAGAACAAATGCTGCAAAGCCAACATCAAAACCACTTTGAAATCTTATGATCTAGCCCTCCTATATTCAGAGAGGGATCTCTCTTTATAAGTGTTTTCAAAGATATGATATTTAATGCTTATGATATGATATTAGGCTAGTTATAAAGCACAAGGTTTTTTTTGTTTTGGTTGGGATGAATATCATCAAAATGAAGGAAGTCCTTTCAAAGGGTGAAGTTGTGAGTAGGTTGAAAATGGTTCAGCGAATATGATAAGTAACAAACAATGTCAATCCATTGGGCTATGGAGTCATAAAGGATTTAATTGGATAGCAAGTTCCAAGAGTGGTCTATGGGGCAAGTCATCTATGTCAACAGATCTCTTTAAGTTGATTTATGGAATGAAGCATTCAAGTGTACTGAAGAAGCAAACATATAAGAAAACAAAGAGTAACTTAAGATCAAGTAAGGAATTTTAACCTAGCTTGCTTTTAGCATACTCAAAGGAAAGACACAAAGCAACCTAAGATCAGGTAAGTACTTTTAAACTAGCCTGCTTTTGATATACTTTATAAAGGAAAACATTTAAAAACAAAGAATAGCTTAAGATCAAGTAAAGAATTTTAACTTAGCCTGCTTTCAACATATTCTCAAAGGAAAACATTCAAGATGAACATAAAAAGTAGTCTAAGGTCAAGTAAGGACTTTTAACCTAGCCTGCTTTTGACATAATTTTAAGGGAACTTTTCAAAGAAACTGTTGGAGAAGAAACTAGAGGACAGGGCTAACCATAGACTTCCCTAGTTCAACTTTACTTAGCAGACTTTTCAAGAACATTCAAAGAAAATATCTCAAGTTGTACTCAGGAAACATGGGCTTACCAACACTTCACTGGTTATACTCTATTGAATTATCCTCAAATACAAAATTAGCAGAAAACATAAAGATACAGATTTATCAGTGAGATTTAGGGTACTTGACAGTAAATCCTAATCTATATTTGTTGTTCTTTATCAGAGAAGATGGACAGTTTGGAAAACATGAGAAAACTAAAAAATTACAATAAGAAAAACATCACCATTGAAATAGACCAGGATCCCATAAATCAACTTGTATTCGATGTTCAAACCAGTTACAATATTCAAGTCCAGTGGGTCTTTATAGCTTCACACTTCTCTTCTCAGCCTATCTTTCTTCTATTACAAAACAGAGCTTCAGTAGCTTCAAAGTTATTTACACTCAATGAGTATTCAAAGACCAACTCTATATTGTCTTATAGAGATTTATTTATAGAAGAAATGAGGAGGTGGAGTGAAAGAAAGGCCTATCTGTTCAATTAATGCAGAGTAAGTGCTTCTCAGCCTTTGAAGGGAAAAATGGAGAAGTTTTCAAATGTTTTTACTCTGCTAATTGATTATTCCATTAAATTTCATCAGCTTCAGTCACTTTTGTTGACTTTGGGGGATTTTGGTAGGCTAGTAATTAATTTTGAGTTGTCCTTAGAAATATCTCTGACTGTGTAATTAATATGCATGCTTTTTAGGTGAAATCAGCTGGTAGGTGGCATTTTGAGGAGTAATTTCCTCAATGATGTGGAGTTTGGATGCTCCTTTGATGATTTGTCTGTCCTTTTGGCTTTAAATGTTGATCTACTTTTAATCTTGCTTTCGGGCTTTTACCATCATCTTTTAGTCTTAAAATTTATTTGATGACTGTATTCACTAATTTGGCTTTAGTCATCTGCCTTTTGCCTTTTTAGGCTTTGGTGCTTTAAGTTTGTTCCTTTAACTACCTGTATCCACCTTTAAACCGTGTTTTAACCTTTTAAACCATGAGGTTAAGTCTTCTGATCTTAGAACATGTGTATTAACCCACAAATTGTTGGGTTAAACCTTTAATCCTTAAATCTCGCGCTTCCATCTCTTTATCTTTGATTCTCATTTTTAACCTTCGATCTTCAAGTTTCATCGTCTTTCCCTTTACTGTGGACAGGAGGCTTCATCAAAGTAGGAGGGTTTCTTAATATGATAGCGCTCATGGAGTACTGATCAAATCTGTGAAAAACAAACCCTGTCAGCTACCACTTTTCGTGATTTTTGCCTTTGTTTGGACTATGAGGGCCCTCATCTTCTAGCCATATTTCATTATGAATCGAGAGAATGCCTCTGGCCTGTAGAACCACCATCGAATCTTGAAAAAACCAATAAACATGTTATAAAACCCTACGGGGTTGGAAAAGAATGCTTACAAAGGCTGGCAAAGGAAGAGGAGCAATATATAGAGGAACGAGATATGCAGGCGGAGGAGGTTTTATGGATAAAACCTGTGAAAATAGGTTTAAATTCGAATTTGGAGTGAAATGATGGTAAGTGGTTTGGTGAAACCGCGAATTGTTTTCGCGTGGCATTGAGGCGGTAAGTGGTTTTTAATAAAACAAACACTATCCAATAATGGCGCGACACCTGTCCCTTACGAAACCAATGGTCTTGTGCGATTTTGGATCATTAAACGGCGGCGGAAAAAGTTACGCAAAACACAACGTAGGCCGTTGGATCAAGCCGAGTAGATCCAATGGTTGAAGGATGAGCGCAATGGAGAAAGGTGCTCAGGCGTGGAATTGGGTGGGAGCTAGGTGTCAAGCATCGATTGGGCCGGAGTTTAAATAGTGAGAGGTGGGCCATATGCTGGCGTGAGAAAATTTGTTTGGTAGTGGCAGGGCTTTTAGGTCGGGCGAACCTTAGTTTTTAGTGTTAAAATTAAATAATCTGGTTATGGATAAATACAAAGGGAAAAATCTTTTTTTACAATGGGTGCAGGGGTAGAAAATATCAAGGAACAGCAGGTTAAGGAACAGTAGCTAAGGAACAAAAGGCTAAGGAACAACAGTAAGGAACATCAACGCTAAGGAACAACACTGCTTTGAAGGAACTTCAGCACTAAGGAACAACACCACTAAGGAACAACACTGTTAAGGAACAACATTTTTTTGAAGGAACAGGAGCACTAAGGAACAACAGGCTTCAAGAATGAGTAATTTTCTATGAAAATAATCTCTTGAAGGCCCAAGATTTGATTTAGCCATCATTTTCTTATGACAATATTTACTGATGGCTAACAGAACTTCCATTGTATTTCGTCGAAGGTAAGAGATCTACCCTATTTTGATGGTTCTGGTAATGTTAGGGACTTTTTGTGGGAATTTGAAGCAGAAGTTCCCAAAGAAAGAAGGTAATGGGCCCTTAACCTAGTTATGCGTGCTACCCCTACACGATGGTGGGATACGCAAAAAGAAGCATTCTAGGAGTGGGAGGATTGTCGAGACATTATGCTCCTGCGATTTGAAACTCCGGTGAAAGTACGAGTTAAGATTTTCCTTGGCCAGGAAATCCACGAGAACACATTGTTGCATGGATGAAGGCATGGGGTGACCAAACTATAGAAGAGCAGGTTCATTTATTCATTCACGTGCTGGGTCTAATCCCTACTGCATGGTACCTGGATGCAGAGCTTCATCAACGCACCCGCCATTGGGAAACTTTGACAAGTGAATTCGTAAAAGCATTCAGACTAATAGGGGGTTTTGAGGCACTTGACGAAGCTCTGCAGGACATAGATACATTTGTGTTTGCAAATATTTCTCCTTTGCAGCATCCAGGGCACCGACATGGGAAGTGTTAGCCATTAGTAAATTTTTGTCATAGCAAATGATGGCTAAAACAGGTCTTGAGCCTTCAAGAGATCATTTTCACAAAAAAATTCTCATTCTTGAAGCCTTCTGGTGCTCTCGAACTTAAGACTAATATTCACTGTTGTTTCATTCAAAAATCCACCAAGAAACCCTGTTGATATCAAAAGAGATTGTTTTTCGGATTTTCCATCATTTTCTAAGCCTATTTCACTCATTTTTCCATTTTATTATCCTTCATTTTCCTCTGAAAAATCCCCTTTTCTCCTTCTAAATTACCCTTCATTTTCCTAAAAAACCTTCAAAAAATCCCTTTTAAACTTATAAAAATCCTTTTTTATGGTTTAAATCACCCCTTTTTTCCTATCAGAACGTTAAAAAACCCCTTAAAACACCCCTTAAAACACCCCTCTTTTGGCCTAAAAGATAGTCCTTTAACCTTTGAGGTTTTAAGCCCTCGAGGGCTTAATCTTCTACCCTTTCCACCATATAACCCAGCATTGAGACCAAGCGCCTAACCACTAGCCCCTTATCCCTCTGCTCCCAGTCCCCTACTCCTCCACAGGACCGCACTTCTACTTTACCCCTAGCCCCCTTCCCTCACCTTTTATTTTCCCCGCTCCCCTTGTAAAATTCCTTCTCCTTTATATTATCTCTGCCACATTTGTAAAACCCCCGCCTAAATCCTGGCTGTAGATCTATATGATCCAACGGTGCTGATTCATCCCCCCCTTCTCCTTTTTCCCTTAAACCACATTCTTTCGTTTTTTTTTCTCCCCTCCTTACCACTCCACGAAACAATCCCCACCATAGATCTATAGAGATCAACGGTCATCGCACCTCCCCTCCCTTCCTTTTATCATCCGACCATACCTATACATTCATCCCCACTGTCAATTCATCTCATCTGATGGCTCGCGTTCACCCAAGCCTTTCCCATCACCGATCGATCATCCCGCTACCAAACAAAGGAGCTGACGTCATACTTTGGACCCACCCCCCATTATTCAAATGCCCGTCCAATCTCTGGCTACCACCTGGCTCCCACTAAAACCCTCACCCGAGCACCTTTCCACCTGTCATGCTCTCTTATGGCTATTGGATCTACACCCTCAGATCCAACTGCTCACAATCAATTTCACATAACTTTTCCATTACAGTTTTAACAACCCAAATTCACGTGAAACCGCTGGTTTTGTAGAAGCCACACGTCGCCTTCTGATTGCATCGTGCTCGATCCGCACAAAACCGTTGATAGTCTTCGCAAAACCTCTTTGCCTATTTTCGTGCCTATATTCAAATTAAACCTGGTTTTCACAGATATTTTGCCTCTCCGCCATGTGATTTCCTCTTTCGCCTACCTATCCTGCTCCTTCCGCCTCCGCCAGCCTCTACATGCCGTTTTTCCAGCCCCACAGGATTTTATAACATGTTTGTTGGTTTTATGAAGGGTTTCATGTCGGTTTTAAGGGTGAAAACCCTTTCCACAACCCATAAAGGGATAGGGCCGAGGGTTACCACATCCGAAGCTCGAATAACTCAGAAAAAGAGCTTTTGGGTGTAAATCTGGGTTTTTAATTAATGTTGTATAAACATTGGTTATTCAAATCGAACCTTGCGCGTGCTAAAGCCACCTGTACACCAGCAAACACAATGGTGAAGAATTAAAGAGTATCAAAGAACAATTAAAGTTAAAGGGTTAATACATAAATATTAAATATCAAAGAGCTTAACCCGACAGTTAAGTTTGAAAACCAAAGGAAAAAAATAATTAAAGGTGAATACAGTAAACCGAAAAGGTTTAAAAGCCCGAAGATGATTATAAGGCCTCAAAGCACAAATTAAAGGCAAATCAGTGTTTAAAGCCACAAAAGTAGACAAATCAACGAAGAGAGCCTCCAAATGCCACATCAGTGAGGTTATTAATCCTCAAAATGCCACCTACAAATTCATTTTCCTCAAAAGAATACAAATTGAATGCACAGTAAGATATATTTTCCAAAGACAGCTCAGAATTAATTTCCAACCTACCAAAAGCTTCCAAAGTCAACAAAAGTGACTAAAGTAGATAAAAGTTAACGTAAAATTAATTAAAATAGAGTTAAAACATCTGATATCTTCTCCCTTAGACCTCCTAAAGGCCGAGAAGCATTTACTCTGTGTTAATTAAACAAATAGACCTCCTTCTTACTCCACCTCCTCAAAATACCTATAAATAGCATGTGAGGAGTTCATTATTGTTTTTGGTTGAATACTCATTGAATGTAAATAGCTTTGAAGCTGCTGAAGCTCTGTTTTGTAATTGAAGAGAGATAGGCTGAGATGAGAAGTTTGAAGCTGTAAAAGACCCACTGGACTTGAAGATTGTAACTGGTTTGAACATCAAATACACAAGATGATTTATGGGATCCTGGTTTATGTCAATGGTGATGTTTTTCTTACTGTAATTTTCATTTTTCTCATGTTTTCCATATTTTCCACTTTCTCTGATAAAGAACAGCAAATATAGATTAAGATTTACTGTCAAGTACCCTAAATCTCACTGATAAATCTTTATCTTTATGTTTTCTTCTAATTTTGTATTTGAGGATAATTCAATAGAGTGTAGTTAGTCAAGGAATGTTGGTGAGCCCATGTCTTACTAAGTAAAACTTGAGATTCTATCCTTGAATGTTCTTGAAAATTTAGCTAAGTAAAGTTGAATTAGAGAAGTATATGGTTAGCCCTGTCCTCTAGTTTCTTCTCCAACAGTTGCTTTTAAAATTTTCCTTAAGATTATGTCAAAAGCAAGCTAGTTTAAAAGTACTTACCTGATCTTAGGTTACTTTTTATGTTTATCATGAATGTTTTCATTTGAGAATATGTTGAAAGCAGGCTAGATTCAAAGTTCCTACTTGATCTTAAGCTATTCTTTGTTTTTAATGTTTTTCATTAAAAGTATATCAAAAGTAGGCTAGTTTAAAATTAATTACCTGATCTTAGGTTACTTTTGTGTCTTTTCATTAAGTGCATGCCAAAAGAAGGCTAGTTTAAAAGTACTTACCTGATATTAGGTTGTCCTTTGTTTTTCTTGCGTGTTTGGTTATTTCACAACACTTTTTATGTTTCCATATCACAAAATCATTCTAAAGAATCCTTTGACATAGATGACTTGCCCCATGGACCACTTTTGAAACTTGTTGTGAAATTAAATCCTCTTGTGACTCCATAGCCCAATGGATTGATATTGTTTCTTACCTATCCTATTAGCTGAACCATTATTTCAACCTACTCAGACCTTTACCCTTCAAAATACTTCCTTCATTTTGATGATATTCTACCCAACCAAAACCAAACCAAACCCTTGTACTTCATAACTAGCCTAATATCATATCATAAGCCTTAAAGAAATATCTTTGAAAACACTTATATAGAGAGATCCCTATCTAAATCCAGGAGGGCTAGATCCTAGGATTCCAAAGTTGTTTTGATGTTGGCTCTGCAGCGTTTTTTCTTGCCAATCTTGCAAACTACAGAGACCTAACAGAGTGGCGACCATACTGGGGAGGATATTGAATAATAGATAACTTCACAACTCAACATACCCCTATTCCTAAATGAATCAAGTGTCACCAAGACTAAGTTATTATTGATTGTTTATGGTGAATAACAACCAAACCTTGAAAACAAGTAAAAATCCTTCACTTGGCGACTCCATTGGTATTTAGTAGCCTTGCTAACCCCACTGGTTTTTCCTAAGACTCCAATGGGAAAACATTTTATCCTTTTATCATTCAAACCCAGTTAAGAAGGCTTTGAGGATTGAGTTTTCTTTAAAAATATTAGCTAGCCTTTAAAAGACTGTCATACTTGGCTGAAATTTTCTCATCATTTGGTCTAAAAACACCACATAGTGGCTTCTAGAAGAATTTATACTAGAGCCTATCTTGACCCAAATCCTCCTGAGATAGTTGATAACCCAGAAAGTATCCTTAGGAAATCTCCTAAATCCAAGACTTCAACTGTTGTCAGACCAATTCATAGAGCTAATTTTGTCCCTGAAAACCTCATAGCTCTGCAAAATAACCAAGTTGACTTAAGAAACCTATCCAGAACTAAGTCACTTAGTGATATATATCAAATAGACTTTGGGCCTTCACACTCACCCCAACATAGTGGCGAACATACGATAGTAGAGAAACCACTCCACCTGACCTTCATTTCATTCATAAATTTGGTTTTTCTCATCCTAGATCTACTCAACAGTATCTTGCTAGCCCAAGTACCTCTGTTATCGATACACCCACTGTACAAACCACTCCATTCCATCCTCCCCCTCCTTTCATAAACCTTCCACTTGTAAACCCCCCATTTTTTCCACAACCTCTTATCATGGCAACATGGTATGCTCCTCTAGTCCTACCTTTACCTTTAGCCAATTTTCCACAAGAATATCAATCCAAGATCCCATTATATGATGCTAGTGGTTCCATTACTTCTCAAATACATGTGGAAAAGATGACTGACTATTTTGATATAAAAGAGATAGATGATGAGACCATTAAACTTAGATTATTTGCTCAAAGTTTAGGGGGAGAAGCAAGAAAATGGTTCAAAGGCTTAACCCCTCATAGTATCAATGATCTCCAAGATTTCCATCAAACATTCATAAAAAAATGGAAAGTTAGGAAAAAACCTCTCCAAATACTTTCAGATTATAACAACCTCAAGAGAAATACTGTGGAAAGTGTTCAAGATTATTGCACTAGATTTAATAGTGTTTATAATGCACTACCCCCAGATTTGAAACCTCCACAAGGATCAGCTTTGGCCAAATTCCCTGAAGGATTTGATCCTGAAATGGCCTATCAGCTAAGAGAAAGGGATCCCTTAACTTTAGAAGACATGCAGAAGGGAGCTTTTAGTGTGGAAACAAATCTGATTGAGAAGAGAGCTAGAATGAAGACTGAGAAGAGGGTATCATATAGGGATGAAGTTGCATCTTCTACATCTAACTCAAAACTGGAAAAGATGATGGAGAAGATGACGGAGAGAATGAGCATATATGAGAGAGCCCAATCTAGAGAAAATCAATCATCTCCTCAAAAAAGAAATCAATCCCAAAACCAAAATCAGAACTTTAGGAGCAATCAACCTTAGAACAGACAAAGAGATTTTGATCAACAAATTAGACCTCATTTCCAAGAAAATTATGTTAATGAGGATGAAGAAACAAATGAACAAACAGAGGATGAGGACATGAACATGTTGGGAGTAAGAAATGAGGATTCTAATTTCATTTATGAAAGAAAACAAGGTCTATATACACCCTATGATGATAGAAGACCAGAAACTGAATACTATGAACTAGAATTTGAAAATGCCATCATAGGATCACCTAAAAAATATGACCTAAGAAGTGAAAAGAATCAAGAAAATCCCAAGAAAAAAACCTTTGAAAATTCTGCCAAAAATAGTGCTGAAAATACTTCTAAAAAGACAACATAAAATCATAAAATAGTGGTTGAAAGTTCTGATGCAAACAAGGGAGAAAACACCCAAATAAATGAAAAACACAGTGGTGACCCTAGCAGCACTAGTATTTCAGCTAATGCTCCTGAAAAAACCATTTTAACTATTGTAAATAGTAGAAATCAACAAGCTGATATTTCTGATGAATCAATGACTAAGAAGGTTGAATCAAACATTGTGAAAAATCAGAGTCCCTTTAGCTTAGAGAGTGAAATTGCCAAAATTAAAATATCTGTCCCACTCACTAAGTTAGTCACTCAAAATGTATATAGATGTCAAGTTTTGAAAGATCTAAACATAGAATAAATTCATGATACTGTTAACTTGAATGATGATACACCAGAGCTTCTATTTGGTCCTAAAATTGAAGGAAAATTTCAAGAAGGAAATACCCCTCCATTCTACATCAGTTTGAACATACATGATAATATTTTACATAATGCAATGCTTGATTTGAGGGCATCACATAATCTCATGCCTAAAGTAATCATGGAAAAACTAGGCCTTGAGGTAACTAGACGTTATAAAGATTTATATTCCTTTGATTCAAGCAGAGTAAGATGCCTAGGCCTGATAAAAGATGTATGTGTTCACTTAGCTCAAATCCCAGCCAAAAGCTTAGTGATGGACATTGTAGTGGCTGATATACCCCCCAAATATGGCATGCTTCTTTCAAGATCATGGGGTGCTAAGTTACAGGGTACTATGCAGATGGATATGACTTATGCCACCATCCCTGTCTTTAGTCAACCTAGAAGACTCTATAGGGAAACACATATGAAATACATGGTGAGTAACCAAGAAAGACCATAAAACTCTCCTCTATATTCCATACAGACTAACCTTGACTCATTCTTTCTTTATAATGATGAGATTCCTAATGAGCAAGAGTTAATCAATGAAACATCACCCAATCTAGTGTTCCCACCACATCCAAACATAGTGGCAGCCACAGATGAAGAGGAAAACAAAGAGAAAACTAAAAGATAGTTTATTAATTTAGAAAATTACAACAAACAGATCACAGGTCTTGAGGTCCAAAACAGTCATAAAAATAGTACCAATCATGCACATCAAAGAAAAAATCCTCAAAACATTGAAAATCTTGAGGAAAAAAACAAAATGCAACATGATGTAGACCTACAAGAACAAAACAGTGATAGCTATAATACAAAAAACAGAGAGGAAATAAATGACAAATCTGAAAACAATCCTCTTTGGAGTATGAATTTTGATGGGTCTTGCTCTAAAATTGGCGCAGGAGCAGGCGTATGGGTGCACAACACTGAAAACAATCATGCTGAGGGTCATTCCTATAGATTAAACTTCCGATGTACAAACAACATAGCAGAGTATGAGGCTCTCCTCTTAGGCCTGCATTTATTGAAAATTTTAGGGGCCAAAAGAATAACAGTTCATGGGGATTTAGAATTGATAATTAGACAAGTAAATGGGGAATACACTGCTAAACATCCTAGACTTAGAGCCTATAGAGATGATGCCATGGACTTGTTAAAAACATTTGTTGAATTCAAACTTACCTTTGTCCCAAGGAACCAGAACATTATGGCTAATGGATTAGCCCTTGCTACTAGAACTTGTCTAACACCTTATGAAACCAAGCAATGCAACACCCAAGTCAAATATAGACCAGTTGTCCCGAATAATGAAAAATACAGGCAAGTTTTTGATGGAGATAAACAAATATAAGATTTCCTACAGTCCAAAAATGAATTTGAAATACCAAACTTAGATTCAGAGTATGAACAAGACTATCCTATTGAATAAAACCCACTTTTTGAAGAAGAAAAGTCTCCTGAGATTGCTGAAATAAATTTGTTAACCCATCAACCTAAACATGCAACAAAAAATAGCGCAGATTCAGAAAGTGAAGACTTAGAAGTGCTGCAATCCAAATATCACATCTTGCCAAGCAGACTCGTCCCATTAGAAGAATTGTTTGACTTGAATGATGTGGCCAAAAATCCAAAACTGCAACCTATTTAATCTGAAGTGGAAGAATGCAACATAGGCAGTGAGGAAAAGCCCAAAATGATCAAACTATCTAAAACACTTCCAACTCACATTAAACTAAAATACATTCAGCTTTTTAAAGAATTTTCTGATGTGTTTTCATGGATTTATGAAGATATGAAATCATATGATACATAAATAATCCAGCATAAGATACCCCTCAAAGAAAACCAGAAGCCTTTTAAACAAAAATTGCACAGAATTAACCCTGTTCAATGACCTTTGGAGGAGAAAGAAATTAGAAAAATGTATGATGCTGGAATTATAGTATCTATTAGATACTCAAAGTGGGTGTCTAATCTTGTATCTGTTAGGAAGAAAACAGGAGAAATAAGGCTTTGCATTGACTTTAGAAACTTAAACCAAGCCTCATTAAAAGACAATTATCCCTTACAAAGGGTAGTTGGTTCTAGAAGAATTTCTTTGCTATATGGCTTCTCAGGTTACAATCAAATATTGGTACATCCTGATGATCAAATTAAAACAGCCTTTACTACACCTTGGGGTACTTTCATGTATTTGAAAATTCCCTTTGGTTTAATGAATGCTGGTGCCACGGATATTTTTATTTTTGTGGAATTGAGCTAGGGTTCAAGGCTCCCATGCTATGACGCCGCTCTGGTTTGGAAGCTCTCACTACTGCTCTCTGCTCCTGCTAGGCTGCATCTCCAAGAAGTCGTTGATCCACTTTCAATGGATCCTCCACAGGGGGGGCTAATACGCCCTCCCCCGCCATCCACTCTGCCGCAACCTAGATACCGTCTTCTGACAATGCGCAAAAGCCCTCTATCGATGCGCAGAAGCCATCTAATGTCAATGGGCTGACAACCTCTGTTTCTGATCATCAAATCTGTGGTAATGCCTCAGAAGCGCAAAAAGACAAAAATATAGATTCTATGGACGAAATGACTCAGCCCAAAATGACCTCTGCCACCTGCAGGACAATAGCTACAGAACGCCCCAAGATCGATCTTCCAAGCCACTACATCAATGCTCAGATCCAGTACATGAAGGACCATACACTCATTGGAAAATTTGTGGGATTTTGGCCTATCGGAAAAGCCCAACATAGTTGGATAACTTCCAAATGGAAACCAAAAGGACACGTTACGCTACAACTAGGGCCCAAAGGCTTCTTCAATGCAATCTTCAACTGCATCGAAGACAGAAATCGCATCTTGGATGGAGGTCCATACTTTTTCAACTCGTCCGGACTTTACCTGCACGATTGGGTTGAACGATTTAATCCTAATAAAGAGGATTTTAGTTGGGCACCAGTATGGATACGGTTGTATTCCCTACCCCTGGAATACTGGGATGAAGAGTCCTTAAGGGATATTAGCAATGGAATTGGAGAGTTCATAAAGATAGCAGAGGAGACCAAGCTTAGGCGGTACACCTCATATGCTCGAATATGTGTCTACATGCTTCTAGCAAAAGCACTTCCAGACTGGGTAAGTCTCTTTCATGATGACTTCTAATGGCTGCAATCTATTTATTATGAACATGTCCCATTCCACTGTAGAAAATTCCATGCTCATGGCCACTTATTTCATGATTTTCCTCTCAATCCACCCCCCAACAAACCCAATTCTCCTTCTACCAACTCAGATGAAGAGGGCTTCACCAAAGTCCAAAACCACAAACGCCATCATAAGAAAGCCACTGTTAGCCCCCCTTTGAAATTCTTGACAAGCAAGCTGGGGGCTATATCATTTTGGAGACCTTCAAAGAATGCATCTCCCCTAAAGACCCATCTTCTTTGAGGTCTCTCTATGCTTTGCCTTGTACAAATCCCCTCTGCCGATTTCCTATCCCCAAGCTTGCATTCACCCCTGTATCCCTTCAAAATATCCCTTTTTCCCTTTTTCCTCCCTCTATCAAAGTGATCCCTACCCTTACCCTTGTTCGGCCTTTTTCGCCCTTTAACTCCCTATCGTTACCCCTTGGAGGCTTCAAAATACATTGAAAATGGGTTAAAAACCCACTTCCGACCATATAATAGGCCTCAGCCCTTTTCCGTCAGCCCCGTCCCCATGTAACTGAGCGCTGTGACCGCGCGCTGCGCTTTAAGGCGCTTATCGCATCCATCGCAGATCGCATTTTCGTTTGTTATGTTCGTTAGATACATCGCAAATATTTGCGATGCGATCAAACCCATCACAATGTTGCATAATCGCATGATCGCAGTTTCATTGTTTGTGTCCAAATGATCCATCACAAATATTTACGATGCGATCTGATCGCGTCACAAATATTTGCTATGCGATCACCCGTCGCACTTATCGCATATCGCAGATTGCATTTTCGTTATATGTATTCGATTGATCCATCACAAATATTTGCGATGCGATCTGATCGCGTCGCAAATATTTGTGATGCGATCGCCCATCGCATTTTCCCATCGCATTTCCGCTCCGTCGCAGAGCGCAAAGTGCAGTTTTCTGTTTGGTGTTGATTTCCACCGTCGCACTTTCTCCATTTGCGATTTTGCGATCAGACCCCCAGGTCCCACATCCATGGCCCCCCTCATTGCATTTTGTTCATTTCCTTTGTATTTCCTCCGTTAGTTAAACCTTTGCATTTCACATTAAATTTTAATGAATTGCCCTCCGCCATGACTGGGTCCCACCTCAATGCATTTCATTGCATTCCGGTCGCATTTCTTTGTATTTTGTTCACAAATTAAGGTTTAATACTTTACACCCAAGTCTTATCTTTCATGACTTTTCCATCCACTTTCATATATTGTTCCACCGCTCGATCTCCGCCGTTGATCTTCGTCTCCAGGTCAGGATCTAATGACCTGCGCTGCATATCACCGCCAAACCCTATTATTCACACGTTTCACCACTTCAATGCATATTCACCGTTATTTTATATAATATCATTGTTTCACCCTCCACTCCACCGGTCTTCCATTGCATCGATTTTCCTCACATAGTTGTGAGTTTTCCGCAGAGTACAAGATACTAAAACGCCACCATAATTGCACAGTATGGAGGCCACAACAAGTCTTCCGCCAATAGGGGCAAAGGAGTTAATGAATAGCAGGTTTTATACATCAGCAGAGTGGTTTTCTCCATCGAAGGACGGATTTAAAATCTGTAAACCCTCTCCGGCGCCATTAAAGCTCAGAATGCATGAACATGGACAGTACGGGAACATCATAGGGCTCGAGGCAGTAAATAGAAAACTTTTGCGCCCTCTGAAGGATTTTAGGAAGCAAAGGAACCAGCTCAAAGACCCATACATCACACAGAAGGTACAGCATGAGGGATCAGAGTATTAGGATCTTCATATCATCAGGAATTTTTTTCTTCATCAGATAGACAAAGTGCCCATGCCGCCTTTATTGCACATCATGCTCCAGAGTTCTTTCCTCCCAGACAACACTCCTACATGATCAAACACGCATTGATGTTCCAATTAGGGCAGACCTTACTATTCATTATTTTATTTTTGTTACAGTGCCACTCAGTACTACAGTCAGAACACATAGGCCATACCGGAGATAAATGTAGAGATTTAAAACAAAATGAGCTTCCGCCCTCATTTCTTTTCTGTGTCTAATGTAATATTCAGTGTTCACCTACCACCTCAGGTCGACTTTCTGTGTCTCTTCCACTATAAAACACAGAAAGAAATTGTTGTAAAGGTTGTTGATGAGATCTCAGTAAAATGCAAGTATTCTCCTCTTGAGACAAGTTCTCTGTGTATATTGTAAGATAGGCTGAGATTTGATGTATTCACACTGAATGTTCAAGCTATGGGCAATGTTGTACCTGATCGGTTTTGTTTTTTAATATGACAAGCACATTTCTTTGGATCCTGATCTAAAGTAGCTGGTGATGTTTCCTCCTTCTCTGTATTTGTGATTGACTTGCTCTTATTTCATGTTTCATTTCATTTCATTTCTACTGGCTTGCATCATAATTTTGGCATAGGATTCACCCTTGTTAGGTGCCCTATGTTGCTGCTCTCCCAGCCCTTTATGTTTTCTGCTTAAATGTGTATCTGAATATTGATTTCAATTGATTTAACCAGTGTAGTGGATGTTATTTCCTGCTCTCTGATGTATGAATTGATGAAATCTATATTTAGATGTTCTGGTTAGGATTTAGCTGGAAGGTTTGGGAACACTGGGGACTAGTATTAACCCTGTCCACTAGGATCCTTGCACGACTAGCTAGCCTTTCCAAGATCCCGTTTTTTTCCTCTGATTTGGTCCAAGCAGGTCTGGAGTTAAATGACCTCTGACCTGATCTATAGACTAGACTAGATGGTTCTCCTCTTTCATTTTCAATCCTTAATGTTCCATTCCACCCAGTACCTCGAAAGATCCAGACAATTTAGATGACTAGCCCAACTGAAAGCTTGCACATTGAACAACAAGTAAACCCTTTCTTGACTCCATTGCCCAATGGCCTTGATATTCTCTGAGTTATCTACCTTTGCCTAGTTTACTCTATGCTCACCCTTGCCTTATATTGGACTCTTCTTTCTTGATTCCCAACAACCAAACTCTTAATCAAACAAGCAAACCCTATACTTCATACCTAGCCTAATACCTTCAAACTGAACTCTAAAGTTATACCTTTGACAGATCATAGAGAGATCCCTCTCTGAACCCAGGAGGGCTAGATCGTGAGGTTCCAAAGTGGTTCTATGTTGTCTCATATTTTGGTCTTGCCAACCTGGCCAAAACATGGGAACCCCAACATAATGGCGACCATACTGGGGAGTTTTTGAGTACTTTCATCTTGATACATCTCCAAACCTCAGAAAACCTAGAATATCTGGTTAGGTTGGTAGTAAAACACTTATCCTTCCCATTCCACTTAACTCTTGTGTGTTTTACCCCATACTCTTAGACAGAGCCTAGAGAGGGCCAGGTAGCCTCCGGATCTCATCCTCTTCTTTGAGGTGACATATCTGGTAAATGCCCTCCCAGTCAATCTCTGGTTAGAGTTTGTTGTGTTTAGTGGGATATCCTTGAAAAGGGATATTTCATCAGCACTGTGGTGGACAGTGTATCCCCTGAAATACCTTAAACCTATCCACCTGGCGACTCCATAGCTCCTAAATGTTAAAAGACTCCACTGGTGATCAGTAGGCCTGCTGATCATTTTTGGTTTCGCATCAGACTCGACTGGGAGACTAGCCCTGAGACAATATCAACCACAATAGAAGTAACAAGTAGGGTTAAGCTGCTTAGTTCAAGAACAACATTCTGGCTCACAGAACCATTCATATGAGAGCTTGCCCTGATTCAAACCCACCTGAAATAGTTGATAATCCTGAGAAAATCCTCAAGAGAACACCTGTAAGTGGGAGATCAACTATTTCCAGCAACATTCATAGAACTAATTCTGCACCAGAAGATCTTGCAGCTCTATTAGTCCCTTTCTTCAACCTAGACCTTCAAAACAGATTACCTAGAACAAGGTCATTCAGTGTTTTAGACCAGCCAGACCCTAGGGACAGAGAAACCCCTCCATCTACACCACCTGATTTTCACTTCCTTCAAAACTTGGGGTTGTCTCACCCTAGATCTGCTCAACAAGCCTCTACTGGTCTTAATATCCCTGTCATCCATATACCAGCTGCTCAAGTTAATCTTTTACCTCATCAGAACATCACAATGGTTGCCTGGCATGCACCTCTAGTTCTACCTCAACCTCTTATCCCCCTGCCAAATGACTATCAATCAAAAATCCCTCACTTCACTGCCAAATAATCCATCACAGCTCAGGCACATGTAGATAATATGGAAGACTTTTTTGACTATATGGAAATTGATGATGAAACAGTCAAAATGAGAATATTTGCTCAGAGCCTGGGGGGTGATGTAAAGAAATGGTTTAAAAACCTACCTGCTGGTAGTATCCAAGATTTCCCTACTTTATACCAGACCTTTATCGAAAAATGGGAAACTAGGGCAAACCCTCGCCAGCTCCTAGCACAATACATGTCCCTTAAGAGGAATGTAGGAGAGAGCGTCCATGAGTACACCACTAGATTCAACAACATTTACAACGCTCTTCCTCCACATATGAAACCTCCACAAGGCATGGCCCTAGCAAAATATCCCGAAGGGTTTGATGCTGACATGGCCTATGAGCTTAGAGATAAAGAGTACACCACATTGGAAGACATGCAGAAGGGAGCCATAACCATAGAAGCAAACCTGATGGAGAAAAGAGCAAGGTAGAGAGCTGAAAAGAGAGTAACATACAAGGATGACCATGTAGCTTCCACCTCAGATCCCAACTATGAAAAATTATCAAAAAACGTGGAAAATTTGCAACAAATGATGGATAAAATGGTTGTCACAGTTAACAATCAGAACAAGAACCAAAACTTTAGGAGGAACAATAACACCCCCAACAGACCAAAGGAATCAGATCAACAAATTATTCCCCCATTCCAGAACTTTCTTGATGAATATGAGGGGATCATAGAAGAGTCTGAAGGGAATACGATAAACATGTTTGAAGCAGTGGACTCAATCCATAACTGTGATTCAGAGGAAGATCAACCCTCATCCTCGTGTTGGGATGAGGAAGGATTAGAATCTGAAGCCTACAGACTTGGATTTGAAAATGCTATAATGCAGGTCAGAGAACAATATGAGTTCAGGAGCAAAAAGAACCAAGACACTTCCAAACCCAAAAATCCTGAGGTTACCATCAAGAAAAGGCATGAAAAATCTTCTAAAGTAACTACTGTAAAGAACAACTCAGCAGCTGAGAGTTCTGAGAGTAACAAAGAAAAGGACAACCAAAACATAGAAAAACAGGGTCAACAAACTAGCAGCACTGGCACCTCAGTCAGTGCTCCTGATAAAACTGTTCATACACATGTACATAATGGGAATCAGCAAGCTGAGTCAGCCAAAAAAACAGTGGCAAATAAAACAGAGTTGAGCACCCCCAAGACCCAGTCCACTTTCAATCTAGAAAGTGAGATTGCAAAAATTAAAATCTCTGTACCACTCTCTGAGTTGGCCACTCAGGATGTATATAAAGGCCAAATTTTGAAAGCATTGAATTTAGGGGAAAACACTGATACTGTAAACCTGAATGACGACCAACCAGCACTACTCTTTGGTCCAAATATTGAGGGAAAATTTCAAGAAGGAGTAGTGCCACCTTTCTATATTAGCCTCAACATCCATGAAAAGATACTCCATAATGCCATGCATGATTCTGGAGCATCACACAATTTAATGCCTTAGGTAGTGATGGAAAGGCTAGGCCTAGAGATAACACGGCCCTACAAAGATCTATATTCCTTTGACTCCAGCAGGGTGAAATACCTTGGCCTGATTAAAGATTTATGTGTGAGCCTAACACAAATCACTGCTAAATGCATGGTAATGGATGTAGTGGTGGTAGATGTGCCACCCAAGTATGGCATGTTATTGTCGAGATCATGGGGAGCCAAGTTACAAGGAACAATGCAAATGGATGGCTCATATGCCACTATCCCCATATTTGGCCAACTCAGAAGACTGTATAGAGAGGCCAAAATGAAATTTCTGGTTAGTAGCCCTGAGAAACCCGGAAATTCCCCTTTATATTCTGTACATACAGATCTGGATTCTTTCATCCTTTGCAATGATCAATCCTCAGGAAGACCAAGATCAGTAAACAGAGAACCAGAGGCTATGGATTTCAACATAATGGCTGCCCTGGATTTAGAAGATAACGGGAAGGAAAACATCACTGAAGCCTGTAGGATATGCGGTGGGCCTCTAACTCTGAGTGAGTGAGAAATAGACTGTGAGCAGCTGACCAGAAAATCCCCACAAACCCTTATACCACACGAAAAAGAAAACGTTGAACAAATCGCTGCAATCAAAACTCAAAATGAACAGCAAGCTGATCACCTCACTAATCTTCACACCCATAACGAAACACAAGGTAATTTACAACCTAGTACAGACCTCACTTTTCCACAGGATGGCGAACCCCTGTGGGAGATGAATTTCGACGGGTCTTGTACTAGACAAAATGCTGGAGCGGGTGTGTGGCTATGTAACACGGGGAGTGATCACGTGGAGAGCCATGCTATAAATCTGCAATTCAAATGTACAAATAATATTTCAGAATATGAAGCTCTCATCCTGGGTCTGAATATATTGAAAAAATTAGGAGCCCGTAGGATAGCTGTGAAGGGAGAATCAGAGTTAGTTTTCAAATAGGTGAATGGTGAATATACAGCAAGACACCCCAGGCTTAGGGCATACAGGAATGATACTCTAGATTTGCTGAAAACATTTGTTGAATATGAGTTAGTATTCATTCCTAGGGGGCAAAACATAGTCGCAAATGGATTAGCTTGTCTAGCTAGGTCATATCCTAAGGCCCCAGTTGACCAACAAATTATCATTCAGACCAAATTCAGGCCTGCAGTGCCAGACAATGAAAAGTATTGGCAGGTCTTTGAAGGAGACAAACAGATCGAAGATTTCCTGGTGGGCAGGAATGAGTTTGAATTTTCAGATTTAGACTCAATCTCGGATGATGGCTGCCCAAGCGAGGATTCCCCAGATAAACAAGAAACACACTGTAACATAGAAATAAATTTTTTTTCTGAGAAAACTGGAAATCCAAACGAAAGTTGCGAAAACGCAGACACCGAAGAGGTAGAGGTGCTGCAGGCTAAAGATAAGAACATACCGAGAGGCCTGGCACCCTTAGAGGACCTTTTTGAATTTGATGACATAGCAAAAAATCCCACCATAGAACATGCAGATTCAGATGTGGAAGAATGCAACATAGGCACTGAAGACAAACCCAAAATGATTAAACTAGCTAAGTCTTTACCTGCAGACATGAAGAAAAAATACATTGAGCTATTTAAAGAATTCATTGATGTGTTTGCATGGAGCTACGAAGACTTAAAGGCTTATGACACCAACATTATTCAACACAAGATACCCTTGAAAGAAAATCAGAAGCCTTTCAAACAAAAACTTCGCAGAATCAATCCAAAGCAATTGCCTGCAGTAGAGAAAGAAATCAAAAAGATGTATGATGCATGCATTATAGTCCCTGTAAGGTTTTCTGAGTGGGTGTCAAAATTAGTGGCTGTGAGAAAGAAAACAGGTGAGATTAGACTATGCATAGACTTTAGGAACCTTAATAGAGCCTCCTTAAAATACAACTACCCTTTGCCCAGGATGGAGCATATCCTACAAAAGGTAGTAGGCTCTAAGAGAATCTCCCTGCTTGATGGTTTTTCGGGATATAATCAAGTTCTGGTACTCCCAGAAGATCAACTCAAAACAGCCTTTACCACTCCATGGTGTACCTTCATGTATGTGAAGATGCCTTTTGGACTGATGAATGCTGGAGCTACCTTCCAGAGAGCAATGGATATTGCTTTCTCAGATGAGATCAAACATTTCATAGTTATCTACTTGGATGACTTGACTGTTTTTTCTAAAACTGAAGAAGAACACTTGAAACATCTGAGGAAAGTTTTTGAAAAGTGTAGAAGGTATGGTATGTCCCTGAACCCTAAGAAAACTGTTTTTGGGCTGCAAGAAGGTAAACTTCTTGGCCACATTATCTCTAAGAAAGGGATCAGAATAGACCCACAGAGAGTTGAAGGGATACTTCAAATCACACATCCGAGAAATATCAAGGAGTTACAATCCTTCATAGGGAAGATCAATTTCCTTAGGAGATTCATTCCCAATCTTGCTGAGCATCTGAGGAAAATGACCGACATGCTAAAGAAAGGTGCAGGAATTAAGTGGACTGTTGAAGCCAAGAAATATTTTGAGTCAGTAAAAGTTGCACTCACCCAGGCCCCTGTCCTTATCAGCCCAGACTTCTCAAAAGATTTTTTGATCTTCTCCTTTGCCTCTGAACACACAATAGCTGCAGTCTTACTGCAAAGGAATTCATAGGGTAATGAACAACCAATTGCCTTTTTCAGCAAAGCCTTAAGATATGCGCCCTTAAAATACAACATTATGGAAAAACAGGCCTATGCCCTGGTGGAGGCCTTAAAGGACTTCAGGGTGTACATTTTGCATTCTCACACCATTGCTTATGTGCCAAATATAGTGGTTAAAGATATCCTGTCATAGGACCCTGATGGGAAAAGGGGAAAATGGATTGCTACAATCTTGGAATACGACCTTGAAATAAAACCCACCAAGTCGATCAGAGGCCAAGGCCTGGCCTAGTTAATGGTTGAATCAAATCTGCAGGCCTTAGACATTAACATGATAAATGCCTTAGATGAGCAGGAAGGATTGCCCCATCCAACTGTTGAGGAGCAGTTTCAAAACTCTCCTTGGTATACTAACATCCTTTACGTGCTCACCAACCTCAATGCCCCTCAAGAACTGTCCAAAACAAAGGCCAGATTTACAAAACTCAAAGCCAAAAACTACTATTTATTGAATGAAAATTTGTACTGGAAGAACCCGAATGGCCTATTACTGAAATGTTTGTCTGAACCTGAGGCTGAAAATGTTAAACAAGAATTTCATGCTGGAGTATGTGGTGGCCACCTGAGTTGGAAAGCCACAGCGAAAAAAATACTCAGGGCTGGTTATTATTGGCCTACACTGTTTAATGATGTCCACCGAATGATAGCTGCCTGTCATAAATGTCAGATCTTTGAAGGTAAAAGATAACTTCTTCCCCTCCCTTTACAACCCATTACTATTGAAGGTCCTTTCATACAATGGGGTCTAGACTTTATAGGGGAAATTCATCCAGCCTCTTCAGGACAACATAAATGGATTTTAACGGCCACTGATTATTTCACTAAGTGGATAGAGGCCATTCCCACTAGGAGTGCCACAGATTCTGTTATTATTAGGTTCCTAGAAGGCCATATTCTCTCTCGATTTGGTTTTCCAAGGAAGATAATCACTGACAATGCTGCTGCTTTCAGATCCAAGAGAATGATTGATTTCTGTCACAGGTACCATATCACGCTTGGTCATTCAACCTCCTATTACCCTCAAGGTAATGGATTGGATGAATCATCAAATAAGAGCTTAGTGACAATCATCAAAAAGCTATTAGGGGAGAACAAGAAATCTTGGCACAACAAGTTGGTACATGCTCTGTGGGCTGACAGGCTCACCATGAAGAAATCTATTGGCATGTCACCATTCCAGCTGGTTTACGGGACATAAGCAGTTTTTCCTACCAGCCTTGGAGTTCCAGTGATTAAGCTTGTCCAGGAGATTCAGACAGAGGAGGACAACATGATAAGGAGAATTAATGAAACAATCCATCTTCAACAAACAAGGGAGCAGGTTTATAACAGAGCTATCAGATTCCAAGAAAACATAAAAAGGTAGTTTGACAAAAGAACCAAAGCTTCAAATTTCAAAATTGGTGATAAAGTTCTAAAATGGGACTCAAGAAGAGAGGACAAAGGTAAACATGAAAATTTGACAGCCTATGGCAGGGTCCATACATAATCCAGGCCACTGTGGGTCCTAATGCGTTTTTTCTGCAAGAACTTGATGGCACAGAATTGTTTGGGGGTCCTGTCAATGGCAGGATGCTCAAACATCACTTCTATTGATTTTCCATCTCCGGTTTCATCTCCATTGTACATACCATTGCAAGTTTTCATTTTCAGAAAAAGAGAAAAGGTTCCAAGAAACAGAATGAAAAGAGAGGTTCAGACATGCTCAAAACCTGAACCTCTGCAGTAAAAAGCATGGCTCAAACCTGATCAAAATCCGAGCCAAAGGAAGCAGAATAGCTGGTCCTAATAAGCTCAAAATCTGGAACAACAACAAAAGAAGAACCAGCTCTAATATGCCCAAAACCAGAGCTGAAGCGAAGAAAAGAGGTGACTCAAATATGCTCAAAACCTGAGTCACAAGAAAGAAAGAAGAATGTTTCAAAGTTGCAGAATTCCATGCCTTCACAATTTTGACTTCTACAAGTTTCTGTCCAGCAAGTCAGACAGTCTAACCCTCGCTTGGCTGTGTTTAAATTTCCTGTCTTAGAATGTAGGTGAAGAAACCTGTTGGACAGTTTAATCCCAATAGGTCGTAGATTAGGTAGAGAATTGTATGAGGCCAACAGTCTAATCTGGCGTCATGGAGAAATAAGGGTAGATCTAGAGTAGGTTTGTTTTTGCTTTCAAAATAAAATAATGTAAAGGGTCTGCTAGCTCAAATGCACCCAAGGGAAAATTGTAGAACTATAGTTTGGGTAGGTAGTTCGGTTGGGAAAATGTTTCTGCTGATATATCATGCTTGTGGCAGCTGAAAATCAACGAAGAAAAGGATGGTTCAAGCAGCAGGAAACTGGCCTACTCCAAAGATCATTTCTGGCTTCTTGCCTCGTCCAAGGAGAAGCCATCCCCATGTGGAGCCACTGTTAGCCCCCCTTTGAAATTCTTGACAAGCAAGCTGGGGGCTATATCATTTTGGAGACCTTCAAAGAATGCATCCCCCCTGAAGACCCATCTTCTTTGAGGTCTCTCTGTGCTTTGCCTTGTACAAATCCCCTCTGCCGATTTCCTATCCCCAAGCCTGCATTCACCCCTGTATCCCTTCAATATATCCCTTTTTCCCTTTTTCCTCCCTCTGTCAAAGTGTTTTTGTTCCCCTTTATTTCCCCCCATCAATCCCTTAAATTCCCTCCAAAATCCCCTTTGATCCCTACCCTTACCCTTGTTCGGCCTTTTTCGCCCTTTAACTCCCTATCGTTACCCCTTGGAGGCTTCAAAATACATTGAAAATGGGTTAAAAACCCACTTCTGACCATATATAGGCCTCAGCCCTTTTCCGTCAGCCCCGTCCCCATGTAACTGAGCGCTGTGACCGCGCACTGCGCTTTAAGGCGCTTATCGCATCCATCGTAGATCACATTTTCATTTGTTATGTTCGTTAGATCCATCACAAATATTTGCGATGCGATCTGATCGCGTCGCAAATATTTGCGATGCGATCAAACCCATCGCAATGTGACATAATCGCATGATCTCAGTTTCATTGTTTGTGTTCAAATGATCCATCGCAAATATTTGCGATGCGATCTGATCGCGTCGCAAATATTTGCGATGCGATCACCCGTCGCACTTATCGCATATCGCAGATCGCATTTTCGTTATATGTATTCGATTGATCCATATCAAATATTTGCGATGCGACTGCCCATCGCATTTTCCCATCGCATTTCCACTCCGTCGCAGAGCGCAAAGCGCAATTTTCTGTTTGGTGTTGATTTCCGCCGTCACACTTTCTCCATTTGCGATTTTGCGATCAGACCCCCGGGTCCCACATCCACGGCCCCCCTCATTGCATTTTGTTCATTTCCTTTGTATTTCCTCCGTTAGTTAAACCTTTGCATTTCACATTAAAGTTTAATGAATCGCCCTCTGCCATGACTGGGTCCCACCTCATTGCATTTCATTGCATTCCGGTCACATTTCTTTGTATTTTGTTCACAAATTAAGGTTTAAGACTTTACACTCAAGTCTTATCTTTCATGACTGTTCCATCCACTTTCATATATTGTTCCACCGCTCGATCTCCACCGTTGATCTTCGTCTCCAGGCCAGGATCTAACAGCCTGCGCTGCATATCACCGCCAAACCCTATTATTCGCACGTTTCACCACTTCAATGCATCTTCACCGTTATTTCATATAATATCATTGTTTCACCCTCCGCTCCACCGGTCTTCCATTGCATCGATTTTCCTCACATAGTTGTGAGTTTTCCGCAGAGTACAAGATATTGAAACGCCACCATAAGTGCACAGTATGGAGGCCACAGCAAGTCTTCCGCCAACTTGGGCAAAGGAGTTAATGAATAGCAGGTTTTATACATCAGCAGAGTGGTTTTCTCCATCAAAGGTTTGGATTTAAAATCTGCAAACCCTCTCCGGCGCCATTAAAGCTCAGAATGCATGAACAAGGATAGTACGGGAATAGCATAGGGCTCGAGGCAGTAAATAGAAGACTTTTGCGCCCTCTCAAGAATTTTAGGAAGTAAAGGAACCAGCTCAAAGACCCATACATCACACAGAAGGTACATCATGAGGGATCAGAGTGTCAGGATCTTCATATCATCATGAATTTTTTTCTTCATCAGATAGACAAAGTGCCCATGCTGCCTTTATTGCACATCGTGCTCCAGAGTTCTTTCCTCCCAGACATCACTCCTACATGATCAAACACGCATTGATGTTTCAAGTAGGGCAGACCTTACTGTTCATTATTTTATTTTTGTTACAGTGCCACTCAGTACTGCAGTCAGAACACATAGGCCATACCGGAGATAAATGCAGAGATTTAAAACAAAATGGGCTTCCGCCCTCATTTCTTTTCTGTGTTTAATGTAACATTCAATGTTCACCTACCACCTCAGGTCGACCTTCTGTGTCTCTTCCACTATAAAACACAGAAAGAAATTGTTGTAAAGGTTGTTGATGAGATCTCATTAAAATGCAAGTATTCTCCTCTTGAGACAAGTTATCTGTGTATATTGTAAGATAGGCTGAGATTTGATGTATTCAGACTGAATGTTCAAGCTGTGGGCAATGGTGTACCTGATCGGTTTTGTTTTTTAATATGACAAGCACATTTCTTTGGATCCTGATCTAAAGCAGCTGGTGATGTTTCCTCTTTCTCTGTATTTGTGATTGACTTTCTCTTATTTCATGTTTAATTTCATTTCATTTCTACTGGCTTGCATCATAAGTTTGGCATAGGATTCACCCTTGTTAGGTGCCCTATGTTGCTGCTCTCCTAGCCCTTTATGTTTTCTACTTAAATGTGTATCTGAATATTGATTTCAATTGGTTTAACCAGTGTAGTGGATGTTATTGCCTGCTCTCTGATGTATGAATTGATGAAATCTATATTTAGATGTTCTGGTTAGGATTTAGCTGGAAGGTTTGGGAACACTGGGGACTAGTATTAACCCTGTCCACTAGGATCCTTGCACGACTAGCTAGCCTTTCCAAGATCCCTTGTTTTGCCTCTGATTTGGTCCAAGCAGGTCTGGAGTTAAATGTCCTTTGATCTGATCTATAGACTAGACTAGATGGTTCTCCTCTTTCATTTTCAGTCCTTAATGTTCCATTCCACCCAGTACCTCGAAAGATCCAGACAATTTAGATGACTAGCCCAACTGAAAGCTTGCACATTGAACAACAAGTAAACCCTTTCTTGACTCCATTACCCAATGGCCTTGATGTTCTCTGAGTTATCTACCTTTGCCTAGTTTACTCTATGCTCACCCTTGCCTTATATTGGACTCTTCTTTCCTGATTCCCAACAACCAAGCTCTTAATCAAACAAGCAAACCCTATACTTCATACCTAGCCTAATACCTTCAAACTGAACTCCAAAGTTATACCTTTGATAGATCATAGAGAGATCCCTCTCTGAACCCAGGAGGGCTAGATCCTGAGGTTCCAAAGTGGTTCTATGTTGTCTCATATTTTGGTATTGCCAACCTGGCCAAAACATGGGAACCCCAACAGCCCCCACTTCTGCTACCAAGCCCTCCACCCCTGCTTTTGACATTCCCTCGACCAACAATAGCTTCGAAGTTCTTGCAAACCACTCTCAACCTGAGTTTGAGATCCCCGACAAGACTGCTAAACCCTCTACTCGTTCGGCGTTGGCTCCTCATTTGGATTCACCCAATCCCCCATTGTCTTTGAGGCCTCCACCTGAATCTTTCCTTTTGCCACCCAAAGCCAACCCAGTATCGGATCTCATTATTTGGCAGCCCGACAACATGGATGTCGATGGCTTAGGGGCTGAAGGCAGCCAAGCTAGTCACATGGAAGAGGAACCAAAAGGCGTTGAAATCAGAGAGTTAGACATTTCTGTACTGGAACAGGCTTGCAGGAAAAAGGACTATGATAAAATTTCGGACAGACAAATTGAAAGTCTAGTAGTAGTCCTTTCACATGCTCAACAACACTAGAGATCCTTGGGTATTCAACTAGGCAGTTAGTGGGATGTAAAAAAACTCTTCAAAGACTCCAAAAAGAGAGGCAGGAAAATAGATCTGCAACGGACTATCCTTATTGGGGATATGGTCATGGAATCTGGTAGGTACCCCAAACTTACCGAGTTCTATCAGCCACTTGAAAATAGTTCTCAATGAAGCTCCCTTCTTAGAATATAAGGGGCTTAAACATCCCCTCGAAGTACAAAATGATCAAGAACATGATTCAAACGGAAAGACCACAAGTTTTATTCATGCAAGAAACCAAATGCAATAGCAATACCCTCAGCTCCATTCTCTCCAAAGCCTGGCCAGGATTCCATTCTATTGTCGTTGATTCTTCTGGTGCCTCTGGGGGACTAGCCATAGCTTGGGATCCGCAGGCAGTCTCAATCACTGATGGACATGCAGTGCATAACTTAATCCAAGCTACCTTCTATATACTTGGGACCAACATACATGGGAACCTCACAAATGTCAATTTTCCTCAAGACTCCATGCTGAAAATAGCACTGCTTAATACGATATAACTACTCAGCTCCAATAGGACTCATCCCCTTTGGATCATGGGTGGGGAATTCAACACGATCACTAAATCTGAAGAGAAAATAGGAGGGCGTACCAAATTGGAATCAAACTGCATCCATTTTAAAAGCTTTATACAAAAGAACTGGTTGATAGATCTCCCCTTCTCCAATGGTATTCATACTTGGAACAAAAAATGCTCTGGCTCACAGCGAATAGCCTCTAAGCTAGATCGCTTCCTCCTATCAGAAAATTACATTCACGTTGGAGTATATTTTTAGGCCTCTATCCTTCCCCTCCCAGGGTCCAATCATTGGCCTATTTCTCTTCAATGGTCAAGGCCAGGTGATGCAACTAAACGACCCTTCCACTTTGAAGCCTTCTGGCTTACCCACTTGGGTTTCAAGGAGATGGTCACCTCAGGCTGGCAAGCTTTCTAACCGCCAGTAGGCTCCAAGTTGTTCCAATTTCAGCAACACCTTAAGGACCTCAAAACTCACATTAAAATCTGGAATCACTCCACCTCCGGGAACATCCTCCAACAACAAAAGATCCTCGAAAGAAAGATGACGGAGCTTCAACAACGCATCATCCAGGAGGACCATACTGAGTTGTTGGCCTCATAGGAACAAAGTCTCCTCAAACAATTGGATGCACAATGACAATAAGAAGAGATGCTCTGGAAGCAAAATCCCAGAATAAGATGGCTAAAAGAAGGGGAAAGCAACACCAGGTTCTTCCACTGCTCCACTATGCAACACAAAATGCACAACAAGATAAGATTTCTACAAAGCCATAGCAGAGAAAGACTGGAAGAGCATCAGTACATAGAAAAATAACTTTCAACCCACTTCAAATCGGTGCTACAAGAGAGCCAAACTAACAGACAACCAGCAATCACCAAAGTCTTGCAACACATTCCCAAGCTTATCAAAGAAGATCATAATCAAATATTATTTCGTCCTGTCTCTCTTTAGGAAGTGGAGCAAGCAGATGCACAATGCAAAGACGGTAAGGCACCAGGTCTTGATGGCTTTACCTCCAACTTCTTCCATCACTTCTGGGACCTCATAAAGAATGATGTTTGGCAACTGGTCGAGGAGTCCCGCACAATGCACTGGCTTCTTCCCTCTCTCAATGCTACTTTCATCGCTCTCGTTCCAAAAGAAGATCATGCCGCTGCTCCTAAAAAGTTTCGGTCAATCGCTCTTTGCAATTTCATCTACAAGATTATTTCCAAGGCGGTCGCCAATAGACTTAAGCCACTGCTTCCCCTGCTCATCTCACCGGAACAAATAGGATACGTGGAAGGCCGCTAGATCCTTGATGGAATTATTCTTACACATGAGAACATCCACTCAAAACAAACCAAAAAGGTAGGTATTCTCCTAAAAATTGACTTATTTAAGGCTTTTGACAAGCTAAGTTGGAGCTACATTCAGCAAATGCTTGCAACCTATGGCTTCTACCCAACCTGGATCAGCTGGGTCATGAGTTTAATTTCCTCCTCCTTCTTTTCTATATTGGTTAATGGCATCCCTTCTCGCCCCTTCTCCCCATCCCGAGGAATTCATCAAGGTGATCCTCTCTCCCCCTTTCTCTTTGTTTTAATGGCCGAAGGTCTGGGTCATCTTATCAAGCATGCTCTCCATTCCCAACAACTCTGGGGCATCTCTGTTCATGGTTCACCGGCCACTACCCACCAACAATTTGTCGATGAAAACATGCTATTCAGGCACCCTTCAGTCCAAGAAGCTCTCACCTACAAATCCATCCTTGATACTTTTGCAAATGCCTCTAGCACCTTTGTCAATGCTTCCAAATCTCAAATCTTCTTTTTCAATACAGCAATCACCACTCAAAACAATATTGCTAGGATTCTTGGGTTCACCATTGCTCATCTTCCTGCCAAATACCTGGGCGCCCCCTTGATCGATTATGCCATTAAACACTCCTCATGGCATTCCCTCCTTGAAAAAATTGAAGCTAGGCTCTCCTCCTGGACTTTTCGTTCCCTCAACCTGGCTAGCCGGCTTATCCTTGTTAAGTCTGTTTTATAGTCTATGCCTTTTTACTTATTCTCAGTTCTTGCAGCCCCAAAATGGGTTCTCAAGAAAATAAAATCACTTCAACGCAATTTTCTTTGGGGATCCTTAGGGCAGAATAGGAAATGGGCACTGGTAAAGTGGACTACAGGTTGCAAGCCTAAGAAATCTGGAGGGCTTGGTCTCCGTGATCCATATCACAACAATGCAGTTATGGGAGCCAAAATTTGGTGGCAGTGGCTATTAGCACCATAGACTCCATGGGCGCTCCTTTGGACAACTAAGTATGCCAACAACAGACCAAATGAAGATCTCATATGCTTGACAACGGTAGATGTAGGCTCTCAGATCTAGAACGCAGCCAAACAACACCGCCTTCTTATCCAAGAACATAGTTTTTGGGAAATACGTGATGGTCATACTGCCCGCTTCTGGACGGACTCGTGGCAACAATGGCCCAGACTTGTCATCACTATCGCACCATAGCTTCTTTCGGAGGTGATTAATAGACTAAAATCCAATGTCCATCACTATTGGAATGCTGCCCCCAATCAGGGGTTCAGGAAATGGAAACCGACCGCTCTCTGCCTAAATCAGCAACAGGAGCATTCTCATACTGCCCTTGATACAGAGCTCAACTGTAGGAAAATTAGACATTTGGAGGAAAAGGATCTACTCAAATGGGGCTAGACGTTGAGGGGCAAATTCAGTACCCAAGAAGCATACACTCTCCTTACCCACAGCCAAGATCCCATCGATCCCATCTAGAACAATCTCTGGTTGTCTAATCTTTGGCCCAAAGTCTCAACCTTCATGTCGCTTCTATGTCATAATAAAATTCTCACTTGGGACAATCTCATCAAAAGGGGTTTTACAGGTCCTTCAAGATGCCCCAACTGTAAACCGCATGAAGAAACCATCCAACATTTAATGGTTACCTGCCCAATGGCAACCTTCCTCTGGGAGAAAATTAGCTTCAGATGCAGAAGAGAAGGCAGAGGACCTGGGGACTTGAACTACACCATCCGAAACTGGCCCTCCGATCCCTACAGAAGCAACCTTCTCAATTCCTTATGGAGGCTCATCCCGGGTCTCACTCTATGGATTCTTTGGAAGGAAAAGAACAAGTGGATCTTCAAAAACCAAAGTACTCCTTAGGAAATTCTTTGGAACAATATTCGTGGCAACATATAGGAAACTTCGGCTCTCCAGAGCTGGCAGCAAGAAGATCTCCCCACGCAAACCTTGGAAAGATCTGTTTGGCATAACTGGCAGCTCGTGCTCTCTCCTTGTCTTCGGCTAGCTCACCCACACAGACCTCAAGCTGCAGCTCCAAGCAATTGGATCCCACCATCCACCGGTCTATGGAAGCTGAACTTCGATGGAGCCTCAAAGGAAAATCCAGATGATGCGGGATATGGGGGAATCTTCAGGGATCATCAAGGTAATCCTTTTTTAATGTTTTTTGGATCCATGGGGTGGGATTCCAACAACTTGGTGGAACTTGAGGGCTTATGGCAAGGGATGCATCTAGCTCAACTTCACAATTTCTTCCCCATTGAAATAGAACGCGACTCCCAAATTCTCATCAACATGGTCAATCAAATTCTCATGGGAGCCCCCTCTTCTAAAGTAGCTAACAGCTGGAGACTCATGGCAAGGCTGGATCTCATAGCAAATTGGCTACAACACCATCGGGCCCTATCCTTCAAACACGTCAAGAGATCTGACAACAAGGTGGCAGATCTATTGGAAAACAAAGGTGTGACTAGCTCTCAAATCCTAACGTAGGATCCTTCTTCATTCTGAATGATAGCAAACTTATACAGGAATTCACTAATCTGGTGCATGAAGACAAAAAACCCCTGGATGCGGGTGTTTATGACTGATCATATAGCGAATGGTTTGTGGCATGGTGCATGGCAAGGCCACATGGCCACCCACAAGCCAAACCGCGGACGCAAGACTTCATTTATGTATCTCTACCGTCACCTTCAGCGACATTTACTCCGCTGCACTCGACGAGGCAGCCTCCATTGCTTCACAATGACGTTCTCTAGTTATTCCCTTCAGCTTTCTGGTTATGTATTTCATCCCTCTATGCAGCTCCACCTCCCTTCTTCTGGTTCTATGCCGAGTCAGGCCCCTCCCCTACGTAGTGGTTGCTCCCCTGTGGCTACAGAGCCAAGCTCTCGCACGTTAATTGGGAGGCATTGCAGTCTCAACAGTTGCATTGAGTTTCTCCTAGGATTCCATAATTCTCAGAGTCCCCTCTCCCAGCTGTGTTTCTCGGCTTCGTTCGGCCTCAGCTCTTCCTCCACGCCCCTGCTATCCCCTGCCAGTCCTACCTCTTCCCCTGCTCAGTGCTGCTTTCACCCCTACGGTGCCAACATGCCACATCTAAGACATCGAATGAGATGTTGGAGGGGCAGCAACAAGGGTCGAGCTTCTTGCCCACTTCCCTCTTCCTTGTCCTCATCATCTTCTTCCTCCCTGGAACACTGTTGGGGCAGATACCCTGACACTCGCAGTGGTCGTGGCTGTCGCTTCAGTTCCTCCACTTGGGACTCTGCTTTTGAACCTTCGGCGCTGCCTCTACCTTCACTAAACTCCCCTGCCTTTTCGATGTCCCCCACCACTGCCCAATTTCACTTTTAGTGTGCCTCTGACTACCCTCTCGTCATAGCTACCATCACAGTCTCCTTCCATGAGGTAACTGGCGATGGCCTCGGTCTTAGCCAGCCCATCTCGCCTATGCACCCGCGCAGTGATCCTGTCCCCTCTGAAGAGGGGAAAACTCATCAGGCCCCTACAGGGCACATTTCAGGTTCGAATAGTGGATACAGCTCAGGCTACTACAAGGAGCCGCACATGCAGGAAGGAGGAACAAGTGTTGATGCCCTGGCGCCTCACCTGGCTGCAATTCACCCCCAGTTTGATGAAGATGATGAGTATAGAAGTTTTATTGTTAAATAACCACCTCCAACTCTTCATGATGCTTAGAATCTTAGGTCTTTTTCGGATTCACGATTCTAGCTCATCAATTCTACAATCTGTTTGCTTCTATGCTAGTTGCAATTACTTATGTCTTTTTGTCGCTGGTTTCCTCACTCGAGGCAGTGCTTCAAACTCTATATAGGCTGGTTTCCCCATGTGGGCAGCTCTATTTTCGTTGTTTTGATTGAAAATATGCCATTGATACAGGCATGCACTGCTGAGGCCTGAGCCTTCTTGTAACATATGTTTCATTAATAGATCTTACTCTTACTTAGAAAAAAAAAATGAATGCTGGTGCCACATTTGAGAGAGCCATGGATATTTCATTTTCAGAAGAAATAGGTTACTTCATAGTGATTTACTTAGATGACATTACTGTATATTCTAAAACAGATGAAGAACACCTAATACACTTGAGAAAAGTCTTTGAAAAATGCAGAAAATATGGATTGTCCTTAAATCCAAAGAAAAAATTGTTTGGTTTCTAAGAAGGTAAACTTCTTGGACATATCATATCAGAAGAGGGAATAAGGATAGATTCAAAGAGGATTGATGGTATATTGCAAATCAACCATCCTAGAAACATCAAGGAACTTCAATATTTCATTGGAAAGATTAATTCCTCCTTAGAAATATGACAAACATGCTTAAAAGAGAAGAAGGAGTTAAACGGACCTTAGAAGCAAAGAAATCATTTGAGTTGGTAAAAAATGCCCTTACCAAAACACTGGTGTTAGTATGAATCTTTCGTCGTAAAATATCACTTTAGCTACGCATAAAAAACAGCCCTAACATCGATTATGGCTACAAAATACCTTTAAGATTGCTGCAAAAATTCAGATCTAAGCACAAAAGATATTAATCAGATAAAAAATAACATAGCTCCATAGATCCAATGAACAAGACAAGAAGAATTTATATGAAATAATTTTGTATTATATTAAAGAATGGGGCACCTGAGAGGAAAACAAGAAAGGTGTTTTCCGGTTCTCCTCAGTGGGATGGGTTCTTGGAAGTCCTCAGTGTTTCAGATCTAGCATTTCTCTCTCTAATGGATGTGGAAAAGCAAACATAGAACTCAATGAGAGTTCACAAAGAAAAATGGAAAATGGTGACCAAGAGAAGATCTAGAGTGATCTAATGCAATGAAGGTGACTAATGAATGGGGAAAACCCCTCTATTTATAACAAAATATTGGGGCGGTCTAGAACTCGATGCATGAATAAAATATTATTAATCGAATTCTAGAAGCACCTTTTAGGAATATTTTATTATATTTGTTGGAGGGAAAAGGATTCTTGACTTGGGTCAATTCCTTTATTTATAAATAATAAATAAATAAACGATTTATTTATCATTTTAGGGGAATGATGGGAATATAATTAAATAAATAATGGTTTATTTAATTATTTATGTATGATTTAGTCAAATTTAACTAAGAATATTATTTCAATAATGATTTAAATAACTTGTTCTTAGGAAATAATTAAATAAATAAGGATTTATTTAATTAATTTCTTTGTTTTGGGTTAAATATGACCAAATAAGTTATTTTGTAGGGTGAAAGCAATTTTACTTAGGGTAAAATTGGTCTTACATGGTGTACTTGGGTTCATCTAATAATAATAGGTTAGATGACCAAAAAAATGGTGTAACAGATTGCCCCCCAACGTACGAGTGTTAGGAGAAAATCGTATGACCGAAGTACGTTGTAAGAGCTCAATCACTAGATATCAAAAGGGAAGTGAGAGAGAGAAGTGTAATGGTGTCTGATGTACAAAAGAACTAGACCCTGAGGAGATGAGACTTACAGGTGCAACAAGTCTCTATGAAGTGGTACCTATGCTAAAGGCGGCGGGGGAGGCATACCTATGCCCGCCGAGACGAAGTACCAAGAATAAGGCACCCGGAAAACCATGGAACGCAAGAAGTACAAAGAATAAGGCACTCAGAAAACCACGGAATGCGATAATGAAGCATGTGCTGGCCTAAACATGAGCCAGATAAAGAACATTATGAATCTCACATACATGCGAGGCCTGGAATAATCTTCAAGACTTATACAATAATATGGTAGTACATGAGATACAAATACACTCAAATTCCCCCTACATGCGGGGAAGGGCTCGCAACATCTGACTGATATGTGCAAATCAAAGAAGCGCCGCAAGTGGTGGAGGCTGATATCATCAAATGGGAGGAGCTGCATCAGGGTCGGAAAAGAAGTCATCCGGGCATGTGGGGGGCTACCTGCAGGGCCACCCCCTGATGAGGGTTGAGAGATCTCACACACGCCCGGGAATCACCAATATTTGCTACTGCATCACTGGACCATCAAGTGTATAGATCACGATCATGCTGATAGGAGCTTGAACCAAGGTACACTGCCCCTTAGACTTGGATTCTGGAATAAATGAGCTGATGTCGACAGAAGGAGGTCCACCATAGGTGAGGCAATAAGGGAACCCCATCTAAGGCACGGGGAAAATAGTAGAGCGACGACCAAGGAGACACTAATGATGATGATGGAAGGAGAGGAATGGAGGAGAGGTTGGACGACTTCCCTTGTTAGAGCATCAAGTGTATAAATGGCTTTGCAGCGACTGACACAGGATCATGGGGGATAGTGGACGGGGGTACGGAAGGCGATAATGTGTGACATGAGAGAGGGACGAAGCAAGAAAGGATGGAGGACTATGGAGGGGTACAAAGGGACTCGGGATAAACTCCATGAATGTGCTAGTGACTCGATGCAGGTGCTCTAAACAAGGGTGACTCAATGGTGCTGCCTCATAGAACAAGTCCAAATAGGGAACCATAAAATCATGAGTACAAGAGGGTAGCTCATGACGAAAATCAACACGAACGAAGATGAGTAAGGAGGCAAAGTGGTGCCCCAAGTACAAGTGTTGTAAGTGAAGAAAGTCGATTTTGAGAAGAGGTGAATAGACCCTTCATGGACAAAATGTTATGAACTTTTTTCAGTCCAGGTCGCAGGTTTGGGGCATAAAAATGTGTCCTGAGGCTCAGGTCACACTTTTTGGGCCAATAAGTGCGACCTGCAGATCCGGCTGTCTCAGCGGCAGATTTCAGAAAATTTTTGTCGTCTCAGCTGCAGCTAATGTCTGTCACCTACGCAATAAGGCCAGAAACACACGGAAGTTAAAAATTTGACTGTTTAAATGGTTTTAGTGGTGAAAATCACCATAAAAATAGGAAAAAAAAAAAATGGAAGAGAAACCCTAGGGTCTGAAACAGCAAGATATGCAGGAATAGATAAAACGACAGTGGTTGCAAAAGAAAACCCGTGTGGAGTCGCCAATTGTTAGTATGAATCTTTCGTCGTAAAAGATCACTTTAGCTACGCATAACAAATAGCCCTAACATCGATTATGGCTGCAAAATACCTTTAAGAATGCTGCAAAAATTCATATCTAAGCACAAAAGATATTAAGCAGATAAAAAATAACATAGCTCCATAGATCCAATGAACAAAACAAGAAGAATGTATATGAAAGAATTTTGTATTATATTAAAGAATGGGGCACCTGAGAGGAAAACAAGAAATGTGTTTTCCGGTTCTCCTCATTGGGATGGGTTCTTGGAAGTCCTCAGTGTTTCAGATCTAGCATTTCTCTCTCTTATGGATGTGGAAAAGAAAACATAGAACTCAATGGGAGTTCACAAAGAAAAATGGAAAATGGTGACCAAGAGAAGATCTAGAGTGATCTAATGCAATGAAGGTCACTAATGAATGGGGAAAACCCCTCTATTTATAAAACAATATTGGGGCGGTATAGAACTCAGTGCATGAATAAAATATTATTAATCGAATTCTAGAAGCACCTTTTAGGAGTATTTTATTATATTTGTTGGAGGGAAAAGGATTCTTGACTTGGGTCAATTCCTTTATTTATAAATAATAAATAAATAAATGATTTATTTATCATTTTAGGGGAATGATGGGAATATAATTAAATAAATAATGGTTTATTTAATTATTTATGGATGATTTAGTCAAATTTAACTAAGAATATTATTTAAATAATTATTTAAAGAACTTGTTCTTAGGAAATAATTAAATAAATAATGATTTATTTAATTAATTTCTTTGTTTTGGGTTAAATATGACCAAATAAGTTATTTTATATGGTGAAAGAAATTTTACTTAGGGTAAAATTGGTCTTACATGGTGTACTTGGATTCATTTATTAATAATAGGTTAGATGACCAAAAAAATGGTGTAACAACTGGTTCTTATTAGCCTTGATTTTACAAAGAATTTCTTCATTTTTTCATTTGCACCAGAACACACAGTAGCTGTTGTCCTATTACAGAAAAACTTGAATGAACAAAAGTAGCCAATTGCATTTTTTAGCAAGGCATTAAGAGATGCACCTCCGAAGTACAATATAATGGAAAAACAAGTCTTTGCTTTGGTTAAAGCATTAAAAGACTTCATATTTTACATTTTACATTCCCACATTATAGCATTTGTGCCTCATTCAGTTGTAAAAGACATATTTACCAAAGATCCAGATGGAAAAAGAGGAAAGTGGATTGCTATAATTTTAGAATATGACTTAAAAATCAAACCCACTAAGCTCATAAAAGGTCAAGAACTAGAAATACTTATGGCTGAATCCAAATTTCAAGCTCTTGATTTAAACATGTTTAATGCATTAGATGAACAAGAGGATTTGACAGCTCCAATTATTGAAGATCATTTTTTGAATTCATCTTGGTATGCTGATATTTTGTATGTTTTTCTCAATCTAAATGCCCCTCTTGGTTTGTCTAAAACTAAGGCAAAATTATTAAAGTTAAAGGCTATAAATTACTGCATTTTAGATAGATGTTTATATTGGAAAATTGCTAGTGCATTATTGCTTAAATGTTTGTCTGAGAATGATGCAGATAAGATCAAGCATGAGTTTCATGAAGGAGAATGTGGAGGCCACCTCTACTGGAAGTCAACTACTAACAAATCCTTAGAGCTGGCTATTACTGGCCCACTCTCTTTCAAGACGTCCACAAAATGATTACTGCCTGTCAAAAATGCCAAATTATTGAAGGCAAAAGAAAATTGTTGCCCTTACCTCTGCAACCAATCACTGTTGAAGCTCCTTTTCAGCAGTGGAGTCTAGACTTCATTGGGGAAATCCATCCTGCCTCATCTTCCCAACATAGATGGATCCTCACAGCAATAGACTATTTTAACAAGTGGATAGAAGTCATCCCATCTAGGAATGCCACAGATCCGGTCATCATTTCATTCTTTGAAAACCATATACTGTCTCTATTTGGTTGTCCTAGGAAGATCATAACTGACAATACTGCTGCATTTGGATCTAAAAAGATGGTGGAATTCTGTCATAAATATCATATTATATTGGGTCATTCTACGGCTTATTACCCTCAAGGTAATGGGTTAGCAGAATCATCAAATAAAAGTTTGATAAACATTATCAAGAAGTTGCTGGAAGATAACAATAAGTCATGGCACATTAAGCTAGTACATGCATTATGGGCAGATAGATTGATAGTTAAAAAGTCAATTAGGATGTATCCTTACCAGCTAGTTTATGGAACTGATGCAATATTCCCAACTAGTTTAGGAGTTCCAGTCATGAAACTGATCCAAGAAGTACAGTTTGAAGATGATGATATGTCAAGAAGAATAAACCAGACTATACATCTACAACAAACCAAAGAAGAAGTATACATTAGAGCACAGTAACTACAAGAAAACATCAAGAAGCTGTTTGACAAAAGAACCAAGGCAAGTGATTTTAAAATTGGTGATAAAGTATTGAAATGGGATTCAAGGAGAGAAGATAAGGGCAAACATGGAAAGTTTGATAATTTATGGCAAGGCCCTTATCTTATTCAATCTGTTGTTGGAAAAAATGCATTATTTTTACAAGAGTTGGATGGAGCTGAATTTTTTGGAGGTCCTGTCAATGGCAGGATGCTCAAACATTATTTTTGTTAGCTGATATTTTAGTTTCATAGCTTTTTTGTTCATTGCATATAACACTGCTTTTGAATTTGAAAGAAGAAAAATACAAAAACACTAGAAAAAGAGAAAAAGAGGACAAAAATAAAAAGAAGAAAGGTACAACCACATACTAAAAAGAAAAGAAAATCTGAAAGTGTGCAAGCTTAAATGCCACCACCAAAAGAACACTACTATTTAGTCATACAACCTAATCATGACTATATAGATTTCAATTTACTATTGATAGGTTAGTGAATCAGATTTTTCAAATTGTGTAATCTTTGCTTGTCAGTAGATTAGATTAGGATATAAAGAAATGGCTCTAATCAGACCAAAATATGAGCCAAAGAAAAGAAGATAGAATGGTTCAAACATGCTCAAAATCTGAACCTAAAAAGAATAAAAAAAGAACAGTTCTAAAAAGATCAAAACAGAGCTGAAACAAAGAATGAAGGATGTTTTTTTGTTTTTCAGATCTTAAGCCTTCACAGTTTTGTTTTAAATTTCTGCAAATAAAGTCTATGTGTAGCTTGTACATACAACCATAGACACCATGGCAAATCAGACAGTCTAATCCTAATTTGACTGTGCTTAAATTTCTGTTTAGAAAATAGAGAATAATATCTGCCAAACAGTTTAATCCAGGCAGATAGTAGCTTAGGTAGCAAATTAGTGAGTTCAACTGCTTAATGTGAACTCATGGAAGAAATAAGGGTAGATTTAGATTAGTTTCTTGCTTTCAATAAAATAATAAAATGTTGATGACAAAGGGTTGCAAGTCTAAGTGCACTTATGAAGAAAAAATGTTAGGTAAAGTAGGCTGTGTAGATAGAATGATTGGGAGAAATTTGTTTGCTGATACAAAGTACTGATCATCTTTTTAAGCAGCATGATCAAAGAAGAAAAGGCTATCAATGGATAAGGCATAGGTCTACATCCTAGAGATCAATTTCTGAATTTCTTGACACCTCCAAGGAGCTGCCATCCCCAAGTGGAGCCACCATTAGCCATCAGTAATTTTTTTCATAGCAAATGATGGCTAAAACAGGTCTTGAGCCTTCAAGAGATCATTTTCACACAAAATTTAACATTCTTGAAGCCTTTTGGTTCTCTCCAACTTAAGAGTAATCTTCACTGTTGTTTCATTCAAAAATCCACCAAGAAAACCTGTTGATATCAAAAGAGATTGTTTTTCAGGCCATTTTCCATCATTTTCTAAGCCTATTTCACTCATTTTTCCATTTTATTATCCTTCATTTTCCTCTGAAAAATCTCATTTTCTCCTTCTAATTTACCCTTCATTTTCCTAAAAAACCTTCAAAAAAATCCCTTTTAAACTTATAAAAAATATTTTTTTATGGTTTAAATCACCCCTTTTTTCCTATCAAAACCTTAAAAAACCCCTTAAAACACCCCTCTTTTGGCCTAAAAGACAGTCCTTTAACCTTTGAGGTTTTAAGCCCCTGAGGGCTTAATCTTTTTCCCTTTCCACCATATAACCCAAAATTGAGACCAAGCGCCTAACCACTAGCCCCTTATCCCTTCGCTCCCGGTCCCCTACTCCTCCACAAGACCGTACTTCTACTTTACCCCTAGCCCCCTTCCCTCAACTTTTATTTTCTCCGCTCCCCTTGTAAAATGCCTTCTCCTTTATATTTTCTCCACTACATTGTTAAAACCCCCGCCTAAATCCTGACCGTAGATCTATATGATCCAAAGACACGAATTCATCCCCCCCTTCTCCTTTTTCCCTTAAACCACATTCTTTCGTTCCTTTTTTCTCCCCGACTTACCATTCCATGAAATGATCCTCACCGCAGATCTATAGAGATCAAAAGTCATCGCACCTCCCCTCCCTTCCTTTTATCATTCGACCATACCTATCCATTCATTCCCACTATTGATTCATCTCATTCGACAACTTGCTTTCACCAAAGCCTTTCCTATCGCCGATCAACCATCCCGCTACCAAACAAAAGAGATGACTTCATACTCTTGACCCACCCCCCATTATTCAAACGCTCATCCAATCTCCAGTTGCCACCTGGCTCCCACTAAAACCCTTACCCGAGCACCTTTCCACCCGTCGTGCTCTCCTATGGCCATTGGATCTACACCCTCAAATCTAATGGCTCACGATCAATTTCGTGTAACTTTTCCATCAGGGTTTTAACAACCCAAATTCACACGAAACCGCTAGTTTTACAGAAGCCACACATCACCTTCCGATTGCATCGCGTTCGATCCACGAAAAACCGTTTACCACCTGGATGTCGCACGAAAACCGTCGACGGTCTTCGCAAAACAACTTTTCTTATTTTCACGCCTATATTCAAATTAAACTCGGTTTTCACAGATTTTTGGCCTCTCCGCCATGTGATTTCCTCTTTCGCCTCCCTATCCTGCTCCTTCTGCCTCTGCCAGCCTCTGCATGCAGTTTTTCCAGCCCCGTAGAGTTTTATAACATGTTTTTTGGTTTTATGCAGGGTGTGATGTCAGTTGTAAGGGTGAAAACCCTATCCACGACCCATAAAGGGACAGGGTCGAGGGTTACCACATCCGAATCCCGAATAACGCAGAAAAAGAGCTTTTGGGCGTAAATCTGGGTTTTTAATCAATGTTGCATAAACATTGGTGTTGAGGTATAAAAGGTGTCTTTTTAACACCTATTTATCTCACATTAATTATCAATCTGGGAGCGAATTTTTATTTCAAGAGTGTACTCTGTCTGAGGCAGCAATTAATCCAAGAGAAATGTTGTGAGAGAAGTAGTACAATATTCTAAATAAAAGAATAAACAAATTCTTGTAAAGGAACCTAATTACAAATGGAAATGCTCTGAAACTTGAATTAAATCAAACTGCAAAACATCGATCAAGGATACAATAACAATAACTTTTTCCCTTAGAAATCAATGCAAGATAACCAATCTGGGGACTTGGGAGCAATAACCTCTATCCTCTACAGTTGGTGATCTTAAAACAATTGAAATGAAATCGAACTTGAACTACTTGCTGATAAAGATCACTGAAAGGAACTGCAAAGGCTAAAAAGGAACAAAAATCTTGCAACTCCTACGCATACACAGCAACTGTAACCAAATTATTTGCTAAAGTAAAGTTATGAATCAGAAATAAGCAAGAACTAGAAATGGAACAACAATATGAACAGAAATTCCAATTCTAATACAATCAGGCAACTAATCTCTATACTCCAATCCTGTCGACAGCCAAGACTATGAAACAGTTCATTGGAATGAATCATAAATCAATGGAACAACAATGCTTTATAAAAGATAGAAAGATGAATGAGATAGTAAATACAATCCCTGCTAAAATAGAATAGCAGTGCAATTCATTAACGTATACATCAAATCTGAATTCAATCCAACAGAAATCAAATAAATCTATAATCGTAATGAATCTAAATGCAATTATCACACAACAGAAATAAAAGAATAGAAATATAAACAGCGAATCGCTCCACCAGGGCCAGGCCCTCAACCGTCGGTGAAAGCGCCGCTGGGCTACTGCAGAGCTTGAGAAATGGAACGAGAACGCCTCTTTGTCTTAATCAAACATCAATAGTTTTTACATCAGTTGCTCTTTTCTCACAAAATTCAAGGAATTACAATGTTACAAAGAGAATTCAATAATCATCCATTGTTCTTTCAATACACAATACATGTTCTCCGTTTATAATTAGAATGAGGAGAAATTAAATAGCAAATATGATCTCCCATAACAATATTGGATTGTTCCCAACAACTTGATCAACCAGAGAATATATTTCCAACAATCTTTCAACAAGAGCAAGGCGAATTTGGCTTTGCAGCTGAGATTTGGAGGACGACTGCAACAACAAATCTGAGAAAATCGTGCTTAAAGAACCCTACATTTCTATCAATACATGCTGAATTTGGGAAAAAATTTCTTTGAAAAAAGTTAATTTGGTTCGTTCTGGACAAAACCCATGTTCCATATTTTCCAGATTCTTCTTCGTTTGCCCAGAATCGCAACCGCAAAACTGTCACTTCTTATTCCAACGAATTTCTGAGTTGGAATATTTCATGATGATTTGAAAATAAAATCTGTAGTCTGGCAAATATCTTGGAGGCTAAAATGGTGAGTGATATTACAAAATATATATTAATAACCATCATTGAAAAAATTATGCATAATAATCATCAATTTATAAAAAATAAAGGAGAAGAAATAATATTCATCCATAAGAGCATAAATCATTATAAAATGGATTTATATAATAAATTATAATAAATGATATGATAAAGAAGAGTAAAAATGGATAAAATAAGTGTTAAAAATTGGTCGTATTCATGGCCCAACATACCCCCAAACTAAATATATTGCATGTCCTCATGCAACCTGTTAGCCATCAGTATTTTTTACATGTTAGTGATAACTATATCTATAGCTGAGTTTTCTAGAAGCTGAATTCCATGTGTAAATCTGTCATCTAGAAAACCCTCATAAAACTTTTTTCTCCCTTTTGCTTATCAGTCCGCCCATGTCAAAGTCAAAATCCATTATCACTATTTTTCCTAAGCTTCAGCCCTACTGGTCTGCCCATCAGCTCTAAAAGAAAAATCCAAGTCTGTTTCAAAAGTCTCCCCTATGTTAGGAAGTGGCGCTTTAAGGCATTTTACCCTTGGAAATCATCAAAAAGCCAAAAAAGCCTCCATCTGCTACAAACCAATCATGACTGACCTCCCACTTTGCAAATGAAATTGACAAACAGCTCTAAGTCGCGCCACCCACACCCCCTAGGTCTCAGCACTGCATAAACCCCAATCTCTAGCTGATTATTAGGTGTTTTCAGTGTTTTATGGATTCTACAAAGACAGGAAATATAACTTCATCTCAGGAGGAAATGCTTGAATCTACAGTTAGAAGAACAGCTGCTTCTAAATGTAACCTGAGCCTGAGATATATCTGCAAACAGAGAGTCACTCATCAAGACCTTGCATTTTCCTTCCAGCATGAAAAATCACAGGAAAAGAAGAACACCACTGTCACAGAAAACTGGTAATTTGTCATGGCCAAGAACCTCCTTCATTTACAAGCAGAGGGTTAGGGCGCCTCTTTCATCTACAAGCAGAGGGCGCTGGCCAATATTGACTTAAAGGATTGCAAAAGTCCAAGTTTGTTCTTGACTGAACAGTGAAAGGATAACTCTAGGTTTTCTAAATATGAGTAATGATCATAACAGGGATAGAGTCTGAAGTATGCAAATTTAAAGGGAAAACAGAGTTTTGGTTTTGTAAAGGAAGTCATTTGAAGTTTTCAAAACATATGAATTGTTAAACCTTAGAGAGGCATATCATTAGTGAACACAATTCTAATCATAAGCAGCCTGCTGTTTCAACAAGACCAAATTGAAGAAAAATTGACAAGTCATGTCATTGCACAGGCAGAAGAAAAGGTGATTGTTTTTCAAAGGGTGCTAACCTCCATACTCACAGAGATTATCTTTCAAATAACTTGTCATAAGTTGACCAAGGCAGATGGTGACATTTCAGTTCTCCTCAGAAAAAGCAGTGCAATAAGGCAGTGAAGAGCTCCTTCACAAGAAACATAAAGAGCAACTCTCCTTGTTTCACTCTCATGCATCATCCCCTGTTTTTTCTTTTACCCACAGTCAAAGAAGAAAGCTCAAAGAGACCTAGCACTTGCATCTACAGTCAAGCAAAACCTGTCACCTAATTAGATTTGCATTGCAGGCAAGATTTTGGCATAATACCCAGAGCAAAAATGTGTTTGATCTAGTTTGCCTCTTACAAACAGGTACACAAGCTCATCAAGTACAAAAAGAGTTTTGGCACAATGTTTCAGGTTCTGGAAATCATCAAAGGCAAAATCTAAGTGCCACTGCCCCAAAAAGAGACATTTCTTCCTCTAAGCAAGGAACAGTCAAAAGTTTCAAAGGACATCTTATCCACAAGTATGATCTCAGTTTGTGAAAACTTTGAAAAGCATAGAAAGAAGATCAGCTGGTTTTATAAATCATTGAAGGCCAATTCCATATGCCACTGTCACTAGGAAAGCAAATTCCTTATGAAATCAGGTCAAAACCACTATGCTGTTACATTTTGAATAAAGGAAAAGCTGTTAGAAGAAAAGGCCCTTCTGATAGACCGAGAACAGTAACAGCTCAGGAAAATACAACTGAATGTCAGCACCCACAGCCAGGAGACAAGCTTGAAGGACACCTAGCAGATGAAATCAGTTTTACAGTGAGCTTTATCACCTATAAGGCATCCAGAAAAGACACTTTAGTGTCAAGTTAAAAAGGGGTCTTGATCTCAAAACAAACTTTGCCATCATGGTCAAAAGGAAGCCAAGAATTTGTCAAAAGGCCATCCCCCACATTCAAAAATAAGCTCAAATATCTCATCACAGAAAATACAAAGGGATAGTAAAATTGCATGGTTGTTGAATCATAATACCTCTGCCACAGTGAAATTAGGGTTAAGGAGCGCCCGGGCAGTTCGGTTCAGAATGTGTTTCTGAAAAAATGGAGATGAAATTTACAAAAGTGAGAGCGGTTTTTGTCCCTCATAGGTTCAAGAAGAAAAACCTTCTTCAGTTTCTACACAGGTATCATGGTTTATGAGAAATGTGAAAAATACAGATGTCACGGGAGAATTTCTGCACTAGGATTCATCATTTTGACCAGTGATGGGACAGTCAGATTTTGAACAGCCAAATATACTCGAAATGAAAAATTTCAAGTTGATATGGAAAATAGACTTCCATAGCTTTCCGATGAGCCATCTCGAGCCAAATGCCGACAAAAGGAAGGCATCCAAAAGTAGCCTGCAATCAACGCTATGTTTTTCTGCACCAGCATACACCATTTTTGACCAGTGATGGGACAGTCAGTTTTTTAAGGCTCAAATGGACACCAAATGAAAAAATTAAAGCTTTTCTGGAAATTATACTTCCACATATTTCCAACAAGCCATCTCGCGTCCAATTCCGACACCGGGAAGGCATTCAAAAATGGCCTACAAACAGCTCGATGCATTTCTGCACCAGGATTCACCAGTTTTGACCAGTGTTGGGAGAATGAATTTTTGAACAACCAAATGGACTCCAAATGGAACAATTCAAGTTTTTTTGGAAAGTAGACTTCCACAGCTTTCCAACAAGCCATCTCGCGCCCAATTCCGACACGGGGAAGGCCTTCAAATTGGGCTGGAAAGTTGCGCGACACGTTCAGAATCTGCGCGACGCGTTTAGGCCGAAAATTTCCAAAGGAATGAACTGATGCGCGACGTGCCTGTAGCATCAGTTACAAAATTGCCTAAAAAACCTTAAAAAATATTTTTGGAGGCTGCTCAAGCTTGTCTAAAAGTTCATCATCAATTTTAAAAGTATTTATGCGCCTCCATGACCTTTGTCAAGAACTGTTGGGCAGTGCAAAAAGGTTAAGAACCATAGTTTGGATGTTGGGTAGAAAACGAAGTTTGCTGTTGGCTAGAGGTGAAACTTCAAAAATGAGTGAGTTTGCATTAGCATGAATATCAAATGAAACTGCCCACAAGCTGTGATAAAAGAAACAAGAGCACAATGTGATTAAAGGGTTAACAATAGGTCAGTTTTTAGACAGCAGTAGCCCTCATATACATTTTTGATCTTTCAAAAAGAGTTTCTTCTATTTTATCAAAGGGAGAAAACAAAGTCTTAACTTCAGTTCCTTATAGCATATCCTGTAAGTAAAGGTCATCATTTGCATTCAAAGGTAGGGCAAAGCTGGTATAAAGAAACAATGGGGTATAGAGAAGGAAGTTTTTGTTTGAAGGGGAGTTTTTACTGTTGAAGGCTGCAGGCCTTGCTACTACATCATAAAAACAACATAAGCCCTTTTCCCCTATATTATGAACAGTGACTTTAACTGTGTTGATCATGTTGAAATATGTTAGTTGAAAGGCATGACAAAGGAGTAGAGTTCTGCTTAAAAGAAACCTTGATTGATTGATTACTGCAAGATCACCTTCTTCTTCAAAGGACAAAGGTTTCTTATATTTGCAAAGCATCAAAAGGCTTGGTTGAAACCTTTGAAGCATTTCCAAGATCTGTCACCTTTGCTCTATGGACAGTGAAATTAACTGTGTGTCTGCACTTAAGGTAATTGTGTGTATAGTGTGAACTTTGGTGGTTGATTAGCATACTTAGACAAAGCAGGATTTTAATCATTGCAAAATCTACCATGGGAAAGGATTAAGATGTATTGAGTGACCTCTTAAAAAACTCACAAGGACAAGGTAATTTTGACACTTCCCACAGCAAATTCCTCCTAACAGTCTGTCCTTCATTCCACTGTTTGGTCTCTTATTGAGAATTTTTGTTGACAGAGATACATTCAAGGTAGTAGGCCTTTTTTCTGAAAGAGCAAGGGTTCTTTGTATTGTAAGGAAATAGGGTGCAATCATCCAAATACATTGTCTCTCTATAAAAACAGTGAATTGACACAGTTTGACTCCAGGAAGGCAGTTTACACACAGTGAGGCAGTTGGTTTCTTCCAAATCATAGTTAGGTCAAAATGCCTCCAAAGCAAGACAACAGGAGCAACATGACAGTGGTGAAGATCAGCAGAAGCAGGAACCAGAGGAGGATAGTGCTGAACAGCAGCAGCTCAGCAGTTTGAGCAACATCATAAGGATGATGATCAAGAACAGCAGTTTTAAGGAGCGCCCGACACGGAAAGAGAAGAAAGACATATCAGCCCTTGATATTTTGGCATCAGATTCAGAGCATGTTGCTATGGACCCTTGAGGGTCATGCATGCCAATTTTGGGCCTATTTCGGCAACTTTTTGTTTTTCGGCATTTTTTGGGTTTTTAGTCAAAAACTCATAATTGCGTCGTTTCAGTTCGAGGATTTTTCAAGGGAGGAGGATGATACCGATGGATGCCATAATTCCATGAGCAGGTCTCCAGCAATTTTCAGGGCATTTGAAGATCATTCGCCCCCTCAAATTGGCGAAAAATGCCCTCTTTTTGCACATTCTGCCCGCCATATCAGCATTCTGCTATTTTCTGGGTTTTTGCACACAGGTACAGTTTTGAGGGACTTCCAGAGATCATATTGAGGTGATTTTAGTTGCACCGGAAAGAAGACACAGAGAGCTTTCCAACGAGCCATCATGAGCCTCATTTAATAATTTTACAGTCGCCATTTTGCTCTTCAAAGCAAGTCAAAATTTTTTTCGTGCGCGTGAAGTATTTTTTGTAATTTTTGAACCTCAAAAATCTGCTTCCTAAAATGTGCGTTTAGCTATTTTTACACTTGAAATATGAAAGTCAATATAATTTCCGTTTTTTAGCGCTTTTTAGATATTTTGTGGATATTTCGTGCCCGCCTGCAAAGCCTCAAGGACAAGTCGACATTTTGATCGTCAATGGGATACCAGTTGCTCCATGAGTGTTTTCTCCCTCTAGCCTATTTATTCCATGGTTTTCATTGTAAATCGGAGGCTGAACTCGAGAGAAGAATTAATTTCATTGTCATGTGAGCTTTGAAGAATACACTGAGTTATGATTTTTGGACCCGCCTCTTGATGCTTTTTGAGGAATGATGAAGGATTGTTGATGTATCTTCATATAGTAGGAAGAATGGTATAGTGTCTTTAATATATTTTGTCTTCTAGTTTTCATTCATAATACATATTTTTTGTCGCTATAGATTAGTAAAGATTGATTTTGAGATATGCCTACGGAGGCACCTCAAAATCCCCAATCTTCATAGCTTGATGTTTTCTTTCTCCCTTAGTTATGCTAAAGAATTCTTAGTCGTCTTTAGTAACTCTGTTAGTATTGTTGCTAAGTTTTATTCATAAGTTCTATGTAAGGAGTATGTATGGTTTGCCCTACCTACCTATTAGCCGCCCATAGTTCCGTCCATGAAAACTTTCTCTTGACTCGATTTGTCGATCATCTTGTTGAACCCAAGGAGGCCTAGTCTCGATCTAGCCCTTTGCCTAAAACTATGAAAGCTTGTTTGTCAAAGTGCCCAATGACTTAGAGACTATGTTTAGGCGTTCCGGCGTAGTTTATGAGTTGTTAGTTTGTCTTATATGTTTTCCCCAAAGTCTGATAGTCATTTCCCGAAGTTAGAGGGCCTTATACCTCTATGTATGGCTGGAATGTTTGATTTCTATGTTTTAATTAGCTCATAGTTGCATTTATCATGATTAATGGCTTGCTATAACATGTTTATGTCTGCTATAAACTAGTTAAACTTGAAATCCCTTGTCTTTCACCAACTTATTGTCCACTTAATCCATTTTGCCCAAAGATCCCTTCTACCGTGAATCAAATCAGCCCTACAGCAGCTTTACATCATCACCTCATAGTTTCCTTGACCTGTTTGACCCCATAGCCCAATTTATCTACATCTTGTTATCCAGTTTATGTATTTGATCAGTTTCATCCCTCACAAACTTAAAAAACCAAAAAAAATAAAAACATACTTCATAACTAGCCTAATATCAGAACACCGCAAGTAAACACACCGACATCTTTTACACATATAGAGAGAGCCCTCTCTGAGTCCAGGAAGGCTAGGTCCTTGGGCTCTAAAGCTTGGTTTGATGTTACATCGTCATTTGGCTAGCCAATCGGCCAAATCACGGGACCCTAACATAATGGTGATCACGGTGGGACTCTGAGTAGTAAACAAGCTTAGTTTCCCTAATCTTTAGTGACCTTTGAGAATATTAGTTGGCTGACTTATCCCACCGCTCTCTAACATAATGGCGATCACGGTGGGACCTGCTGAGTACATGACAGTCTAGCGAACTTTTATAGACTCCTTAGTCCTTCAACTTTTAACTTAAACCATCAGCCTCTAAAATCATTTAGTGTAAACTCTCTGTTTCACCATCTTAGCAAAGTGATGAATCAGATTTATAACACTCTTACATCCTAGGCTGCACATAAAACTCACAAAAAACCACAAAAAACTCCCTTAGATTGGTTTTTGTCAATATTGGTGGTGGACCATACACATATACCTCAAAACAACTAAAAATCCACCTGGCGACTCCACTAGCCTCTAGTAGGCCTTACTACCTTGCTAAATTTTAGAATTCCATCCGATTTAGCCACCTCATCGCCACCCTAACATAATGGCGATCACGGTGGGACTTACTGAGTACATGACAGTCTAGCGAACTATTATAGACTCTTTAGTCCTTCAATCATAAACTCAGACCATCAGCCTTTAGAATCATTTAGTGTAAACTCTCTGTTTCACCATCTTAGCAAAGTGATGAATCAGGTTTATAACACTCTTACATCCTAGGCTGCACATAAAACTCAGAAAAAACCACAAAAACTCCCTTAGATTGGTTTTTGATAGTATTGGTGGTGGACCATACACATATACCTCAAAACAACTAAAAATCCACCTGGCGACTCCACTAGCCTCCAGTAGGCCTTACTACCTTGCTAAGTTTTAGAATACCATCTGATTTTGCCACCTCATCGCCACACTAACATAATGGCGATCACGGTGGGACCCTGAGTGATAAACAACTTAGTTTCCCTAATCTTTCTAGCAGCCTTAAGAATACTATTTGATTGACTTATCCCACCACTCACTGACATAGTAACGATCACGGTGGGACCTTCCGAGTTAGTGACAGTCTAAGTGCACCTTAGATTTCTTGAAGTCTCAATCAAACTTAGAAAACTTAAGTGTTGCTTGAAGAGTAGAAGCTAACTCTTTCACCATCTTAGCAAAATGATGATTTAGTTATAAGAAGCTCTTCCAAACCTCATAAGCGCAAAAAACTCAGAAAAACCCCAAAACATTCCCAGATTGGCTTTTTGTCAGTATTGGTGGTGGACCATACACATATATCTCAAAACAACTAAAAATCCACGTGGCGACTCCACTAGCCTCCAGTAGGCCTTACTATTTTATCGAACTCTAGGTTACTACCTGATCAACCTATCCCATCGCTTACTAACATAGTGGGAGATGGTGGGACATTGAGTACATGAGAGTCTAGCAAACTCTTATAGACTCTTTAGTTCTTTAGATACTTAAAAAAGCAAGCAGCCCGTTACCCATTTAGAGTAAACTCTTTTTGTTCTCATCACCCTAGCAAAGTGTTGAAACAAGTCTAGGATACTTTAACAAACCATAGGCTGCATATAAAACTCAGAAAAACCTTAAAAACATTTGCAGATTAGTTACTGGTGGTGGACCATAGCTACATCTCTACAAAAACAACCAAGTTCCACCTGGCGACTCCACAACTCCCAATAGACCTAAAGACTCCACTGGAGGAAGAACCTAAAACATGACTGGTCATCCTAGAAAGAAAAAGCACTCAGGCCTTAGTTGGATTCAAGAAATTATTGTCTTTATATGTAACTATGTTCTATCCTACTTTGAGCCTGATAAGGAATACACCGATGAGATCTACATTGATCATTGGAAAGATCTCAAACCTCAAAAATCCAAGCCTCAAATCTCAGACCATGAGCAAGTTTGTACACCTATGCTTACCCCAGATTCACATATGGAAAACCTAACAAAACATGAGCCTCATGCTACCTTTCCTACTCTGGCTGAAACCTCAAACAGTCACGAACCTCTTTTTACACTACCTATATCCACAAAGGCCCCAGAAAGATACAAGCCTCTGGTTTTACCTCCCATCTTACAAGCCCTTCCTGCAAATCTTCAAAATAAATTACCCAGGTTTGATGGAGAAAGCTCCAAAGTCACTGCTGAAGAGCATGCCCGAAAACTTGAGGATTTACTTGACCTTTATGACATAGAAGAAGATGATGTGCGTATTAGAATGTTTGCCTTATCATTACAAGGAAAAATTAAGAGTTGGTTTCAAGACCTTCCCGCTGCAAGAATTACCAATTTTCATCAGTTCGCTCAAATATTTCTAGATAGGTGGTTGGTCATGGGTAATAAAGTTCTCATCATAAAGGAGTACAATCAGTTAAAAAGACAACCAGGGGAAACAATACAAAACTTTTCAGCCAGGTTCAATAAAGTATACCATGCAATGCCTGCTAACCTAAAGCCACCCCTCGGATGTGTTCTCTTACATTACCTAGACTCTTTTGACCCAGAGATGGTTTTCCAGATAAAAAACAAAGATCCTTTAACCCTAGAAGAAATGCAAAGGATAGCAGTTGATGTAGAATTCAACATACTAAATAGAGAGGCACAACTAAGAACAATAGAGAAAGACAAAGAAAATCAAGAGACACTAGCATCTTCAGAGTAAAAGCTGAAAAAGTTGGTGTGTATGGTAGGAAAACTAGAGAATTTACTTGATAGGAAAAAACACAAGGTTAACACTGCTTATTCAAACCAACCTACCCTTCTTCCTCAGGTTAAGCACACTCAGCTATCACAAGACAAGAGTTATAAACAAAATATGCCTAATGGGAAAGTTGCAAATAAAAACATAGAGGAATGCTCTAAAGAAGCTATCAGCCATTTTGAAATCACAGATTCTGAAATGGAAGAAGAATCAAAACCTTTAGGTTCTCTACCCTTATGCTGTAAATCATTCCCGAATTTGAAAGAAAATTTGCTCCCTAAAGATCTCTCAGCAGTTATTCAGGAAAATCCTGCTCAAGTTAACTCTCACCTAAATCAAGAAGAGCTGATTGAAGAAGAATTCAAATCTAAGATAGAAGATAAATCAAAACCTATAGGGTCTCTACCTTTATGTTGGGAGTCATTTGAGTTCATAAAAGCAAACTGGCCCCCTAAGAATCTATCAGAAAAAACTCATGAATTACATGATAACTATCGTCAATATCACAAAGAATTGGTTGAAGATGAAAATAAGCAAGAAATGACAGAAAACCCACGGGATCTCTCTAAGGGCATAAGTGATGATTCATCATCTCTCATAAGTGAAGCCCCAAAAGACATTCATCTTTCAAATCAAATTTCCCAAGAGAAAGAGGATTACAGTAGAGAAATGAAAATACCTCCCTTTTTAACTGAAGAGGAAATAGATCAACTTATAAACATACAAACAACCTCTGAAACTTCATATAACCAAAAAATTTCTGATCTTTCTCCTGTTAATCTTGCATGTCATAAATCAAAAAATAGATGTGTAGATCAATTTGAAGAAAAGCAATCTGATAGTCCAATGTGCATGGTTGATGACATTTCTTATGTTAATGATTCTCCAAGGTTTGATCAATATGTTGATGATTGTGATTTCCAAACAGACACTAACTGTGCAGAACACTCAGCTTTTGATTTTTGGGAGGAAGCTCGGTTTCATAAACTTGAGAAAAGTGAGCAAGCATTACAGGTCATATATGACACTGATGAGGATAGCCTTGAAAGTTTAGAAGTAAGTGAAGAGTCTCGGACTCTTTTCTCTACTTCACTTCAGTCCATCAGAGATAACATTCACATAATTAGAGATCAACAGTGTTTCAGCTTTGATGATGAGCTTGAGGAAGATGATGAATTTCTTGAGCATGTTGTAAATGAGAGGCCTTTTTCTGAAATAGTTGAGGAAGTCATTTTGGACACGGAATCTTCCTTAACTCTAGATTTGCAACCACAAAGTTCCATTGAGTCACAAATTGCAGATGAAGAAAAAGAGGCTGATAAACACATGAGAGTTGTCTCACTACCCTTTCAAGATAATTTACTATCACAGTGTATCCCTGCTCATCAAACTGATAACCTCCACACAGTTTTCAGTCCACTTAATCAGAACACATCAGCTTGGAATGAAAACTACACTGCAATACATGATGAGTCTAACAGTTCGGGTGATCATGAAGAAGAGTTGCTTTACCAGGGGGGTCCCAAATATAGCCAAGTGGAAGAAAGAGTAGTCTTGAATGAATCCTATATCTCAAAACCTCTAGATCAGGCATTATTCCAAGATCCATTTGTTGTTATCCTTGAGAAGTCTGAAAGAGTAGTCTTGAATGAATCCTATATCTCAAAACCTCTAGATCAGGCATTATTCCAAGATCCATTTGTTGTTTTCCTTGAGAAGTCTGAAAGAGTAGTCTTGAATGAATCCTATATCTCAAAACCTCTAGATCAGGCATTATTCCAAGATCCATTTTCTGTTTTCCTTAAGAAGTCTGAAAGAGTAGTGGGTTTTATCATGAACAAGTTGCTGCCAAGAATGAGAAAAAGCTTAAGCACTACTGTCCAGAAACAAACCAAGTGGGAGTGGCCTTTTCATTATTTCTACATCATGAAAGAACTAAACCAGAATCACCCATTTGATCATCTACTTGACTGGTTACATTGGAAAGAAGAGTTCACCAAATGAATGTATGTTGTGTACAATTTAGATTAGGATAGGTAGATAGTTAAAACTCAGCCTTGTGAGCACTTTTTTCATTTGTAGTTTGTTTGAAGAGAAAGTGAAAAAGCAGAAAATACAAAAAACAGTGAAAATTAGAAAAAGAGGGCAGTTTCTAAAAAGCAGTGGTAAAGCCCCATGTTCCAAAAAAAAAAAAAAAAAAAACAGTCCTTCGGAAAGCGCGCAAGTCTAAATGCCGCTACTAGTACTTCAATGTCTTGTTCAGCTATCTAGCCTAATCATAGCTGAGCATGTTTAAATTTATTTGCTGATAAGTTAGTGAGTGCAAAGATAGTCAACATTGTGTAAGATTGACTTATCACAGAGCTTAGATTAGGGAGAGATTCTGGTTCCACATGCCTAAAACAGAACCAAAGAGAGAAGCGAGGGATGAAAAACACATGGTACATCTTAGCCCCGCTTGTCTAGTTTTCCTTTGGTTGCAAATAACATTTGTGTGCAGCTTGTCTTTATGCCACAAATGCATGACAAATCAGACTGCCTAATCCTGATTTGATCATTTTTAAATTTCATGTTTTAGATTAGAGAATAAAATCCTGTCAAACTGCTTAATCTTGACAGTCGATATAGCATTAGGTAGAGTAATGAAGGAGTTCATCAGTTTAATCTGAACTCCCGGCAGATATAAGAGTAGAAACAGATAGGTTCATTTTGCAAAAAGAAAAAATATGCATTGTCAAAAGGCTGCTAGTTCAAATGCGCCAAAGTGAAGAAAAAATGTTAGGAAAGATAGTGGGGTAGGTAGAAGTATCATTGATGTTAACCATGTTGTCACTTTTCAGAAATAACATCAAAAGAAGGGTAAATTTTGCGCCAATGGATAAGGCACTGGTCTTCATAAGCCAAAGATCTGAATTCTGGACACCTCCTGACGAGGAGCTGCCCTCCCCAAATGGAGCCACTGTTAGCCATCAGTATTTTTACATGTTAGTGATGACTATATCTACAGCTGAGTTTTCTAGAAACTGATTTCCTTATGTCAATATGTCATCTAGAAAACCCTCCTAAAACTTTTTTTTCCCTTCTACTTTTCAGTCCACCCATGTCAAAATCAAAATCCATTATCACTATTTTTCCTAAGCTTCAGCCCTACTGGTCTGCCCATCAGCTCTAAAAGAAAAATCCAAGTCTGTTTCAAAAGTCTCCCCTATGTTAGGAAGTGGCGCTTTAAGGCATTTTACCCTTGGCAATCATCAAAAAGTCAAAAAAGCCTCCATCTGCTACAAACCAATCATGACTGACCTCCCACTTTGCAAATGAAATTGACAAACAGCTCTAAGTCGCGCCACCCACACCCCCTAGGTCTCAGCACTGCATAAACCCCAATCTCAAGCTGATTATTAGGTGTTTTCGGTGTTTTATGGATTCTACAAAGACAGGAAATATAACTTCATCTCAAGAGGAAATGCTTGAATCTACAGTTAGAAGAACAGCTGCTTCTAAATGTAACCTGAGCCTGAGATATATCTGCAAACAGAGAGTCACTCATCAAGACCTTGCATTTTCCTTCCAGCATGAAAAATCACAGGAAAAGAAGAACACCACTGTCACAGCAAACTGGTAATTTGTCATGGCCAAGAACCTCCTTCATTTACAAGCAGAGGGTTAGGGCGCCTCCTTCATCTACAAGCAGAGGGCGCTGGCCAATATTGCTTAAAGGATTGCAAAAGTCCAGGTTTGTTCTTGACTGAACAGTGAAAGGATAACTCTAGGTTTTCTAAATATGAGTAATGATCATAATAGGGATAGAGTCTGAAGTATGCAAATTTAAAGGGAAAATAGAGTTTTGGTTTTGTAAAGGAAGTCATTTGAAGTTTTCAAAACATATGAATTGTTAAACCTTAGAGAGGCATATCATTAGTGAACACAATTCTAATCATAAGCAGCCTGCTGTTTCAACAAGACCAAATTGAAGAAAAATTGACAAGTCATGTCATTGCACAGGCAGAAGAAAAGGTGATTGTTTTTCAAAGGGTGCTAACCTCCATACTCACAGAGATTATCTTTCAAATAACTTGTCATAAGTTGACCAAGGCAGATGGTGACATTTCAGTTCTCCTCAGAAAAAGCAGTGCAATAAGGCAGTGAAGAGCTCCTTCACAAGAAACATAAAGAGCAGCTCTCCTTGTTTCACTCTCATGCATCATCCCCTATTTTTTTCTTTTACCCACAGTCAAAGAAGAAAGCTCAAAGAGACCTAGCACTTGCATCTACAGTCAAGCAAAACCTGTCACCTAATTAGATTTGCTTTACAGGCAAGATTTTGGCATAATACCCAGAGCAAAAATGTGTTTGATCTAGTTTGCCTCTTACAAACAGGTACACAAGCTCATCAAGTACAAAAAGAGTTTTGGCACAATGTTTCAGGTTCTGGAAATCATCAAAGGCAAAATCTAAGTGCCACTGCCCCAAAAAGAGACATTTCTTCCTCTAAGCAAGGAACAGTCAAAAGTTTCAAAGGACATCTTATCCACAAGTATGATCTCAGTTTGTGAAAACTTTGAAAAGCATAGAAAGAAGATCAGCTGGTTTTATAAATCATTGAAGGCCAATTCCATATGCCACTGTCACTAGGAAAGCAAATTCCTTATGAAATCAGGTCAAAACCACTATGCTGTTACATTTTGAATAAAGGAAAAGCTGTTAGAAGAAAAGGCCCTTCTGATAGACCGAGAACAGTAACAGCTCAGGAAAATACAACTGAATGTCAGCACCCACAGCCAGGAGACAAGCTTGAAGGACACCTAGCAGATGAAATCAGTTTTACAGTGAGCTTTATCACCTATAAGGCATCCAGAAAAGACACTTTAGTGTCAAGTTAAAAAGGGGTCTTGATCTCAAAACAAACTTTGCCATCATGGTCAAAAGGAAGCCAAGAATTTGTCAAAAGGCCATCCCCCACATTCAAAAATAAGCTCAAATATCTCATCACAGAAAATACAAAGGGATAGTAAAATTGCATGGTTGTTGAATCATAATACCTCTGCCACAGTGAAATTAGGGTTAAGGAGCGCCCGGGCAGTTCGGTTCAGAATGTATTTCTGACAAAATGGAGATGAAATTTACAAAAGTGAGAGAGGTTTTTGTCCCTAATAGGTTCAAGAAGAAAAACCTTCTTCATTTTCTACACAGGTATCATGGTTTATGAGAAATGTGAAAAATACAGATGTCACGGGAGAATTTCTGCACTAGGATTCATCATTTTGACCAGTGATGGGACAGTCAGATTTTGAACAGCCAAATGGACTCCAAATGAAAAAATTCAAGTTGATATGGAAAATAGACTTCCATAGCTTTCCTATGAGCCATCTCGGGCCAAATGCCGACAAAAGGAAGGCATCCAAAAGTAGCCTGCAATCAACGCTATGTTTTTCTGCACCAGCATACACCATTTTTGACCAGTGATGGGACAGTCAGTTTTTTAAGGCTCAAATGGACACCAAATGAAAAAATTCAAGTTTTTCTGGAAATTAGACTTCCACATCTTTCCAACGAGCCATCTCGCGTCCAATTCTGACACCGGGAAGGCATTCAAAAATGGCCTACAAACAGCTCGATGCATTTCTGCACCAGGATTCACCAGTGTTGGGAGAATGAATTTTTGAACAACCAAATGGACTCCAAATGGAAATATTCAAGTTGTTATGGAAAGTAGACTTCCACAGCTTTCCAACGAGCCATCTCGCGCCCAATTCCAACACCGGGAAGGCCTTCAAATTGGGCTGGAAAGTTGCGCGACACGTTCAGAATCTGCGCGACGCGTTTAGGCCGAAAATTTCCAAAGGAATGAACTGATGCGCGACGTGCCTGTAGCATCAGTTACAAAATTGCCTAAAAAACCTTAAAAAATATTTTTGGAGGCTGCTCAAGCTTGTCTAAAAGTTCATCATCAATTTTAAAAGTATTTATGCGCCTTCATGACCTTTGTCAAGAACTGTTGGGCAGTGCAAAAAGGTTAAGAACCATAGTTTGGATGTTGGGTAGAAAACGAAGTTTGCTGTTGGCTAGAGGTGAAACTTAAAATATGAGTGAGTTTGCATTAGCATGAATATCAAATGAAACTGCCCACAAGCTGTGATAAAAGAAACAAGAGCACAATGTGATTAAAGGGTTAACAATAGGTCAGTTTTTAGACAGCAGTAGCCCTCATATACATTTTTGATCTTTCAAAAAGAGTTTCTTCTATTTTATCAAAGGGAGAAAACAAAGTCTTAACTTCAGTTCCTTATAGCATATCCTGTAAGTAAAGGTCATAATTTGCATTCAACGGTAGGGCAAAGCTGGTATAAAGAAACAGTGGGGTATAGAGAAGGAAGTTTTTGTTTGAAGGGGAGTTTTTACTGTTGAAGGCTGCAGGCCTTGCTACTACATCATAAAAACAACATAAGCCCTTTTTCCCTATATTATGAACAGTGACTTTAACTGTGTTGATCATGTTGAAATATGTTAGTTGAAAGGCATGACAAAGGAGTAGAGTTCTACTTAAAAGAAACCTTGATTGATTGATTACTGCAAGATCACCTTCTTCTTCAAAGGACAAAGGTTTCTTATATTTGCAAAGCATCAAAAGGCTTGGTTGAAACCTTCGAAGCATTTCCAAGATCTGTCACCTTTTCTTTATGGACAGTGAAATTGACTGTGTGTCTGCACTTAAGGTAATTGTGTGTATAGTGTGAACTTTGGTGGTTGATTAGCATACTTAGACAAAGCAGAATTTTAATCATTGCAAAATCTACCATGGGAAAGGATTAAGATGTATTGAGTGACCTCTTAAAAAACTCACAAGGACAAGGTAATTTTGACACTTCCCACAACAAATTCCTCCTAACAGTCTGTCCTTCATTCCACTGTTTGGTCTCTTATTGAGAATTTCTGTTGACAGAGATACATTCAAGGTAGTAGGCCTTTTTTCTAAAAGAGCAAGGGTTCTTTGTATTGTAAGGAAATAGGGTGCAATCATCCAAATACATTGTCTCTCTATAAAAACAGTGAATTGACACAGTTTGACTCCAGGAAGGCAGTTTACACACAGTGAGGCAGTTGGTTTCTTCCAAAGCATAGTTAGGTCAAAATGCCTCCAAAGCCAGACAACAGGAGCAACATGACAGTGGTGAAGATCAGCAGAAGCAGGAACCAGAGGAGGATAGTGCTGAACATCAGCAGCTCAGCAGTTTGAGCAACAGCATAAGGATAATGATCAAGAACAGCAGTTTTAAGGAGCGCCCGACACGGAAAGAGAAGAAAGACATATCAGCCCTTGATATTTTGGCATCAGCTTCGGAGCATGTTGCTATGGACCCTTGAGGGTCATGCATGCCAATTTTGGGCCTATTTCGGCAACTTTTTGTTTTTCGACATTTTTTGGGTTTTTAGTCAAAAACTCATAATTGCGCCGTTTCAGTTCGAGGATTTGTCAAGGGAGGAGGATGATACCGATGGATGCCATAATTCCATGAGCAGGTCTCCAGCAATTTTCAGGGCATTTGAAGATCATTCGCCCCCTCAAATTGGCGAAAAACGCCCTCTTTTTGCACATTCTGCCCGCCATATCAGCAGTCTGCTATTTTCTGGGTTTTTGCACACAGGTATAGTTTTGAAAGACTTCCAGAGATCAGATTGAGGTGATTTCAGTTGCACCGGAAAGAAGACACAGAGAGCTTTCCAACGAGCCATCATGAGCCTCATTTCGACACTGGGAAGGCTTCCATTTGCCTTCAGCAAGTCAGGGGACCTTTTTCAGGCATAAATATGAAGAATTTTTTTTTTTTTTTTTGAACCTCAAAAATCTGCTTTTCCCAAATGTGCGTTTAGCTATTTTTACACTTGGGAAATGATGTAAAGTCAATATAATTTCCGTTTTTAGCAGTTTTTTAGATATTTTGTGGGATATTTTGTGCCTTGGGCTTTGCAAATCCTCGAGGACAAGTTTAGATATTTTGACTTGGCCAATGGGATAGCTAGTTGCTCCATGAGGTTTTCCTCCCTCTAGCCTATTTATTCCATGGTTTTCATTGTAAATCGGAGACTGAACTTGAGAGAAGAATTAATGCATTGGTCATGTGAGCTTTGAAGAATACACTTGAGTTATGATTTTTGGACTGCCTCTTGGATGCTTTTGAGGAATGATGAAGGATTGTTGATGGATTCCTTGACATAGTAGAATGGTATAGTGTCTCTTGATATGTTTTGTCTTCTAGTTTTCATTCATAATACATATTTCTTGCTGCTATAGATCAGTAAATATTGATTTTGAGATATGCCCATGGAGGCACCTCAAAATCCCTGAATCTTCATAGCTTGATGTTTTCTTCTCCCTTAGTTATGCTAAAGAATTCTTAGCTGCTCTTTAGTAACCTAAGGTATTGTTGCTAAGTTTTATTCATCAGTTCTATGTATGTTAAGTAGGATGTATGGTTTTCCCTACCTACCTACAAGCTGCCCATAGTTCTGTCCATAAAACTTTCTCTTTGACCGATTTGTTGATCATCTTGTTGAACCAAGGAGGCCTAGTCCCGATCTAGCCCTTTGCCTAAAACTATGAAATCTTGTTTGTCAAAGTGCCCAATGACTTAGAGACTATGTTTAGGCGTTCCGGCGTAGTTTATGAGTTGTTAGTTTGTCTTATATGTTTTCCCCAAAGTCTGATAGTCATTTCCCGAAGTTAGAGGGCCTTATACCTCTATGTATGGCTGGAATGTTTGATTTCTATGTTTTAATTAGCTCATAGTTGCATTTAGCATGATTAATGGCTTGCTATAACATGTTTATGTCTGCTATAAACTAGTTACACTTGAAATCCCTTGTCTTTCACCAACTTATTGTCCACTTAATCCATTTTTCCCAAAGATCCCTTCTACCGTGAATCAAATCGGCCCTACAGCAGCTTTACATCATCACCTCATAGCTTCCTTGACCTGTTTGACCCCATAGCCCAATTTATCTACATCTTGTTATCCAGTTTATGTATTTGATCAGTTTTATCCCTCACAAACTTAAAAACTTAAAAAACCAAAAACACACTTCATAACTAGCCTAATATCAGAACACCGCAAGTAAACACACCGACATCTTTTACACATATAGAGAGAGCCCTCTCTGAGTCCAGGAAGGCTAGGTCCTTGGGCTCCAAAGCTTGGTTTGATGTTACATCGTCATTTGGCTAGCCAATCGGCCAAATCACGGGACCCTAACACAACCCAGAATTGAATATATTGCATGTTTTCATGCAACCCAAAGACAAAATCCATGTGTTAACCAAGCAAAGAAAATTGTTCATCCCAACTCATGAAATGGATGGAACAAATGAATTTTTCCTCAAATAAGCAATCTTGATGAAGGCATAACAATTTTTATAGTTGACATTCAACTATATGTATATGAAGTTGCAAAAAAATGTGACATAAGTAACAACAAACTTCATTAACCATTTTCTCAAAAATCAGATCGTTTGGATGCACGGATTATGAGATATAAAAAAATGGTTGTAGGTGATAGTGCATAATTTTCGAAATTTTATGAACTAATTTAGCGTGAAATTATCTAGGTTTGTGTATTTTAATGATACCTATTTGTTATCCATAAATCACAAAAATTCAGTTCATGGTTTTAAAGATATATGCAAATCAATTTCTGCACTATATACAAATGAAATTGTATGCCTTAAATGAGAAAGAGAGTAGAAAAAATCCATCATGTGTAGCAATTCCCCCCCCCGCCCCCAAAAACTGAAGAATTAACATGTCCTCATGGAATGCTAGAAAACAAAGAGAGGTGGTTGCTACAATCTGTCAAAATCGATGCTTGGTATAAAACAACATGGAATAAATGAGGTGTTGAGAATGAATAAAAATATCAATGGATGATAAAGAAAGGAAAGAAATCGACACTCCCCGAAACTGAAAGATGAGACATGTCTAAAAAAAATAGGAAGTGGTAAAGATGTGGAAAACAATGCTCAATGGATTTTCATGAAATTCTCCTAAATTCATAATAAATCAGAAAATTATGCTATTTTACCTCAAGTGTTACCTCCGAAAAAATGTGGAAGGACATGTAGGGACTGGCCTTTGTTGAAGCTGATGTAGGCTGAGCGAATACGGAAAGTGATGCAAAAGGTGGAAGCCATGTGCACGTTCGTGAGCCTTTGCTATTAGTTGCAATAGTGTGGTCGTGCTGCAAATAGAATTTTCCCCCATACTTGCTGTTCTCCTGTAAACAAATCACAATTCTGTATGCAATTTTCTTGAATCCATGGTTTTAGTTTTAAATGGCAATAGATAAGATGCATGCAAAAAATTTCAAGCAAAAAAAATTCTGTAAAAATACAGTATCAATATTGTGGAAAATCAAAAAAAATTTCGATTGGTTGAACGCGAAAAATCTGAACCCGCGCACGATGACTGGTTCAGAGGACTGAAACCCTGCAAAACCCTGAGCCTGGCTCGGCAAGCTTGCACCTGCGCCATCACCTGAATCGATCAGCTCTGCAACGTCGCCATCACCTGAATCGATCCATGCACAACACCGGGGGGGGTCCAACCCCCCCTTCCTCCTTTCCGCCCTTCGTTTTTGGCAGCATCCCTTTGGGAACCTCCGGCTACCCTACCAACTCCAGATCTGATGGCATCAGCCACGAGACGGAGCCAAATGGCACTGAGTCGGCAGGGCACATCCCCAATAGAAACAGCGAGCAAAAATCGTCCCCATGCAAGCCCATTTCGAAGGAAATACCAAGACTAATCATTGAAGATCCATGCATAGATGAATACAGAGACCACATGAGCAAACACGCCCTGATCTGTAGATTCATGGGGGTCCGACTGAACGAAAAGGCTCTCTGCTGGTGGATAAACCAGAAATGGAAACCCAAAGGGGATTTCGAGCTCCAGCTGGGATCGAGAAGCTTTTTCACCATCATCTTCGCCCACAGGGATGACAGAGATCGAATCTTCGACGGAGGACCATATTTCTACAACTCAGCCGGACTATACATCACATACTGGAGACCAAACTTCACTCCAGAACAGGAGGACTTCAAAAAAGTACCTGTATGGATACGCCTTCACTCTCTGCCTGTGGACTACTGGCACAAACGTATCCTGGAGGCCATTGGAAACCAGCTGGGAGTCTTCATCAAAGCCTCAGACCTAACATCACAAGGTAAGTACACTGCTTATGCCAGAATATGTGTTTACCTGGATATTTCAGGACCCCTCCCAGGCCATATGGAGCTGATCCACAGAGGAGTGCACTGGAAGCAAACCATTGACTATGAAAACATCCCATTGAGATGCCGAACCTGCCGCCAGCATGGACATCTCAGCCACGGATGCCCTGACAATCAACCACAGCCCAAAGCTCAACCGGAACAAGCGGCCACTGCAGTACCTGGCTTTACCCCAGCTTCAAGAAAGACTAAAGGCAGGAGAAGCAAAAAGATTCCAAAACAACCCACCAACAGCACCCCCACTAATAATACCTCTACAAAGCCAAACAGCTTCGAAATTCTGGGCAACCTTGACTCATCGGAGCACCCATCAGCTCCGCAGGCCCCCAATCATCATGATCTTCCTGAATCAAGCCAACCCATGACTACCACCAAAGCTCCGAGCTCAACCTCTGGCCCAACCTGTGCCCAAACACCGCAAAACCAACATCACTCCTCTCCCCTACAGCCTACCACCAGCCAAACCCCTGAGCAAACGCAGCAGAGCTCAGAAATGCACTTAGATCAGCCCTCAACATCCCCCTCAAACAACCCTTTGGAGGAGATCCTCGGGGACCTAGATCTTCAAAAGATCAACGAGCAATGGTCCAAATTGGGAGTCGATGCCATTCCTCAAGACCATCTGGAGAAGATAGAAATGGCCTACTTGCAGTTGGAATACATCAACCAGAATGCGGCCAAAAGGCAGTGGGGAAACAGCAGCAAAACAGGTATACAAGCCAACATGGATTTGGATCAATATAAACCACAGGGACCAGGCAAGAAAAGAGGGCGCAAATCCACAAGACAGCAGATACAAGAGCTGGGCAGACGCCTAATCAACAAGGGGAAAATCAGGGCATTGGTCCTTTCTGCTCCAAAGACTGCTCAATGAAAATCACAACCTGGAACATCAGGGGGCTCAACAGCACCTCCAAGAGAAGGATCTTGAAAAACCGCCTATTCTCACAGCACCCAGACATCGTCCTACTGCAAGAATCCAAATGCTCTTCCAAGAGCATGGAAATTCTCAAAAAACTCGTTTCTAATAGTCATCAATGCATTAGCATCGATGCAATCGGGCAAGCAGGAGGGTTGATCACATTCTGGAACAAAAGAAAATTCACAGTACAAAATGCTCTGTCCACCAAGCACTCCCTATCGGTGATTCTCAACATGCCTGACTCAAGGCAATCGATTTGCGTTACCAATGTATATGGACCCCAACGACTTCAGGAAAAGCTGGAGATGCTGCTTGACCTAGATGAGGTCAGACAACACCATGGGGCAGATCACTGGCTTTTAGGAGGAGACTATAATATGATTACCAATCTAGCAGAGAAAAAGGGAGGCCTACGAAGACTAGATAAGGACTCGGAAGCATTCAACAATTTTATTGCTGCTTCCAAACTCATTGACATCCCCACCGTCAATGGTCTACACACCTGGAACAACAAGCAAGGAGGAAACCGGCAGATTGCTTCCAGGCTTGACAGATTCCTCATGTCAGAACCCACTATGTTGCAAAACATAGACATGGAGGCCAGCATTCTGCCCATAGGAGGATCCGATCACTGGCCAGTGCAGGTCCACTTCACCAATTTGGAAAAACCCCAAAACAGACCTTTTAGATTTGAAGCCTTCTGGACAGAGCACCCATCGTTCATGGAGAACATACAAAACTGGTGGAATCAAACCACCATAAGAAGCGACAACATTATGTACATAATCCAACAAAAGCTCAAAATTATAAAGACCAATCTCAAACATTGGAACAAAGATACCTTCGACAACATATTTCAAGCCAAAAGAGAACTTGAGGTAAAAATGGCGAATCTCCAACAAACTCTGATCACAGAAGGGCCCACTGAGGAGCGTAACACTCAAGAATCGACTATGCAAAGGCAATGGGAAGAAAGATTAAAGCAGGAAGAGATACTGTGGAGACAGAAATCGAGAGTGCAATGGTTAAAACAGGGCGAGCGCAACACCAGCTTCTTTCACAAGTCCACCATACAGAACAGAGCTTTTAATCGCATCCTATCCCTCAAGACCGCAGATGGCGATCAAGTCTTCTCACGGGATCACATCGGATCTGAGCTAAACTCCTATTTCACCTCTCTTCTCAGAGAGCCTCTTCAAGATCGATCCCAAGCCATTCAGGAAATTTTGGGAGCCATACCAAGCTTAGTTACAGAAGATCAAAACGCCCTCCTTCTAAAAGAGTTTACTGAGCAGGAGATTGAAGAAACCGTCTTCTCCATGGCCACGAACAAGGCCCCCGGACCTGACGGATTTACAATTGAATTCTTCAAAGCATGCTGGCCCATTATTAAAGCTGATCTTTTTGTTCTCGTCAAAAACTTTCACAGAACCAAGAAAGTCCTGCCTGCCATCAATGCCACTTTCCTTACCTTAATCCCCAAATCGAACCAGGCCGACTCCCCTGACAAGTTCCGCCCCATAGCCCTCTGCAATGTCCTCTATAAAATCCTCTCCAAATTGATGGCCGACAGACTCAAATCAGTCCTCCCCTCAATCATCTCCCAAGAGCAGACGGGCTACGTCGAAGGAAGGCAGATCACTGACAGCATAATCCTTACCCAGGAAGTTTTGCACTCTCTCAAAACATCTAGATCTCCAGGTATGTTAATTCAGCTTGATCTGTCCAAGGCCTTTGACAGAATCAGCTGGAATTATATGAAAGCAGTCCTCCAAGCTTTCGGCTTCAGTGAGCTATGGACAAACTGGATAATGGCACTGGTTTCAGGTGCTTTCTTCTCTATCCTGCTTAATGGAGGACCCCTACAACCCTTCAGTCCATCCAGAGGAATAAGACAAGGGGACCCCCTGTCTCCTTTTCTCTTCATAATAATGGCTGAAGGGCTAGGAAGATCCTTGACCAAGGCAAAGCAGCAGAACCAGCTCAAAGGTATCACACCGGTACACTAGGGACCCACTATAACGCATCAGCAATTTGTTGACGATACCATGCTCATGGGAGCCCCCACAGCACAGGAAGCTCGAACCATCAGCACGGTGTTAAAGACCTTCTCGGATGCCTCAGGTATGGAAATCAATCTAACCAAATCAAAAAAAAATTTCTTCAATACATCCATTCCTGTACAGAGAAATCTCAGCAGAATTCTAAATATTCAAAAGAACTCCCTTCCTACCAAATACCTTGGCATTCCGCTTTCGGAACATGCCTATAGATCGAGCAACTGGGAAGCCCTCCTCAACAAAATGTAAGCCAGGCTCAGCAGCTGGACCCACCGAGCTCTAAATATGGCCAGCAGATTGATATTGGTAAAGTCCATTCTTCAAACCATGCCAGCCTACATGTTCTCAGCACTTGCAGCCCCTAAGGCAGCTTACAAGACCATTCGAAACATTCAGCGCTCCTTTCTCTGGAATGGACCCTCTAAGAAATCCAAATGGGCCCTCCTCAAATGGACAGACATCTGCAAACCAAAAATGGAGGGAGGTTTGGGCCTCCGAGACCCTGAGCTATTAAGCAAGGCCGTAGCTGCAAAAATCTGGTGGAGATGGGTTGAAAATCCTGACTCCCTCTGGGGCGCCCTGTGGAAAGCGAAGTATACAACCCAAATCAGGGATAAAGACCTCATCCGGCTCACAGGCACCACTCAAGGATCCCCAATCTGGAACAAAGCATGGGAAAATAGACAAATTGTTCAGCAGCATAGCTTCTGGGAAGTACACCAAGGCAACACAGCCCTATTCTGGGAAGATGCCTGGCAGCAACTCCCAATCTTGGAACACCCAGACTGGCATACTCTGAAAAGCGCCATGCAGGAGGAAGGAAAAATAACGGTAGCAGACTACTGGCAACCGGCAAACAAAGAAACCATATGGCAGAACTGGCTCTCCAGAGAACAATGGCATACCCCAGCAGGCCCAGGGAATGTAGACCCTTTTCTACAAAACTTGGACAAAAGGAAAATCCTCAGATCCAACAAAGAGGACATCCTTAGATGGGGAAGCAATCCCAAAGGCACATTCAACCTCAAAGAAGCTTATAAGCTCTTGGCAACCACCCCGGACCAGCAAGCAGACCACAAATGGAAAACCTTGGGAGCAGAGGAACTTGGCCAAAAATCACACTCTTCTCTTGGCTAGTCCCGCACAACAGGGCTCTCACATGGGACAACCTTCAGAAACGCGGTTTTGTAGGCCCTTCTCGATGTATGCTATGCGAGAATGGGGCGGAAACGCTAAATCACCTGCTCAATACCTGTCCCATGGCTTGCTCCCTGTGGGATGACATGGCCATGGTCTTCAGACAGACAGATAGAGACCGAAACTCCATCCAATCTTCTTTAAGCCAGTGGAGATTCTCCATCTCCTCCAACCCCCTGGTCAACAGTGCATGGAATCTAGCTCCGGGCGTAATAGTGTGGACCCTTTGGAAAGAGCGAAACGCAAGAATATTCAAAAACACAGCTACAGGAGCTCACATGCTGACAAAGAAGGTTCGACTGCTCATCACAGAAACAGTCAACGCCAAAGGCATTCAGAAGATAGAGGGCAATGCTTCGCCAAACGAGACAAGAATAATACAGCTCCTGAACCTACAAACAAAGACCAACTCTGCTGGAAGGAACCAGACCTCAACAGCAATGGCGCAGGATAATTGGACTCTGCCCCCCTTCAACACCTTCAAGCTCAACTTCGATGGGGCTTCAAGACAAAACCCAGGCATGGCAGGCTATGGGGGAGCAGTGCGGGATCACAAAGGAGAAATCCACCTCATCTACCATGGCAACCTCGGTGTGAATACCAACAACGCAGCAGAACTCATAGCCCTCCTCCAAGGCCTCACACTGGAAAACAGATACAGGCTCACACCTCTGATAGTGGAGGGCGATTCAGAGATAATAATACGAATGATTAGGAAACTCCAGATGGGTGCACAGGTGCACAGAGTAACCCCAAGCTGGAGGCTGTCAGCAATACTCAAAGATCTCCAAAACCAACTCTGCAACAGAAACGGAATCACCTTCCAAGCCGTTCGAAGGAAAGCGAACAAATTAGCCGATGCACTGGCAAATGCAGGGATTGACTCCAATCTGGCAGAGTATCACAGCCTCTGGCATGATCAGGAGGAGGGAGAAATCAAAGCCAAATGCCAAGATCTCCAACAAGCGGATCTGCAAATGCAAGCCTAGGCATTAAGAAGTCCTTATTCCAGAAAATCATGGCAAACTCAATCGATGGCAACCTCAATCGATGGCAAACTCCAGATCACAGCAAATTCAATCGATGGCAAACTCAATCGATGGCAAATCATGGCAAACTCCAAATCACGAACAAGTCACGCCTCAAGGAACAACGCAGCCTACAGGACCGACCAAATTCATGCAGAATCCCATCACACAGGCCGCTGAAATGAACTTCCACAGGGCAAAATGCTAAATCACCATCTTCAGAAGGCGCAGATCGGAGCTGACCGGACCTTCTGGGCGCACCAACGTGTCTGGAGCTACAGGCAAAGAAATACGGGCCATGCGGCCTCACTTATAAGCGAATCTATACATGGACAGCTGCATCTCCGGGAGGTCACATTGACTCCCAGAACTCTCTGTAATTTTACACAAAACGACTAATACAATCTGCTTAAATTTACAAAAACCAATATTGTGGAAAATCAGCAAAATAGAAGAGCAGCATACTGTACAGCAAAAGGCATACATACTTATGATACAATCAATGAAATTATAGCATTTACTAAAATCCATGCATGTGATAAATTGTAAACAGATATAGAAGTGTTTTGTAATGATTCAAGGATAAGGAGAAGGGACAGCTTAAGATAAACATAAGTACAAATGCGTTTATTACCCACTTAAACTAATGTGATCGATTTATGATGATTTTCATGTATAATAGGTTCAAAATCAAAGGTTAAGGATTCATACTTTCATCTGATATTTAAATAGAGATATAGGAAAAAGGGTTTAATATTACTATTGATGTGTATAAATGTGACTCCAATACCATCAGTAGAGCTCTGTTGCCCACAGGTGTCCATAACCTTGACAGAGTTGCTCTCTCACCCTTGGAACCATTGTCCTTTATTTATGATGAGGAAGTGCTTGTTAATTGTCATAACAGAGGCCATTGTGCTGGCTTGGTGATTAGATAAATCACAATGCCATTCACTGGGAAGAAGTGAAAAGTGGGCAAGCCGCTCATGATGATACCTCATGTTCCAAGGACTTCTTAATTTTTTCAATTGTCCATTGGACCATATCTCTGGTTTAGTGGCCATGATGGGAATGCCACTTCACTTGCTTCTTTATGAACATGGTAGGTCGGCTCTGGATGAGACCTCATATCCTCCATCTGTCAAATTATAAAATTATTAATAAAATATGTAAATATTTTTTTTTCATATAGCACTTTGCTATTTATTCATAAAGGATGGCTCAATACTCCTTAAGAGTAGGGATGGTGGAAGAAGTCTGAACAACTCAATAGAAAAGAATATGCCCTTGTTCCTACTCCATAAGTAAAAATCGAAGAAAGTTATAAAATATGGGAAAGAACCAACATGATAAATATAATCGATCATATGAATTTAGTGGTAGTAAGACAACAAAATCATGTTATTGATTATGTCTCTTTTTACTTTTTCTCATCATTACTAAACAACTTTCTTAAAAATGACGATTTCTTTTGATTTTTTGATTATAGTAAGCTCTAATTTATGTATCCTTCCATAAATTGTATGTTTGTCTTTCAAAAAGTCATGAAAAATTCAAAAAAGTTCGAGAAATGTTGTTTAAAAAAAAAAAATGCACTCAAAAAGTGTTGTTCATTTGGAAAGGAACAGCAAAAACAATCTGCGAAAATGTCGTTCCTTTGAAAAGGAACAACAAGAATAATCTGCGAAAATGTTGTTCCTTTGGAAAGGAACAACAAGAACAGTCGGTGCTATTCCTTTTGAAGGGAACAACAAAATTGTTGTTCCTTTTGAAAGGAATAGAAAGAACGAGCGGTATTGTTCCTTTTGAAAGGAACAGCAAAATCATGCAACAAAAATGTTGTTCTTTTTGTAAAGAACAACAAAACTAATCAGCGAATATGTTGTTCCTTTTGGAAGGAACAACAAAAATAAACACATAAACGCACTGCTTCTTAAGAGGAACGACTGTTGTTACTTAAGAGGAACAACAAAAAGATATAAACATGCAAAAAAGAAAAAAATAGAGGAAAGAAAAAAGATAATGTGCAATCCATTTCCAAGCAAATCCAATCAAATAGAAGGGAAAGTTTATGTACAGGTTTCAAGAAAAAATAATTTTTTACAGAATTGGTGCTATTGAAGAATTGCCTTCTGCAATTGAAACTTGCATGGTGGGGTCCTTATTTTTCAATTGCCACTAGAGCGGAAATTATAATTTGAAGATATTAACACCTGAAACACAAAAACATAAAATAAATCAGAAAAGAAACAACACTTTATTAAGTTACAACAACTATGATGTTATTTCTAAGAGAATATCAAATCTATTAATGGAAAAAAAATGATCTTTTGAAAAATGTTTGGCAGCAGTGACATGAATCTTCAAATAGAAACCAATTATTTATTTCTTATTGTTATGAATCTGTTAGGTAATGAACTGGATGAAATGCCCTTGTTTTACTAAAATTTCTTTCAAGAATCACTCGTCCATAAATTAACCTTCTTTATTCTTCTAAGACCTACAAAAAAACGAGTGTCTACCTGTGATAAAACATTAAATCATGGAAGAAGAGAGGTGTACGGGCTCCCTTAATCCAAGAATTATGCAAAAAAACTAGCAAGTAGTTACTTTGAATAAAAAATCCACGGAAAAATAAAACAAATTTTATTTGTCACCTGCAGGAGAGCAGTGGTCGACTATACTAACCAGCAGTGTTTTAATCATACCTTCTTCTTTTTTTGTCCGATTTGAGTGATTCCAAAGCCAAATGAGAGCTAATTCAAAGGTTTATCTTCAATAGAAATAGGTTTTAAAAATTTCATGTAATAGTATGTTAAAGTTTCTTAGAACAACCTGCCTAATGTTGGGTGTGGAGCCTGATTATCTTGTTTACTTTGTATCATAGCATTGGACCCCTGTACCTTAAAAGGGGCGGCAACGCCGCCCGAAACTTAATCGCTACCGTGGGGGGTCCAGGGGGGGGCGGCAGCGCTTTTCGGAGTCCCCCCCTGGCGGGGGTTTGGGGGCAGCGCCCCCGAAGCTAAAAACATATGTAAAATTGCCTTGTAAAAGTATAGTAATTTCTAGTCAATCTGGGCCGTTCATTAGGCAAATGATCTGACGGTAGAAGTTATGTTTAGATTAGGGTTTTTTGCCCTAGAAGGAAACCCCCTTGTATATATGGGGGCATTGTATTACGGCTGTGTATGATGAGTGTATTCTCGGAGCGAGAAACAGAGAGGGAGACTGTGAGAGAGAACAGAGGATATTACAGCGGATCTGCTGTAGGTTTTGTCTCTTCATTTTGTTGGATAATATAAAGGAAGGACTGGCTGTTCGAGGTGGATGTAGCCCAAACTGGGTGAACCACGTATATCTGTGTCTCTATGGTTTTATGTGTTTTGTGTGCTTGTATTTTCCGCATATTTTATGTGTTTCATTACTCTGTAATATTTAATTTTCTAGCACCTAATAGAGTCATTTTCGATTTTCCAGCTCAGACCAACAGTTGATATTTCAAGCATAATTTTTTCGTTTGATAGCGGATTGAATTGATTCAAATTGGATATTGAAGTAGATTAATTTATTGATCTAAAATAGAAATATTTTTTGAAGAAAAGAAGAATTGATGGGTCAAATATGCTAGGGAACAACCGAGAAAACAAAGTTTCAAGAGTGTTGATTTATGATAGGCAGTTAGTATTTTGGTCATAAATTCCTCATATGATATCGAAATCAAGTGATTCAAATTGATTTGTAAGCTAGATTCATAGAGGAATATACCATAGAAACACGTTTTGAAAATATAATCATTTAGGCCTCCAAAAACTGACTGTCCCAACTTTATTGTTGAGCTGCCTACTAGACACCCTGTCAATGTTTTGGTTCTAACTTTCTCGTTTCAAATCCAAATTGAGTGATTTAAATTGGGTTAGAAAGTAGACATCAAGGGATACTTAGGATAGAAACAAGTTTTAAAAATATTCAATTTTGGTCCCCCAAAACATGACTGTCCCAACTTTGTTTTCAGGAATTTCATCAAGCCCACAAGCCAAAAAAAATGATATTCAAACAATTTTTCCATATTGATGATAAAAATGAATATAAGTGTTTGTAGAATTTTTATTTTCAATATAATTCATCTACATACGCAAATAAATTAGAATATTTATCATCAATGTTGATTTACACAACGTGTTGCAACATAGAAACAAATATTTTTTACAAAAATAAAATTAAAAAAATGTGTTTATTTCCTTATTTATTTTATTTTCTCCACTAATCTACTCTTCTTTGAAAATCGAATATGCTTATGTATAAGAGTATTCTCAGTGGAGCCATTTCCAAATTAATGCCTCTATACATACCCAAATTTGAAATATGCATGTTGATAAATAGTAGGGTATGAGAAACCAACTTCCCTTCTTGTAAAAAAATTGGGCGAAAATTTTCAATTTCTTGAGAATCTTGCTCAGTCTCTTCTATTTGGCTATGTACCTCAGAAAATGCTACAGATGGTGATTCTGTGGCCTGAAGGGAACTAGTAGGTTGTCTAGAAATAACTTTCCTAGGTCCTACTAATGGCTAAGATTTAGTTTTCTTAAGAATTTCGTCAATAAGGTCCTTCTCCCAAGGGTCACCAGTCCCTTAGGTTTTTCAAGTTTGGGAGAAATTTTGTCTTGTTTAGATTTTCTAGTCATTAAAAAAAAAATCCTTCATTCCTACCTAAAGAAAGAAATTTACCCAATTCTGCTTTGAAGCGGGCAGTGAGCAAGTATGTTCCTTACTCGGTGCGCAGGTTCTTACCTTCCGTATTTAAAACTCAATTCTTCCCAAGAAGAAAAAAAGGTCAAATGTGCATCACTCCTTTTAAATGGCATACACTCTCCCCGGCAATGGCGCCAAAATTTTGAGGTATAAAAGGTGTCTTTTTAACACCTATTTATCTCACATTAATTATCAATCAGGGAGCGGCTTTTTATTTCAAGAGTGTACTCTGGCAGCAATTCATCCAAGAGCAATGCTATGAGAGATGTAGTACAATATTATAAATACAAGAATAAACAAATGCTTGTAAAGGAACCTAATTACAAATTGAAATGCTCTAAAACTTGAATTAAATCAAATTGCAAAACATCGATCAGGGATATAGTAACAATAACTCTTTCCCTTAGAAATCGATGCAAGATAACCCATCTGGGGACTTGGGAGCAATAACCTCTATCCTCTACAGTTGGTGATCTTAAAAAAATCGAAATGAAATCGAACTCGAACTACTTGCTGATAAAGATAACTGAAAGGAACTGCAAAGGCTAAAAAGGAACAACAATCTTGTAACTCCTACGCATACACAGCAACTGTAACCAAATTATCTGCTAAAGTAAAGCTATGAATTAGAAATAAGCAAGAACTAGAAATGGAACAGCAATATGAACATCAACTCTAATTCTAATGCAACCAGGCAACTAATCTCAATACTCCAATCCTGTCGACAGCCAAGACTATGAAAGAGTTCATTGGAATGAATCATAAATCAATGGAACAACAATGCTTTATAAAAGATAGCAGGATGAATAAGATAGTAAATACGATCCCTGCTAAAATAGAATAGTAGTGCAATTCATTAACGTATACATCAAATATGAATTCAATCCAACAACAATCAAAGAACTCTATAATCGTAATGAATCTAAATGTAATTATCACACAACAGAAATAAAAGAATATAAATACAAACAACAGATCGCTCCACCAGGGCCGGGCCCTCAACCGCCGATGAAAGCGCCGCTGGGCTACTGCAGAGCTTGAGAAATGGAACGAGAATGCCTCTTTGTATTAATCAAACATGAATATCTTTTACATCAGTTGCTCTTTGCTCACAAGAGTCAAGGAATTACAATGTTACAAAGAGAATTCAATAATCATCCATTGTTCTTTCAATACACAATACATGTTCTCCTTTTATAATCAGAAGGAGGAGAAATTAAATAGAAAATATGATCTCCCATAACAATATTGGATTGTTCCCAACAACTTGATCAACCAGAAAATATATTTCCAAAAAGATTTCAACAAGAGCAAGGCGAATTTGGCTTTACAGCTGAGATTTGGAGGACAGTCGTAACAACAAATCTAAGAAAATCATGCTCAAAGAACCCTACGTTTCTCTCAATACAGGCTGAATTTGGGCAAACCGTTCTGTGCAAAAATTTAATTAGGTCCGTTCTAGACAAAACCCATGTTTCATATTTTCCAGATTCTTCTTCATTTACCCAGAATCTCAACCGAAAAACTGTCACTTCTTATTCCAGCGAATTTATGAGTTGGAATATTTCATGATGATTTGAAAATCAAATCTGTAGTCTGGAAAATATCTTGGAGGCTAAAATGGTGAGTGATATTACAAAATATATATTAATGACCATCATTGATAAAATTATGCATAATAATCATCAATTTATTAAAAATAAAGGAGAAGAAATAATATTCATCCATAAGAGCATAAATCATTATAAAATGGATTTATATAATAAATTATAATAAATGATATGATAAAGAAGAGTAAAAACGGATGAAATACGTGTTAAAAAGTGGTTGTATTCATGTCCCAACAATTGGTTATTGAAATCAAACCCTCCACGTGCTAAAGCCGCGTGTACACCAGCAAACACAATGGTGAAGAATTAAAGAGTATCAGAGAACAATTAAAGTTAAAGGGTTAATACATAAAGATTAAAGATCAAAGAGCTTAACCCGACAGTTAAGGTTGAAAACCAAAGGAAAATAATAACTAAAGGTGAATACAATTGACAGAAAAGGTTTAAAATCCCAAAGATGATTATAAGGCCTCAAAGCACAAATTAAAGGAAAATCAGTGTTTAAAGCGACAAAAGTAGACAGATCAACGAAGAGAGCCTCCAAATACCACATCAGTGAGGTTATTAATCCTCAAAATGCCACCTACAAATTCATTTTCCTCAAAAGAATACAAATTGAATGCACAGTTAGAGATATTTGCCAAAGACAGCTCAGAATTAATTTCCAACCTACCAAAAGCCTCCAAAGTCAACAAAAGTGACTAAAGTAGATAAAAGTTAATGTAAAATTGATTAAAACAGAGTTAAAACATCTGATATCTTCTCCCTTAGGCCTCCCAAAGGCTGAGAAGCATTTACTCTGTGTTAATTAAACAAATAGACCTCCTTCTTACTCCACCTCCTCAAAATACCTATAAATATCATGTGAGGAGTTCATTATTGTTGTTGGTTGAATACTCATTGAATGTAAATATCTTTGAGGCTGCTGAAGCTCTGTTTTGTAATGGAAGAATGATAGGCTGAGATGAGAAGTTTGAAGCTGTAAAAGACCCACTGGACTTGAAGATTGTAATTGGTTTGAACATCAAATACACAAGCTGATTTATGAGATCCTGGTTTATGTCAATGGTGATGTTTTTCTTACTATAATTGTCATTTTTCTCATGTTTTCCATATTTTCCACTTTCTCTGATAAAGAACAACAAATATAGATTAGGATTTACTGTCAAGTACCCTAAATTTCACTGATAAATCTTTATCTTTATGTTTTCTGCTAATTGTGTATTTGAGGATAATTCAATAGAGTGTAATAAGTCAAGGAATGTTGCTGAGCCCATATCTTACTGAGTAAAACATGAGATTCTGTCCTTGAATGTTCTTGAAAATTTTGCTAAGTAAAGTTGAATTAGAGAATTCTATGGTTAGCCCTGTCCTCTAGTTTATTCTCCAAGAGTTTCTTTGAAAAGTTCCCTTCAGAGTATGTCAAAAACAGGCTAGTTTAAAAGTACTTACCTGATCTTAGGCTAATTTTTATGTTTATCATGAATGTTTTCCTTTGAGAATATGCTGAAAGTAAGATAGATTCAAAGTTCTTACTTGACCTTAAGTTATTCTTTGTTGTTAATGTTTTTCCTTAAAAGTATATCAAAATCAGGCTAGTTTAAAAGTACTTACCTAATCTTAGGTTGTCCTTTGTTTTTCTTGTGTGTTTAATTCTTTCACAACACTTTTTATGTTTCCATATCACAAAATCATTCTAAAGAATCCTTTTACATAGATGACTTTCCCCATGGACCACTTTTGAAACTTTTTGTGCAATTAAATCCTCTTGTGACTCCATAGCCCAATGGATTGATACTGTTTCTTACCTATCCTATCAGTTGAACCATTATTTCAACCTACTCACACCTTTACCCTTCAAAAGACTTCCTTCATTTTGATGATATTCTACCCAACCAAAACCAAAATAAACCCTTGTACTTCATAACTAGCCTAATATCATATCATAAGGCTTAAAGAAATATCTTTGAAAACACTTATATAGAGAGATCCTTCTCTGAATCTAGGAGGGCTAGATCCTAGGATTCCAAAGTGGTTTTGATATTGGCTCTGCAGCGTTTGTTCTTGAAAATATTGCAAACTACAAAGACCTAATAGGAATCACAGATGTAGGATATTATCGAATATCGCAACCTAGCAAGGGAGGACGGTGAATATGATACGTGCTTTGTCGCTATCTCGGAGTCAGAAGGGGAGCGCGCCATTGAAGGACCTCCACTATGAGAAGCCGACATCACTAAGCTGCTCAAGCTGTGCAAGGTAAACATTGGAACAAAAGAGCACCCTAAGATGGCTAAGATTTGGGACTACTAGGATGAGGAGATAGTAGGCAAAGTGGTCAAGTTACTTACAGAATACCAGGAATTTTCCCCAAAAAAGTTCTCAGAGCTGAAGGGGATCATAGGGGACTTGGGAATCATGCATATCACTCTCAAACACGATGCGCGGCCTGTAAAACAACGACCCTATAGTTTGAACCCCAAGTATAAGCAGGAGGTCAAGGATGAACTCGATAAAATGCTTGCTACGGGTATCATCAAACTTGTGGAACAATCAGATTGGGTCAGTCCAATGGTGGTTCAGGAGAAGAAAAATAAGGGGGAGATTCGGATCTGTGTGGACCTGCGCAAACTGAATGATGCCTGCATTCATGATACATTCCTGGCACCATTCTCAGATGAAATTTTAGATAGCGTGGGAGGATAGGAAGCATACTCCTTCACAGATGGGTTCTCAGAATACCACAGATCAAAATCGCACTTGAGGACCATAGAAAAACCACATTCGCCACTGAGTGGGGATCTTTTCAGTATACTGTCATGCCGTTTGGACTAAAAAATGCCCCTGCTATCTTCTCAAGGGTTGTTGTTGCAGTATTCAGGGAATTCATCCACAAGTTCCTTGAGGTGTATTTTGATGATTGGACTGTCTTTGGCCTGGTAAAGGCACATGTATCAAACCTGCACATGATGTTGGATGCCTGCTGAAAATACCATATTTCCCTAAATATCAATAAGTGTATCTTCTGTGTACCTTTCGGAATCTTGCTCGGCCACATAGTCTGTTGGCAGGGACTGATGGTAGACCCTGCCAAAATCGTAGTTATCATAAATTTTCCAGTACCAACCACGGAGAAACAGCTGCACTCGATCCTTAGGCACATAGGCTGCTACAAGAAATTCATTCAAGGCTATGTGCTAATTACTTCCCCCATGGAACAATTTCTCAAGAAGGATGTGTCATTCTTTTGGAATGACGAATGCCAAAATAGCTTCGAATTACTCAAGGAAAAGATGTTCTCGACACCTATTCTCATCTTTCCTGATTGGGAGAAGATTTTCCATGTTCATGTCGATGTGTCGGGCATTACCCTCAGGGTTGTCCTTACACAATCGGGAGAAGGAGATATTGACCATGCAGTTGCCTTCGCAAGTAGGAAAATTTTTGGTGCAGAACGTAACTACTCCACCACAGAGTGGGAGGGGTTGGCCATGGTCTATGCTTTGCAGAAATATCGGCATTACTTGCTAGGAGGACACTTCAAAATGTTCACAGACCATTCAGCTTTGAAGTACCTGGTAAATAAGCCTGTGTTGGGGGAAAAAATATGCCGATGGCTACTGCTATTTCAGGAATATGACTTTGAAATCATCATCAAGACAAGAAAGTTGAATTCTGGGTCAGATCACCTGTCTCGAATAGAGAGTGGCAAGGAGCCAACCGACCTAGAATCCGGATTGCCTGATGTGCACCTATTTTCTATTAAGATAGTAGATTCACACTTCATGGATATCATTCAGTTCTTGACTAGAGGGACGACACCTCCAGAGTACTCTGTATAGTAGAAGAAAGAGCTAGTCACTTGGGAAACGGATTTTACTATCATCACAGGTCACTTGTATAAGATGGGAGTAGATGAAGCATTGCGGTGGTATGTTTTGGAGCATGAAAGGCATGTTATCTTGGCAAAAGCTCATGATAGAGTAGCAGGAGGTCACTACGCAGGGAAAGCAACGACGTAAAAGGTCTTGAGAGCTGGGTTATGGTGGCTAACCCTGCATAGTGACGCACATGATTATTGTAAAGCATGTGATACGTGCCAACAAACAGGGAGGTCTTCCCGCAAAGATGAAATTCCCCTTCAACCAAAAATCGCTCTACAAGAATTTGATAAGTGGGCCATTGATTTCATTGGGCCTATCAACCCACCAGGGAAGAAGACGAGTGTGCACTACATTATTACCACCACTGATTATGTAACTAGGTGGGTTGAAGCACAAGCCATAAAATATTGTATTATAGATACCGCTATGCATTTCATCTTCGAACACATCCTCACTAGATTTGGATGTCCGAAGATTCTCATGAGAGACAGAGGTATGCACTTTGTTAAGGAAACAATCTAGGCTTTGACCGAGGAGTTCCAGATCCATCATACAAAGAGAGTACCATATCACCCACAGGCCGATGGGACGGTTGAAGCTTTTAATAAATATTTGAGCATGCGTTGACGAAGGTATGCAATGCTGATCACAGTGATTGGGATGTGCGCATCCCATCGGTCCTCTGGGCCTATCGAACGACCTGCAAGAATTTAATAGGAAAAACCCCATTCAGGATGGTTTATGGTACAGAAGCTGTCATGCCCATGGAATATATTGTGTCTAGTCTAAGTATCACAACATTTACAAACATGGCATAACCTAACATCATGGAGGAACGATTGGTGCAACTTATGGATTTGGAGATGTTAGTGCTCGAATCTACCTTAGGCTGAAATAAGGTAAAACTCAAGGCAACATGAAACCAAGCTCAGCCTCGTAGCTAGCCCTACGAGGATAGGAGAGGGCTCTCTCCAGGTCTATCTCAGCAAAAGGTCTTCAAAAGGGGCTGAGATGACTTATAATGGATACTGATTTTAGGCTAGTAAATATATAGGAAGGTTTGATTTAAATTTTTTGGGTTTTTGTTGGAAAAATGGGAAAAACAATTTTGGGCTCGGGGATGAGGCCACATCTTTGCAGAATTCGAATTGGGGCAAGGTTGGAAGTAGTCTTGATGCTTTTTGATTATGTGTATGGATGGATCAAAATGACAAGGAGCTGAAAAGGGAAAGGGAGAACAGGGATCCTCTCCAAACTGGCGAAAACATATAAAACTAAACAAATTCAAAGGCAGAGCACTGGAATCAATGGATTCTACCTCATTTACTCATTCGTTTAGTTTCAGAAGAAAAAGAAGGGAATGGCATACATTAAACATTAAAGAACTTACAAATAACTGAGAGAACACACCATAAAAACTGAAAGCCACAAGAATCCCAATAGGTGTTGCAAAACCTCTGATCTTTCCTTAGCCAAAATGCAAAAAATATGTACAATAGTGTGCCAAACTTTTCCCAAGAGTCCAACCCTGAAAGTGTCTTAGAAAATACAATAAATAGAAAATTCTAACCCCTTCCCATGCCTCTAGGGGTCGATCTCATGCTTCTAGGAGTAGTTTGAACCAATTCTAAACAAGGAGCTAAAATCTAGGCAGCCAAACAACTTGCCTCTATAAGCTAGGAAACTGATCCATTCACTTGATTTTCACTTTTTTGTGAATGAATCATCTAGAACAAGTAGATAAGTGACAAAGTTACATCATGTACATCAAATTACATCAAGAAAAACCAAAAATTACATCAAGAGGTGAAACTAGTCCAAATTGGCCGAATTTCTGAGTTGGAAGGTGAAAAACATGCCAAAAACCTCTATGCACCGCGCTCCAAATCTCTATGCGTTGTGCTACTTTCAGCCTATGTTTTGGGCACTTCCCGGAGTCCAAATTGAGCTCAGTATAGCTCGTTTGAAAGCCCTGGATGTTGGCTATCCAACCCAAGTGGAGTTTGTCAATTTGGAGCTCATTTTCCCCTCCAAAAATTCATTCTCCCAGAAGTACTTCCTGCTGGTGCAAAAGGTGGCAGAAAGGTGGTTTTCATGGTGTTTTTGGCCCTTTTGATCATCCAGAACTTGATGAAATGCTTCGAAAATTCCTGAGCATACAAAAATTTCCATATAAAACCCAAAAATATCAAGTTTTCCTCCTGAAGATGCTCCAATCATAAGCGCGCATCGGGTCGCACGACGCGTTGGGCAGAAAAACCTGTTTTGTGACCAAAATTTTCAAAAATGACAAAAAATTCTCCAAATTTGCTGAAATTCAGAGCGAATATCCCCTATCATGCCTCATGCTCATCCAACTAAGCCTTGGCCAAGATCTGGAGTGGATCAGGCCTCTTTCGCCGTTTCAGTGCTCTGCTCAACCTTCTCTTCAAGATCTTCATTTTTGCTCTGCAAACGTGCATGCGGGCCCAATAATGATTCTTCATATGACGGAGCATGTCTTTGTCTCTATTGGCCTTTGCCAACAAATTCTCCAGATGAATGTTAACATGTGTGAGGCATGTCTCTCGCTCAACCGGTGTCATGTCACCTGGTCTCTTTCGGGCCAATTATCGATCTTCACGGATTCGTCGCAGCTCCACAAGTGTGTGTTGATCCTCCAGCTGTTTATTACACTGCTCCTAGTAGTTTATCACCCACTGTGCTCTCTGTAATTTCTCTTTCAAAGTACCAATCTCAGCTTTCTGCTCCTGGATGACTTCCCTCAGTTTTGAGCTAGGAGAGCTCGCATCAACATCGATGAGTATAAAATCAGTGTCTCGGCCTCCTGAAGGGCCCTAATCGTGCATAGGCCTCTTGCCTCTGTCCTGAAACTGTACCTGTGCTGATGTCGAAGGCGAGACCTCTTCCACCCCATGTGGAGATAGTACTCGCGCTGTTGATGAAGTCAATGAGACCCCTTCCACCCCGGGTGGAGATAATACTCGTCGTGTAGCTGCAAATAAGGCTCTGTGGCCTCGCTGATATGTCACATACACTGGAGCGCTGATATGCTCAGTCTCAGGAATATCAAACTGGTGTGAAGGCTCTCCCTCATCATGAACTACCTCGAGAGGCGGCTGTGGCGCTGCAAAGAAGTCACGGGAGATGAACTCATCCCATGCGATGCCCTGCTGTGCGAGCTGATGTACGACCATGATTTTGATCAGCGCGTAATGATATATGCTGTTATGCTGCTGTGATGGGGTCTTCTTCTGTACAAGAAATGTCATCCGCTCTATGTTACGGTACATGAAGTATGGAATGCTCATCAACCGCACTCTCGTGAAGTGCATCAACAACCGGATGTGATATGCGTACAAGCGTGAAAAGCACCCTTCACAACTGAAATAATGAATTATGAGTTTCATCAATGGTGCATACTCATCCTTCAGAAACCGAAATGGAAATTCCCTGCTCAGCTACCTCATATATCCAGGTCTGATATATGGCTCATAATAGGCTCTATCCAACTGCTGCTGCTTATTCCATTCTTCCTCGATGTTTGGTATCCCAGTCACCTCTGAAATGGTCTCTGGTGACAAAGTAAAATCCACCCCAGCAAGGTTTACATGACCGTTATGCAAATGTAAGACAAATAGGCGAGCTAACTCATGATGATGCTGAGTTTGGGAAATCATCTCACAATAATGGAAACATGACTGACGCTGAAAACAATCCATTGCAAGCGGGCAAGCCTGCAGTTGGGTCAAAGAAGTGGGTTCCTCCCTAACATGCTTGCCACTTTTGCCACTTTTGTGAGACCTCCTTGGCACATTAACCTCTGTAGATGAATCACTGTCCTGCTCATACCCCTGCTCATAAGGTGAATCCGTCTCTGACATGGTGCTAAAAGTATGACAAATATATGCTGATATGGTAATGATGAAAACAAGAGTTCAGTGTATGCTCTAATTCCCAATGTGTCACATATGTATCAAGGTGCTATAGGAAAACCATAATGAGGAAAGTACTGTCAAGTGTGAGGATAGCCACTGTTTGAGGGATTTAGGAATATGGACAATTTACAAGTGATATAGGAAAACAGTGATAGTGAGGAGAGTATTTTTGGGAATAGGAATAGGTGAAATGAAAAAATGTAAGTGAAATCTAAGGCATAATCCTTGAATGTTGTGGCAATTTAAAATTTTGTCAATGGAGGGAAGGGATAATAAGTGATAAATTTAGAGTTTTACCACATGGGAACAAAAGGGATGAAGGATGTGAAACAGTGGTATAACAATGGGACTGTGGTATAATAACAGTGATCACAGCAGTGAGGAAAATGATATAATGATAGCAGTGATAAAAGCATACATAATAATGGCATAAAAGTGTTTTGGGAAATGCAAGTTTTGACACCAATTTCAAATGACAATCATCACTCCTCAAACCCTATGGAGCAGATTTCGAAGTGGACATAGGGTTAAGTTTTGCACCATTCAAACACTAATATCTTTGCTTCTAAACCATAGCACCATAGCCCAAAATCATCATACAGACTTTGACAAACTTACTTGGAGGCGAAAGAGCTGATTTGAAACGAGTTTTGGTGAAGGAGGGTAATTTTCCGGCCTTAGGGCTCTATGTGCCATGCGCAAACCTAGTGCGCCGCGCCCACACAAAAATGCACTGCAAAAACTTGCCCAGTGCGTCGCGCGTATTCTATGCGTCGCGCGCTCCTTTGTATGCGCCGTGCCCTAACTTCCAACATAGTCACGGCCCTTCAACTGCCAGTTTGCTCTTCCAACTCAATTTTTGACTTTTCTGTGAAGATTTATGAATGAAACTTGATACAAATGGGTTCAAATAGCCTTTGAAAATATCTTGCAAGAGATGGGTTTAATTTTTAGTTCTTCAAAAACCCAATTTGTAATTTTTTTTCATTTGGCACTTTATCCTTTCATTGAACTTCTGTCTTTTGGCTTTTTCATTGATTTTCTGAGTTTGGACTGATGAAATTTGGTTTTTTTTACAGGGATGTTGGCGTTTGGACTTCGGCAAAGACCAAAGGCTGCATTGAAAATTTTTTATGGTAGAAAAAATACATGATTGTTACAAAAAATGAATTTGACAATTTCTTGTTCAAAACAGAGTTTTGAACAAGAAATGTCCTCAGATGTGTTTGATGATGAAAATTTGAATTAAGAACCTTTTCGAAACCATCCTCATGGCCTGCGGGCATTTATTAAATATATCAAAAGACTAAACCCTAGACTCTAAAACTAAAAGACTCTTGTTGACCAAAATAATCATTTATAACCATGAATGACGTGAACTGAACTTCGATGACTTTTCAGGAGTTTTAATTAGCCCAGTAGGTAAAAGCATGAGGGAATACAAGACGACCAAACCCTCTCGTCAGTCAATGGCATGCCCCTAGTGAAATTCAACGAAGTGAAGTGAGCGAGACACCTAAAAATGATATGAAAAAAGTGAAATGATCTCTGACGGAGGGCTGTAAGGACCGACTCTAATAGGAGGAAGATCGGTTTCTTGTGAATATCCATCAGCAAGTCCAGAAGGCCTATGATAAAGCCTGGCATGATCGACATATTAGCCAGAAGACATTCGCGGAGGGCGAACTGGTCCTCTTATATGATATCCAATTTGCAAAGCATCTCGGAAAGTTCCGACAGCATTGGCTTGGTCCCTACACAGTTATGGAGATCACGGATGGCGGGGATGTTAGGCTAGCTACCCTACGTGGCGATATGATACTAGGCTATGTCAATGGTAGTCATCTCAAATTGTATTGGATCAAATTACTATATAACCAGAGTAGCCGTACAAGCGCAGGCAGAGACCCCGCCACCACAGTGACTCGGGACAAGTCACAAGATTGTGTTGGGGGATTGTTGGAACGAGATACTCCAAAGGTTGTGAATTGGGACATTTTTTAATATTTTTATATAATTTTTGCATATTTTAGCCCAGAGCAGGGGTTTTGAGGTGGGAAAAAGCCCCGAAAGTGTTGTAATGGGTCAAAGGGTAGACCTAGAGTCCGCAAACCACGTTTTGCGGACCACAGGAAATATTAGGCTAGATCGTTATAAACATAAGTATATTTTGAGTCAATAAAGAGAAGATGCATTAAGATTGATGCGAACTGTGAATTAGTAGATCTGTTTGGTTTATTGGGGAAAGGACTCCTGCTGGCTGTGTGCGTGGAGATCCTCAGTCCTGTTGTGTGCAGACCCTATTGTTCTGTGTGTAGGATAGGTTTTGGGTATTGTAAAAGGATATGAAGGACTAATGAAAGAGGAAGGTTGTTGATACGAATCTTAAATATCTGTTATGTTATGCATGGTTCTGTGTTAAGCTGTGAACGTAACTGTGTTATTTTCTTATGCTTCGTTGACATATGTCTGTTATATTTTATGCAAAGAAAATCTATGTTAGTTGCATTACTGTTATGTGAATTTATGATTTGTTGATTACTGTGATTATAATTGATATTGTGCACGTGGATGCGAAGGGATATTTAGATCTGAGTTTTGGGATATACGATCTGGTATTTGTGACATTGAATGCAGCTCTGCTTGACTTACCTACCCTCTCGAAGGGTGCAGAAACCTGGTTCCAGCACCCTCCCATACTGCTCTGGGTGAGACTTTGGCCTGTGCACGCAGGTCATTGTCGAAAGGGCCCATAGTATAGGGGTTTGTTGGCAAACCTTAACCTCCAAACCTGGGTCAGGACCCCCTGAGCCAACAGTGAACCTATCAATCAAAATTGAAAATTGATGTGTGATAACAGGACTGTGCATCAACACTTATTTATTTCATGGGCGGAAGAGGGATTCCTAATTATTGAGAGAATGAGAGGTTTTCCCTTTAGATAATCATATATAAGACCTTTGATATTGGTTTCTTGTTTAGATTTCCCCCCTGTCCTTCTCTACGTGGTTGGGTCATCCTGAAAACACTGAAACATAAAAACTCGAGTGCAGAGATGAGTTTTCCAGAATAGACAAGGAGATCATGGTTGGACAGAAGACTCTCCAAATGCAAGGATCATATTGTCCGTTGGAAAATCATCAGCCAAAAATATGTAACCAAGACAAGGAAGAAGGATAGAGAGTTAGCCAAATCTTGCAGTGTCACAAAGTACTATTATATTTTTCCACATCCCCTTTTGAGAAAACAAGCATCTTCATGCAAGGTGTCACAAAGAAAAAGGAAAGACAACGCACAATAAGGAAACAACTAGAAGACAAGATAGAGAGTGGCTAAAGAAAAACATGATGCGAAACGAAAACCAGAAAACACAAGATAAACCACAAGAAACAAATGCAAGAAGAATGTGCAGCTAAATTAAAATGAAATTAGAACTACTCCTAACCTATGCAACTATAAGGTCAGGGTCACATATAATGGAATTTCCAATGTAGCCATCATAATTTTTCTCGACCTGTAATCAAAAATATGTGATTGATTAAAACAAATATAAAACAATGTGCAATGGAAAAGATCATATTTTCTATAACTTGCACAAAGATTTGAAGGTAGTTCTTGTAAGAAGAGAGATAGGTCATGACCACTACTTCTAACCAGTTCACATTCTTACCTTTTCAATATAAACCATCATTCAACCAACCTTGAAGACATCTTGCTAATGCACCTTCTTCTGTGTAATCCTGCTTAGCAAGCATGAGAAAGGGCTGAAACTTGTTATTTGCAACAAAGCTTGCTAATTAATATTGCTCCAACCATTTGGTGATTGGATCATGAAATTCGAAACAATCCTCTTGAAAATCCTAATTTTTTTGAAATAATGAATCTTCAATTAAAAGCATGAGGTCATAATAAGAATATTGTGAGGGAAAATAGATCTGATCATATTCATAAGGCTTTTCAAGATAGCGAGGACCTAAGATAACCATCAACGAAGGCTGAAGTGCCTTAGCTGCTTCACAAGTATCCAAATGATGAGATAAACCATAGATATTAATTGATGTGAAAATAATATCATAAAATATAATGGTGGGAAAATGATAAAACAAATGACAATTAATATCATGATCATATGGACCGTTTTTGGCATGATATTACGGGTTAGAAAATAACAAAGATAGATTAGTTTGAACATTTTTACAAAGAGTTTGAATAATAGAATGATCTTCTTCACATGAAAAATGATACAATCCATCAGGATTGTAATCATCGAAATAAGTGAAAATCATCTGAGTACAACAAACACATGATACTGGAAAAAATATAGTGAATGAATAAGAATTTGATTCGCACAATAACTCATGCATTCATTCACACTCAAGAGGATTTTAGGTGCTATGATATTCACAAGGAAAACCAAGAGTCGCTTATCATGAAATAAATCTAATATATATGATTCCTTCGACCAAAGATGATCTTTGAGGTGATCAACTTCACAGTTCCATGACTTTAAGAAGGATACATATTCCAAACCCGAGTTTGATGCAAGATATTTGCATGAAGATGAATTAACTAAAGAAGATTCCTGAATCCAATCAGAAGTGAAATCTTGAAAATTTGAAAAATTACATCTTAAATACCAAACATATCTCAAAAATAAATTTACATCAATTGAAACCATGAAAATATAAGGACTGTGCGAGAGAAACCATATCTCAGTTATTTTGGGGGGCTTACCAAAGTCACGAGATCCCGACATAACCATCAACAGAATTTGAAGTGCCTCGACTTGCTGACAAGTCCCGAAACCTTTAAATATTGTAAAATAACATTTTGAAAATTGACTTAGATCGTGGATGGTGTGAGGATAGATCCTACCATTGGTTTCACTAAGACCACTGCTCACTAAATGCGAGCCATTTATGTCAGTGATTCTATCATATTTTTCAACTTCAACAACCAGATTACTCAAGTTAAAATATTGTTCTGATCGCAAATTCAAATATGCATGAATCAGAGGAATTTCCTCAGCAAACTGATTTGAAGAGTTGTATTCATGCAAGAGAATAGATGATGAGGGATGGAAAGAGTACTCAATTATTTTATTATTTTCATTTTCACCATGGATAATATCACCACCTACTGTCAATTGACAAGTGAACTCATCCGATGAATAATTGAGGAGCATATAATATCTTCATTGCATGTATATACAAAACACACATTAGATAATAAGGGATAGTGATATGAAGAGAAAGTTTCAATAAGGACATATTCTTTGATCGAATCAGATTCTAGATCTAAATTAGAATCTTCATGAGAAACGAAAATATCAACTAGTGCACTTGGGAATTCATCATGAATTACATCAACATAATTATCTCTATTAGAATGATTATTTCCCAATGCCATGGATTTATTGAAAGAATTAATTGCATTTGATTCACTACCGAGATTAGCATATTCAATATCAAACAAGAATGAGGAAACACCATCTTCACATGGAGGATTTTGAAAAAGATAAGAATATTGAGAGAATATTTACCTTCCTTCTCCTCTACCTTGTAATGTGACTACCTCAAACCTAAGTACAAATTGGACCAAAAACTTGAAAATCAAGAGAGTGTGAAAAAATTACTGGTCGAGCATATTGATCAAGAGGATCTAGGTAAAAAGAGTCATGACATGTAGATGATAGATGATAACAGAAATCAAAATCAGATTCAAAATCATATTTATGAGTGTTACCACCATCTTAAGGAATCAAAAAATTGGTCTTTACCATGGGCTTCATGAGCCATTCCAGGGTTTCCCCCATTAGATATAAATCATGAAAAGTGGAAGGAGGATGAAGATATGGATTAGGAGCTTGATTTGCATAATTACAAACTTTATTATCATCACACAGAGGTACCCCCATCGAAACTAGAAAAGGAGGAGGACAAAGAACAAAAGGAGCAATAAATTCCTCCTCTAAAATTATAGATGTCTAATTATTTGCAAGATTTGGGGAAGTAGAAGCATCAGAGGGTTCATGTTCACTGTGAAAATATACATGAACCAAATGTTGAAACTTTTGTTTAAAGAAATGCCAATCCGTATCTTCTTTAGGAAATTCATAACAATGGTGAAGGAACCGATTAGAGAAATCCTCAACTGATTTATGAGGCTTCATTCTTAACTGATTGATTATCTTATAAACATCTCGGTAATCATACATATCAAAGGCTTGATGAAGCTCCTTGAGGAAATGATGAAAATAATGGATGGAAGTGCATGGTAAGGTATATCACCATCAATTAACATGACCTGCAAGGGCAAGGAATAAAAAAACAAAAGCAAACTCTTCATCATCGATCTCTTAAGATTCACAAAATTTAAGAAAATCAGAAATGTGTTCGGTTATGGATGTTCCATCCTCACCATAAAAATTTAACTGAGACAAGATATAAATAGGCTCATTGAGGATTGAAAATTAAAAAATGGATAAATTAGATAAACACCCCAGGAGTGATATTGAGGATCAACCATTTTAGATAAGAGGTTCAAAATAGACTCAATAGGTACAACTTTTCATCTGGCCCTCCTTCTAGTGCCATTTTTTGATGGGTGCTAGAAATACATCAAGTAAGACGGTATCCCTGATATGAAGTCCCAATTATACCTCACAAAATTTGGAATAGAATCCCCATATGGAGTATCGACCCTGTTTTCATGTATGCTTATACATTTTACTTGGCTCTAACTATCAACAGGAGAGAGGAACACGTGTGTGCCTTCAAAAATCAAGTAAGTGTGCCTGGTGAGTGTTCGGTTTTAGGTGTGTCAAGATTCTTCTACTGCGGATGGAAAGGAAAGTGAGCCTTTAGGAGAGAGGTAATAGTACCACCCTAGTAGACACACACACACAACATATCCATCTAAAATCCAGTGGAATATTCCACAAATATGTGATTATCATAGCAACCATTATAAACCAGAATGATCTATCTAAAATTCAATGGAATAGTCTACAAAGATGCAATAACCATCACAACCGTTACAACACATTCTCAATATGATAAGTACTAAAATAACCGAAATAGTTCAACCAATTTATAATAGGTGAAACAAAACATGAATAAAAAACATTTAAATAATAGTATTACAAATATTCATAATCCATGCATGAAGAAAATGTTGTCCATGATGCTTCTGATATTAAGTAAAAGTACCAAGACACATGTATACAATGAACACCACTAGCTCCAATAATGGAGCATTCGAGCCACTCCTTGCTCCTCAAAAGAACTAGCTTGTCTCTCTAATGCCTTGTGGGAGGAGCCATGGTGAAAATTACTTTTCTCATACAATGAGGGTGTATATATAACAAAGAGGTGATACTTTACCTTCCTTATGACTCTTTTACTACCCCCATAATTGTTTCACTTCCTATAGCTTTTCAACTTTACATGACTTTTCATATTCGAAATGTGTCATTTGGACATCCACTTTACAACACATTTTGAATAGATAATTACATAATCCACAATAATGTGTGGCATATGATGACTCATGATAGGACATGACACTAATGACATGGATTTCATGATGATGTGGCAATGTCAAGTTGTCCTTCTTGTTGCTTTGTTCTTTTCTGAGAGATATGCTTTGTTCTTCATATCTACACTAAAAAGGTTGTGAATTAGAGGGATTCTTTATGTGGTCCTGCTATTTTGTCTTCTATTGTAATCCAATATTCCTTCATCTTCTTTTCTAATGATCATCTTATCTCCTCAACCCCTTAGGTGTATTCTAACATTTCCTCCTTCTCCATTTCCTTCTTCATCATATTGCCATAGAATGATAGAGTTGCTGCATCTGTGATCCAATCATGAAAAGACGACGTCGGTTTGATAAACCCCTAGTATAATATGCTACATGATGATCCACTCATTGAGCTGGAATTGGGTGGTATACTAAGGGAGGGGCTAAGTGACTATGTAGTTGTGCAACTCAAGTAGTGAAGGGTCAAGCTTTAATATCAATCAAGATAACCTTAATGGAAACCTTACTCTAAGAAGGTATGTAGAAGGTGTCAAGGATGCAAGAAACAAAGGATATCATCAAAGGATCTCAAAGTAGAAAGAATTTATAATTTCATCAAGGAAAGCTCCATCCTCCAAGTCTCAAACTATATTTTTTGGTTATTGTTACTCTTGTACAAATTTTGGGCACGTGGAAAAGGATTGTATGACATACAACAAGGAAAAATATAGTGGCCCTCATCCTCCTAGAAGAAACTTTGCAGAAATAAATTATGCCTCCCCATTTATGTACAAAATTGAATGCTACAAATGTCATAATATTGGTCATATGGCTCGTGATTGTAACTTGAATTTGGCTCCTAAAGAAGCTAAAAACATGATACCAAAGCATGAAAATAAATTCAAACAAGTATGGAGAACGAAAAAAACTGAAGCAGAAAGTATCTTGGACACTCAAGGCATCAACTCATATTGTTGATTTGATGAGTAAATATTTGGTAGATATGATATTCCAAGTTTTGATGATGAGATTCTTCCAAAAATTATAACATGGATACTGTTAGGGGGAGCTTGTGATTCCTGACCATTCTTGCAGAGGTTATCTGTGAAGATCCCTATGAAACCCTTAATGAGTCAAATATGAAAAATCATACTATGAGACACATTTATTTTTGTATCATCTCTCAGAAATTTTGTAGAAAATCTTGTTTGACAAGTTTGTTTCTCTCTTGCATAAAAGACATCATCTATTTCATTCATTTCCATGAAAGCATGAAAAGGCTCAAGGGGAGTTGGTTTATCATGAAAAACACAAAGACATATCTTGTACCATATTGAAAAAATAAGGAAATAAATATTTTTAGCCACCTATAATATTTTTTATACCAAAAGGTGGCTAAGACTGTTTGAGCCTTCAAGGAAAAAATTTCATTACTAAAAAATGTTGGCTCTTGAAGACTCTTGAAGGCCTCCTTCTTTTCCTCTGTCCAAAACTTCACTGATATTCCCATTTTATACATAGAAATCCTACTGATTTCCAAGCCAGAATACTGCTGCAAAGTCATCATTTTCCCCTTCTCCCAATCAAAACTAACCTCCATTTGCTTCCCTATTTTTCCATAAAAACTCCCTGGTTTTCATAAATCCTCTTCTTCCATTTATGAGAATCACTTTCCCATAGTTAAAAACCCATTTTTTAACCATTCTGAAACCCCCCATTCCATTGAAAGCTATGAAAAACTCATAAAAAATAAAAGTCTTTACTATAGACTTAAGCCCCTTTGGGCTAAGTCCTAACCACTTCCCCACATGTGCCCTTGTCATAAAATCCAAGCACAGAACCCATATAGCGCTAATCGCATCGCAAGATTTCAATGTGCACAAGTCTTTTGCTATCACCAAAAGTTTTGATGCGATTGAACATTTCTGTTTAAAAACCCCTGATCGCATTATTATTTTCATATTAAACGTGGGCCCACCTTGGTTCTTAAACCTTGTAAAATATCTCATGCCCAATCCATTTTTCCTTTGTAAACCCAAAAACCCACTTTTCCAAAGTTTTGGTCAAAAAACCAAAATCGCGTGTTAAATATTTGAATGGGTAGATTGAAAGACCGATCACGCCATCGCAATCGCAGAAAATACAATGGGTTGATTGAAAAGCCCGGGCCCCAAGTTCCGATATGTGATAAGCCCTTTCTCCGTAAACCCCGGTCACACAACCTTCATATAACCCTCGGCCCCACAATCGGGTGCCTTTCTGCTTCAGATAAAATAAATCCCGAACAAAACCTTTGTTTTAATTGAAACTTTGGGTTTTTAATTATTTTACATTTATTCTGCCGGTTCCATTTTTAAACCGTTCCGCACCATCGATCTGATCTGCAGATCGGACGGTGCGGAGTTCATCTCCCCGTGGTCTTCACCGCCCATAAGCTGAATGCCCAAAACCGGCGGTATCCATCACACCGCCTTTGGGGCAAGGGTGGTTTTTTCCCGATGGCCAGCGATTCCATACAACGGTTGACACGCGTCCCCTGTACCTTTTTTAAAACCGCCTCCATCGCGCATAACCGCAGTCCATCGCGCATTATTTTTCGGACGCAGATGCCCAGCGATATTGCCGTGGACCGTTCGATCTAGGGCGGGCCATCCAACGGCTATCGCTCGTCGAAGATGCACGATAGTTAACTCTGATGCACACGCGATAACTTAGGGTACGACGCGCCATCCAGTTAATCTCCGCCGTCGATCTGATCTCCAGATCGGCGGCCCACAATTCATCTCCCGATTTCTCAGTTTGACTTTCAACTTCTACTCCCGACCGTCGATCTATGCGCGATCGACGGCTCAGATTCATTCTCCTTTTTCCACCTCCTCTTTCAATTTCAACCGTCGATCTCTGCATGATTGACGGCTCGGATTTGATCTTTTTTCCACCCATTCTACGATCTCTCCCGATCAATCCTGACCATTGGATGATGCCATCCAACGGCCCCGCTTTCTTCACATGCCTCCTGATGCAGTTAACCTATATATGCAGGTTTTATAATAGTTTTTCGTATTTTGCAGGGTTTCAATGTATTTTTCCGCTACGCTGAAGAAATTACGAAGGTTGAGGGTGACGACCCTCCCGCCTTCGATTCACCATAGGAAATCATTGACAGGGTTTAAAATTCACGTTTATCAATGATTCATGAACCATTGATGCCTTATGAACCCTACGCATCCCTGCACACCAACAAAAACACCATGAAAGGGGCACGATCAAAGAGTATCAATGTCAAAGACTAGAATGTATCAGAGAAGAATATTAAAGATAGGCTTACGGGGATTACGGCTAAGAATGATTATCGAAAGCCTAATCCCTGAAATAAAACACATCTTACAGAAGATCTGAAGGGTTTTGTCAACAGGAACGCCTCCACCACCACAAAATAAGGCAGATTTATCCCTTTAATTACCACGATGCCACCTGTGCCTCAAACTATTCAATCAGAAGACAAATTTATTGATCAGGACCAGATATCTTCCTCACAGAAAATCAAATGCTGTCGAACAAATAATACTAATCAAGGGTCTTATCTCCAAATTGTCAGAAAAACTATTTTTAAAGGTTAAAGAACAGTCCAGAAGTAGATATTTTTCAATAATTAGGCCTCGAAAGGCACAAACAGAGTTATGAAGCAGAGTCATAAATGATTACATTCCCGCCTTATGCATTGCCTGGTTCCCAAAGGCCAAGAATTGCATTGATTAAATAATTAATGATACTTGACCCCTGGGAAATCTTCCCACCTCTTCATTCTTCTATAAATAATTCTGTAGAAGATGATCAAATGTTGGTATCTGGACATCTGAATGTATGTAATAGTTATTCTGAAGCTACTGATGCCATGTTTTCAATTCAAAGATATATAAGCTGATATGGGAAGTTCGAAGATGTAGAGACCCATCGGGCTTGCTGATTGTAACTGGTTTGAACATCTAATACAAGCTGTTGATTTATGGGATCCTGATTTGTGTCAATGGTGATGTGTTTCTCACTGTCAATTGTTATTTGGCTTAATGTTTCCACTTTGTTCACTTTCTCTGATAAAGAGCAGCAAACATAGAGCTAGGATTTACTTTCAATAGTACCCTACTCTTACTGAAAGCTTTATTGTGTATGTTTTCTTCATTTTAACGTTCTCTTTGAAGAGTACATCAATGCAGGTCGGTTTAAAGGCACTTTCCTGATCTAAATTTCTCTTTGTCACTGTTATCTATGTTTTCCTTATTGAATATGCTGAAAGCAGGGTAGTTTAAAGGTACTTACCTGATCTTAAGCTTTCAACTATTTTTTAATGTTTCCTAACTGAAAGTACTTTAAAGTAGGCTAGTTTAAATGTATTAACTTGATCTCAGAATACTTTTATGTTTTTTCTTATTGAATATGCTGAAAGTAGGGTATTTTAAAGGTACTTACCTAATCTTTAAGCTTTTCAACTGTTGTTTAATGTTTTCTAACTTAAAGAACTTCAAAGGAGGTTAGTTTAAAGGTATTAACCTGATCTCAGAATACTCTGATGTTTTTCTTTAAGTACATGCTGAAGAAATATAGTTTAAAATAACTTATTTTATCTTAGGCTGTTTCACTATACCTTCATTTGTTTGTTCTTCATTTCCTATCTGTTTCATTCCATAAAATCACCTTAAGAGATCCTTTGACATAAGTGACTTGCCCCATGGATCCTGCTTGAACCTTGCTGTCCAATTAAAATCCTCCTATGACTCCATAACCCAATGGGTTAAAACTATATTTGCCTTTCTGTCAACCAAATCTTTCTTTCATCTGCAGACACCTTCACCCTTCATTTTTGAAACTGCCTTCACCTTCATCATGTCCTTGCCCAACCAAAACAAAACAAACAAAACCCAAGCTCTTCATAACTAGTCTAATATCATAATTTCAGCTATTAAAGATCACATCTTTAAACTCATTCATAGAGAGATCCCTCTCTAGATTCAGGAGGGCTAGATCCTATAATACCAAAGTTGGTTGAAATAATGTTGCTTATACAGTTTTAGTCTTACCAATCTGTTAAAATTACAGATTCCTAACATTTCTGGCGACTCTGCTGGGGAGCTCAGTTGAAATTTGACCTTAGGTTCCCTTAAACCTCTTCATAAAATCTTGTGAGTTAAAAGCAACATTTTCAAGCACTACCAAGGAATGGTAATCATGATGAAACTTGTTTGAATCGGTGACAAACTAGGTAAAACCTAGGATTCTCTTAAGACTTTATCTAACCTTGAAAATCAGCTGGCTTAGCCATAAGAGTAAACTTTCTTTGTGTCATAACCATAGCTAAGTTTTGAAACAGAGTTAGTATATTCTTAGAAACCACACAACTGAAAAATAACTCAGGAAAAACCTAAAAAATATTTCAGATTGGTATCTAATAAACATGGTGGTGGACCATAAAACCTTTTACCTCCTTAGGAGCTAAAAACTTCCACTTGGCGACTCCACAATCCTTAGAATACCTTAATACTCCACTGGAAAGAACACTCATCATTATAACATCATTCAAACTCAGTTATAGGACTGTAGGATTAAGATTTGGGTAAACAGATTAGTTAACCTCTCAAAGATTGTCATACTTGGTTGAACTTTTCTTGTTTATTTGGGTCTAATAACACAGCATAGTGGCTCCCAGAAAGATTCACACTAGAGCCTACCCTGACCCAGACCCACCTAAAGTAGTTGATAACCCAGAAGGTATCCTCAGGAAGTCTCCTAAGATTAAATTATCAACTGTTTTCAGGTCACCCTTGAGAGCTAGTTCAGTTCCTGAAAATCTTTCAGCTCTACAAAAATTTCAGGTTGACTTAGTAAATCCATTTAGAACTAGGTCTCTTGGTGATTTAGATCAGTTAGATTTTGAGTCTTCACTATCATCCCCACAAACAAGTGAAGCTCTTGGTAGTAGAGAAACAACACCTCCTGATTTGCATTTTCTTCACAACTTATGTGCCCCTCATCCAAGATCAACTCAATAGCCTATCCCTGGTCCATCCACTTCTGCTCACCCTTCATCCACTATTCAGACCACTCCACTTCAATCCACTATCCTTCTTGTAAATCCACCTCCACCTCCTGCCATGGCCGCATGGTATGCTCCCCTAGTCCTTCCTGTACCACTAGTCAATCTTCCACAGGACTATCAGTCCAAAATTCCATTATATGATGCTAACAATTCTACAACTGCATCACAACATGTGGATAAGATGAATGAATACTTTGACAGAAATGAAATTGATGATGATTCCATCAAACTTAGGTTATTTGCTCAGAGCTGAGGGGGAGAAGTGAGGAAATGGTTCAAAGGTTTAACCCCCCATAGTATCCGTGATCTGCAAGCCTTCCATCAAACATTCTTAAACAAATGGGAAGTAAAGAAAAACCCTCTCCAAGTCCTTTCTGACTATAAGAATCTCCATAGAGACACTGCGGAAAGTGTGCAAGCTTATTGCACTAGATTAAATAGTGTGTATAATGCACTTTCCCCAGAACTAAAACCCCCACACGGCTCAGCTCTAAACAAGTTTCCTGAAGGGTTTGACCCTAAGATGGCCTATCAACTGAGAGAGAGAGAGATTTTGCAACTCTTGAAGATATGCAAAAGGGTTCTCTTTCTGTGGAAGTCAACTTGATCAAGAAGAGAGCAAGAATGAAAATTGAAAAGAGAGTGTCCTTTAGAGAGGAAAATGCCCCTTCTACTTCCAACTCAAATATGGAAAGAACGATGGAGGAGATGAAGAAGAAAATGAGCATCCTTGAGAGAGCACAAGCAAGTCAAAACCAAACTGCTCCTCAAAACAAAAACCAGAACCAAATCAGAATTTTAGAAGGAACCAACCTCCAAACAGACCTAGGGAAGATGATCAACAGATCACTCCTCCCTTTCATCAAAACTATATAAGTGAGGTTGAGGAAATAGATGAGACAATAGAGGAAGATGATATCAACATGTTGGGAGTAGATAATGATGACTTTGAGATTCATTTTGATAGGGAACAAGGTTTTAAAACCCCTTATGATGACAACAAAGATGATAATGCAAGTTATTTTCAGGACATGGAAAATGTCATCATAGAGCCTCAAAAAGAATATGACCTTAGAAGAAAAACTAGTCAACAAACTCCCAACACCAAAACCTCTGACAAATCTTCACAAAAAAGCACTACAACCAAGCCTAAAATTTTCAAACAAAAGGATAAAATAGTAGCTGTGAATTCTGATAGAGATAGAGAGAAAGGCACTCAAAACAATGAAAAACAGAGTGCGGACATTAGTAGTACTACCACTTCAGCTAGTACTCCTGCTAAGACCATTTTGTCAAAAATGAGTGGAACAAATCAGCAAGCTGATGTTGCTGATAGACTGGCGGCTAGTAAGGCTGAGACAAGTTCATCAAAGAACCAGATTCTTTTCAGCATAGAGCAGGAAATTTCAAAGATCAGAATCTTTGTTCCCCTGATTGACTTAGCTGCCCAGAATGTATATAGGACCCAAATTTTGAAGGCTTTAAATATTGAGGATAATAATGACTCAGTCAATCTTAATGATGACCAGCCAGAGCTCATATTTGGTCCTAAGATTGAAGGTATATATCAAGAGGGACCTGTACCTCCCTTTTATGTGAGTTTAAATGTTCATGAAAATATCCTACATAATGCTATGCATGACTCTGGAGCCTCGCACAACCTTATGCCAAACGTGATAATGGAAAGGCTAGGATTAGAGATAACCAGACCTTACAAGGATTTATATTCTTTTGATTCTAACAGAGTGAAGTGCCTTGGCCTAATCAAAGACCTTTGAGTGAATTTGACCCAAATCCCAGCCAAGTGCATGGTGATGGATTTTGTAGTGGCTGATGTGCCTCCTAAGTATGGCATGTTGTTGTCAAGATCATGGGGTGCCAAACTGCAAGGTACCATACAGATGGATGGGACATATGCCACTATCCCTGTTTTTAGCCAGCTCAGAAGACTATATAGAGAGTCACACATGAAATTAATGGTTAGTAGCCTAGAAAAGCTTGAAAATTCTCCCATGTATTCTGTCCATACTGACTTGGATTCTTTTATCTTTTACAATAATGAATCCACAAAACAGTTAGAGACCCCGAATCTAGAAATAAATAAAGTTCTAGATATGGAATAAAACGAGAGAGAAGCTTTGGAAAAGCATGTTGAAACAATGGACCAGAGTGAACAAATCCAAGATGGAAAGTGACAGACTGCCCCTCACGCTTAGCTCCATGACTAACTTGAGGAGGTGAAACAAATACAACTAAGTGCCGAGATTTCACAAAAACCCTTGAGCATGTTGGTTGAAGAAGACGAAACCAAAAATAGTCCTCTATGGAGTATGTATTTTGATGGGTCATGCACTAAGAGCAATGCTAGTGCAGGTGTCTGGATTATCAACACTGAAAACAACCACGTAGAAAACATTTCCTGCAAATTAAACTTTCAGTGTTCCAATAACATAGCGGAATATGAATCCCTTCTCTTAGGCTTACATCTATTGAAAAATTTGGGAGCCAGAAGAATCAATGTGCATGGGGATTCCGAGTTAATCATTAGGCAAGTAAATGGGGAGTATAACGCAAATAATCCTAGACTTAGAGCCTATCGGAACGATGTCATGGACCTTTTAAAAACTTTTTAGGAGTCCAAATTGATTTTTTTTCCAAGAAAAAGAAATATTTCCGCACACAATTTAGCTTTTGTGGCTAGAACATGCTTAACGCCATTTGGAACCAAAGATTGTACAACTCAAATTAAGTTTATACCAGCGATGCCAGATTATGAAAAATATTGGCAGGTCTTTGAGGGTGACAAACAAATAGAGGATTTTCTACTGGGTAGGAACGAATTTGAGTCATCTGATTCGAATTCTAAATCCGATGAAAATAGCATAAAAAAAAGTCCCCCGAAAAAGAAAAACCCTCTGGTCCCGTAGAAATTAACATGTTAAATAAAAAACTTGAAACTCATACTGAAGAATACAAGGATATAGAAGACGAAGATATTGAGGTATTGTTGTCAAAGCGCAAGAACATACCTAGGGGGCTAGCACCGGTAGAAGACCTCTTTGATTTTAAAGATGTAGCAAAGAAGCCCACCGTAGAATACACAGAGTCTGAGGTCGAGGAATGCAACATAGGCACCGAGGATCAACCAAAAATGATTAAATTGGCTAAGTCCTTGCCACCAGACATGAAAATGAAATATGTTGACCTATTTAAAGAGTTTTTCGATGTGTTTTCTTGGAACTATGAAGACTTGAAAGCCTACGATATAGAAATCATCTATCACAAGATCCCTTTGAAAGAAAACCAGAAACCCTTTAAGCAAAAACTGTGTCGAATTAATCCAATACAACCGCCTCTAGTAGAAAAGGAAATCAAGAAAATGTATGAGGCAGGAATCATTGTACCTGTGAGGTTTTCAGATTGGGTTTCTAACCTTGTAGACGTAAGGAAAAATATAGGAGAAATCAGATTGTGCATCGACTTCAGAAACCTTAACAGAGCCTCCCTAAAAGATAATTACCCTTTACCCAAAATGGAACACATTCTACAAAGGGTAGTTGGTTCGAAGAGGATTTCTCTGTTAGATGGTTTTTCAGGGTATAACCAGGTTTTAGTACTCCCAAAAGACCAACTCAAGACAACTTTCACCACTCCTTGGGGCACTTTCATGTATGTGAAAATTCCTTTTGGATTAATGAATGCTGGGGCCACTTTCCAAAGGGCCATGGACATTGCATTTTCAGAGGAGATAGGGAACTTCATTGTAATTTACCTTGATGACTTAACAATTTATTCCAAATCTGATGAAGGGCACCTGAAACATTTAAGAAAGGTACTTGAAAAATGCAGAAGGTTTGGGTTATCTTTAAATCCCAAAAAGACAATGTTTGGCCTTCAGGAAGGTAAACTACTTGGCCATATCATATCAGAAGAAGGGATTAAAATAGATCCAAACAGAGTTGAGGGAATACTACAGATTAGCCAACCAAGGAACATAAAGGAATTGCAGTCCTTTATTGGAAAGATTAACTTCTTGAGGAGGTTTATTCCCAAGTTAGCAGAGCTCCTTAGAAACATGACTAATATGCTCAAGAAAGAAGTAGGAGTGAAGTGGAATGTAGAAACCAAAAAATCCTTTGAATTGGTAAAACATGCACTCACCCGGGCACCAGTACTAATCAGCCCAGATTTTTCAAAAGAGTTCCTTATTTTCTCCTTTGACTCAGAGCATACTGTGGCTGCAGTCTTGTTGCAGAAAAACCCAGAGGGACAGGAACAACCCATTGCTTTTTTCAGCAAGGCTTTAAGGGATGCACCCTTGAAATATAACATAATGGAAAAATAGGCCTATGCTTTGGTAAAGGCCTTAAAGGACTTCAAGGTGTATATTCTACATTCCCGCATCATTGCCTATGTACTTAATATAGTTGTAAATGACATCTTGTCCCAAGACCCAGATGGAAAGAGGGGTAAATGGATTGCTGCTATATTAGAGTATGACTTGGAAATCAGACCAACCAAACTTATTAAAGGTCAGGGCTTAGCTCAATTAATGGCTAAATATAATCTACAAGCCCTTGAAATTAACGTGGTAGATGCCTTCGATGAACATGAAGAATTACCTGCTCCCACTGTCGAAGAGCATTTTCAAAACTCACCTTGGTACACTGATATCTTGTATGTGCTTGCAAATCTTAATGTTCCTCCTGATTTATCAAAAACAAAGGCAAGGTTTTTAAAATTGAAAACTAGGAACTATTGCATTTTAAATGAATGTTTATTTGGGAAAAATGTTGATGGTTTGTTGCTTAAATGTTTGCCTGAAGTTGATGTAGAAAAGATCAAACATGAATTCCATGAAGGAGAGCGTGGAGGTCATCTTTACTGGAAAACCACAGCCAATAAAATACTTAGAGCTGGCTATTACTGGCCCACCCTCTTCCAGGATGTCCATAAAATGATAGTTGAATTCCAGATTTTTGAAGGCAAAAGAAAACTTCTTCCGTTACCATTACAACCTATCACTGTTGAAGCTCCTTTTCAACAGTGGGGCCTAGATTTCATAGGGGAAATCCATCCTGCTTCGTCTGCCCAACACAATTGGATTCTCACAGCCACTGACTACTTCACAAAATGGATTGGATCCATCCCTTCTAGGAATGCCACATATTTTGTCATTATAAAATTCCTTGAAGACCATATCTTGTCTAGATTCAGATGCTCTAGGAAGATTATTACTGATAATGCTGCTACTTTTTGTTCCAAAAAGATGATTGATTTTTGTCACAGGTATCAGATTACACTTGGTCATTCTACTGCTTACTACCCTCAAGGTAATGGGCTAGCAGAATCTTCAAATAAAAGTTTGGTGACCATCATCAAGAAGCTGCTTGAAGAGAATAAAAAATCATGGCATAACAAGTTGGTGCATGCTCTGTGGGAAGACAGATTGACCACAAAAAATTCCATTGGAATGTCCCCTTACCAGCTTGTTTATGGAGCAGATGCAGTGTTTCCCACCAGCCTAGGTGTACCAGTAATAAAATTAATCCAAGAAATACAGTCAGAAGAGAACAGCATGATTAGGAGGATCAGTCAGACAATACATCTCCAACAGACAAGGGAAGAGGTTTACAATAGGGCTCAGAAGGTGCAAGAAAACATAAATAAGTTGTTTGACAAAAGAAAAAAGGCTTGTGTTTTCAACATTGGAGATAAGGTACTCAAATGGGATTTCAAAAGAGAAGATAAGGGCAAACATGGAAAATTTGACAGTTTGTGGCAAGGTCCTTACAACATTCAGTCCACCATTGGTCCAAATGCCTTTTTTCTACAAGATTTAGATGGCACAGATCTCTTTGGGGGTCCTGTCAATGGCAGAGTCCTTAAGCATTACTACTACTAAGTTCGATTTTAAAAGCTTTCATTTCCATTATAAATACCATTTTCTTTTTTCAGTCTCATAAAAGAAAAAGTAAAAAAACAATAAAAAGAAAAGAAAAGAGGGCATATTGTACAAAACAATAAAGGTATAGCCCCATACCAAAAAGAGAAGAAAATTCTGAAAGTGTGCAAGATTAAATGACACTCCTAAATAACACACTTCTAGTTAGTCAAACTGTCTAATCTTGACTAATTAGCTTTAAATTTTCTGCTGATAGGATAATGAATTAGATTTGCCAAATTGTTTAATCTTGGCTTATCAGTAGATAGATTAGGATAGAAATTAAAGGTTCAAACAAGATCAAAATTTGACCCTAAGGTTTCAAAAAGAATGACTCAAATTTTTTTGATTTTCTGAGTCAAGAGATGTAAAATCTGGTTCTAATGAACTCAAAATCTGAACCAGAGAAAAAGGAAGAAAACAACTCAAACAAGAGCCAAAACAGAGCTGTAAAAAGAGAAGGCCATGATGAGAAACTTTCAGATCTTAAGCCTTCCATTTTGATTTAATTTTCTGCAAAATAAATGTCTATGTGCAGCTTGTTTTTATGCCATAGACCAGCTTCAAGTTAGACTGTTTAATCCTGACTTGAATGCTTTTAAATTTCTGTTGTAGAAATTAGAGAATAAAATCTGTTAGACTGTTTAATCCTAACAGATTGATAGAATAGGTAGAGAATCATATGGGCTAAACTGTTTAATCTGATTCCATGGAGAAATAAGGAGTAGAAATAGATTAGATTTCTTGATTTCAAAAGAATAAAATGTTGTGAATAGAGTTTGCCATTCCAAGTGCACTCTAATGAAGAAAAAATGCTAGATCAGTAGGATTGGGTAGGTAGAAAGTTTGTAATGATGAAGGTCCATTGTTTTCATAGCTGATAAATATGTTTTCAGAGAAGATCATCTCAATAAAAGAAGGGCAGCCCAATGGATCAGGCACAGGTCAGCCTCCCAGAGAACATAAATGGATGAGGCAACTGATCAGCCTCCTAGAGAATGCAAGTTTGAAGTTCTTGATGCCTTCAAGTAGGCACCATCCCCAAGTGGAGCCACTATTAGCTGCCTATAATATTTGTTATAACAAAATGTGGCTAAGACTTTTTGAGCCTTCAAGGAACAAATTTCATTACTAAAATTTTTTGGCTCTTGAAGACTCTTGAAGGCCTCCTGCTTTTCCTCTGTCCAAAACTTCACTGATATTCCCATTTTATACTTAGAAATCCTGCTGATTTCCAAGCCAGAATACTACTGCAAAGTCATCATTTTCCCCTTCTCCCAATCAAAACTAACCTCCATTTGCTTCCCTATTTTTCCATAAAAACTCCCTGGTTTTCATAAATCCTCTTCTTCCATTTATGAAAATCACTTTCCCATAGTTAAAAACCCATTTTTTAACTATTCCGAAACCCCCCATTCCATTGAAAGCTATGAAAAACTCATAAAAAATACAAGTCTTTATTATAGAATTAAGCCCCTTTGGGCTAAGTCCTAACCACTTCCCCACATGTGCCCTTGTCATAAAAGCCAAGCGCAGAACCCATATAGCGCTAATCGCATCGCAAGATTTCAATGTACACAAGTCTTTTGCTATCACCGAAAGTTTCGATGCGATTGAACATTTCTGTTTAAAAACCCCCGATCGCATTGTTATTTTCATATTAAATGTGGGCCCACCTCGGCGCTTAAACCTTGTAAAATATCTCATGCTCGATCCATTTTTCCTTTGTAAACTCAAAAACCCACTTTTCCAAAGTTTTGGTCAGAAAAGAAAAATCGCGTGTTAAATATTTGAATGGGTAGATTGAAAGACCGATCGCGCCATCACAACCACAGAAAATACAATGGGTTGATTGAAAAGCCCGGGCCCGAAGTTTCGATATGTGATAAGCCCTTTCTTCGTAAACCCCGGTCACACAGCCTTCATATAACCCTCGGCCCCGCAATCGGGCGCCTTTCCGCTTCAAATAAAATAAATCCCAACCAAAACTTTTGTTTTAATTGAAACTTGGGTTTTTAATTATTTTACATTTATTTCGCTGGTTCCATTTTTAAACCGTTCCTCACTGTCGATCTGATCTGCAAATCGGACGGTGTGGAGTTCATCTCCCCATGGTCCCCATCGCCCATAAGCCGATTGCCCAAAACCGGCGGTATCCATCGCACCGCCTTTGGGGCAAGGGTGGTTTTTTCCCGATGGCCAGCGATTCCATACAACGGTTGACACGCGTCCCCTGTACCTTTTTCAAAACCGCCTCCATTGCGCATAACCGCAGTCTATCGCACATTATTGTTCGGACGCGGATGCCCAGCGATATTGTTGTGGACCATCCGATCTAGGGCGGGCCATCCAACAGCTATTGCTCGCCGAAGATGCATGATAGTTAACTCTAATGCACACGTGATAACTCAAGGTACGGCACGCCATCTAGTTAATCTCCGCCGTTGATCTGATCTCCAGATCAACGGCCCACAATTCATCTCCCGATTTCTCCATTTGACTTTCAACTTCTGCTCCCAACCGTCGATCTCTGTGCGATCGACGGCTCAGATTCATTCTCCTTTTTCCGCCTCCTCATTCAATCTCAACAGTCGATCTCTGCACGATCGACGGCTCGGATTTAATCTTTTTTCCACCAGTTCTACGATTTCTCTCGATCAATCCTAACCGTTGGATGATGCCATCCAACGGCCCCGCTTTCTTCACACGCCTCCTGATGCAGTTAACCTATATATGCATGTTTTATAATAGTTTTTCGTATTTTTCAGGGTTTCAATGTATTTTTCCGCTACGCTGAAGAAATTACGAAGGTTGAGGGTGATGACCCTCCCGCCTTCAATTCACCACAAGAAATCACTGACAGGGTTTAAAATTCACGTTTATCAATGATTCATGAACCATTGGCGCATTATGAACCCTGCGCAGCCCTGCACACCAACAAAAACACCATGAAAGGGGCATGGTCAAAGAGTATCAGTGTTGAAGACCAGAATGTATCAGAGCAGAAGATTAAAGATAGGCTTACAGGGATTACGGATAAGAATGATTATCAAAAGCCTAATCCTTGAAATAAAACACAGCTTACAGAAGATCTGAAGGGTTTTGTCAACAGGAACGCCTACACTGCCACAAAATAAGGAAAATTGATCCCTTTAATTACCACGATGCCACCTGTGCCTCAAACTATTCAATCAGAAGCCAAATTTATTGATCAGGACCAGATATCTTCCTCACAGAAAATCAAAGGCTGTCGAACAAATAATACTAATCAAGGGTCTTATCTCCAAATTGTCGACAAAACTATTTTTAAAGGTTAAAGAACAGTCCAGAAGCAGATATTTTTCAATCATTAGGCCTCGAAAGGCACAAACAGAGTTATGAAGCAGAGTTATAAATTATTACATTCCCGCCTTATTCCTTTCCTGGTTCCCAAAGGCCAGGAATTGCATTGATTACATAATTAATGATACTTGACCCCTGGGAAATCTTCCCACCTCTTCATTCTTCTATAAATACTTCTGTAGAAGATGAGCAAATTTTGGTCTCTGGACATCTGAATGTATGTAATAGTTATTCTGAAGCTACTGATGCGCTATTTTCAATTCAAAGATATATAAGCTGATATGGGAAGTTCGAAGTTGTAGAGACCCATTGGGCTTGCTGATTGTAACTAGTTTGAACATCTAATACAAGCTGTTGATTTATGGGATCCTGATTTGTGTCAATGGTGATGTGTTTCTCACTGTCAATTGTTATTTGGCTTAATGTTTCCACTCTGTTCACTTTCTCTAATAAAGATCAGCAAACATAGAGCTAGGATTTACTTTCAACAGTACCCTACTCTTACTGAAAGCTTTATTGTCTATGTTTTCTTCATTTGAATGTTCTCTTTGAAGAGTACATCAATGCAGGTCGGTTTAAAGGCACTTACATGATCTAAATTGTTTTTTGTCACTGTTATCTATGTTTTCCTTATTGAATATGCTGAAAGCATGGTAGTTTAAATGTACTTACCTGATCTTAAGCTTTCAACTGTTTTTTAATGTTTCCTAACTAAAAGTACTTCAAAGCAGGCTAGTTTAAAGGTATTAACCTGATCTCAGAATACTTTTATGTTTTTTCTTATTGAATATGCTAAAATCAGGGTAGTTTAAAGGTACTTACCTGATCTTTAAGCTTTTCAACTGTTGTTTAATGTTTTCTAACTAAAAGAACTTCAAAGCAGGCTAGTTTAAACGTATTAACCTGATCTCAGAATACTCTGATGTTTTTCTTTAAGTACATGCTGAAGCAATATAGTTTAAAACAACTTATTTGATATTAGGCTATTTCACTATACCTTCATTTGTTTGTTCTTCATTTCCTATCTGTTTCATTCCATAAAATCACCTTAAGAGATCCTTTGACATAAGTGACTTGCTCCATGGATCCTACTTGAACCTTGTTGTCCAATTAAAATCCTCCTATGACTCCATAGCCCAATGGGTTAAAACTGTCTTTGCCTTTCTGTCAGCCAAATCATTCTTTCATCTGCAGACACCTTCACCCTTCATTTTTGAAACTGCCTTCACCTTCATCATGTCCTTTCCCAACCAAAACAAAACAAACAAAACCCAAGCTCTTCATAATTAGTCTAATATCATAATTTTAGCTATTAAAGATCACATCTTTAAACTCATTCATAGAGAGATCCCTCTCTGGATTCAGGAGGGCTAGATCCTAGAATCCCAAAGTTGGTTGAAATAATGTTGCTTCTGCAGTTTTAGTCTTACCAATCTGCTAAAATTGCAGATTCCTAACAAATATGACAAGAGGATAAACATAATAATAATAAGCATGATAGGGGGAGCACTGGATGGAAAAAGGCATTTTCGGGACACCCCTTTTTCCATTAATGTCAAAGGGGGAGAAAATGATGAAAGGGCGAGAATATTACCATCAAAGACAAAGAGGGAGATTGTTGGTAAAATTTTTCATTGTTGAAGATGATGACTGAAGAAACCCTAGTTCTTATTCCAGAATCCCTAACATGAAACCCTAGCTATGATAATGAAACCCTAGTTATGATGATGAAACCCTAGCTATGATGATGAAACCTTGATTCCAAAATTCATTTCTAAAACCTAAATGCTGAAGTGTTACAATGACATCCCTAATATAATGAAGCATTAAATTCCTAACCCTAATCCCCATGTTTGACTATAATAACTGGTTCCAATAAAAGTCACATGAAAAGTGCATATAAATTAAACTACTCTTTGCTCTCTAATCCTTGAAATCTTAATTCCCAATAAATTATAATTCCATGTACACAAATTATTTCCCTAAATCCTAATATATGATATTGCTAATATTCTAAAACAAAATCTATCTTAAACCCTACACATGTCGTAATTAAAAAAGAAAAAAACTTCAAATATTTCACTTGTTGCTGGAGTTTAAAATTACATAAATTTGACATAAATATGAAAAAAAAAAATCCAAAGAGAAAATTAAATGTTTATATATAAATAATAAATAATACATAGCTACCATACTCTTAAGTCGACTCTTGCACTATACGCAACCATTCGAAGTTCCAAAAATTACTACATGTACAGGATATGAATTTTGGCTAAGGGATTACCCACGAACGTGAGAAATAGATCAACCACAGAGTAGTCACAAATCAGAATTTGCAAGATAAAAGGATTGGTTTGGAAAAATAGAATTGCAGTCCTATAATTATCCGTTTGAAACTATCTACGTCATATTTGTGGAAAATTTATTCAGCCTATTGAAGAGAATATTTCTTGACCTGTTTGATATCAGAACTGTGGCACTAAATTCACGCCTGAAATTTTGACCCTATCAAAGCCTGAAATTTCATCCAGGATTGTAATTTCAGCCTTTTCAGAAGCTTGGAATATTGTGACTGTTGATACATCGAAATCATGACCTGTGGAGACCATTCTCACACCTGTGGCACTATATAAAAACATCAGATCTGGAAAAAAATATCAACACTATAGAAGAAAATTTGGCTTTGACACACATTTTTTTGGACTTATCAAAATATTGGAGCTGTGTATGTTACCTGCGGACAAAATTTCACAAGAAAGGATTTCAAACTATTGTGCAAACCTATATGAATTTATTTGGACCTGCATCTTCATATATGTACCTATCACTTTGTACACTTGGTTGACTAATTTGAGAGAAGTATTTGGGCATTGTTTAGAAGAAACCTGGTAACAAAATTAAGGATAACTTGGACACATCTTGAAAGCATCATGTTCGAGTGTATATGAGAACAAACCCATAAATACTTTTACCTTAGCATATTGAGTAATGACTGGGGCATTGTTGAAGAATTTGTAAAGCTTTCTTGAAATCTATAATAACATTGTTAAGGAAATCTTGAAGAACCTTGAGGAAATTTTGAGGTGCATGTGGATCCGTGGAGAAGTAATTTTGAAGGCTAAAGGTGACCCATTTATCTGAGGTGTCTTATACTAGATTGAAAAGGATTTGAAGAACCTATTGGAGAAGCCCTTAGAGAATTGAAGGATTTGTTAACTTTTGTTGAAGAATCATTAATGACCTAAGAAATTTTGAAGCATATGAAGCATAGTGATTTGGAGCATACTTAGGAGAAGCCTTTATTGTCTTGGAGAATATTTTGAGGCAACTTATTGACACCTTGAGGCTATTTTGGAGACATGTTGGAGGAAGCCTTGAAGACCTTAATACGTGATTGAATCCCTCATGGATTTACCTTGAATAAAACTGATTGGGTATCATGAAGAGTATTTGTGACAATTACTAAAGTTGTAATTGATGAAAAAAGTGCCTTGAATATTATTTTGAGGGAATTTTTGAAGAATACTATTAGGGATTATTGTAGAAGACAAAGGAAGCGTTAATTAACCATTGTACTTGTCTTGAAAAGTTTCAGCAAAGGTTTGGAGCCTTAGAGGATAGGAGTCCTCAAGAAGATAAGGTTGGATATTGTGCCAATCGAGAGGGTTGGATCCATAGAGATTGGAGCCTCATAATGACAAGGTTGTAGCCTTGTGGAATATAGGGTTGAAGCCTCATAAAGAACAAGTTGGAGCTTGGAATCATACAGGTTGGAGCCTGACTGATTGGATATTGGTGTCTTCATCTAGGGTTGGAGCCCTAAACTATTGTTCTTCTTGATTTATTGTAAAAAGAGGATTGGAGTCCTCATCATTGACTAATACAATTATTTATATCATTTTTCATTTTGTGTTCTAGTTATAACTGATCTTAATTGGCATAAAAAATAACAATTGTAAAATAAATATTGATTCACCCCCACTCTCAATATTTACAACACTTAATACTAAAGTATGTGGTTCTTCTTATTTTGATTTGTGTTCTTATATATAGTTTTATTCATAATCCTTCAATTGAAAGTCTATCTTTTCTGGTTCTTTCTCCCTTAGAAGGACTTCCTGTTTGACAACATCTTTTATTTCTCTAAATACCACATATCTAATATACACAATCTTCTTATTTTATAGGTTTCAAAACTTATAACGTTTTAGAATATATTTATATCCAATACATGTACACTTTTTATCTTTCTTATCCAACTTACTCCTATTCTCCTTTGGAATGTATACATAAGCATCACAACCAAATACCTTGAGATTTTTAAGAGAAGGTTTTTTGTCCACACATCATGTGGAGTCTTATCATTCAATGCTGATGAGGGTGGCCTATTTTACCAAGTAACACGTAGTATCCACTACCTATACACTAAATTTTTATCCTAATTTGGTACCACTAATCATGCTCCTTTCTTTCTCCATTAATGTCATATTCATCCTTTCTATAATTTCATTATGTTGAGGTGTGTTTGGAGTAGCATTCTAATTTTATATATCATGTGTGTTACATAATTCATTGAATTTGTTCTCATAAAATTCTCCACCATTATGTGTCCTCAGTACCTTAATTTTCTTCTCTATGTGATTTTCCACAAGAACCTTTAATTTTTGATTTTTCTAAAAACTTTAGATTTTTTCTTGAGGATACAAATCCATATATTCCTCAAGAAGTAATCATAAATGAGACATTGTAGACATATTTACCTAGTGATGGAATTGACACATTTTTAGCTTAGGGTGGTTCCACTAGCTTGGAGCTAGAAGCTACCCATTAATGACACTTATTTCTCCAAGATGAGATTCTTTTGTGATCTTCTCATACTTTTAAAAAAATGAAAGATGATGAACTTATTTTTTCCATTTATCTCACTTTTTAAAACTATGAGAAGGATATGCAACATACTTTTACCTCTTTCTTAGGCTCATTTTAGACTCACGAAAAGAAACCCTATCAAGTATTTTTAAAATATTTTTTGTGCTCGTTAAAGATGAACTAAAAGGTCATTATCAATCTTACAATATGTATTCTCCTTCGTGATTGGTAATATATGAAAGTGATATTTGAAAAAAAAATGGGGGGAATGTAATAAAGTTTGTGTGGAGAAGTGGAAACATTAGTTGCAACACCATTGAACAAGGGACATGTTTGTGTCATTATCTTACAACTGGGTTATATCTTTCCTAGGAGTTGCACCATACATATGAGTCATATACTCCTCCAACTAGTTACTCTTCTTGTCATTATGGAGCACACTTCAATGTTTCTTATGTTGTTGCCTGATATCATGTGATGCTCATGAGTCAATTCTATTAGGTCAATTTTGTTTTGTTTCAAATAAGTTTACAGTTGACCATCGGTAGTATTGTTGACCTTTTTTATTGACCATCCCTATGTCAATTACACTTCGTGAATTCATATCTTCACACTATCTCTTGGTATGTTTTATGTAAATTGATGGGAGATAAATAAAGGACCTCCTTTTATGTATCTATTCCAATTAATGATAATTTATTATCTAGGATAGGGATCTAGATACCAGTAATACCTTGGAGTTTTCAGTTTTTAGTTGTAAGCCTCCTTGCGATCGATAGCAAGTATTCGTCAATGATCACTAGTATATCAAATATACGAGTGTTCAATATAAGCTTATATATTCATACTAAATTGATTGTGCTAGATACCTTGGGGTCCATTTTCATCTTTATTAGGTCCCCTCATGTTTTTTAATGATATGCCTCAATGAATGCTAATAAGAAATTTTCTACCACGCTTGACTTTAGCTTAGCTCATATATTTGCATGATGGGAATTAATATCATTGGTTTTGATACCATTTTGCTATATTATGTGCTTTTAGTACCACCAAAGGTAACTATCCTTTATGTACATTATCTTATTGATCTATATTGTAGCATAGATCCACAACACATTTTCTCATAATTGCGATCTCTTTATTGACGACATGGATCAAAATTATATTCCTTAATGGCCATGTACTTTCATTTGATGTCATGAATCCACAATGTTGTGTTGGTGATCATGTTAAATTATCTCTCATACTATATGCCTACTTTAAGGATGATCTATGTGATTGAGTAATATATTTCTTGTAGGTTCTAATTGGTTCTCCATGCTTGACTCCTTCCTTGTATCACTTCTCAAGATTCACCATATCACAATGTATTTCAACCATTAGTTTATCTTCTAAACTAATGGATTAATGGGATTTTTTTAATACCCTATTTGATACCCTAGAGTTGGAGGAGAATCCTAGCCTAACCTACCCTACTTAGCAGGTTGAGGTACCTTTCTCCTAATCGTAGGAAATAAAAAATGGAAGCTTCATCACTCTAGTTAGCTTGACTTAGAGTGATTTATTGCTTTACTTATATGTGCAGTGAGAGGCAAACATGTTTTTATCACTCCAAATGATCTATGACATAGTGATTAAGATCCTATCTTTTAAAATTTATTATTTTCAAGGAGATCTATTTGAATGGGAGGTAATTATTTTCATATGGCATAATAATTATTTTCGAAGAATAACTTCTCTTGGCCATAGGTGTCAAAATTTATCCCTACATAATGAGGCCACTCCTAGGGGAGAAAATATAAGAATAGAGTAAGGAAACATTGGTGAAATTATTGGGGAATCCTATTTGCATGTTGTAGTGAGCCCAACTATAGATTTTTAGAAAAGGAGGAACAAAGGACAAAGAATTGGAAGGGTGTGCTCACATCCAAGGTGTCATTTATAAGCAACTCCATTGTCCTTAATGTGGATTTCAATATGTTTCCCCCAATGTTTGTCATTTGTTGTATGTATTCATTTCAAATTGGATTGACTTGGATAATTTGATTTGGATCTAGTTATTTCTCTAATAGATATTTGTTTGGATAGTATATCTAGGTCTATTTGTTGGTGATGCATGTATGATACAAGTGATAGCAGTGTTGATGATATCTCTAGGAGATAGAGAAAGACTCTCCATAGTTGCATCAATCAAGATTTACATTGAACAATGAGAGTGAAAGATATGCATTAATCCTCTCCCTTATCTCCCTTTATCAAAGAAATTTAGAGTATATATTTAGGGGAAATTGTTGAATGGTCCATCCATTTCAGTTTGTATATATCTTAAGGGAGTATAGCTCTTTTCCATCTGAATAATTTTGGTAAAAAAACACATGGCTAGCCTCATATGTGTGAGTAATGGAGGGTTGATGTGGCATCCACTTATTCCATGGTGATAAACAACATAGGCCAACTTGTGGGAGGAATACCATTTATATACAAACTTCAATTGAGGTGATTTTCACACCATTTGAAATCTCTTCATGTTCAGGTCAAAATTGAGGATGTGTGCATAACTTATGGATGTTGTGACCCAATAAACATCTTTTGAAACTCAAAATATTTTTAAAATTTGATCTAAGAACCAATATTAATTCCAAAAGGACCTTGCAATGTTTTTAGCTTTGATGTTATTAATAGAGGGTATTAAGATATATATTTCATGATTCAACATATAACCGACACACCTTCATTGGTATGTCACACACCACCATTAAAGAAGGATTTTTATTTGCATGACAATATCCTATGAATGCTATGCAAAATTGAAATATATTATCTATGTCTCGCTCCTAAAAAATGAGGAGATACCCTGTATTATTTGTCACTTACATGGTTTAATTTTGTGTTCTTGATCACTACTTCATGTCACACATCACAACTAGAGAAGGATTGCGCTTTGCACAAGCATATCCTATGAATGCTATGCAAAATTGAAAGATATTATTCATGTCTGGATACTGAAAAAAGAGGAGATACCATTGAATTATTTGTCACTTTGTTCAATTTTGTGTCCTCAATCACTACTCCATTGTGGATTCTCTAATGCCATGGGAGAGGTCACAAAGTTGTTGTAACATATTCTATTTTTTAGCATAATTCCATCATGATGTAATGTTTGATCAAATTATACAATTAAGCCTATGGAAATATTGTTGTTGTTTGTATTAAATGCCTATAATAATAATAATAATCTAATTTTAAGGTCACAACTCAACCAAACATGAAATTGTATGAGACCCTCTTGTTTATGGGACAAAGGTCCCCCCTCCTCACAATAATTTGACTACTAAAATCTATGGAGGTGTAAATATTCTTTCACCCTCCGTATTTGAACTTGTAACCTCTTACTAGGAAACAACTAATCAAGTTGTACTACTATAGTGTTTGCCAATAATACCTAGAAATTTCATATTTTGAGAAGACCTATATAATTGATGTAACAAACAATGAATATAAATTTAATAACAAATAATATTAATAATATGATGTTTGATTTATTAATAATTAGTGACAATAATAAAAATTACCTTATATTTTATTTTATTTTAATAAATTATTATTATAATAACAAATGATGCTAAATAATATGTGCCAATTATGTTCATATTCAATGGTTGAGAGAAATGATTGTCACCCTCTTACTCATTTTTAATTTAATGGCCGAGAGAAATGATTGTCATCCTCACTCATTTTCAATTCTCTCCAAGTGACATAATAAACTTTATTGTAATGACTTGAGACTTGTTGTTTTTTATTGGATTGAGTATTCCTCTTTTTATTTTTTGTTGGATTGAGTAATCCTATGAAAATCAAACCATGTATATAATTTAAAAGTAAATAAAAAATACTAAATACTAGCACTTGCACCACATGTTGCAAAGGAAACACCGTAAGGTTGTGGTATAGGAAAGAATAACATAAAGAAAGAAGAGGTAGTAGGAACTTTCTTGGCTCCAACTGATCCTCTAGAATAAGGGGTGGATAATTATGTTTACTAGACCTCAAATCATAATATCCATATTGGGTAATTGATGCAGAACAACTTCTTTGTTATTAATTTCATGTAAGATGTGATTTTTCATAATGGACGAGACATTTTGGCCAAGGTACTCAAGACCTCTATATGAAGAAATATGCATGTTTATTTTTTTCTGCATGAAGGATGCACTTGGTTTTTATGACCAAGTTGGGTAGAATTCACCCATCCACGAAATTATTGGCTTCTATCACATTCACAATGTTGAATTACTCTGATACTACTCCTAGAACTCTGACTCTGCTCTACAGCTTGAATTATTTAATGGAATAAAAACTTATCACTATGACATGTTGCACTTCATAAGAGACTAATAAGAAGCTTAAGTATGGTAAATCCACCTTCACCTGTCATTTGAACATAGAGCATAGAGTTATATTAATCGTCAATTTTATGGATAAGAGACATTTGGGCACTTTTCAACCCTTGGGGATGATTGATTAATCTCAGTTCAGATAATTTATATTAATAAATTATCTACAATCATATTTCCATAATTCCTCTTTGAACGACCAATATTCCACTTCTTTGAAACTTTTCACCTCATTTAGAGTAACAAACATCATGAAGACCCAAATGTAAGAAGAAAAAATCAGCTCATAATCAGGGAATCTAGCGACTTCTTTAAGGATCATAATTCAAGGCCTTAGTGCCTTTTAAATATCATTTATTCTCCCATCAAATAAAAAGAAACAATCAAATTTTGTGGTGACAAGAATGGGAAAAAAATTTAAATGTAATAACTCCCTTCCCTAGTGATTGTACATTTTTGTTTTGAAATGAAATTATTTTCCCGGTATTTTAAATAATAGATTCCTCCCCAAGTTACCCTTTAGAGATACCTTTTTTTTCAACTGATTGTAATAGGTAAGTGTCTTTTATCTAGTATTTTATGAGTCATTGAATTTAAGGGAAGAGGTAAAGAGACTACTAGACAAAAAAGAGCTGAGTGACTGAATTTCAAATGAAAATAACATTGAGGAATATCTTTTGATTTTCTCATATGGGTATTCTTCAATTGATGAGGTAGTAGGAACTTTCTCCTCCAGAATAAACCATGGAGAATTATGTTGAGTGAACTATTACTCATGTGACTTAGACTCCTCCTTACAATTGGAATGTTTCTCTGCCCATAACTCTATATTGGGCTATAATTCTAGCTTTCTCTTGTTTATGAATAAATTGTCTATATATCACTATTTTTTGTCTCTTTTTGAGTGCTTTCTTGAATTAGTGAGATAATGTTGTTCATCTAGATTCCAAAATCCTTGAGTACCCCATTTTTTGAAGAGTCCTCTTCTATTTTTAATTCTTATATTTGGTCCTCCAGAGCCTTGTCAATGGTGTTTCCTTCTAAAGAATCATACTCTTGATAAGTATCCATTGTCCTACTTTTCTTCTTCCATATACTTCAAATCTAAATGAATGGAACATAACATGAGATAAGCTTCGTGACATTTTCCAAATTCCAATATTTTTCATTGCACTTCTCATGTGTATCAGGGAATATGGATTCCATAAATTCAACGTTATGTCTTTTTTTGGCTTGTTGTAAGGTTGGAAGCTTCTCTTTACCATGTCTCATTTCTTCTGTATCCTTGACTTTGATACAAACAATTGTTACCAACCCCTTTAAAGGTAAATTTAGTGTTATTTAAGAAATGAGAATTATGAACATTCATCATTATTGCTCAAGATAAATCATGTCCTCTTAAATAATTTGGAAATTTAAAAAAGATCATATTTTAAAAATTTTCATTATTAATTTATTTTTTTATATATTAAGAAATAATACTCATGAATTATAATACAGTTGTAACATAAATAATATATAACAAAAAAACCATGTATTTTTGGAATAATAAAATAGTTGTAACAAAAATAATACAGAACAAGAAAAGATATGTATATTTGGATGTATGAAAATTTAGATACATTTTATAAGTAAAATTTTAAAAGAATAATGGTTATAAAAATTTAAATTTTTTTTATTAAATAATTAGTTTAGATCCAAAGTTAAGATTGATTTAGGCCATCTTAGTTCCCCCCTATAAAAGAACTACATTCCACCATGTGTCAATACCATGGGCTGTATTTATAGTTTATCATTATTTTATTTTATTATTTTTATTTTTTATTGTATTTTGACCTAGTTAAAATGACATATCATCATTATTGCCCAAGATAAATCATGTCCTCTGAAATAGTTTTAATATATAACAAAAAAAAAAAATTAGATCGAGAGTTAAGATTGATTTAGGCCATATTAGTTCCTCCTATAAAGAAACTACATTCCATATGAATACCATGAGTTGTATTTATAGTTTATCATTATTTTATTTTATTATTTTTACGGGGCGTTCTTATTTGAAAACAACTCCCCTAGCTGCCACTGTGTCCATGTTTGAGTCATTGGATCAAATGTTAGACAATTAAAATGTTTTAGGCCATTAGATCAAGTAAAGAGTTTTTTATATGTTTTTTATGATGTTATTTTTTTTCTTTTTAATAAGTTTTGGTGACTTTTAAGTTAAAATGTTATTATTAAAAATTTGTTAGATTTTAACCTCAATTTAACATTTTGACTATGTCAAATTACACAAAAATAAAAATAAAGTAAATTAAATAAAAAGATTGACATAATGTAATGAACATTTTAACTAGGTCAAAATACAATAAAAACTAAAAATAATAATAAACTATAAAAAAACCCATGGTATTGACCCATGGTATTCATGTGGAATGTAGTTTATTTAAAGAGGGAAATTAAGATGGACTAGATCAATCTTAACTTTGGATCTACCAAGAGCCAAGATGGATCATATGTCTTGATATGCAAACCTTTTTAAGAGTAAAAAGAGAATTGATCCCTCTAATAAATAATATAGATCTAAAATAATTATTTAAGAAAACTATTTTTAAATGTTTATAACTATTATTTTTTTAAAATTTTATTTAATAAAATGTATCTAAGTTTTCATACATCCAAATATACATAGTTTTTCTTGTTCTATATTATTTTTGTTACAACTATTTTATTATTCCAAAAATACATGGTTTGAGTCATTGGATCAAATGTTAGACAATTGAAATGTTGTAGGTCATTAGATCAAGTAAATAGTTTTTTTTTTTTTTATGTTTTTTATAATGTTAGTTTGTTTTTTTCATTTTAATAAGTTTTGGTGACTTTTAAGTTAAAATTTTGTAATTAAAAATTTGTTAGATTTTAACCTCAATTTAACATTTTGGCTATGTCAAATTACACAAAAATAAAAATAAAGTAAATTAAATAAAAACATTGACATAATGTAAAGAACATTTTAACTAGGTCAAAATACAATAAAAACTGAAAATAATAAAAGAAAATAATAATAAACTATGAAAACAACCCATGGTATTGACCCATGGTATTCATGTGGAATGTAATTTATTTAAAGAGGGAAATTAAGATGGCCTAGATGAATCTTAACTATGGATATAACAAGAGCCAAGATGGATCATATGTCTTGATATGCAAACCTCTTTTAGAGTAAAAAGAGAATTGATCCCTCTAATAAATAATATAGATCTAAATTAATTATTTAAGAAAACTATTTTTAAATGTTTATAACCATTATTCTTTTAAAATTTTTACTTAATAAAATGTGTCTAAATTTTCATACATCCAAATATACATAGTTTTTCTTGTTCTATATTATTTTTGTTACAACTATTTTATTATTCCAAAAATACATGTTTTTTTTGTTATATATTATTTATGTTACAATCGTTTTATTATTCATGAGTAGTATTTCTTAATATATAGAAAATTAAATTAATAATGATTTTTTTTAAATATGTGATATTTTTTAAATTTCCAAATTATCTCATAGGACATGATTTAGCTTGAGCAATAATCCACAATCAAAGAAAATGGCTGGAGATGTCACAAGTTATCATTTGCACAATGATTTATTGACATTCTTAGTTGAAATGGATCCTATTAGATGCATGGTGGCCAGAGACACTAAAAAATTCAAAATAGATATCTCTTATGACATCCATATTGTGTACAGACCATCCAAAATTTTATTTTTCAATTCCAGACAAAACTTACAAAAGAAAAAACCCACTAAGTCCTTACTGTAGATTATAATTTTACAAAATTGACACTATATAATTAACAATAGAGTAAGTTGAGACAACCCTAATGGGTTTTTTTTGTACAAGTTTTATCATAACCTTTCCCTCCATCCAATATATATTGTAGAATCTTCTGAAGAGAGGGTATATCCTAGTTTATAACCTGATCCACAATCAAAGAAAATGGCTAGGGATTTCACAAGTTATTAGTTTATAACTTGATCCACAATCAAAGAAAATGGCTAGAGATGTCACAAGTTATCATTCGCACAATGACTTATTGACGTTCTCAGTTGAAATGGATCCTATTAGATGCATGGTGGCCAGAGACACTAAAAAATTAAAAATAGATATCTCTTATGAAATCCATATTGTCTACAAACCATCCAAATTTTCCATCTTATACAACAACTTCTAACAATAACCACTCAATTTACTCTCCAATTTTTGAAACCCCCACCCATGCTAAGTAGATCACAGTGTAAAATCAAATGTTCGTGTGGTTTTTTTAAAGGGTTCATAAACAAAAGAGACAACGAGAAAGTCAATATCGTGGTATAATAACTTATTTTTAATCATTGTGACAAACAAAACATCACATTAGCTCACAGAATATATGTAATGTTATAAGGATCTTGTTGACACCTAATCCTATGGATGGGTGTGCACATTTATTTTTGTATATTATTTATTATTAGGAAATAAGGAAGACCAAGAGTCATTGGGAGCTGAATCCCAATAGCCTCACTTCCCATCTATATAAGCATGTACATTCTTAAGCTAATATACATTGCAGTTTTGAGGAGTTACCTCCTGGTTTGACATGGTATCAGAGCCAGCCCCACATTTGGCATTTCTGCCCTGTGGTGTAACTCCCTACCCTTTGCTCAGTCAATTTTATTAATTGTTTTCTGCTGCTCCTAATTGCTAGACTGTTATTCTGCATTTTTTTCCCTAAATAGCACTGACATTTGCAGGCTCTGTCAATCTGCAAACTGCAGGCTCTGCCAGTCCAGCAGTCCTGCAACTGTCTTCTGCAGATCCAATTTCAAATTTTTTTTATGTAACAACCCTTTTTGGGCCTCCTCATTCATCCATACGCATTCATCCTGCGCCCTCTCTCCCCCTCTGCTCACAGAAATACAATATGGCACCCTTCAAACAGCAAACTCCGCATACCCATATTATCCACGGCCTTTCGGCCCCCCAACCCTGCACCTTCTACACCATACGCACCCCTCTACGCAGACTTACAAACGCTCGGCCCTCTCCGTCCCCTATCTACCCTCATACAAACTGTGCGTTATACCAACCATCTCTTGCATCTCTCTCTGCGTTCGTTCCCTACCATTCGCTCGACCCCTCACTGCAGTTCACTCATACCCACGCGCTATTACAAATTTCGTTTTTTAAATTACTTTTAACTCCGCCTCCGCACACCCTTATCGCTCCCACTACCTGCTCCACGGTTCCGCCCTTCGGCCCATTCTCCATTCCCTACCCAACCTACGCTCCCATACGCATACGCTGGTATCAGAGAACGCAGTCATACTATAATACAACGCAGTCAGTCCTTCCCTCTATACGTTGTTTAAAATCGCTGTTTGACATCGTGTTTTGTTATTAATGCATTGTATGTGTTATAATTCACACCGCCGCTGTCATAGCCTATACACTATTTCACGTTGAATAACACATTGAATACCATTTGTTCATATATACGCTGGCCATATATACGCTTTTTTCGCTGTCATATGTCCCATATATATATTAAACACTGTCAATCCCCTATATATATACCGCCCCTCCCAATCCCCTATATATATATACCGCCCCTCCCAATCCCCTATATATATATACCGCCCCTCACATGCTATTACGCCCTTTTCAATATCGCCCTTCCTTCCATATCATTCCACTTTTTTTCCACATACATTTTTTTTCCCAACACAAAAAAAAAAAAATACATTTTTTTTTTATGCAGAATCAGTCTATAGCATAGAGAGTTTTTAAATTTCAGTCTTCAGCAAAAGTTTTCTGAGCAGATTTAGTTTCCAGAAAGAGTTTTTAAACTCAGAAATTTTTTTCCAGCAAGAGTTTTTTGCCCCTTTATTTGAAATATTTCAAGAGTTTGAAGTTTTTATAGCAGAATTTGTTTCCTCTTCAGAATATTTTTCCAGCAGTCTAATGCATTCTCTCATCTCTATTGTTGGGATAGTTCTCTCTGGCAAAGAGAACTATCTTGAATGGTCTCGGAAGATTAAACACACACTCATTTTTAATGAGCTGTGGAGAGGAATCTGTGAAGGACAAGTAGAAAATCCACCAGAGAAGCCCACTTCAGACAAAGAGCTTGCCATCTGGGAAAACAAGAACTGCAAGGCCTATGCCTTGATTGCAGCTTCAGTAAGTGAAGAGGTGAGTCGCCATATTTCATCATTCTCAAATGCCTTTGAAGCCTTGAAGAAACTAAAAGACCTCTATGACTCACACTCAGAATTAGAAAATGTTCAATTGATGGTTAAGCTGTTCAGTCTTGAAATGAAGAATGATGATCCCCTTGCTTTAGCTTCAGAAATAAGATCTATAATGCATGACATTAAAAACACTGGTGTAAAAATGGACATACCTCTCATAGCATATGTTAAGGCATTATATCCGACTTACTCACATTATCTTGAGTCTTTGCAAGCAAGTGGAAACCTTGAACAAATCACCGTTGATAAACTTGAGCAGAAGTTTGCAGAAAGAGAGAAAGCTTTTGGGAAGATGACAGTCCCTTCATCTTCCGAAGAGGCTGCATATTTGGCACATAGAGAAAAGAATCATGCTCCGGATTCATCCAGAGGAAGAGGTGGCAGAAGAGGAAGAGGAAGAAGGAACTTCACAGAAAGGGGGGGCAGACAAGCTGACAAATCCCATCTTCATTGCACACGTTGCAATAGAGATGGACATGATGCACCCAAATGCAGAACACCATGGAACAAAATTGAGCAGCACAGAAATCAAGACAAAGGTAAAACCAATGACAAAGACAAAGGTAAAGCACCTGAATCCGCTCACTATGTTCTAGCACATTGTAACAATGGAGTAACTGAAAACCTCTTTGATGTTTCATTTACTTCTTGGAGAGATGATTGGTTGCTAGATTCAGGAGCAACATGTCACATGACATTTAGAAAAGATTTTTTTGAAGATTTCACTGACAAAGTTGATGGAGCAGTATATTTCGCGGATAAATCCAAACTCAAGCCATCAGGGCTTGGCACAGTCAGGCTTAAACTGCCTGGTCTTCCTGATCATATCCTACATGAGGTTCTATACCTCCCGGAGTTGAAGAGAAACTTGCTGTCCCTGATCGAAATCCGGCAGCAAGGACACTCAGTTCACCTGTTTGATGGCAAGGCAGAGGTCAGATCAACATCAGATCACTAACTTGTCATGGAGGGAATAGAAGAAGGGAGACTTTTGAAGCTGAAAGGTTCATCTGCTCATGCTCAAAACTTTGCATTCAGTTCATATCATGATGAAGGTACATTTCCATCAAGTCTTTTATGGCATGCTAGATTTGGACACTTAAATTATGACAGCCTTCGTTTGTTGAAGAAAAATGGTGTTGATGGACTGCCTACAATTCCTAGAAAACCTAAGGAATGTGATGCATGTATTCTAGGAAAGCATAGCGAACAGCCATTTCATGATTCACACTCAAGAGCACATAGGAAACTTGAACTTGTTCATTCAGATTTATGTGGCCCTATGCCTATTGCTTCTGCAAATGGAAACAAATACATGATGACATTTATTGATGACTACACCAAGATGTGTTGGATTTACTTACTGAAGAATAAGTCTAATGCTTTTCAAACTTTCAAGAATTTTCATGTATGGATTGAAAATGATGCACAAACACATATTGGCTCTCTACGTACTGATAATGGAAAAGAATACACTTCAAACGAATTTGAAAATTATCTTCGTCAACATGGAATCAAACATCAAACCATTGTGCCATATAATCCACAACAGAACGCTGTAGCTGAAAGAATGAACAGAACCATCTTAAATATGGTCCGCTCCATGTTATTTTTCAAGAATGTAAAATTGATGTTTTGGGCTGATGCAGTTCTATGTGCTGTTTACATAAAGAATAGGTGTCCTTCAAGTTCAACTAGAAATAAAACTCCTTTTGAAATGTGGCATGGCCACATTCCTTCGGTAAAGCATTTTAGGGTCTTTGGGTCCACCTGTTATGCCTTGATACCCAAGGGTCAAAGGAACAAACTTGGTGCTAGAAGCAGAAACTGTATCTTCTTGGGGTACTCCAATACCTCCAAAGGATATCGTCTCTATGATGAAGCAAATAAGAAGTTTGTGATAGCAAGAGATGTCATATTTCTTGAATCATCCAAGAGTGACAAGGTTGTTGAGCGGCAACTTGATCGCCTGGATAGATTCACACATGCAAAGTCTTTCAAAGAATTTGATAATGTGATTCCACACTTTGAAGGGGGGATTCCGATATTGAATCAAACTGTGGAATCATTTCCTGAACCGCACTCTCCCCCACATGAAGAAACAACCACGGATGACACATTGGATGATGTGATTGACAGAATTGGGAGATTGAATCTTGAATCAATCCCAACTCAGTCAAGTGACCAGCCGAGGCCATCTCAGAAAGGTCCTCCCAAATGGCTGACAAAGACACTGGAGGATGTTCATCCTGATGAGGTTGGAAAAACAGGAACAAGAAGTTCCACTCAAGAAATTGAAGGTGATGTAGATAATTCTGATTCCCCTGTTGATATGGATATTGCTTATAACTGTGAATTGAGTTTGTCTACAGATCATGAACCAACTTCTTTCAAAGAAGCCGCTTCTCATGATGAATGGAAAGAAGCGATGCAGAAGGAGTATGATGCCTTGATAAAGAATGGCACTTGGAAGCTGGTTGATCCGCCTTTGGGAACGAAACCAATTGGCTGTAAGTGGGTCTACAAGAACAAGTACAAAGCGGACGGCTCACTTGACAAGCACAAGGCCAGGCTTGTGGCAAAAGGATTCGCACAGAAATAAGGAGTCGATTATGAAGAAACTTTTGCTCCCACAGCAAAATGGACCACCATCCGGACTCTCTTTGCCTTAGCAGCTCAGAGTGGATGGAAAGTCCATCAGATGGATGTAAAAACAACGTTCTTGAATGGAGATCTGAAGGAGAAAGTTTATATGTCCCAGCCAGAAGGATTTGTGATAAAGGGTCAAGAACACAAAGTTTGAAAACTTGTGAAATCCTTGTATGGCCTCAAGCAAGCACCACGAGCCTGGTATGAGAAGTTGACCGAGCATCTTCTGAAACTTGATTTCAAACACTTTGATCTTGATGATGCAACTTTGTTTGTTAAGAAAGTTGGAAAAACAGTTGTATATCTTGTGGTATATGTAGATGATCTTTTGATAACACGAAACAATGAGAGCTATATTGCATCCATGAAGAAAGAGTTGAAGAAAGGTTTTGAAATGACTGATTTGGGTCATGTTCATTACTATTTGGGTATTGAAGTAATTCAACATCCTAAATTCATCTTTCTTTCTCAGAAAAAGTACATTGGAGATCTCTTGAACAAATTTGGCATGGATGATTGTAAACCCTTAGGCACTCCAATGGAACAAAACTTGAAGCTCACATCGGTTGAAGGGAAGGAATTTGAGGATGCAACTAAGTATAGACAGCTTGTAGGAAGTCTTATCTATCTGACCACCACCAGACCTGACATCTCATTTGCTGTTGGAATCCTCTCAAGGTTCATGCAGAAACCTTGTGAAGGACATTGGTCTGCTGCAAAAAGAGTACTAAGGTACTTGAAGGGGACTCAAGACTTTGGACTCAAATATACACAGGTAGGCGACTTCATCTTGACCGGATACTCTGATTCAGACTTTGATGGCGACAAAGAAACAGGGGTGTCTACTACAGGTTACACCATGAGTCTTGGATCGGGAGCTGTCTCATGGAGATCACGCAAACAGTCAGTTCCAGTAGATTCCATGACCGAGGCAGAATATGTGGCAGCAGCTGAAGCAACAAAGGAAATTGTGTGGCTCCGGAAAATCCTGGAAGATTTGCAGATGAAACAGATGTATTCCACTCCACTCATGATCGACAACACTTCTGCAATAAAGTTGGCCAAGAACCCAAAGTTCCATGATCGAACAAAGCACATCAATTCAAAGTACCATCTCATTCGACATCATGTTCAGGCCAAAACCATCCATCTACATCATTGTTCCACAAATGAGAAAACTGTTGACATCTTCACCAAAGCACTTGGAAGAGAAAAGTTTGAAAAGTTCAGATCGATGCTTGGACTCACCAACATCCCTTCGGATTAAAGGGGGGAATGTTGACACCTAATCCTATGGATGGGTGTGCACATTTATTTTTGTATATTATTTATTATTAGGAAATAAGGAAGACAAAGAGTCATTGGGAGCTGAATCCCAATAGCCTCACTTCCCATCTATATAAGCATGTACATTCTTAAGCTAATATACATTGCAGTTTTGAGGAGTTACCTCCTGGTTTGACAGATCTGAGATGATAAAAAAATTTTGAATCATGATAACTAGGTGAAAACCAAAAATAAGTTGTAGCCACAAGCAAAAAATCACAAAAACTCATAGAATATATCAAAGTTTGCAATGAATTCAAAGTTGCAATGAACCCCATACATAGTGATGGAACTCATGGGAAATTTAGTGCACATAGAACACCACTCTAAAAATTCTATACTCTTGATCAATTTAGAATAACCTAAGATGTCTAGATTAGATGTTGAGGTGGGTGGTACAATTATTGAGGATGCTTCTTAAAGGGTAAGGGAATTTAGATACTCTACCACTAGAGAATTTGGCGGAAATTCGGACGGCCAATTCGTCGCTATTCCGACACATAGTCGTCGCAAGAGCGACAGTTCGGGGGCGGACAAACCGTGGTTTGTCATGCCGTCGCCGTTCCGACGCACGTAAAAAGTGTCACACTATCGACACTTCTTCCGTCGTTCCGAACAAACGTCACTCTTCCGACGTCTCACAAACCGTCGCGCCTCCGACGTTTGTAAACTATCGCACTTCCGATGAAATGTGGTTCGACATTTGGAACGTCGCTCTTCCGACGCTTGTAAACTGTCGCAATTCCGACCCAACGTGGTCCGAAGTTTTGGACGTCGCTCTTCCAACGCTTGTAAACCATCGCAATTCCGACTAAACGTGGTCCGACGTTTTGGACGTCGCTCTTCCGACGCTTCTAAACTGTCGCAATTCCGACTAAACGTTGTCCGACGTTTTGGGCGTCACTCTTCCGACGTCTGGAAGATGTCGCAATGCCGACGATATGTGGTCCGACGTTTGGAATGTCGCTCTTCCGATGTTTTCATACTGTCTCTCTTCCGACGTTTTTGGGTTGTCGCAGTTCCGACGTCTACAAGGCGTCGGTAGACCGACGGAGGGTTCAATTTTATTTTATTTTTAAATTTTTAAAAGACGAGAAACGTTGTTTTGAATATATTATATGAAGTAAAACAGTCCATGAAAGTGAAATAGCAGTATGTAGAATAGTAAAGCAACAAATAGAGTACCGACGTCCATTGTTCCAAATACAAATTAAAGTACCCAAAACCCTACAACAGTGAAGTAAAACAGTCCATGAAAGTGAAATAGCAGTATGTAGAATAGTAAAGCAATAGATAGAGTACCGACGTCCATTGTTCCAAATACAAATTAAAGTACCCAAAACCCTACAAAAGTGAAGTAAAACAGTCCATGAAAGTGAAATAGCAGTATGTAGAATAGTAAAGCAACAGATAGAGTACCGACGTCCATTGTTCCAAATACAAATTGAAGTACCCAAAACCCTACAACAGTGAAGTAAAACAGTCCATGAAAGTGAAATAGCAGTATGTAGAATAGTAAAGCAACAGATAGAGTACCGACGTCCATTGTTCCAAATACAAATTAAAGTACCCAAAACCCTACAACAGTGAAGTAAAACGGTCCATGAAAGTGAAATAGCAGTATGTAGAATAGTAAAGCAACAGATAGAGTACCGACGTCCATTGTTCCAAATACAAATTAAAGTACCCAAAACCCTGCAACAGAGAAAAACGCTAATCATGTGAGGAGTGTGATATGTTCAAAATATAAAAAGACCATCAGACCATATCAATAAACCAGCAACATAGACCAACATCGCTAGTTTTGAAGGCAGAGTGATAAACATTAATCATTTTTTTTTCACAAGAGAAAAAACGTTGTTTTGAATATATTATATGAAGTAAAACGGTCCATGAAGTCATTACATTTTCACATCTGAAGATTGGAACCCAAATATCCATCCAGAAAAGTGGAAGTCCCACCCCAGACAGTGATAGAAAAATACCCCATGTCACATACGGGGACTTGATATAAAACCCAGTAACGGTCCACATGGAGATTATCGACAATCTGAGAAAGCATCCAAATATGCCCGAGGCATCTATAAGAAAGTGAAATAGCAGTATGTAGAATAGTAAAGCAATAGATAGAGTACCGACGTCCATTGTTCCAAATACAAATTAAAGTACCCAAAATCATTGAACAGAGAAAAACGCTAATCATGTGAGGAGTGTGATATGTCCAAAATATAAAAAGACCATCAGACCATATCAATAAACCAGCAACATAGACCGGCATCGCTAGTTTTGAAGGCAGAGTGATAAACATTAATCATTTTTTTTTTCACAAGAGAAAAAACGATGTTTTGAATATATTATATGAAGTAAAACAGTCCATGAAATCATTACATTTTCACATCTGAAGATTGGAACCCAAATATACATCGAGAAAAGTGGAAGTCCCACCCCAGACAGTGATAGAAAAATACCCCATGTCACATACAGGGACTTGATATAAAACCCAGTAACGGTCCACATGGAGATTATCGACAAATCTGAGAAAGCATCCAAATATGCCCGAGGCATCTATAAGAAAGTGAAATAGCGGTATGTAGAATAGTAAAACAACAGATAGAGTACCGACGTCCATTGTTCGAAATACAAATTAAAGTACCCAAAATCCTTGAACAGAGAAAAATGCTAATCGTGTGAGGAGTGTGATATGTCCAAAATATAAAAAGACCATCAGACCATATCAATAAACTGGCAACATAGACCAGCATAGCTAGTTTTGAAGGCAGAGTGATAAACATTAATCATTTTTTTTTCACAAGAGAAAAAACGTTGTTTTGAATATATTATATGAAGTAAAACCGTCCATGAAGTCATTACATTTTCACATCTGAAGATTGGAACCCAAATATCCATCCAGAAAAGTGGAAGTCCCACCCCAGACAATGATAGAAAAATACCCCATGTCACATACGGGGACATGATATAAAATCCAGTAACGGTCCACATGGAGATTATCGACAATCTGAGAAAGCATTCAAATATGCCCGAGGCATCTATAAGAAAGTGAAATAGTAGTATGTAGAACGGTAAAGCAACAGATAGAGTACCGACGTCCATTGTTCCAAATACAAATTAAAGTACCCAAAATCCTTGAACAGATCAAGAAAAACGCTAATCATGTGAGAATTAAAAGTAAAGTTAATCTATTAACATTGCGAATAAAATTACACCGAAGTCAAAAACATTGCCTGGCCATACTCATGGCAAATTTGTCATCAAAAAATCAAAAAATTAAGAAGACTGCCCTCATACGGGGAAACCGGTCTTGAACGTTTAATTTACAGAATTCAAAAATATTACAAAGGTCCAGCACAGTAAAATAAACTAAAAGCAGCCCAATTAAGTGGGCCTGCTAAGCAAGAAAAACAAATTAACCAAACTACTCCTCCGGTGGTTCCTCCACGATTCGACACCATCCTTCGGAAGGTCCAGGATCGCTAGGTGCTACCTCCACATGCATGCCACGGCTCCCCTCCTGAAGGCCCGAATGCTGGCCGGCTTTTTCCGAGCTCAGACCCGCCGAACGGGTGCATTCTTCCTCCGTTTGGGCCTCCTCGCGGAAGACCACAGTGACTACAGTTGTGATTCGCGGGCGGTTGAGAGAGCAATCAAAGGAAAATTGCGCAGTGCGCGTCGTGGGAGAAGGTGAACTAGCGCACCATCCTTCGGAAGGTCCAGGATCGCTAGGTGCTACCTCCACATGCATGCCACGGCTCCCCTCCTGAAGGCCCGAATGCTGGCCGACTTTTTCCGAGCTCAGAACCGCCAGACGGGTGCATTCTTCCTCTGTTTGGGCCTCCTCGTGGAAGACCACAGTGACTATAGCTGTGATTCGCGGGTGGTTGAGAGAGAAATCAAAGGAAAATTGCGCAGTGTGCATCGTGGGAGAAGGTGAACTAGCGGTGGGGAAGCCAGGAGCAGGCGAATCCATACGGTGGCCAGATGCTACAAGCCGACCCCGCCCACTCCTAGTATTTGGATATCGACCTAAGTAATAATCACTGGACTGGCCGGAAGTCATCTCTGTTGAGGTGCTGGAGGGAGCGCGCCGGGATTGACCTCTAGTGCTCCCCTTGCGGCAACGCATCCTATGACGCACGCGAGGCATGGGTGCAATCTCAGGCGCAGTGGGCACAAGAGACGAAGAAGCAGAATTCCAATTAACAGAGGAAGACAGACAGAGACAGAACCGAGAGAAATGGAAATATGCAGCAAAGTCTAGGCAGAAGTTCCGCTGGCCACTTCTCCTTATCGTCATAGTTACCAGGCAGTGTAATCCAACAACCGGCTTGTCTGAAAAACCATGGCTAAACGCCATTTTGTATGTCGACCCGTCTGCAATGCAATCAAATGACGCCCGTCATAATGAATCTCTGATCATTAATAATGAGAGCCGAAGGCTGGATCAAATTGGAGCGTGCGGAATCACTCAGAGGAGTGGAGGTCCGATCTTGAACAGTGTTAAAAATTAATTAATGCAGATTTGATGTGAAAACTTAATTGAACAACGTTAAATGTTAATGCGATTAATATGAAATCGCCATATCCATGTCCCATCACCTTAAACGCCATCGAATGCACCTGCAGCCGGGATCAGGGCAAGTTTTTATTGAGGAAACATGGCAGAAATTGATTGGAGCGGATCTTTGTTTGGGCCGCTCGCGCAGTGGAAATCCGGACCCGTAAAATATTAGGGTGAATTTGATAAGAAATTCGCGTCACAAAATTGGCCGACGTCAGCAGGCTATTTTGGAACGCGAATTTGGTTTGAATTATGGTTTATCGCCGTTTGAAGTCCGGCAGGCTCGACTTTTGAACAATTTTCTTATAAAATTTGTGTTGGTTTTCTTTGATAATACACATATTAAAATCCCGCTTAATAAAGAGACAAAATTGTTGTGCTTTCGGAACCTGACCCGAGGATTGAACATGAGTTAACAAACAAAGGGATAGCGGAACCAGACATGTACCCGTGGTCAAGCCCTCTACCAAAACCACGAGCGGAATCACAAAAGCGGGTTGCCCATATCGCACCGCTTTTGCGGAGTAGGCGCTATTTCCTATTCACGAGCGATTCCATAGGGAATGCGACACGTGGCGAAGTGACCCCGGAAAACAACCGTTTAACCCACGCCATCGCACGTTAAAGCCCAACGTTGGAAGCCGAGCGAAATTGCCAAGAGTCGTTGATTTGGAGAAGGGCCATCGGACGATGGTCGCACGTTGAACTTGCCCGGAGGTTAACTAAGGTGTGTGAAGGATAGCCAGGTACGATACGAGTGTTTGATTGGTTATTGATATATATAGGTGGGGCCGAAGCATAATGAAATTGTTTAATTAAACGATTGGCGGATAATTAGCATAAGTCTGGAGCGTGATTGTTGTAAGGCTGGGTGGTGAAATATAGAGCCGAAAGTTCATTACAAGTTATTTATTTAAAAAGAAACATGGAGTATAAATACAAAGTGTTGAAAGTTAAACATTGGTTATAAGGCTTGGAGATAATATAAAGTCGAGAATATAAATTAAAGTCCAACCATTGTGGATAGTATTTATTTATCAAATTCTACGAATTTGATGAATAAACCCGAAGAAAGAAGAAGTCAATTAAGACTCAGGCTGGAGGAAAAGAATGGGGTAAACCAAGGGAAAATGCTGACAGAGCGATTGTAGACACACCGGCTCTCCTTAGGGGTCCAATTTCAGTTTTGTTGCGTCACACGATGATCTCTCTTCTTTGGCATTTACTTGTATTGAAGATAACTATTCTAGGAATAAGGAGTTATTTTCTCCAAAAATAACCCTAGCCAAACATTGACAATGCATCAAGGATATCTTTCTATGCTTCATAAGTACATATGTTCTACTTCTAAATCATGTCTTGGAAGTGGTTGTTTTGCTGAAAATTATTCACCAGTTGGTTTCATACCAAAGTCTTTTTCACATTTTCAGCATCCAATACATGAAAAAGATAATGGTTTAAAACAACATAAATATTTGAAATTTCGCAAGAATTGTCTGGCACACTTTGAATATGAATTTTGAAGTCAAGTGCATGATGCTGTATAGGATCAAGTGTCATTTTGAATACCAAATGTTTCACAAGAAACTTCTCAACATGCTACCCTGCGGTAAGGATTAAATGACAATATTGCATCAACTATTTCCATAATAAAAGTGCACCTCGGCCATAAGACTAAACAACTACAAATGTTGTAGATCTAACAAAACCACACAATCAAATGTATTCCACAAGGCCAATACTGTATGAAAAATGAAAAGGATTTTGCAACCAAAAATACCTTAGGCAACTAATTCAATTAGATACACCAAACCATCAGCAAAAAGGAAAACCAGCCTACTCAAAAGGCGAGCGTTTACCTCCTTTGACAAAATTTTGAGTTCCGAAACAAGGGCCTTTATTGTCTTGTCAATGCCCCTAGTAATTTGAATGGGGTTTGCACCTGCTGCAACAACCTAAACAAAAGGTTTCATTTCAAATTATTTTCCACAAATTTAAGATACAACCATTGTCAGTTTTGTATTTCCTAACAAGCTCATAAATTTTGACAAAAGAACCAAAAATTTTTAATACCTAATAGCAATTTTTTCACTCAAAAACTATCTTAGACTCAATAAACCCAACCCAAAACTAAAAAACCAAACACCATAAGACCCTACAACAATGAATAGATGATCTTAATCCAGTACCATCGACAAAAAGTTACCTTTACACCCTCACTTATTAAACCCTGTGCTGTTGAATTTTAACTTCAACTGCTGCAGCAGAAGGACGGATGCAGCAGCAACATTTTTTTTTGGAGGTTGCTTGCATGCCATCCGGAAATTTAATTCAGCATTTAAAATTCCTGCAAGTTTTGTAGAGAACGGCCACGGCCATATTTCATGCGGGATTGTATTTAAACACAACGACGACGTGCCAATTCACCAACCGAAGTGCATGGCTTCGAAATTTACCGTGAAGTTTGTAAATTCCAAGGAGGACACGTGGAGCATTAATATTGGATCGCATGAAATTGAAGGGAATGCGAAAACCTGGCTTAGGACCCGAATTTTTTATAGGGCACATTGGATTGAGAATTCGAGTTAAAATTAGGCAGACGTCAGCATCCCATTTTGGAACGCGAATTTGGTTTGAAATTCAATCTATTTAGACTTTTGAAGTCCGACGGAAAGGGTTCTTTAATGTTTTGATAGTTTAATATATATATATATGTTACATGGAAAATTTTAGGGGCTAATATTCGCAGGTGGGCTAATTTTCCATGGTTTTAAAAAAAAAAAGATTCGCCAATTTCCATTTTTTTATAAAAATGATTTGCCCAAATTTTACAGTATAAAATTATTTTACATTAAAAATCGCCAACATTATATAGAGAATATATATAATATCATTATAAATTTGAATAATTTAAAAAATACATCAATAAACATTTTATATTTTGCATATTAGGGACTAGTGAGATTCGCCAATTTTTTAAACTTCAAGATAATTTTCCATCCTTAAAATTATCCCTGATATGTTATATATATATCATATGCGAAATGAAAGGTGGGCCATAGAATTTAGTTTTAATTTTATTTTTTTTAAAAGAGGGTTTATTATAATATGTTTTATATGTTCCGGCATATAAAAATAAAAAGGTCGAAAAAGCTTGGTAGTTTTTTTTATAGACAGTACGTAAATTTTTTATTACATAGCAGTGTGTAAAAAGTGAAAAATTGAGTGTAAATTTTTAAGTGTGTATGCACAGCAGTGCGAAAGGGAAAAACACAGCAGAGTGTCTTAGAGACAGAGTATGTTTGTTTTGAACAGACGGTGAGTTGGTTTTATGCACTGCGTTTTGTAGCAGTCATAATTTTGTAATCCCTCTCAGTGAGGAAGTAGTGTAATAGTTTTTTTTGAGTTATTGAAGGGAATAGAAGTTTGTTTTCAAAGTATTGAAACTCTGTCTCCTGTCAAAGAAATTTTTATTTTCTGTGTGTTAGAGGAAAGGAGATTTATGGGTGGTTCTTATGAATCAACCAACCATTCAGAACATGCTCATCAATCCAAACCATAAGTATTATGTGACAATATTCAAGCAGGCACTGAATTGGATTTATGAAGCTATGTTAGAGAAACCCTAAACTCTCACTGAAAATAGGTGAAATGTGGCACCACTCAGAGATTGACATGTGCCAATTGGTACAAGTGGTAGACGATTGGCATGCTCAAACAACGAGGTGATGCAGGAATGACATGAGGGAGAAAATATCAGAAAAGCCCCAAATCTGGAGAACTAAAGCTCATCACCAACCTGAGATTGACAACTTTACATGATGTAACCTATGAAATCGTAAATGGAGAAATCATAGTAACAATAAAGTAACCTATGTAACAATAAGTCGGATTCATCCTGGGAGTGGTAATGGGAGAAATCATAGTGAACAACAGGAAACATGCAGAGTTGCTTACAATCAAATAGATGAAAAAACACATACGAAAAACCTAGATAATAATCATGAACAAGCTTAATATTGAATTATGAACTGTAAAGGAACTTACAAAATGTGACATTACGAACCTGGTCAAGCGCACAAGCAAAATATCCTGGACATGACCCTGGTTGACAAGTTATATTGCTCATGATGCAAGAGGATTTGTACCTGCACTGCCAAGTCAATCAAAATCCATCATTATCTATACAATAAATACAAGTAATTGATGTAGTATTTTTTACTCTAAGATGCATTCTTATGATAATGTTAGAACATATGTTGAAAATGTCAAAAAATACCTGAATAAGCTCCTCTTCGTTTCAAGAACAATTTATTGGAGTCGCATGAACTTGGAACAAGCCTCCCACGATCTGAAAGAGTAGCAACTAAGTCAACAGTGACTTTTTTGTTGCTACGCTTGATCAAGGGAGGTTTTCTCCAAGATTAAATCGCTCCAATAAATTATTCTCTACTAAACAGGGCCAACCACGTGAAGGTGGAAGCTCTTATGGCCCCTCCCCCACCTCCTCACATCACTCTCAATTCCCCAATACCCAATCTATATTTCATTTTTTACTTTCATGAGCATAAAAAAAAATATTCAATAACTAATAAAAAAACAATTCAACAAAAAGTACGCAAGGAAACATTGCAATTAATGCTTGACATAAAATAGTATGATAAATGAGTTTTTTATATAACGCAAAAAACGTTCCAAGTATGGTAACGTTTGTCTTATAATAATACAATATTTTACATTGTCAAAATTTCTTTTTCTTCTTCCTATTTTTAAAGCTCCTAATTACATCATCAATATCATCGTGCTATGCTCCTGTTTCGTGCCTTTCAACCCGCACTGCTGACCTAGTTGCGTATTCACGATGTCTGGGCTCATCCAGTGACGGGGCATCGCCTACAAAAACAGATAATATTAAATTTTAATTGTCAGTTTTTAAATATCATTGAACTAGTTAGGTAATATTAATAAAAAAAATTGCAATGAGATTATTTACCTGGTGCACCAGTTGTCGCCGCTGACCTAGTTGCATTGTCACGATGTCTGGTCTCATCCAGTGACGGGGCATCGCCTCCAAAAAAAAATAATATTAAATTTTAATTATCAGTTTTTAAATATCATTGAACTAGTTCGGTAATATTAATTAAAAAAATTGCAATGAGATTATTTACCTGGTGCACCAGTTGTCGCCGTTGGGACTGTTGCCCTGTCTTCCTCTCTGGTGGTAAGATCCTCAAGGGAAACATTCTCTGTCATTTAAACAAAAAACGTTATAAGGACAATCATCAAGGTATAATTAGAAAAAATTATAAGTGGAAATTAATTACCGTCACGGCCCTCACTGATAGCAGCATTGTCGGCCTGGTCCCCACTACAATGATCGGGTTGCACGAGAGGATCATCTACATCTGGCTCTAAAACTGGGTTATTTGCCTCGTTGGTAGTGTTGCTCCCCTGATTTAAACAAAGTTGTTAGACATTAAATTTATGGACGAAAACAAAAATATTGAAAGGTTAATGTTTTACCTTATCGGGCATTGTAGATCTTGGGACCTGCCCCAAGCTTCTGCGACGTTCAACTACAGCTTGATAGCCAAAACGGAAAGCGATATTTTTATCTTCCTCTGTAGTTATTGTTTCGAAGTCATCACCCTACATTATATATGATTGTGTATTTTTAATCATATCTGATAGGATTACAAAAACGTTGGAAGGCGATACAATTAATTATAAGATGTTTAGCTACTTAATTACAATTATTGCAGCTAATTTCAAGTAGCCACCCTGGCCAAGCTTGTGATGGCCCTTTTTCTCAATCCTAGCTTTGGTTGCCTTTGAGGTGTCAGGCAACCTAGCATCAAAAGATTGAAGTCAGATATGACGTAGCACACTTTTATTTTAGACATAAAGAAAATTAAAGCTATTGAATTAAAGTTGTAATTTACCTTGTGGGTCCAATTGGCATTTTTCCTTCTTTCTTTGCCCTTTTCTCTTTTCCGTCATGGATGAGTGCTCTCCACTCACTCTCTGAAACTGCGAGAGGACGCTCATATCTAGGGTTAAATTGCAATTGCGTCCTATAGGTGTCCCTGGTATATTTCAAATATTTGCCGGCTACCTGAGCCACCGCTTTTCTGTCAAATGTGCCGACCCCAAAAGGGCTTCTAGATAATCTAAAAGTTCTTTTTTCAGGTTGGAATTCTGGGAATTCCACCCTGTACGTATGGTTGGGCCAAAAATTACCAACGCATGGCTCTCCAGAATCCTGTAGAACTCATTGTTTCCTACACAGAATAAAACCCAAAGAAAAAGAAGATATTATCATTAATTTAAAAATAAAAATCATGATAAATATGTTTTAGATAAAGTACATGAAATAGTTAAAATATTAAAATTTACATGGGAGTTGTACATGCTTTATAGGGACACCCTCATCGTTCACCAACAACGTGCCATTAATGGTCCCTGTGGAGCTGACACGTGTAGCTCCAGGAAACGCAATAATGTAGCTAGCCATATCAGCCTCATCATTGCCAACACGTTCAGCAGTTGGCTGGGTGTCAGCTTGGGCAGGGTGTGTTTCTTGGCTAGCACCTAAAGGAGTAGAAGGTGTACGAGAGGGTTGTTGGGCAATCTCTTGCCATTGTGTCCCACTACCACCAACACCGGGTTCAGCAAATGCCAGAAAACGCTACATACAAAAGAACTTTTTGTTAGTTTAGTCAATGTAAAAATTAAAAATCAAACTATCACAATTCATCTCATACAGAACAAAAAAAATATCCTTTTGACTTTTTATTATTACCTGATATCTTTCTAGCTGGCTCATAAGATGTTTTATCCTCTCTTCTGTTTCAGGTGTTTGAGGCGCGTCTATCAAAGTATTAAATTTCGACCTTGCATCTCGTGCCTTTTTTTGCAACAAGAACACTGGAGATAGGGATGAAGAAAGCTCTTCCTCAAAGAGGGAATCATCAGGCGTACCATGGCTAGGTGTCTGCATATTTGAACAAAATTAATATTATTTCAATTATGTAAATAACTAAAATACTTGAAGATAGAGCAATGCTGGCACTTTACATGTTCTTCCGCTGGCCTCTTTCCGTGATCATCCCATCTCAGGGTTGTTCCTGCACTGCTCTGATCAGTTTGCCACATTGCAATAAAATTATAAATGTAAAAACTTGAAAACAATATCTAACTTGAAAACACAAAATAAAAACTGAAATAATTTCTAATAAGACACCGGAAGACAGAGTTAGAGTTTCAAATATGCCTTGCATTGAATTCAGTCCTGGAAACATGTCATTGCACATTAAGGCACCCAAACATTCAATCCACAAATGATATGTTTAAGTAGGCTTCTCCTATTCTAGGAAAACACCATACCTATAATGCATTCACTTGCATGTATAAAGGGAAAGGAAAACATGTTTTCATACAACGGTGACAAAGGCATCTTGGGGAAAGGTATCTTCACTTTTTATTTATGTTGTTCACCCACACCACTCTCGTGTTTTCACTAATCCTGTTTTGTCATTTTTGGATTCAAATTAAGTTAAGTCCTTAAGTATTTTTTGACCTTTCGGTGTAGTTTTTATAAGTGGCATGTATGGATTTTCCATTAATTCTGCACTTTTTCTCTTCATGCGCATGTTTCCCTTGAAATCAAATGCATGATTTAGTCCCATACATTTAACAAGTTGTTGGATCAACTCCATTGGCAATATCATGTTTCCTATTCAATCAAAATTTATCTCAGTTAGGGTAGGTAGGAAGGTTTTCCCTTTGTATTAATAGGGCACTTCTAGCTTGCATTTTATTATATCTTTCAAATTTAGTGTCGTTTCAATTAGGGCATGAATTTTTGCAACTTTCAAGGTGAGAATGAACAAAGACAAATTTTTGTGATGGATGATTGTATATGACTCCATGGCTAGAGGAAAAGGCACTAATCTACTTCTTCAAATATCTATAGTTCTCATTCACCTCATACGAAGATGGTCCCTGATTTTGAGCCAAATGTTGCGGCAAAAAGTTCCCCCCCTCCATAATTTGATAGTCAATGGAAATTTCTTAAATTGATGATGGGGCAAGATTATGGAACATTGGCACATACATATGTAATGGAATTCCAAGATCATGATATATTTTTGCATATGTTTATGGCAATGTTCCACCAAGTCCCCTGGAGGTGGGAGTGAGGGGACGAGGGAGCGCGGGAGCGGCCTATGCAAAAGCTCCCTACCAATTTTCAGGAAACGTGGGGGGACGTCGGGGTCATAAAAATTATAAAATTTAATATTTAAAATGTAACTATATTTTTGCAAGGAATGTATATACAGTCATCATACACTTGCATCATGGAAGATAAATCATAAATGATAAAATTACAAATCGATGAATGATGAATCATATAATTGAAACAAATTTAAAAGTTAAAAGTTAAAACATACATCATACAATCATGCATGTAAGTTTGTAAGTTTGTAACCATATAATCATTAATGTAACTACTAACAATGTACAATGAAAATAAAGTTTAAGATATCATATGACATATTATATCAAGATTCAAAATAGAGTTTAAACTGAAGTTTACAACTCAAATCTGAAACATAAAACTTAAACGCAAATAAGTTATGTCTGAAACATAAAACATAAAACATAACATATGAATATCAAATGATATCATCATACTGATAAATGAGCATAAATTCTCAAGTTAATGCCCCACTAGTCTCTGCATCCAACTTCTGCACGAATATATCAAGATCAACCACGTCACCATCTGAATCAGAATCACTTGGATTCTCAAATATGCTAAGTGGCACATCAAATTTTAACACGAAACCATAAAATAAAAGGGGCGGTGAGGGGACGTGAGGGGGCGTGAGGGAAACATCCCCTAGAAGTCCCCAAGACCCCGGAGCGCGAGGGGGCGAGGAATCTAGACCCCTAGGTGGGGGGGCGAGACCCCGTGTAACACTGTTTTATGGAGGTGGTGGAGCAAAAAAGAGCTCAAATAGAGCTGAAATTTTTCACATAAAAAGGACTGTGGGCTTGACTAATGGTTCCATTTAAAAAATGATATCTAGACAAAGAATAAGTGTAGCATGCAAACATGCATTGAAAATCCATCTGAGTTTGCATTGTATTACTTATGATGGATTCAAATTTAGGTTTCAAAATGCCAGGTTATGGCATGATTTTGTCGAGAAACCCTTAGTTGGATTCTCATGTTGGTTTAATTTATATTTTAAGTTTGTTTTGCAATCTTTGGGTGATAGTAACTCATGAACTAGGTTACCAATGTGTAGCAATCATATTTCAAGAATAAAGTTGTGATTTTTTTATATTATTATTATTATCTATTAGCTACGAGTATTGACACCTAATGCCTGGAATTTTGACATCTTGATAGCATGGATAATTTCAAAAATGTTTCTAGTAATGTTAACATAATAACTATCATTACGTGTCTTCACTTTTTTCACTATAATAGACCTGTGATATGGACTCATCACACAACTTCATATGCTATGTCCCAACAAGTTCAAACTGGTTGAACCTACCTCATAGTGTGGTTATTAAGGAAAAGTTGCTTGATATATAACTCGATAGCATAGACCGCGTTGCAGTTCTAAAAAGAATCCTCAAGTGTCAAAAAAACTTCACAATATGTTCTACTATAAAGCCTTTTGGGATACCTGAAATAATATATGTATCATTGATGACTTTTAAAGTATGACAAGATCCAAAGGGAAAGGAAATCAATGGAAGAGTGATCCACCAATGAGAACCTAGAATTTAGCATCAGATGAGTTAGAGTTTAGGAAATTGAAACCCTATCATTTTAATTAGTGATGAAGGACATCACATAGGTAATTATATTTTCATGTAGAATAATCTGTTAATTCAAATTTAAACTACATAATATGAAAGGCATACCATAAATTTTTCCACGTAAGTCCAAACAACCTATAAAAAGGGAAAACCTTCTTTTTCCATGGGTGGGAAATAATTTACCTTTCCTTTTTCAAGGCAATCTAAATCACAAAAAATATGAACTATACTGCACACATTCTTGGATAATGTGAAAGTGGAAAAGGAATACCCTACACAAGTGATGCACACATGTACATTTGAGCACTAATAGATTTTGGTAATTGAAATGCAATGCTTGTTTTCATTTAAATGTAGGGTTTTTAAAGCAGGGAGAAATAATGGCTGCCAAATTAATAAGCGTTTCTTTGAGAAAAATTTAAATCTTGTATTGGGTGATGAAGATAATAGAGGGTATTGAATCTTGATTCTTGACATCTAGAGAGAACCCTATAGCCTAACACAATCCAATGGAATTGACCAAAAAAAACCAAATAGAGTCAACCCTACTATAGGAGGAAGGGCTTGCAGTAAGAACTTACCATTTTGCAAGAGCTGAGGGCAATTGTTGTTCTACAAGAGTTGAGGGCGAATGTTGTTCTGCAAGAGAGAGGAAGTGAGAGAGGCGAACGGCGAGCGAATGCGGGGCAAATCTTGTTACACCAGAGGCGAGAGCAGTCTTTGTTACGAAAAGAAGGCGAGGCGAATCCGGGGCTAATCTTTGACCTACTGCACGAGAAGTGAGGCGAATCTTTGTTGCAGAGCTGAGGGCGAATGCTGAGGGCGAATGCTGTTCTGCAAGAGCTGAGGGCGAATGCTGAGGGCGAATGCTGTTCTGAAAGAGCGGAGGGCGAATGCGCGCATGATATCGGACGTTAATGTAGCACACATGTACATTTGAACACTAATAGATTTTTGTAGTTGAAATGCAATGCTTGTTTTCATTTAAATGTAGGGTTTTTAAAGTAGGGAGAAATAATGGCTGCCAAATTAATAAGCGTTTCTTTTGGAAAAATTTAAATCTTGTATTGGGTGATGAAGATAATAGAGGGTATTGAATCTTGATTCTTGACATCTAGAGAGAACCATACAGCCTAACACAATCCAATAGAATTGACCAAAAAAACCCAAATAGAGTCAACCATACTATAGGAGGAAGGGCCTGCAGTAAGAACTTACCATTTTGCAAGAGCTGAGGGCGAATGCTGTTCTGCAAGAGCTGAGGGCGAACGCTGAGGGCGAATGCTGAGGGAAAATGTTGTTCTGCAAGAGCTGAGCGCGAATGCTGAGGGCAAATGCTGTTCTGCAAGAGCAAAGGGCGAATGTGCGTGTGATATCAAACGTTAATGTAGTTATTGCGACAAATATGAAACAATAAAATCATTTTTATGTAGCGCGCATATAAGTTTCAAATTTTTATGTAGCGCCCATATAAGTTTGGTATTTTTATGTAGCGCGAAAATAACTGTCGCTATACTGACGGCGGAAAAGGCGTCGCTATTAGGACGGTGCCTCCAAACGTCGCAATGGCGACACCTAGACATTGTGTCGCAGTTGCGACGTTTAGAGTCGTCTCAATAGCGACGCTTTGGGCCATGGTGTCATAATTACGATGTCTTCCTTTAAACGTCGCAATTGCGACACTTGTTTAAGTGTCGGTATTGCGACACTTTTCTATAGACGTTGGTATAGCGACGGTATCGGGCGGGATGGAAAAAATTTGGGAAAATTTCCGACATTTGGTCAAAAGCGTCGGAAACAGGTGTCGGAATTTCCGCCAAATGTAGTAGTGTACCCTTCCACCAAAGCTATAAAAAGTGAGACTTGTAGATTATAGTTTTACAAAATTGACACTATTTTATTAAGAATAAGTTACAAACATTGAGTATTTAAAAATTAATAAGAGGAAGGTACATGAGGGCCATGGTAATTAATGTGATTCTTTGTACTATTTTTATTTAAAACAATAATTTTTATTTGTATTTTTTTTAATGAATATTCTTAAATGTGTTGTACTATTTTTATTTAAAATAATAATTTTTATTTGTATTTTTTAAATGAATATTGTTAAATGTGTAATTGAGTAAAATGTATTAAATTGATATTCTAATTTTTAAGTATGGTGAGTTTTGTTTTATTAATATTTACTCTAGATGTGCAGAGAATGAGTCTGTCTCAAGTCCCAAACAAGATTCTTCTTCTCTTCATATTGTAGCTTGCACCTTGACACTTCTCCTCTCCTCCTCCTTGCACAATATAAACTATGATGCACAAGGTAGTTGTTGAATATAGGAACATTTAGATATGATAAGAAAAATGTGATAATCTATTCTAGTTTTCTCTACAAATGTGATGGAATGTAATATTCCTAATTAGTCCTAAGCTAATTGGAATATTCAATTTTGTTTTATTTCTTTTCTTAAATAATAAAAGTGTAAAGGAGGTTCATAAAACTCCTAATAAAGAATAAATGAGAGTCGAATGTGAAAAAGGCTAAATCTTGGCTGCAAATTCAAGCACCCTTAGGTGTGAAAGGGGCTGGACATTTTGACTGGGTCAACCTTGACCAAATCTACAACACTGTCATGGAGGAGTGGTCATCAATGAGGCATAGTGCAGTTTTAGATGGATATGTTTGGTGTGAAATAAGTTATCTCAATGAAGGTGGTTTAGGGTTTGCAAGCTCTCAACTTATAAAAGGAAGAGGATGGCAGCATGATACTTTTTTTGATGAACATTATATTTCTAAATATATTGTCTGTTTAGACATATATCATTCTTTGGCTATTTACCTGAGAATAGCATTTTTTAGCAACGGGTGTTCCTGATCAGGAATCCCACCTCTTTCCTTGAGAGGCCTCTTGGAAGAGTTTTATTTGTATTGTCCACTATCTGGCTAAAGGCCAAGCTTCTTCTTTCAACTACAACACAGATCATGTTGAGGGTTTGGTTGTCTTTGCAATCTGCAACAAGTGGAGGCTATATCTATTCAGATCTAGATCATTTCAGTGCCATTTTTTAGTGGATGAGGCTTCTACTCCATTGGGAGGAGTGTATTGGAGTGCTTGGGCACCATTTTCAGATCTTGGCATGTGGCCAACTATTATCTAAACCCTACAACATAGTTTCCCTTCTAGATCTACATTATTCCTGTAGGTGTTGTTGCAGGGTGTTTTGGCACATTAGTTGGAGAGTTGGTTTTCAAGTGTTGGGGATCTGCCCTCCACTTTGAAGATCCATTGAAGGAGGATCTATTTATTATCATATCAGATCTGATTTGAATACTTATATGCTTCAGAATTTCTGAATATTTTTGCATATCTGCAGACTTAGATATTAGATCTACTACTTGTACTTGGTGTAATGCTGAAAACCCCAAGGGGATCTGAAAGAGGAGCCTATCTAGTGTATGGATCTGTTATGGATCTAACTTTTCATGCACAAATTTTCTCTAGATATGAAATGTAATCAACAGTTGTTGCAGCCTAATAAAAATAACACTGTCAAGGCAGTTTCAGTCTATATGTATGGTTTCAACACCTCTTTTTGAGGTTTTTTATTCAATAGGAAACTTATATTTCCTGTTTTACATCTTATGGGCCATCTCGTACATCTATTTTGTTGTTGTGAATTTGAATTAATGGTATCCATATTGGCCTCGTGCTGTATTCTAGATGAATTGCGTTATTTTCCTACATATCTGTCTTATCTTGCTGCATTTCCCATTTGGGAATACTACAATGGTATCAGAGCATCATCTTGGCACAACCTATGCTTTCTAAGAAGCCAATATGAATTTTCAAGAAAAGAAAAAAAGAGAGGAAGTTTTATTACATTGAAGACAAAGAAGACAAGGGTAAAACCCCTTTATCTAGAAGAATGAAAGGGAAAGAGTTCTCAAAAACTCTGTTGCAAACTATGCATGAGATGAAAAGAGAAATCATGGGAATGAGGAGGGAAAGACATGAAGATCCCTCAAGAAGATTTTCACATGAAGAAAACCCCAGTTCTTCATATTATGTGTGTGAACATTCAACCACACAATTAGATCTACAACATTGTAGCATGCCTACATTTCTAGCAAGAGAAGAAGCAGAAGGAGAAACACCAAAGGAGGAGACTCTTGGTGACTATCTCCAAGAATATGAATCTTAGTCTAAAAGATTCAGGGAGCATCTAAGCTTTGAAGAGTTTTGTCAACTTAAAGAAGAGAGAAGATCTAACAAATACAATAGAAGAAGAGGGTGCATGCAGCACACTTTGGATAGGTTCTTTCTACCTACTTTTGATGGACACCCGAGAGCTCAGCCAAGTCTTGGGTAAGGAAGCTAGACACATATTTCCAGCTACATCATGTTTCAAAAGAAGAATCCATAAGAGTAGCAACGCTGCATCTCAAAGGTAAGGCTTATGCATGGTGACTATTTGAATCTTCTTCATTGAAAAATGAAAATATCTCTACTTATGCAAAGTTCACTAGGAGGTTAGTGAAAATATTTTATTTTAAGAAATCTGAAACTTCCTTGGGTGAGAAAACTAAGCCCAAGAATTCAAAACCTTTGCATGATTTGGAAGGATCCATGAAGCCAGCTCCATTTCAGAACATTGTTGAGGGGGTTAAAGATCTACTACATGATTTTCCAAGGGTAAAGGCCCCACTTCAGCAAGAGCTTTCTTCTCAAGAAGAAGACATGAGGATTCCTTTTTCAAAGGGGGCTCAAGAAAAATGATATCTTAATGATGAGGAATTCTCCATTGAGGAGGAGAAGGAAGAGGAAGAGTTGGAGAGATCCTCCAACATTGTGACAACAGGAGGAGATCTAATTCTATTTGGAGATGGAGGTGAAGCAATTGCTTCCACTATAAGGTGTCTTGTATCTTTGCAAGAAGCTCCAAGGGATCAACATCCAAGGGATCTTACATATGAAGAGCATGAGCAGCATGTGTCTATGATGATAGACAATGAGACAAAACAATGGAAGAAATGTGTTCCAACATTGCATGTAGTTTTGGGAACACACACTATGATAGATCATTCCTTTGTGATCAAGACTCTTGAAACCAAGGAAATGTTGGGTGTACATGGGTTAATTACATCTGAAGAAAGCACCTTAGACTGTGAGATCTTGTAGAAGGTAGGAGGAAATGAGAAAGAGGGCTAGCACCAAATTATTGGGGACATATACACCCATCCTTTTCAAGAGGCTTATGTATAGAAGCACGAGGATGATTTGCATAGTGAAAGAAGGGACAAATCAGTCCACTCACATTTCCAGCTTGCTCTAGGCCTTGATGTTTCACTACATGGAGGCATTCCACTAGGGAGACCACCTGATTTAGATGTGGTGAAAGATGTCTCACACCTTGATGCTCCATTCATAGATCCCAGAAGGAAGGGAGAATTAGAAGACCACAATACAGTGCTGAGAGTGTTAGGGGAGCTCAAGGAGGAGGGACTGTTTTCCCCTTACCACCATTGTCCACTCTCTCATATCATATTTCATTGAGAAAATATGCTGCAAGGATGGAGAAAGACACCATCATGGGGCAAGGAGGGCAGTCCTTGGCTATGAAGACTCAAAAGATAATCTCACTTGGAGAGAAATCTTCCATACATGATAGAAGGTGGTGGTCTCACATGCATAATTTGGCAAGACCAAGGAGGTTTTTGATAGATGATAGCCTTCCATGGGAGACTAACTTCCAAAAAATTCCATCTTCGTTTGAGCATGTGCATATGCAAGAAGGGCAGCAAGGATGGAATAGAAACCTTCCATCATGTTTTCTTGGCATGGGATATGTCAAGGAGGAGAAGAAGGGAAGGGCTGACCTTCCAGCACATACCTTTGGCATGGGAGATGTCAAAGAAAGAAGCAGCCACATGACAGACATTTCAGTTGATAGATCATCAACGCTGTCATTGTTGAGGAGTCTAGATCCATATTGGAAATCCCAACTGCTGGTGGATTATTCCAAGGATCTTCACACATGCATGATTCTTGATGCCCAGCTACATGATGAGGGCTATTTAGTCCAAGATGAATTAATCTATGATCATGGTAGGATCTTCTTGTCTAGAGCCTCCACCTCAAGGAGAGGTTGCTACAAAGGGCCTATGAAGAGATCTGTTTCAGCCGCACATATTTCATGAAGCTCAACAACATCATGATGAGGAGCTACTATTGGTAAGGCTTTGAAGGAGAACTATATCAGCATTTTCAAAGATGCATGTACCATGTGGAGATGGAGCAACAACATAACTCTATGAGAGATTTAGTCCAACCTTCTCTTTCTTCTTTTGAGAGAGGAGGATTATTGGTGAAGAGAATACTTATGTAAATCATGTTTTATTTTTTGATTGTATGTATTTTTGTACCATGTATATGCAGGCCATGAATCCAAGGAGGAGTGTTTTACCTTATAAACTTCATGGCCAATTTTGGGCCAAAACTATTTTTGAATATGGCCACTCCCTTGGAGGAAAAATGGAGATTTTGTTTCATGATGGGTGCATTCCTAAGGCACCAAATATATCTCACACTTTCAGCCATGGTGAGATGATATGGGCAGCAAGTAAGTGGTGGGGAAACCACTTACCACATCTTGATCTAATGCAGTCAAGAGATGCACTGCGCTAGTTCCACATGTGGGACTATGACCCACCCCCATATGCACAAAAAATTGTTTGTATCCATGTTGTTTTGATCCCCTTCATTGATGATGTGCTTGTACTTTTTATGGGGATGATTGGAGGAAGGATGAAAGGATTGGATGTGTCCTTTGGGAGAGATATTCTCCATGGTTTTTATGTTTCATATGTTTGGGAAAGCATTGGACCATCCATGATTGCTACATTGGGTCTCTTGTTTCCGTATGGGATGAGCCATTTGGGTAACTTGAGCATTTGGGAGATGCCTCTCACATGGGAGGAGTTTTTTTATGAATTACCAATCTGGAGGGTGATTCATTTTGTATGGATGATAGCTTGGATACTGGAGCTCCATATGGGAATGAAGGTTCCCCACATCTTTAGTTCTGTCCTTGTAGTTGCTTGGGGACAAGCAACCTTTGGGAGGGGAGGACTCTAATATTCCTAATTAGTCCTAAGATAATTGGAATATTCAATTTTGTTTTCTTTCTTTGCTTAAATAATAAAAGTGTAAAGGAGGTTCATAAAACTCTTAATAAAGAATAAATCAAAGCCAAATGTGAAAAAGGCTAAATCTTGGCTACAAAATCAAGCACCCTTAGGTGTGAAAGGGGCTGGACATTTTGACTGGGTCAACCTTGACCAAATCTACAACGTTGTCATGGAGGAATGGCCATCAATGAGGCATAATGTAGTTTTAGATGGAGATGCTTGGTGTGAAAGAAGTTATCTAAATGAAGGTGGTTTAGGTTTTGCAAGCTCTCAACTTATAAAAGGAAGAGGATAGCAACATGAGAAGGTTGTTGATGAACATTATATTTCTGAATATATTGTTTGTTTAGACATATAGCATTCTTTGGCTGTTTAGCTGAGAATAGTGTTGTTTAGCACTGGGTGTTCCTGATCGAGAATCCCACCTCTTTCCTTGAGAGGCCTCTTGGAAGAGTTTTCTTTGTATTGTCCACTATCTGGCTGAAGGCCAAGCTTCTTATTTCAACTAAAATGCAGATCTTGTTGAGGGTTTGGTTGTCTTTGCAAGCTGTAGCAACTGGAGGCTAGATCTATTCAGATCTAGATCATTTCAGTGCCCTTTTTCAGTGGAGGAGGCTTCTACTCCATTGGGAAGAGTGTATTGGAGTGCTTGGGCATCATTTTCAGATCTTGGCATGCGGCCAACTATTATCTAAACCCTACAGTACAGTTTCCCTTCTAGATCTGTGTTATTCCTGTAGGTGTTGTTGCAGGGTGTTTTGGCACATCATTTGGAGAGCTAGTTTTCAAGTGTTTGGGATTTGCCCTCCACTTTGAAGATCCATTGAAGGAGGATCTATTTCTTATCATATCAAATCTGATATGAATAATTGTATGCTTCATAATTTCTTAATATTTCTGTAGATCTGCAGACTTGGATCTTAGATCTACTGCTTGTACTTGGTGTAATGCTGAAAACCCCAAGGGGATCTGAAAGAGGAGCCTATCTAGTGTATGTTATGGATCTAACTTTTCATGCACATATTTGCTCTAGATATGAAATGTAATCAACAGTTGTTGCAGCCTAATAAAAATAACGTTGTCAAGGCAGTTTCAGTCTATATGTATGGTTGCAGCACCTCTTTTTGAGGATTCTCTTCAATAGGAGACTTTGATTTCCTGTTTTACATCTTATGGGCCATCTTTTACATCTATTTTGTTTTTGTGAATGTGAATGAAGGGTCTCCATATTTTCCTCCTGTTGTATTCTAGATGAACTGCGTTATTTTCCTGCATATATTTCTTGTATTGCTGCATTTCCCATTTGGGAATACTACGTGGAAAATGTGCCCTAAATGTTGACAATTTCATGGTTAATGTAGTATAAGCTACATGCAAATTTATAGTCTTGTATACAAGATCAAGAAAGCTATGCCCAATATCCAACACCATAGAGAAAGACATGTTCACCAATTCAACAGTTGCTTCCAAATCTCTCTCAGTGCTAGAGTTGTTTTCTCAATAAATTTGTTTTTAATGCTCTTCAACTGATGAAAACCATCGTTGTTGCATATAAGAGCATTTAGATCTGATAAAGAAAAGTGTGATATTGTGTTATAATTTTCTCTACAAGTGTGTTGGAGTTTTTTTCTCAATAAAGTTGTTTTTACTGCTCTTAAGTGATGAAATCCTTTGTTGTTGCATATATAAGCATTTTTTTCTGATAAGAAAAGTGTGATACTGTGTTATAATTTTCTCTACAAATGTGATGGAAAGTGTGCCATGAATGTTGGAAATTTCATGGTTAATGTAATATAAGATAAATAAAAATTCATTTCTTCTACACAAGATCAAGAAAGCTATACCGAGAAGCCAACACCATAGAACAAGACATGTTTGCCAACTCCATAAATGCTACCAAATCTCTCTTAGTGTTGGAGCTATTTTCTCAATCGCCTTATTTTTACTGCTCTTGAAGTGATGAAAGCCACCTCTCCATACATTTTTTACTGTCTGCACAAAGAACCAAAAAAACCAACTTCATATCAACGATATTGAACTATTTTCTCAATCACCTTATTTTTACTGCTCTTGAAGTGATGAAAGCCACCTCTCCATACATTTTTTACTGTTTGCACAAAGAACAAAAAAAGTCAACTTCATATCAGCTATACTAAAAAAACAAGAATATGGCAGACACGAGGGACATCAGAGGTAAAGAACAATGTGATATTCTGAATATTTTCAAAGATCATGAATGAAATAATACATAGATGACTCAATAGGAATTGATCAATATTAAATATGGAGGAACTGCACCAAAACAACCTTTGATTTTGAAGGTAGAAAATCACGATCTATTTCTTTATTCATGAGGCATTCATTTTGGCATGATCAAACAAGGTATTTAACTTAACTTCAACATAGGCCTCATGATTTGTAAGGCTCAAGGAAGCAGTATTGCATTAAGATTTTACTACCTCCTTCCATGGAAGAAAATTTTGATTTTCATTCCTCCACGATGGCTCCTTATCTGCAACATCTTATTTCTTCTAGGTTACTCTTCCCTATGATATTTCCTTACGATGTTTCTTTTGCAACATGTGGTGTAATTGCTATTTATTTTTTATTGTATTTAAACATAAATTCAATCTAACTTATTAAAAAGAAAAAAACTAACATTATAAAAAACATATATAAAAATATTTACTTGATTTAATGGCTTAAAACATTTCAATCATCTAAAAGGCTCAAACATAAACACACTTACAGCTAATTTTTCCAATATTAAGCAAGATTCAATTCCCCATAAAAATTTAACATTAAGCCATAAAGACATTTTAAAACTGTGACGCAAATAAATTACATTAAATAATCCGTTAAGCGGATCACAGCTTGCTATATTATATTAATATTAATTTTACTTTAAACTATTATATATGGTTCCTCTTCTAGCTATATTATTTTAATTATTGATTTTACGTTAGACTAATATAGATGGTGACCCATGAAGAATTTATGTATATATTTTACATGGATGTAGATATATGGTTCCTCTTCTAGCTGTATTATTTTAATTATTGATTTTACGTAGATATATGGTTCCTCTTCTAGCTAATATAGATGGTGACCCATGAAGAATTTATGTAGATATTTTACATGGATGTCGATATGTTTTAGAGATTGCACATCAAATTGCACAGAGATTAAAATGATTGATGAGAAAGGACAAGGATCTATAATGGTCTCGCGGAAATATATGTTTTTTGTATTGATATTTTTTTCATTTTTAAAAAAAATATAAAATTAGTGATTTTATATGAATCATTTCATTTAAACTATATAATTATTATTTGTAATCATTTTTATGATTAAAAGTGTTTTGTGTTTTATTTTATTTTAATAATAAAATATTATAGTAATAAATAATATATAAAGTTGAAAATTATAAAATATATTTATTTTTTATTATATAATCACTTAAAAATATATTAATTTATTTAGAGAAATTGTGGAGTGATAAATAAATAAAGTGAAAAATAAAATAAAATATTATGAGGTGATTGAAATTGAAAGTCAAATATATATCTCTAAAGCACAGTAAAAATGAAAAGAAATATTGATTAAATAATATGCACTATTGCTTCCTATGGTTTCTTATGCAAAAAGTCAACAAAGCTTATTTACAGATTAATAATATCCATAGTAAAATGGAGATGAATATCAATGGTTAGGAATCTTGTTATATTGTATAAAATTAAATTAAATTAAAAATATTTATAAAATATTTTGATATTTAAATGCTTTATAGTTTTTGGGAAGGTGACATGGATAAGACATGGTATTAGCCCCTGATATTGTAACAAAACTTAAATTTAAATTTAATTTTATTTAAAAATTAAATTTGTGATTTTTAAAAAGATTATATAATTTTTTTTAAGTAGTGTACTAATCTGCACCAAACATTCACATTCGCATTCAATCTGACAGCAGAGAACTTGTTGTTATCAACGATTTCATACTTTCGGATTGACTTTTAGAGTTGTTGCAGGCGGCGCTCTGAAACCCTAACCCTCTCTGAAGTTTTGATCTTTATTCTGCCACAGCATCGAGGTCCCTGCCAAGAGAAAAATCAAATCTTGTAAAACTTTCAAGGCAGTTGAGTCTTTTGAAACTGAAAATCGGAGGCCGGGAGGGCCCTCTCCAAATAGAATTTTGACTTTGTGACTAGGTCGAGTGCGTTCTTGTGAAGGTGGTGCCTTCTTGTGAGAAACACGTGGAATTCTCCTGAAGCACATTCTTGAGTAGGAAAAATTGGAGAGTCATTGAGAGACTCTAAACAGGTCGACCCCTCAATCTATAAGGCAAACAAAGTTTTTGAACTATAATGAAAGAAAACCCAAGCCAAGCAAAAATAGAACCAATACCCTATGGTAGTCGAGGCTGCGGTGCTAACATTGAACGTGCTTTCGGAAGCCTAAGAAAGAACAAGAACATAGATTTGAAGTCAGCGAGACCCACGATAGAGGAGGGAATTAACATTGAATTTGATCAATCTATACGTAGGGTTTTGAAGATTCGATTTTTTTTTTGAATGTTGATTAGGAACATACGGTGTTCAAAGGGCTTAGTACGTGGCCAATCCAAGCACGAAAGTTAAGAGCCAGGACCCGTGTCACAAATTATGATTTTTGAAGCACATTTTCGCAGAAGTGACCTAATATTCTGCAGTTTCGGATCTTCTACTTGTTGTGGACAATTTTGTCACCCCCCTAGAGACAGTCTAGAGTTGCCATAGACCAGTGCCTAGGACATCTTAATATAGCAAGGAGTCCTTCATATAGTTTGGATTTTCAGTCCAAGAGCTCACTTACTATCTCTTGTTTGAACAAGGAAATAAGTTTTGAATGGGACCAAACTCTCTCAGAAGCTGACACAAAGATAAGAATAGTGTAGGGACATCATGTAAAAATCCAATACAAAGGCATCAGACAGTTAAGAGACAACTTACTGTAAAGAGGGCCAATTCAGATAATATACCACAGAAATCAAATATCAGGAAGTGAGTGCAGTGAGGAAACATAGAGAAGATATTAGTTAACATGAGACTGATACCCAGATACACAACAGAACCACATAAGGGCATATTAATTTATGAATCCTTATATGACAATGGCGTTTTAAAAGCACCCTCCTCAAGTAACTAATATAGCAGAAAATATGGAAAAGATGAACATGGAACAAGATATCATGACTAGGCCTATTTAAAGCGCTTGACTAATTCCAGAAAGGGCACCAACAAGGATGAATCCTTACTGCAAACTAGTGAGCCACTCGCATTCTAGAACATGATACAAGAAGATAAATAGCATGAAAGGAGATATTGTATTAACACATAAGATAAAATTACATACTGTGAGATACCAAAGACCAGAATCCTCATTACAGTTATAACTCCTCCTCACTGAGACCCTACGGGCTCTGAACCTTCATACAGAAGTATTACAGAATGTATACAAGAGCCTTTTCACTGCACAGTTTGCTGATAGAAATCTGGAACCCTTACAATGTCTTTCTTTTCAGCTTTTATAGAAGGGATAGAGAATTCTAGAGAAGGAGGTAGATGGAAAACATTTAATGACTTATTTTGAATCAGATGGCGGAAAACATTCGCGCCCACACTATGAATGACTGAACATAAATGACTGTACTTTACGACTTATTTCCGGAAATGAATGCTGAGAATGAAAATCTGCCTACAAACAAGACATAAATAATAAAATATGTAGATATTCGGCTCTTTACTAGAGGAGGAAGATCTGCAGCAATTAAACCTTGAGGCGCCTGCTTCTGTACGTGGTACTTTCGATCTACAGGTTTTTGAATTTAAATTTGAAACCTTTTTCCTGCCGGACACTGAATTCATCGCTCCTTCATTAATAATCTGTTGCTGCATTAAAGTTTTCATCCGCCCAAATGTGCCTTTTTAATTTTCTCTGGAGGGCTCTATAGATTGGAATATCTTCCCTTGATAGAGGTCACATCATAGTGACTCCTGGATCCTTTCCGCCCACTTCGTTTCCACAACAAGTTCCTGCAAAAACAAAAGCCTGTTGAATAAAACTAAACACAGAGAGAGTGGACGTAGTGAGGTTAATGGAAGTGGTGGCACAGATTTGAGAGGATGATGAGATGACGCGGGGTAGCGAAAAACACAGAGGAACAGCAGAGAAATAGGAAGTGAAAATGAGGTAATACAAAGGGAGGATGATAAGTGCAAGGGGCAAAGACATCAAACAGAAACATTAAAATGCAACACATAAACAGAATATGTGAATAGTGGAAGGAACAACAGATGACACGTGGGTAGATGACGAAGAATGGCGAAACGATGCTAATGGCACCAAAACTCAGAAATTAACTTTCATGGGAGTTACAAAGAAAAATGTGACAAAACAATGGAGCAAAGGCTTTGGAAGTGGGACCCATAGCGCACATCGCAAATTCGCAGGTGGAGAAAATGCGATGGAGGGAGCGATGGAATAACCAGACTCTGCACTCTACGCTATGCGAGGGGCGTGACCGGTCGAGAACAGATCGCAAAAACAAAAAATGTGATGCCGGAAAACGACATGAATGGGAAACTGCGCTTTTGCGATGGGGAGGAAAATGCGACAACATGATCATGCAATTTGCGATAAACGCTCTAAGGTGCAGCGCTTGGCTATATGGATGAAAGGAGGCGTGGAGCTAGGGGAGAAAGGAGCTAGGCCTTATATAACTTTTAAAAGCAGATTTTAGCCTTTTTTCAATGTATTTCCGGCTTGGGAAATGTCAACGGTAAAGAAGAAAAAGGGGACCCTAGCTGGAATTTGAATGTAGGGGCTGATTTTATACAACAATGGCTCCATCTGGGGACGGCATGTTCGTCCTCGAGCATGCCGAGTGTGCGTGAATTTCATTCTACGATCCCTTTTCTTTTCCTCAAAACTTATCAGCTTATTTATATTATTTGCATTCAAAATTGAAATCCCATTTACATACATCATATACAATAAAATACATCAAGCCTGGTCTGCTTGAGTTAGTACTAAAAGTAGTGTTTGAGGAATTTTCCATTCACAGGGGCGTCCAGCAGATCACCCTGTAGGTTTTCTATCATGAAAGTATTATTTCTCCCTAGATTCACGATTTTGAATAGGCCAAACCACAGTGGATCAAACTTTGCATGCTTTCCCTTCTCTGCTCTTCGAACATCCCACCTAAGAACCAGGTCTCCAACTTGGAAATTCCTATCTTTTGCGTGGCGATCAAAAATATTCTTCATTTTTTCTTGATACTCTACCAGTATCTTATTTACCTGGTCTCGTGTTTCCTCTAATTTCACCAATTGGTTCATTCTTCTGATCATATCATCCGGTTCTTCCTGACTTTCCTGCATGAAGCGTGTCACTGGTAATGCCAATTGCAGAGGAAACACAGCAGCTCGCCCATACACCAGCTCATAGGGTGACTTCCCTGTTGCTCTCTTGCTCGTTATTCTATTCGCCCATAGAGCAAACTTTAATTGAGAATCCCAATTCTTCTGATTCTCACTTATTGTTTTCTTCAGGGCCCTCACCAGGGTTTTATTAGAAGACTCTGCTAAGCCATTCCCCTGTGGATAGTAAGTTGTGGAGTGAGTCAATGTAATGTTATACCTTTGGCAGAACTTTACAAACCTGGCAGACTTGAAAGCCTGCGCATTGTCAGTTACAATTCTAGCAGGGCAGCCAAATCTAGATATGATATTTTCCTCCATAAACCTCATTATTACGGCATATGTAGCATTTTTGGTAGGTATGGCTTCCACCCATTTCGTGAAATAGTCTGTGGCCATTAGTATCCATTTATATTGGCCACTTGATGGGGGATGTATCTCTCCTATAAATTATAATCCCCATTTTTGAAATGGTTCATTCACATGAATAGGAATCAAGGGTAAAGCTGCTAATTTCTGTCTTCCTGCAAATCTTTGGCACTTGTCACATGCTCTGACCCAAGCAAAAGTATCTGAGTACAGTTTTGGCCAGTAAAAACCAGCCCTCAAGATTTTATGAGTTGTAGCCTTCCAACTGTAATGTCCTCCACAAATTCCTTCATGAAATTCTGTCATTATATTCTCCACTTCATTTTCTGTAAGACACAGTAATAGTATGCCTGAAGGATCTTTCCAATATAATTGACCATTTGCAACTATATATTTCTGTGATTTCATTCTTACAGCTCTGTATTTTATCTTATCACAACTCGGAGGACAGCTAAGTGTTAAAAGATATTCAACTATTTTTTTGTACCAAGGACTAGTTAGATATTTCATATGTATCTTTTGAGTGGCCATCTCTAGTCCTTGCTTCTCTTCTCCTTTCTCAGATTCTTCATTTTCTATGATGGATAAATTAATGCCCAAGGCTTGATGATTTGATTCAGATAACATCTTAGCAAGTCCCTGTCCTTTAATCAACTTAGTAGGCCTTATGTCCAAATCATACTCCTGAATTTTTGCAATCCATCTTCCTCTTCTATCTTCGCTGTCCCCTTGAATAATAATTTCTTTGACAGCTGCTGTGGGAACATATGCAGTAATGTGAGATTGCAAAAAATATACTCTAAAAGCTTTAAGGGACTTTACCAGGGCGTATGCCTGCTTCTCCAATATATTATATTTCAATTCAGCATCATAAAGCACTTGACTGAAGAAAGCTATAGGCTATTCATATCCCCCTTCATTTTTCTGTAATAATACTCCAGCAATTGTATGAGGTGAAGCAAATGAAAATATCATAAATGGCTTTTTGTAATCGGGTCCAGCTAGCACAGGAGCTTCAGCGAATGCCTGTTTTATCCTTGTGAATGCATCTCTAGACTCCTAGGACCATTTCACTTCATTATCCTTTTTCAACATATCAGTTATATGCCTAACTATCTCGGCATAGTTAGGAATGAACCTTCTCAAAAAATTGATTCGGCCTAAAAACACCTGTACTTCCTTCTTATTCCTCGGTAGAGGAATACTGTTTATTACTTCAACTCTCTTAGGGTCTATTCTCAGACCATATTTAGTTACAATGTGCCCTAAGAGTTTTCCCTTATCTAATGCAAACAAGGATTTTTGAGGATTGAGAGAAAGGCCATACCTTCTGCATTTTTCAAAAGTTCTTCTTAAATGTTCAATATGCTCATCATCATTCTTTGAAAACACTGTGATATCATCAAGATATACCACCAAAAACTTGTCCTGTTCTCCAACAAAGGCTATGTCCATTGCCCTCTGAAAAGTAGCTCCTGCATTAATTAATCCAAATGGCATCCTAGCATACATAAATGTTCCCCATGGTGTAGTAAATGCAGTTTTCTTCTGGTCTTCTGGAAATACAGCTACATGATTATAACCAGAAAATCCATCCATCATTGACATTCTAGATGCTCCCACCACTTTCTGCAGGATGTGGTCCATCTTAGGCAGTGGATAATTATCTTTCAATGATGCTCTATTTAAATTCCTGAAATCCACACAGAGCCTTATTTCTCTGTTTTTCTTTTGAACAGGAACAAGGTTTGCTACCCATTCTAAGTACCTCAATGGCACAATTATCTTGGCCTTCCGTAGCTTCTTAATTTGTTAATTAGGAACAGACGGTGTTCAAAGGGCTTAGTACGTGGCCAATCCAAGCATGGAAGTTAAGAACCAGGACCCGTGTCACAAATTATGATTTTTGAAGCACATTTTCGCAGAAGTGACCTAATATTCTGCAGTTTCGGATCTTCTACTTGTTGTGGACAATTTTGTCACCCCCCTAGAGATAGTCTAGAGTTGCCATAGACCAGTGCCTAGGACATCTTAATATAGCAAGGAGTCCTTCATATAGTTTGGATTTTCAGTCCAAGAGCTCACTTACTATCTCTTGTTTGAACAAGGAAATAAGTTTTGAATGGGACCAAACTCTCTCAGAAGCTGACACAAAGATAAGAATAGTGTAGGGATATCATGTAAAACTCCAATACAAAGGCATCAGACAGTTAAGAGACAACTTACTGTAAAGAGGGCCAGTTCAAATAATATATCACAGAAATCAAATATCAGGAAGTGAGTGTAGTAAGGAAACATAGAGAAGATATTAGTTAACATGAGACTGATACCCAGATACACAACAGAACCACATAAGGGCATATTAATTTATGAATCCTTATATGACAATGGTGTTTTAAAAGCACCCTCCTCAAGTAACTAATATAGCAGAAAATATGGAAGAGATGAACACGGAACAGTATATCATGACTAGGCCTATTTAAAGCGCTTGACTAATTCCAGAAAGGGAATCAACAAGGATGAATCCTTACTGCAAACTAGTGAGCCACTCGCATTCTAGAACATGATACAAGAAGATAAATAGCATGAAAGGAGATATTGTATTAACACATAAGATAAAATTACATACTGTGAGATACCAAAGACCAGAATCCTCATTACAGTTATAACTCCTCCTCACTGAGACCCTACGGGCTCTGAACCTTCATATAGAAGTATTACAAAATGTATACAAAAACCTTTTCACTGCACAGTTTGCTGATAGAAATCTGGAACCTTTACAATGTCTTTCTTTTCAGCTTTTATAGAAGGGATAGAGAATTCTAGAGAAGGAGGTAGATGGAAAACATTTAATGACTTATTTTGAATCAGATGGTGGAAAAAATTCGCGCCCACACTATGAATGACTGAACATAAATGACTGTACTTTACAACTTATTTCCGGAAATGAATGCTGGGAATGAAAATTTGCTTACAAAAAAGACATAAATAATAAAATATGTAGATATTCGGCTCTTTGCTGGAGGAGGAAGATCTACGGAAATTAAGCCTTGAGGCACCTGTTTCTGTACATAGTACTTTTGGCCTTCTAATTTTGAATTTCAAATTTGAAACCTTTCCTGCCGGACAATGAATTCATAGCCTCTTCATTAATAATCTGTTGCTGCATTAATGTTTTCATCCACCCAAATTTTCCTTTTGATTTTCTCTGGAGGGTTCTACAGATTCAAATCCTCGCCTTCTTTAATGGTGGTCATATCATAGCTACTTCCGGATCTTTCCTCACCAATTTTCCTCCTGGAACATAGTCCTGCAATGCATCCTCGGCCTTTGTAATGGAAATGATGAATCATGGTAATTATTGGCCGTAATAAACCTACAAAAACCGAAACCTGTTAAATAAAACCTAGCACAAAGACGGCGAACATGGTGGAGCCGATGGAAATGGTGAAGATGAAGGCATGGATGAGTAGACGAAGGTGCAGATATAAAACAAACACACTGAAATGTGACACCTAAGCGGAATATGTGGATGGTGGAGGGAGAAGCGGATAACACGTGGGTAGATGACGAAGAGTGGCGGAAAAACGCTAACAATTTAAAGACCCAAAGGTTAACTTTTGGAGATATTACAAAGGAAAACATGACAAAACAATGGAGTGAGAGCTTTGGAAGTGGGACCCGGAGCGCACGTCGCAAATTCGCAGGTGGAGAAAATGCGATGGAGGGAGCGTTGGAATAACCAGACTCTGCGCTCTGTGCTATGCGAGGGGCGTGACCGGTCGAGCACGGATCGCAAAAATGAAAAATGCGATGCCGGAAAACAACATGAACGGGAAACTGCGCTTTTGCGATGGGGAGGAAAATGCACCAACGCGATCATGCGATTTGCGATAAACGCTCTAAGGTGCAGCGCTTGGCTATATGGATGAAAGGAGGCGCGGAGCTAGGGGAGAAAGGAGCTAGGCCTTATATAACTTTTAAAAGCAGATTTTAGCCTTTTTTCAATGTATTTCCGGCTTGGGAAATGTCAACGGTAAAGAAGAAAAAGGGGACCCTAGCTGGAATTTGAATGTAGGGGCTGATTTTATACAACACTACTATAATCTTGTCTGCGGTGCGGTAGCTATCTTTGTGGTGTGATAGTTCTTTCATGTGCTCAATTCAAATCTAAGAACCTTTCATTGGTTATGCGACACTCAATTCTGACAGGTGCATACGTTCTCACACTCTCCTATGGTTAAGTTTTTCTTATTTACATTATGAGTATCTCTCCTCATATTTCTAAACCCCCCTCTAGTAAAGGGAGACCAAGTAAAATCACCCTACAAAGTCTTTATGAGTACATTGAATCTTTATAAAGATGAAGAGAACAAATATAAAACTATTTTAAACTAGAATTAACTACAATGCTTGAAAACAACCACAAATCGTTAGAAAATAAAATAATTTCACTGGAGATTGAACTCCAAGGAATGAGAGGTAGAATTCAAGAAATTGAACATAGTAAACAAGAAATGGTTAAATAAAATGACACTTTGGAAAGCAATATTAAAAATATAAAATAGAAACTACATAATAACTCAACCCTAAATAACATAGATAATAATTAGATATTAAACCCATAAAAGAAGAAATTAATAAACTAATTGTACTCGACCATGGACGCCACAAAAGAGCCTTACACCTTATAATTTTTGGTATAGAAGAACAAAACAATGAAGACACATTAGAAATAGTTAATGAATAGTTAAAAACAAAATCTAAAATTCAAACAACTTATCTTACCGAAGAAATAAGGGTAGGAAAGATACTTGAGCATAAACAAAGACTAATCTGTGTCAAGGTCAATTGTAGTTACCATAAAATAGGTATACTTAAGAAATCCTAAAGACTAAAGACAACAAGAATCTTTATAAATGCAGATCTCATTCCTGAAGACCAAGCTGAACTTAGGAAAGAAGTCCAAAAGGTCAAGGAGGAAAGAAAAGAAGGGAAATGGGCAATCATTAGGAATAGAAAAGCTATTATTAGAGATAGAGTCCAAAAAACGAGTGATAAATAGGGAATAGTATCACTCCGGAGCCTCTTCTGGAATTGTTGTGGTTTTCCATGGTGTAAAGGCCCTATGTTAAGTTGGATCCTGAGTGATATTGATCTTATTATTTTATTTGAAACTTGGAAGCATGGCGAATCTAGTGTCCCTCACATTCACTCTTAAGTCAGCTTGGAATTCAAAATACTCCATGAGGGGTTTTCGCGGTATAGCCTGTTATATTAGGAAAATTTTTTCCTCTCACATCCAACTTCATAAAATCGATCCCTTAAATCAGTACATTTGGATCAAGATCTCTGATTCTACAACCACTAGGATCTCCCTTGATATCTATTATTTTTCCCCTATCAACTCTACATCCTATAAGAAAAACAACCTGGATAAGAATTGTCCTTTCAATAACTTAGAAAAAGAAATCTACAACCTAAGGAATGAATGTAATGTCCTTTTTCTTGGGGACTTTAATGCTTGAACTGCTACTAACCAAGCTATTATGTTAAGTAACAAATCTAACCCTGAACCCTTGTGGATTAACGAGGATGGTAACTTAGATAATATATTCAAGAGAAAATTTGAATACATAATCGAGAACTTATTCAGCACCGAGCTCCTCAAAATTTGTAGTTCCCAAGACCTAATCATTTTAATGGTATTAACAAGTGGCCTCTCTCCAGTCAGATGACCTGTTTCCATGGGTTGGTAGCAGCGCAGTGGATTATGCGATTTTTGACACCCATGTCCTCAACCATATTACAAACTTTGAGCTACTTAACGAGTACGAGCTTGAATATAACCATGAACCTTTGTCTTTATCCCTAAATCTTGTTATCCATACCACACACATGCAGGAGACCAGTAAGAGAAAAATATACATTCACTTCAATAGAAGTAATGTTGACCTTTTCTTAAGGAATTTATACAGGGATTTAGGCTCCTTTCCTTATAATAAAAGCATCGATCAAATATATTACCATTTTACTACTACCCTTTCCACTACCATTAGCAATTTCTCTAATGAGACTTCGTGTAAGAAGAATAATAGAACTTCCAATCCTTGGTATGACAAAGACTGTTAAATTTCCAGGAAAGTGATAAGAGATGCCCCTAAAGAAATCGTTAAGCTCCAGAATATAAATATATATAAAGATCTCATCAAGTGGAAGAAGAGGTCATATATTAATAAAATACAAGAGCATATTCTCCACCTTTCTAAAGTTGTGCCCATAAAGTTTTTGTGGAATGTGCTTGTACGTAAAACTAAAGATAATCATTTTATCCCCTTAGAAAATTGGGATAACTCTCTTAAGAAGTTGTATGACTCTTTGGACATCATGGGCACCATCTCAAACACTCCTATTAAGGAAGATATATTTTCTCTAGAAGACGTTGAGTCTAGGATTATTAAGCTCGCTAATGGGAAAGCTAAAGATATTGAAGGATACAAAACTGATATCTTTAAAATGGGAAGATTTATCTTCATTCCTCATCTCCACAAGCTTTTAAATTTGGCTATAAAGCATGGCTTCCCTAATCTTTGGATGCAAATTCTTATTGTTCCTATCTTTAAAAATTAGGACAAAAGCGCTCCCTCTAACTACATGACCATTATGATTATCCATGTCCTGGCCAAGATTTATGGGCTCATTTTAGAAAAGAAGCTTAACCTTTGGCTTGATAACTAGGGTAAAAGGGCTAAAGGGTAAGCTAGTTTTAGGATATATCACTCGATTATCACTGACCTTGTCACTTTCAGGATCATTGCAGATGAATGTCACAATAGTAAAAACGATCTCTTCTATTGTTTTGTGGACTTTAGAAAATATTTTGACATTGTCCCTCGAGATAAACTTTGGGAGAGACTTGAAGAGATCATGGTTCCTCCTGAACTGAGAACTGTTGTGATCTACCTCTACGAGACTGTTATTTCGAATCTTAAGTCTAATGAAGGATGTTCTAAAGATATTAAATGCAATATCGGGGTTAAGCAAGGTGTTTCATATCCCCTACCATTTTTGGTATTTACATCGATAAGATAGAGAAGTGTCTGGAAACCATGGAAAATTTAGGGGATAATATTCGCAGGTGGGCTAATTTTCCATGATTTGTCCAAAGAAAAGATTCGCCAATTTCCATTTTTTTATAAAAATGATTCACCCAAATTTTACAATATCAAATTATTTTACCTTAAAAATCGTGAACATTATATAGAGGGTATATATAATATCATTATAAATTTGAATAATTTTACAAATAAATTAATAAATTTTTTATAATTTTCATGTTAGAGACTAGTGAGATTCACAAATGTTTTTAAACTTCAAGATAATTTTCCATCCTTAAAATTTTCCCTGCTAGAAAATGTGAGTTGCAAAGGCACCAAGGTTGCTGGTATAATCATTACTCTTCTCCTTTATGCTGATGATATCGTTATTCTTGCAAAAATCCATGATGACCTGGACAGGAAGCTTAATACTCTTCATGTCTATTGCTCCAAGATGGGTATGACAGTTAATAACGACAAGACTAAAGTCATGATTATTAAATCCAAAAATATCACCCATGGTAGTTTCATCTATGATAACCATTGTCTAGAGAAGATTTCTTTTTATAACCTCAAATTGAATTATAACATAGAGTGTAAATATTTATTTTTATTTGGAAATTAAATGTGTGACTTAAAAAAAAAAAACATGACTTTAATAGTACTGACCAATATGTTTGAAGTTTATTTATATAAAGTTTCCAAAATTCACATCACTTTAATATTGTATTTTTTAAAAGGGGCTTGTTTTATTTTGATAACAATTAAAAATTTTAAAATATATTTATGTTATTGAGAATTTTAAAATATTGTTATATTAATTAAAAAAAATCAAAATATATTTATATTATTAAGAATTTTAAAGTATGTTTATATTAATTTTAGAATGTTGGTAAAACATTTATTGTATTAAGGGAAATCTTTGAAATTTAAATATTAATAAAATTATTCAAATCATCAAATATCAATAAAGTTTTGTAAAAGATATTCCACTTTCTAACCTGGGTTTTCATTTAAAAAGGGATGCGCATCAATGGTCCACCATTTAACTTATCATAATATAAACATAATTATGAGATTAATTATTTGAAATACAATTCCTTGACGAGTTTGCGGCCACCACGATAATCTTCATTGTGTTTTATTCACTTCCAAATGGATGGACAATAAATCGAACTTGCAGTAGGCAATTGTTTTGTTTGATTTCATTGATGCAAGATGAAACCCTTTATCGCTGAAAGTTTAATCCAAAACTAGACTAAGAGGGAAATGAAATAATCGACTATTGAAACTGATATGAGAACCAAATACTTTTAAAGCACATGTACACATTCAAGGATCACATATTTTGGATTTCATCTCTAGCCAAACAACTATAGATATGTGGAATAGGATTTGATTATAAATAAATTCCACCATAAATTGGCACATTGGTCGCATCGGGATTTGTCCCTGGGTGTTTTCCTGTCCTAGTGAATTCAGTTCTACAACAACTCACAACATATTGCTTACATTTAATTTCATTTCCTGCATGGATAATTAACGCTCTGTAGACAATTATGCCACATTTTTTATGGTCAGACTCGAGGGGGGATAGTAAATACGATCTGGTTCATTGGGCCGACTTGGAAAGACCCCGCGAATTGAATATTTGGGGGATTATCAATCTGAGTACTTTTAGCAAGTCCCTCATTATCAATTCTATGTGGTGTTATCTTGCTAGAACTAGTTTGGTCCATCATATTTTCATGCATAAATATTTCAAGGCTAGGTCGCTCTTGGTATGTGTTCGTAGGAGCCATTTTGGACCAGTGGGGGGTTCCATCAATTGGCACAGTTTCTTGAAGGTACATGACATTTTTTCCCTCATAATCCAATGGTGTTTTGCAGGTGGTGATAGGATCATACTTAATAGAGACGTGATAATGGGGTGGCTGAGGATTCTCTCCCTAGAACTATGCTTGTGGATGCTTTACAACAAAGAGGGATTTTCATACTTGCTCAGTTAATACAGGGTTGGCAGGGTAATGCCCCTATCCAGAAGGATGTTGTTGTAATCAGTTTACTGGATCAATTGGCCATTGAATAGAAGAATTACTCACAATTCTTGCGGGATGTTTCCTTATGTTGTAATAATAATGGGGATACTCTTTCCTAGAGTGGAAGTCTAAATCGAAACTCGGTACTGGTTTTTGAGACATATTGCTTTATTTCTCATTTGGGCAGGGAATATTCAGTCACTTCTTGGTTCATTCACGTTTTGAAATCTTAGGTGCCTCTTAAGATCACTATTTTTTCATGGCTGGCTTGGAATAATCATATACTCACTTGGGATAATCTGTGTAAGTGGAGCATGATTGGTTTGGTTCAATGTTCACTCCATTTTTCTACATCAGAATTAGTCACACACCTTCTATTGCATTGAAAAATTTCATCAACTATCTGGTCTCGTATGCTTACTCTATGCAAGGTTCCTCCAACCACCTTCCTATCTATGGAACACTGCCTCCACTGGGGAATCTCCCAGGGGAGGATCTATACTTATTCCATTGTATACATTCTGGGAGATTCGGAAGGCTTGAAATCAGTTTATATTCAATGGGACTCCTATCTATATGCATTATATTGTTATGAAGGCATTGTCATGGCTTGAGTACTACATCCCCCTATGTGTGGCCACTACCGATTCATCACACCGTATCATACCTCCTCATATCATTCTTCTTATAGGATCATTTGATGGGGCATCACAACGGGGATTATGGGGTTGCAGGGTGTGGCTTTGGAGCGATAGGAATGTAGAATATTTAATACAAATTATGCATTGCTTGGATTCTCCTGATCTAACAATTATATGCCACTATTAAATACATAATCCCTTCTACAATAATCTTTCTGAAAATTTAAAACACGATTGCCAATTTCAAATACATGAAGAAAGATCAATCACACGTAACACAGATGTTTTTACCAGGAAAGCATAAAGCTAAAAACCCCACTATCATATATTATGTTTATATCATGGATCATGAAACATTCTCATACAAAACTCTAATCCAAGAGCTCTCAATACAATTTACAATCATCTCACACTATCATACTAAAATTGGAAAATACATGTTTCTCCTGACAACCTGCCTCCACTGTGCAATCCCTGCTTATCACAATCCCTGAATGAATTAGATATTGCTTGCCTTGATTGCGTAATCCTCATTGGCATCTCCAATGTTTGTGTGGTTGCATGAGTGCACCCAATAATGTCACAACTGACAGTCAAACTGTCCCTTTCACCTATCTCTCAACTGGGTCTCCACTGGATCTGACATACATGTAGTTACTAGTAGTAAATCTTTAGTTGCATGTAATACCATTGTTTTTGAATTAATTAAATAATCAATTCACAAATCTGTCACTAGTGTATGTTCAGTTACAACTAGCACAACTGAGTTAAACTACTTTACAAGTCAAATAACTACATATCCAACTTTGTTACAACTTCGAATCACTTAGTTACAACTAAGTCCACTTGCATGTCCCACCAGCCAACCTTTGAACTTGAAATTCCTTCAGCTAACTAGTTTGCCACTTCAGTTAACTGATTTCAAGTTCTCCATGAGAATAGATTAATATTTATTGTCCAACTATTATTAAGGGATAATAATAGTCAACATGCATCTATAAATAGACATGCGATCTATAAATAGAATTCACACACACCTAAAAATAGAACATCATTTATAAATAGAATTTTATCACCATCTATAAATAGACTTCTGCTATAAATATAATTTTCTCATATGTTCTAAAAATATACTTACACCTAAAAATAGCCCGAGGCTCCACCCTAGTGTAGGTGCTTAATTTCACTAGGATCATCATCTTGTTGAATCTCAACGCTCCCTCTAAACAAGAAAGGGATTATCCTTCACCCAGATCCTGTCTCAATGGTATTCGAATTTTCTACTGGTGAGCGCCTTCATCATAATATCTACATCCTGATCTTCCATAGTAATGTACTTAAGCAACATGATCTTCCATTGCACACAATATTTGATATGATGATACCAGATATCTATATGCTTAGATCTATCATGAAACATAGGATTAGAGTTTAATGAAACTCTGATTATCACAATGAATCATTGTAGGATCTAAATGAGAACCAAACAAACCAACCAAGATCTTTCTGATCCAGATAGCCTCACATGGAGCTTGACTTGCTGCCATGTATTCTGCTTCTGTTGAATTAAGTGTCACGGATCTCTATTTCCTACTGTACTAAGAAATGGTTGTAGATCCAATATTGAATGTTGGGTATGTGCATGGTTTTGCACATGGTTTTGGGGTACGATGGTTTTCGGCCCCTGGTATTTTTTGTAGATCCAGTCAAGGGAACTACGGTTATGTTCTAATCCAGTGTTAATGGATTTGGGTTGATGTATGCTTCGGCATGTATATATATGTGTTGTAACACTAAAAGGAATATAATGAAAAATCAAGCCGGTCGTCCCGATTTGGGATCCAGGGGAAAATATTTGTGTTTATATGTTTTATGTTTTATGCTCTTGCTATTGTTTATTTTATGTTATAAGATTCGTGTACAGATAATTTATGTTCATGGTTAAAACCTACATTTGGTATCAGAGTTGTTTCGGCTTCAAGGGGACACCTTTGCTGATGAGGGTTTTTTGCTCGGGCCTGAGGTAGACCCTCTTCAATGGGAGATCTGCGGGATCGATTCTTGTGGTGAAAGAAGATGGCAAGCGGCGGAAAGATAGAGATCGAGAAATTTAATGGTCAGAGTTTTGAGTTGTGGAAGCTTAAGATGGAGGATCTGCTGGTGGATAAAGATCAGTGGATCGCGGTAGATCTAGGTACTAAACCAATGGCAATGTCAGATGAAGACTGGAAGAAGCTGGATCGGAAGGCAAATAGCACAATACGATGGTGTGTCTCAGATTCATCATTGTTGAATGTATCTGGGGAAGCTACGACAAAGAATTTGTGGGAAAAACTTGGGACTTTGTACCAATATAAGTCTCTGGTGAATAAGTTGTTCCTACGGAAAAATATGTATAACCTGAGGATGAAGGATGGAGACTTGGTGACAGAGCATCTAAATGCCTTCAATACTATGGTAAGTCAGCTGTCATCTATTGATATTAAAATCTCAGATGAAGATAAGTGCATCAGTTTGTTGTGTTCTCTACCAGATTCGTGGGACAGTTTGGTTATTGCAATAGGTAGCAATACAACTAGCTTGAATTTTGATGACATTGTCTCAGCCTTACTGTCGAAGGAAATGAGATGGAGAAATATGGAGGGTCAGAATGGAGATGCCTTATCTGTACGAGGAAGGTCCCAGAACAGAAACAAGAATAAGGTTTTGAGTGGCAGATCTAAATCTAGAGGGAGATCTAAATCTCCTGGAAATTTTGTAAAGGTGTGATGGAAATGTAGAAAGGAAGGGCACTACAAAAAGGACTGCAAATCTAAAGCTCCTGAGAAAGGAAAGGGATCTGATGATGCTCCTTCTGCAGAGGCAAAAACCACCTTAGATGAAGGTGAGGATGTGTATTTGGCTTCTTCTTCAAATACACATGTAGATCATGAGCCATGGTTTATTGACTCAGGTGCATCCTTTCACTTCACTCCCCATAGGGAGTGGTTCTACGAGTATGAAAAATATGATGGTGATGTCTTCCTAGGGGATGGTAGGAAGGTCAGAATCGTCGGACGTGGAAAGGTCAAGATGAAGCTACAAGGTGGAAGGATTAGAACACTTCCTGGTGTTCTGCATAGTCCTGCATTGGCCAGAAATCTAATTTCTGTAAGCAATATGGATGATGCAGGTGTAAAAATAGTGTTCGAGAAATATTCTTGCAAGATGGTTTGGGGAGCACTGGTATTAATGCGGGGAGTTCAGACTGGAACTCTGTACAAGATACAAGGTAGCACTGTTATTGATGGGTGTAACAGTTCTATGGTTCCTGAAAGTGGAGTGGAAAGCCTAGCTGTCTCTGGAGAAAAAACTATGTTATGGCATCAATGGCTTGGACATATTGGAGAGAAGGGCCTTCGGATACTGCATAGAAATGGTATGGTAGAAGGTATGTCTAATTGCTCTTTGGATTTCGATTTCTATGAACATTGTGTATATGGGAAGAATAATCAGGTGAGTTTTCCTTCTGGTGCTAAGAGGGTGAACAAGATATTAGAACTTGTGCACAGTGATGTGTTTGGACCTGTGTCAGTTCCATCACTGGGAAATTATGTGTACTATTTTTCATTTATAGATGACTTCTCAAGGAATACATGGATATATTTCTTGACGAAGAAATTTGAAGCTTTTGATAGATTTAAAGAATTTAAGGTTGTGGTGGAAAACTAGACAGAGAAGAAGATAAAGGCACTAAGGACAGATAATGGTGGGGAGTTCTGAAAGAAGGAATTTGAAGAGTTCTGTAAGAAGTGTGGTATAGCACGACAGAAGACTAATCCATACACACCTCAGAAAAATGGAGTTACAGAAAGAATGAACATAACACTGATGGAAAAGGCAAGAAGCATGCTTAGTGGTACTAGGTTAGGAAAATAATTCTGGGTAGAGGCAGTGGAGACTACATGCTATCTGGTTAACAGATCACCTTCATCAGTGTTGGAGGATAAGACTCCACATGAGGTATGGACAGGTAAGAAACCCTCTATTTCACATCTAAAGGTATTTGGATGTGATGCATATGTACATGTTCCAAAGGAGAAAAGGACCAAGTTGGATAATAAATCTGAAAGGTGCATCTTTATTGGGTATAAGGATGGTTTAAAAGGTTACAAGCTTTGGAACCAAGAAACAAGGAAGGTTGTGTACAGGCAAGATGTGGTGTTTAGAGAGGTGAAAGTTGTTGTTAAACATGAAATCATACCAAAGGAACCTGAGAAGATAGAGTTTGAGCTAAAGGAGTATGAATCAGACTCTACAGCAGAAGAAGATTCAGAAGAGGAAGAGCCACAAACTCCACCTTTGAGAAGATCAGTTCGAGAAAGAAGGTAGCCAGAAAGGTATAGTCCATTTGATTTATGTTCAGGTTTTGCCTTAACTATAACTGATGATGATCCCATAACTGTCAAGGAGGCAGTAGATTCAGAGGATGGAAAACTCTGGAAGGAGGTCATGGTTGATGAAATGGCATCCTTGCACAAAAATGAGGCATGGGATCTGGTGGAGTTACCGGCTGGAAGGAAGCCCATCGGGAGAAAATGTGTGTTTAAGAAGAAGATGAATGTAGAAGGCAAGGTGGAAATATACAAAGCTCGGTTGGTAGAAAAAGGTTATTCCCAAGTGCCGGGAATTGATTTTGGTGATATTTTTTCTCCTGTTGCCAAGGTTACATCTATTATATTACTTTTATCTGTTGCTGCTGCATTTGATTTTGAGATAGAACAGATGGATGTGAAGACAAAATTTCTTCACGGGGATCTAGAAGAGGAGATCTACATGAAGCAACCTAAAGGCTTTATGGTGAAGGGTAAGAAAGAACTGGTATGCATGTTGAAGAAGTCTCTGTATGGGTTAAAACAATCACCAAGGATGTGGTATCAGAAATTTGATACCTATATACGGGGACTTGGCTTCACCAGAAGCAAGGAGGATCACTGTGTTTATTTTAAATTAATTGGTGACGGTGTTATTTATTTGGTCTTGTATGTGGATGATATGTTGTTGATTGGAAATGACAAAGAAATTATCCAAGATTTGAAGACCCAACTGTTCTCCAAATTCGACATGAAGGATCTTGGTGCTGTAAACTATATTTTGGGGATGGAAATTAAGAGAGATCGGGAAAAGAGAATGCTCTAGTTAAACCAGAGGAAGTATGTCGAAACTATATTGCAAAGGTTCAATATGCAGGATAGTAAACCAGTGAATGTTCCTATTCCTGTAGGTGTAAAGCTGTCTTCTGAACAGTGTCCCAAGACACAGGAAGAAGAGGAGTATATGTCTCGTGTTCCATATGCAAGTGCAGTGGGTAGCATGATGTATGAAATGGTTTGTACTAGACCATACATTGCAGATTCAGTGGGAGTATTGAGCAGGTTTATGTCAAACCCAGGAAAGGAGCATTGGATAGTAGTGAAGCATGTTTTCAGATATTTACATGGCACTAGTGATTATGGCTTGTGCTACCAAGGAAGACCAGGATTGGAAAGAATGTTGGACATTCGTGGTTTTGTTGATGCAGACTAGGCTGGAGATCTTAACCAAATAAGATCTAGAAGTGGGTATGTGTTTATCCTATTTGGAGGCGCAGTTAGTTGGATGAGTAAAAGACAGTCTATAGTGGTTATTTCAACTACAGAGGCAGAATACATAGTAGCCACTCATGCAAGCAAGGAAGCAATTTGGTTGTCGAGATTGTATCAAGTATGGGGTTGGTACACCAAGCTATAAGGATAGACTGTGATAGCCAAAGTGCAGTTTTCTTGGCTAAGAACCCTGTTTATCATTTAAAGACAAAGCACATTGATGTTCAATATCACTTTGTTAGAGATATGGTTGAGGCTAAAAGGGTGTTGCTGGTAAAGGTGGACACTTTGAATAATGTTGCAGATGTATTGACGGAGTCTGTGAGCACTTAGAAGTTCTCTTGGTGTAGAGAAACAATGGGTGTTGAAGAATTGGGCCAATGAATAAGCTCTCCTATGGCCCCCTCTGGAAAGAAAACAACAAGTGGGAGAATGTTGGGTATGTGTTATATTATTTCCACGACTAAGCACGCGCGGGGGGGTGATAGCCCCCCCTCTGCGCTGGGTGCAAGAGAGGGGTCACAGGGGGGGCGGTAGCCCCCCCTTGTCAGAGTCCAGGGCAGTGCCCCAGCGAAAATTTTTGGTCCTTAATTTCTGGAGGGTAGTCCGCGCCCATGGTTTTGTGCATGGTTTTGCACATGGTTTTGGGGTAAGATGGTTTTTGACCCCTGGTATTTTTTGTAGATCCGGTCAAGGGAACTACGGTTATGTTCTAATCCAGGGTTAATGGACTTGGGTTGATGTATGCTTTGGCATGTATATATATGTGTTGTAACACTAAAAGGAATATAATGAAAAATCAAGCTGGTCATCCCGATTTGGGATCCAGGGGAAAATCTCTGTGTTTATGTGTTTTATGTTTTATGCTCTTGCTATTGTTTATTTTCTGTTATAAGATTCGTGTGTAGATAATTTTTGTTCAGGTTTAAAACCTACACTAAAGACCCCCCCTGAAGTTCTCTTTCTGTCCATTGGGTTGCCCACCCAATCTGCATATGTGAAGCCATGCAACTTGACCTCATCTGTCTGTCTATAACATAAGCCATACTCAAATGTGCCCCTAAGGTATCTCAAGACATGCTTGTGTGCCTTCCAGAGAGCTTGGTAGGCTTAACCATCGCTTGACTAAGTTGGTTCATTGCATAGCATATGTCAGGTCTTGTATTCACTAAATACATTAACAAACCCACTAAATGTTGATAGATAGTAGCATCCACTACCTCTCCAGATGTAGCATCCTCTTTCCTCCAGTTTCTTGGAAGAGGGCTATCCATGGGTTTGCAGCCCTCCATGTGAAACTTACCCAGTATCTCCCTTGCATGCTTGCCTTGAGACACAAAAATTTCACCATCTCGCTGCCATATTTCCAATCCAAGGAAATAATGAAGGAGATCCATATCCTTCATCTCGAATTCCTTTGCAAGGTCCTCCTTGCATGAGTGTATCAACTACTCATCACCAGTTGGTATTAAATCATCAACATAAAGAACAATGATTAAAAGCTTACCCTCCACCTCAATTTGGTATAGGTTTTCATCCTCCTCACTCTTGGTGAAGCCAAGTCTGGTGAAATAGCTGTCTATCTGAGTGTACCAAGCACGGGGTGCTTGCTTCAGCCCATACAATGCTCTTTTGAGTCTGCACACATGCCACTCGCTGTTGAAGATCTCAAATCCTTCAGGCTACTCAATGTAAAATTCTTCCTTAATGATCCCATTGATAAATGCAGTCTTCACATCCATCTGATGAATGTGCCAACCCATCTACGCTAAGAGAGAAAGGATGGTCCTTATGTAATAATACCCTATGACAAGTGCAAAGTTTTCTTTATAATCAATCCCCTCGATATGTGAGAAGCCCTGGGCCACAAATATGGTCTTGTATTTCTCAACATTCCCATCAGCTACTTTATTTGCCTTGTAGATCCATCTTGAACCTACCACTGATTTATCAACCATCCTTGGAACAATCTCCCAAGCACTGTTTCTGACAATGAAGTCATACTCCTCCACCATTGCATCTACACCTGTGGGCTCCTGAACTACTTCTTGAAAGGAATATGGCTCAATCACAATACATTTTCTCATGAGATCCATGTATCCAGTAAATTGGTCAGGATACTGTCTTTGTCTGTGTTGTGAAGTAGGGACTCCCACATTCTTTGCAACATCAAGTTTCAAACTCTCAGCTTCTGTGGTACGCCTTCTACTAGTGTTGATGTTTGGCTCTGCATGAGTGGACTCCAGCACTCCATGAACCTCCTCCAATGGCTAATCCATATCTAGAGACTCATCTTTGGGAACCAAAAGTTCCTCCTCTACATGTAAGTCTAGCTCCCTCTCAAGCAATAACTTCATGGCTTTCTCCTCATTGAAAATTATGTCCCATTGCACCACAGTCATTCGACTGTTTGGAAAATACACACAATAATTATGGGGTGTTTTCTGTGTACCCCAAAAATATCCCAACTTCAACAGTTAGCTCCAGCTTATTCTTGGCGTTCTTGGTGACATGCACATAAACAGATGAGCCAAAAATATTAAAGTGAGAAACATTCGGTTTCTTACCAGTAAAATCTTCTTCAGGTGTACTCATGCCAAGTAATCTATGAGGACAACATTTTTTCACATAAACTGTAGTGTTGTATGCTTCTTCCCACAAATGCATTGGTAGGCCCTGATCACGCAACATTTCTCGTGCTGCACCCACGATCGTTCTGTTCTTCCTCTCTACGACCCCTTTTTGTTGTGGGTTATGAGGCGCTATGAGTTCTCTTCGAATTCCTTCTTTGCTGCAGAAGTATTTGAATTCATTAGATATGTATTCTCCACCATTATCGCTCCTCAGAGCCTTCACTTGCTTCCGCGACTCTTTCTCCACCAATGCCTTAAACTCACAGAACTTTGAGAATGTTTGATCCTTCTTCTGCATGAAGAAGATACAACATTTATGATAAAAGTCATCAACAAAAATAACATAATACCTGTGTTTTTGTGTTGAAGCAACCGAGAATGGTCCACACATATCTGTGTGGACTATCTCCACGATCATCAAAGCACAATTCTCCTTTTCATTTAAGGTGGACTTTACATACTTCCCCATGGTGCAACCCTTGCACTGATCTAATTGAGAAAGCATTCCAATTGGAATTCCATTAGATATTTGTTGCATGACTTTCAAGGCTCCATGATGAAGATGGCCCAATCCCCTGTGCCATAATTCGCCCTCATCCCGGCTCACCAATTTTTCTGCCTTGCCCATCATTGCAGCGCATCCATCTACATTCAAATTTTATAGAGTCTTAACTCGAATCCATATCCTCTTGGCTTGAACCATTGTTTTATGTCACATAAAAGATTTTCCATTGCTGAAAACAATGTCATAGCATTTGTCCTCCAACATCATGACCGAGACCAAGTTTTTTTTCAGACTTGGAACATGCATAACATATTTCCATTGAAATGTTTTACCTGAATCCCTCTCAAAAGTAATGGTACCAATGTTAGTCGCACTATATCGTCCATCGTCGCCCATCTCTATATGCATTTGGAGACCTTTCTCCTCCAAGTCACTGAAAATATCCTTATCTCCTGTCATGTGGAAGGAAGCACCACTATCAAGATACCACACTGATCCCATTACGCTTGATACCAAGCATGCAATCAAAGAGAAATAAAGTTCAAATTTCAAGGAAAGGGCCTCACCAGCTGTAGCTCCAACAACCTTCTTGTTCTTCTTCTACTATGGGAAAATAATGGTGATATGCCCATGTTCGTGACAGTGAAAACACTTCACCTTTGACAAATCTAGCTTCTTACCTTTAGACTCAGATTTTGAATGGAATTTATTCACCTTCCCTTTCCTTTCCTTGGAAGCCAAAGCACAATCTTCTTCATCATCATGCTTTAATGAAGAACCATCTCTCGTGTTCCGTCTAAACTCCTCTTGCACTAGATGCGACCACAGTCATTCCCAATCCGATAGTTTTTCCCGTCCATTGACAGAGTCTTGATAACTGTGCCAACTCTTAGGAAGTCCCAAGAGAACCAAGCTCACCAAATCATCATCAACAACAGTGATTCCCACACTCCCTAGTTCATCCCAGCACTGGACAAACTTTGTGAGATACTTTGGAATATTTTTTCCCTTTTCCATCTTGATCTTTCCAAGTTATCCTTCAGCACCAATTTCCTATGATCATTGTTGCTTTGGAAAATATCTGTCAAAGCCTTCCAAATAGCATATGGAGTGGCTTTCCCATGAAGGCTTGAGACAATGTGGTATCGTACAGCTTCCAACATAATACTTCTCATCTTCGCTACTTTCTTTTGCCATGTGTTAAGTAATACAACATCCGTTGAAGTGGGCTTAAGAACATCACTGTTGATGAATTCCTTCAAGCCATTATCTTCAAGCACTGCCTCCAACCAGTCCTTCCAGGAAATGTAGTTCAATCTGCCCTGAAGTTCATACTCTAGCCGCAAGCCATTGAAATCCATTTCGATGTTTACTCAACTGTCGCACCAAGAAATTCTTGCAGCAAGTTCGAATTGTTTCCACCAACAAACTCAGCTACTGCTTCAAAATTGAAATATTTTGTTCTCTGATACCATGTATAATTTTTAAAACAAATTATGGATTTCCTGGATTCTCCTGATCTAACAATTATATGCCACTGTTAAATACAAAATCACTTCTACAAAAATCTTTGTGGAAATTTAAAACACGGTCACCAATTGCCAACACATGAAGAAAGATCAATCACACATAACAAAAATGGTTTTACTGGGAAAGAATAAAGCTAAGAACCCCACTATCATATATTATGTATATATCATGTACCATGAAACAATCTCATACAAAAATCTAATCCAAGAGCTCTCAGTACAATCTACAATCGTCTCACACTATCATACAAAATTGGCAAATACATGCGCCAATTTACTGTCTCCTGACAACCTGACTCCACTACGCAATCCCTGATGATAAAAATCCTTGAATGAATGAGATCCTGCTTACCTTGACTGCACAATCCTCATTGGCATCTCCAATGTGTGTGTGGTTGCATGAGTGCACCCACTAATGTCACAATTAATAGTCAAATTGTCCCTTTCACCTATCTCTCAACTGAGTATCCACTGGATCTGACATGCATGTAGTTACCAGTAGTAAATATTCAGTTGCATGTGAGACCACTATTTGCGAATTAATTAAATAATTAATTCACTAATCTCTCACTAGTGTATCTTCAGTTACAACTAGCACAACTGAGTTTAACTCACTTAACTAATTTAAACTACTTTATAACTCACATAACTACATATCCAACTCTGTTACAACTCTGAATCACTCAGTTACAAATAATTATACTTGCATGTCCCACCAATCAACCTTTGATCTCAAAAATCCTCCAGCTAACTGGTTTGCCACTTTAGTTAACTGATTTCAAGTGCTCCATGAGAATAGATTAATATTTATTGTCCAACTATTATTAAGGGATAATAATAGTTGACATGCATCTATAAATAGAATTCGTACATACATATAAAAATAGAACATCATCTATAAATAGAATTTTCTCACCATCTATAAATAGACTTCCGCTATAAATAGAATTTTCTCATCCGTTCTAAAAATAGACTTAGACCTAAAAATAGCCTGAGGCTCCATCCTAGTGTAGGTGCTTAATTTTCACTAGGATCATCATCTTATTGAATATAAACATGGAATACCTTATACAAACTCTATTGGCATGGGGGTGGGGCACCAACTCTCATGCAGAATTGATTGTCTTATGGGGGCTACTTTGGCATGCCTTCTCCCTACATATCAATGTTTTAAACATATACGAGGATTCTAAAACAATAGTGGAGGGAATCCGAGATAACATCAACTTTGATCCACCAGATCTTCACGGCTGGAGTTTTCATACCATGAATTTATTAAGGCAACTTCGACACTTTTCCATTCACCACATATTCCGCGAGTCAAACCGGGTTGCAGAGTCATTCTCCAAGAGCGGCATCAATGACCCAGAAGGATTCAGGCATGTTATTGAAACAAAGGATGGAGTTCATATGGCTGAGGAACAACTAAACTTACCATAATTTATTTATGTTTATTAGTATATGTTTCTAAACATCTGTTAGATATATTGTTGATCTCTTAATATGTAGTATCATTGCTTAACTCTTCGACACCTTTTTTGGTCAGTTTAAAAATGTTTTATTTCCTTAATTCTAGACATCATTCGATATCTGTAAGAAAGGAAAGGAAAATTATGAATATACAACAAATTTCAACCTTGGATAATGTAATTGGGTTTCATTATAAATAAAATTCCAGTTACTTTTTTCTTCTAAAAAAAAAGTGAGGTGAGTAATATTTTAATAGTTTTTAATAATAATAATAATAATAATGTAACAATGTATACTGATTTGAATGGCGTATGTTAGTGTTGTGCTAATTAATCTTTCAGATTATGAATTCAATGTCTTATGTGTGCTTAAGGGTTCAAGTCTTCTTACAAATTATGAAGTCTCATGAGTGACTTTTATGTCAATGTAGTGAACAATTTAACATAAAAGAAAAGTTGAACAACAAAAAATATAGTATAGAACATTGCCATACATAACATTAACACATGTATTTGATGAAGTAATTCACCCCTCCTATGCTACATTTTCTTGGTCCAGCTTCCATGGCTTCGGCCTTTATATTATGCTGAAATTGTCAAATTGACCTATTTCAAATGCTCGCTTGCTCTTATAACCTGCTCCAATGAGTCCATAATGTCTCAAAATGGTCAGCTAGCCTCTTTCTGAGCCTAAATTGGTCGAATAATGAAAAATTTATGACCATTCTAAGTTTTCCCACTATTTCAGGCCCTAAACTAGCTAACTCCAGCTATAACTGGCAGTCTACCATATTTGAAGGTCTGCCAATTAAACTGCAATTAATGTTAAGTGGAGTTACCACACTAACTAAGCACATTTTAAGCATTGATTACATGCTTAATTTAATCTGCATTAACTTTCGTAATAGGCGCATTAAACATGGATTAATGTTAAAAAACTGTAGTTATGGTCTTAATCTCCGCATTAAGTCGGAGCTGCCATCGGTGGTCATGTATCAAGGTTCTATGGACTGGGGGCTGCCCCCTGCCTTCCCCCACCTTAAAAACTGTTTGAATTTAAATATATATGGTTTTCGATATAGGTTAAGAACCATGTAGTAGCGGAGGAAACAAGGCATGACTTTGTGTGGTGAGAGGTCACATGGTTGAACCCCGCCACCTCCACCCAGAATTTGAACAAAAATTTTACACCATAATAGAACTTGGAGGGTCACATGATGGCCCCAGGCTACACCACGTGTCCTCACCTGATTGGCCCCCAAAACAAACCAATAACACTTCAACACGTCACCCAGAATATAGACCAATGCCATGCTGCCACTTGGAAGCTTACCATTCACCTACAAATTACTAAAAAAAATGACCTGCACAATCAGCATGCCACGTCAGTAGTATGGACTGGTGACTTGGCATCTGACTGTCATTTTTTTTAATTTACCTGTTTAGAAAAGTCGACAGAACTCATTTTTGAGATCATACGATGACGATTTTTCATGAAACTAGGTGTGTCAAATTCAGAACGGTGAGCTCTACGCGGTCATTCAGGTTTCGAGCCAATCTAAGAACTTTGAGTTTTGAGCATAAACTGAGCCCCTAATCATTCCTTCCCACTAGAAGCTTTTGGACCCAAAAATATCATATTATTTGCTAAACAGATGAGGGTACAGTTCCCTCACCTTCCCAATTTAAATGCATTGGCCTTTGAAGGATTTGTTCCCTTAAGATCCACTCAAAGATTGTCGACACTTCCTCTTGTCAATGTCCTTGTCCTCCTGTCAAGTATGGAATATTTTTGTAGCTAAACTAATAAATATGGAGAAAATTATTCAATAGATGGTAGCTGAACATTCTCTCCTTGATCTTCAATCAAAGGAGGCTCATACAATCTCAAATTTTCAACATTAACAACTCAATAAATTTGCATGAATGAAGGAAAAACAATCTTGAAGGCATTGTTACCAATCTTTTCTATAATTTTGAAAGGACCATAACGGATTGGTTTCAAATTTTTACCTTCTCCTTGAAGCCTTTCCTTGCTAATGTGAAGCCAAACTTCATCACAAACTTGAAACTTATGATCCACCTGATGTTTGTAATGCCTCACCTTGTACTTGCCTTGACTTTTCTCTAGTTTCTCTTGCATTGTTTGATGAATCAACTGAATTTTATCAATGAATTTATTTGCTTTATATATGTCGCTATGTCCATCGATAGCTACATTTTTCCCAAAGATGAAATCCAATGGTGAATTTGGAAAGTAACCAAGACATGCCTCAAATGTTGATGTTTGAGTAGAATAATGTTTGGCACGATTTTAAACATGATGAATATAATGGAACTGTTCATCCCATAACTTAGGATCTTTGATGTAATATCTTATAAGAAGATGAATTATTTTTCTATTAACCACCTCGTTTTGACCATCTTTTTGCAAATGAAAGGTTGTACTCTTCTTCAAATTAGTGTCCATCAAGTCCCACAAACATGACCAAAAATTCCCAACAAATCAAGAATCTCGATTACTTACAATAGATATAGGCAACCCAAAATGAACCCATACATTTTGAATGAAAATATGACTTGTTTGTTCATCTATAAATTTCTTTTTACATGGCATAAAAATACACATTTTTCTTAACATATCCACAATTACATACAACTAATCATGATCTTTTTTCGACAAAGGAAGACCTCCTAAAAATTCCATTGAGATACTCTCCCATAGACGTGAAGGAACCAAAAGTGGCATGTAAAATCCTAACTTCCTATTACTAGGCTTACTGACTGCACATAAACAACATCCTTTAATAAAACGTGACACACTTTCAAGTATGTGAGGCCAATAACAATGCCTCTAAAGATTTGCCATTGTTTTTCTTACACCAAAATGTCCCGCAATAAGAGAAGTGTGTGCTTCCCTTATGACATTCACTCTCTCACCCCGTGGAATGAAAATATTTCCCAAATGATACAACAAGTTATTGTGAACATGATAATCTAACTCCTCACCTTGGCGACCTTGACTCAAATTTGCATAAACATCTTGAAATCCATTGTCAAATGCATACTGTTCAATATAACATTCATGTAAAAAAGAAGCATTCTTTAGTAAAGTAGCTACATTTATAATAGGCCTAGAAAGCATATCATAAACCTTGTTGTATATACCTTTCTTATACCTGATAACCAAGTGGAATTGCTATAAGAATCCCATCCATCAAAAGTTCCTTAACTGCTGTAATTTGGTTTGTGATTGCAAGTATTGCAACGGTTGGTGATTGGTGTGAATGATGGTTTTCTTTCACATCAAATAAGGTTTCCATTTCTTCACACTTTGTACAAACACATATAGCTCCTTGTCATATGTAGGATAATTTATCACAGTACCATTAAACATTTATGAATGGAAATAAATAGGCTTACCATATTGTAAGAGAACTGCGCCCATGGCATAGTCACTTCCATCTATTTGAATCTCAAAGGGCTGTCTCAAGTCCGATAATGCTAATATTGGAGCTGAAATGATACTTTTCTTCAAATCATAAAATGATTTTTGCTGATAGCCTTCCCACTGGAAGACTTTCTTAACACTCGTCAATGCATGTAACAGAGCTACAATAGAGGAAGAATTAGCAATGAACTTCCTACAATATTGTGCTTCTCCTAGAAAACTTCTTACCTCCGTGACTGAATTGGGTGTAGGCCAATTCACAATGACCTCAACTTTATAGGGTCTATCTTCAACTCACCTCATCCAACAATATGTTCCAAATACACTAAATAATTTTTTCCAAATTCACATTTAGATACTTCAAAAACAATTTCTCTTTTCTCAATACATCAAGCACCTTGTCCACATGCATGACATTTTCTTCTTGTGATTTTTTGAATATAAAAATATCATCTAAGTAGACAATGAAAAACTCATCTAGGAATGGTCTTAAAACATCATTCATAACTCTCATGAAAGCAGCTAGAGCATTGAAAAGACCAAAAGTCATAAAAAGCCACTCAAAAAATCCTTGTTTAGTTTTAAATGTGGTCATCCATATGCCCTCTTCAACTATTCTAACTTGATGATAACCAATTCTTAAATATAACTTAGTGAAATACTTTGCATACCTCAATTGATCAAGAAAATCATCAATCCTTGGGAGTGTATAACAATTTTTTATCGTGATTTTGTTGAGTGCACGAAAATCCACACACATGCGCCATGTTCCATCCTTCTTGGGCACCAATAAAATCAGTGAACCACATGGTGAGGTAGATGGAAGAATGATACCTTTATTCAACAATGATTGGATCTTCTTGTTTTATGCACTTTCCATTATCGGCATGTGATACATGCAAATTTTAGGGAGTAGAACATCCTGCTACAACTATATCTCATGTTGGATTCCCCTCTTGGGAGGTAACCACTTTGGCTCTTTGAAACAAATTGCCATGATGACTTACCACATCAAACAAATAATATTTTAATCTATCATCAAAACCTTCAGAAGGTTCAAAATCCTTATCATTATTTTGTTTGATCATAAGAAGCACAAGGTTTTTTCTTGAGTTTACTAGTCTCTTCATTTTCCGAGCATGAACCAAAGAGAGGTTTAGCTTTTTGCGATGAGCTCTCACATTATATTCCACACCATATTTGAACAAGTGCTACTTGTAATTTTTCTTGTTCTCATGGTGATATAAGATTGATTTCCTATCATGGAGATATGGGCTACCCAAAAAAATTCTAGATATGTCAAGTAGTACAACATCTAACTCAACTTCATCAATAAAGCTTGTGGTAATTGAAAATAAGAAAATGCATTTTCTTGTATCCTGTAAGTTTGTATCTTTAGTTATCCAACCCAATGGGTATGGTTTATTATGAGTTAAGGTTTCAAGATTCAGCTTCTTGACTAAGTCTTCAGAGATTAAGTTCGCTTGAGACCCACTATCAAATAGTGTGTCAATTTTTGTATGTTTTGAGATCACTCTTACATGAAACAACTCTATTCTTGCTTCTTTATTTTGAGTGTTATTATGAAAATTTGAGGAACTAGTACTTGCTATGGCTTCTTTTCCCTTTTTGACCATGGCTAAAATTTTAGTCTCATCTCCTAAATCAGATCCAAGATCCTGTTGTGGGGCAGCAGTTGTCTTTTGTTTCCCCTTATTATTGAATTTATTAGGCCTCAATTCTGGATGAAGTTTCCAACAGTGGGCTTCATCATGATCCTCTTTGGAACAATGAGTACATTTGGTTTTCTCAAATTCGTTCTTAATGGATGCATTCTTCTTTTGTTTACCCTTGAAACCCATTCCTTTTTCACCAACCTTAAATGGTTTCTTTTTACCCTTATCTTGTACATTTTCCCTCTTGCCTCAAGGTGTGTAGCTTGCACACAGAACTAATCTAAACTAGTGGGATTAAACATGAGGATGCTATGTTTCAAGTAACTATGAAATCCACCTATGTAATTCAATAAAGTTTCTTGGATATTGAAATCAAGTCCTAACATAAGAGATATTCTCCTAAACTCATGAGTATAATATTTCACACTTTTACCTTTCAATTGTCTGCCTTTTAATGGCAGCAATAAAATTTTACCAAGACATTGAGATATTAGTGTGTTTCTTAATCTCCTCTTGTTTCTTTTCTTCCCACCATACAAGTGATGATCCCTCCATCCTTAAGTAATCCAATTGAATCTTTATGTCATCTTCTTGAAGGTTCTAAATTATATAATAAACCTCCAAATGACGAACCCAATTATCCAAATTCTCTGCATTCACTTCGCCATTATATGTTGGAGGCTAAAATTTAACATCAAGTTTAAGAAAAGGTGATTAACTATCTGCTTTTGAAGTATGTGTATGAACAAATGGAAGAGTTGTGGTAGTGTAAGATGATGATGAGGAAGGTGAAGATGGTGGTGAGTATGATGGTGTAGTGGATGGTGGCTTCTTACCATCTCCATGGCCTCCTCCTTCTGAAGAAACCTCTCATCTTGGAGGCCTTGAACTCTCTCCTTGCATCCTTACATTCCTTTCCTCATACAGGATTAAAACCATCTCAGGTATATCAAATAAAGCCTCCTTGAATTCTCTCTCATCTTCTGTCATGATATTCTCTCTCACTGAAGACTCAACTTCAACTTGAGTATGTGATGGTGTTGAAGACTTTTTCAACCTTTCCCTTCTTCCTCTTGACCCAAATGCAGGGCTCTCAACCAACTTCCCTTCTCCTCTTTTTCGTTTTAACCTTGTAAGTATGACATAAACTTGCAAACAATTAGATCCCTTCTTGAACAACACAACCTAATGAACTTGGGCTCTGATACCAAAAATGATCTAAATAGAGTATGTTAGTGTTGTTGTGCTAAGTACTCTTTCAGATTATGAATTAAATGTCTTAAGTGTGCTTAAGGGTTCAAGTATTCTTGCAAATTATCAAGTCTCATGAGTGACTTTTATGTCAATCTAGTGAACAATTTAACATAGAAAACAAAGATGAACTGTAGCAAATAAATTACAGAACATCACCATACATAAAATTAACACAGGTATTTGATGAATGAGTTCACCCCTCATGAGCTACATATCCTTGTACATGATAAGAGCCTTGAGTTACCAAAGTACTTATCATTTATGTCTTAGAGCTCAAAACTAGTCTCACTCACACTTGGTACTTGTCTTTGGATGAGATCACTATTTCACACAATGTTTTTTGGATGAGGTCTACTATAGTGTAAAATGCTTGGGTTTCTAATATCCCTCTCAGGGCTTTCTGGTGCCCGAGGCAGACAGTAAGATCAGTTGTATAGTTCACAAAGAAGGCATATACATGTTCATATCAACTTAAACAACTTGATGGAATAAGATGGAAGATTACCTCTTTAATGATCTTGAAATATTTTAGAGAGCACTAAGCAACGAAGCAGGGATTCTTCTTCACCAGCTCCAAATCTTGACCCTGTAATCAGTCAAAGCACCCATGTAATATATACCACAACATACATTTCCTATCAATTAATTTAATATATGATAAAAATTTAAAAAATGCACATCTAAGCCATTCATCTCATGCTATATAATTAATTGAAGAACAATGAAAATATTAACGCATATAATGGAAAAAATAGATACAGTTCTATTAATTTGTAAAAAGGAGGATTACAACTGTCGGTTGTACCAAGCCCTCCTCAGCCTTCCAATCTCTCTATCTCTCAATGTGGTGATGTCTTGACCAACAAGTTCTCAACTAACCTCTTTGACTTTTGACCTTCACACTACAACAATAATGCTTTACTTCACAAGTATTCAAAACTTTGACAATCCTTCGACCTTGAACCAAGAGCCTTCAGCTCCATTTAATAGGAGATGGAGAGAACAATCATTGCCCTTCTCCTTCCACCAGTTCTAAATAGAAAAAACCAAGATGTTTCCTCAACTTCCCATGCTTTTTCCTTCCTTGAGAGTTCAGTTGTTTTTGGCAAGGTGCAATAACAGATTAGTGCTTTGTAGTTTCTATTTTGTACTGACTCTCTTATGAGAAAAATCTGGGATTTCAAATCATTCTCCACGGGTTTTTTCCGTTTCAAACTCAAAACACGGGTAACACTACCCTCTAGTGTAAAAAGAGCATTTCCATAGCCACTAACGTGGCCTATTCATTGATCAGGTGCGTTATAACGCTCTTGTGTTGTTATAGGGGTGTGTTACATTGGCAGAAGTAGGTTTAGTTTAGGTCTTTGTATTCCTTCCATATTTATCTTCTCCTCTGAGCTGATGACGAGGTTTTTTGACCTATAACAGATGCCCCCTAAATTGTGAGGTCAGATACGAAGACGATGGACAAAATAATTTATAATGTGTGTAGTAGAGATAAAGAGATTGAAAGACTGAGGAAAACCTAAAACAACAACATATGTCAGAAAATATAGTATCTGCCTTGAGTCGGGCATTCCCATGCTCAGTAGATTAATCAACATGATTTCTCTAGAACAGAGATATGAATAATCTTTCCACCAATAAGCACAATGTGAAAATGTTTGTCATAACAAGATCAGGCTGAACAAGGTGTCTCCATAAACAATATCGCAACTTGGGGAAGGGAACATAGCTTTAATGATGTAGCCTTTGCCCCAAGGTCTTGACTGCCGCTTCACTTAAACTGCATATTTCTCAACATGTGAATGAAGGAGTTGTCGTCGAACATGTGAGAAATTGTCTGATTACCAGTCGATAATGAAAACTATTAACAGACGCAAAGGTGGCCACTGATAATGATGATGGTCCCTAAGATGCACAATACAATCTAGCGAGTGTGAATAAAAAGATTTGAATTCAAACACTCATAGAATCATTCAATCAGGAGCCAATGATGAAGACTCCTAATCAAACACAAGACTAACTGCCATTGATGTTTGCAAGTGTCTGGGTACTGATGGGTTTCTGGATCAACTTCCTATATAAGATGTTGAATTCGATAGGAAGAGATCTGTTGAAAGGTAGGCACTAAGGCATCCTACATTATTCAACACGAAACGGAAACACAATGATTTTGTTTTTTATGGATATAATGAAGAGAAAATGGGGATGTCTGATGACAAATAATTTCTGGCATACTGAGTGGTTTGGTTGATAAGAGGAGTAGTAGATAGTGAGATCTGCTTGAAAAATAGAAGGCACTGTAACAGGGTACTAGGCAGCTGAGGCTTAATGAACACCAAAGATTTTATTAGGATTTTACCAGTGTAGGAACACTGGGAGATGAAGGCTAATACTCATAGATGGTAGGGTTCGGCTAACTGCAAAAGAGTTTTTTGGGAAGTGCCATGTTCAAGATTTTTGCTGCCAAATCGACCTTTCTGAAATTTAACAGAGGTAGTATCCATTTTGTCCAATTTTTTCCCCGTCTGATTAGGTTTAACGAGTCCAGACAAGTAAACTCGGTGAATTTTTCATATTTAAAGAGTCTGAAAAATATCATAAAAGACAACTATGTTCCCCATCTAATTAGGTTTAATGAGTCTAGACGAGTAAACTCAGTGAATTTTTCATGTTTAGAGAGTCTAAAAAATGTCGTAAAAGACAACTCCATTGGGGTACCTTTGTCATGTCTTGATAACTGAGCACGACAAAGGGAGAATAGTAAGCCTGAAATAGTTCATTTTTCATGAGTTAGTCCATCGAAGCCAAAAAAGTGAGAAATATATGTTCGATGGACGTCTACCTCATTTTGTTATGAGTACGAGGAGACGAAGTAAACTCAGTACTCTTTGTGAAATTTTAACAAGTCCAACAAAGAAAATCTCGATGCTCTTAGTGAAATTTTAACGAGTCACGCGAAGAAAACTTAGTTACTTTTTCAGTTTAAAGAGCTTTGAAAAAGAGGAAAAGAATGGCTCCTTACTCTCTATCGTGGTATTTTAGCGAGCTCGACAAAGGAAACTCGGGGTTTTTTCAGTTTTATGAGCTAGAAAAAGGTCCCTAAAAAGAAAGCTCAGTGCTTCTTCATATTAGTTTTAACAAGTATGAAGAAGAGAACTCCAGGTTTTTCAGATTAATGAGCAAGAAAAGATCATAAAAATAACGCTCGAAATCAACTTCGTATAAGTTTAACGAGTTCGAATAAGAGAACTCGAGGTTTTTCGGATTAACAAGCAAGAAAAATACCATAAAAATAATGCTCGGGGCTTCTTTGTGTAAGCTTAATGAGCCCGAAGAAGAGGAATCGAGGTTTTTCGGATTAACGAGCAAGAAAAATACCATAAAAATAATGCTCGGTGGAGGATGGATTGTGGTGCTGGTAATTCAACAATTTCTTTAACTTTATCGGGATCAACCCTAATCCTGTGCTTGGAGACAATGAAACCTAACAGACGCCCAGACTCGACCATGAATACGCATTTATGAGGATTCAGATTTATATTGTAGAATCTACACCTAGAAAAAATTTGTTTCAGATGAGCAAGGTGATCAGGTCGTTTCTTGGAATGGGCCGGAAGGTCATCCAAGTAAGCTTGTACAATATGTCAAATGTCATGGAAAGTGCAGTCCATAGACCACTGAAAAGTTGCTCCAACATTCTTCAGACCGAATGGGAGTTTACAATACACAAATGTGCCCCAAGGACAGATAAAGGAAGTTTTATGCTGGTATTCTTTTATAATCGCAATCTGGTTATATCCCTAGAATCCATCCATGAAGGAAAAAGATTCGCATCCGACACAATCATCGAGAATTTGATCTATGAACAGCGTAGGATAATTTTCTTTGGGACAAGTGGCATTCAGATCGTGATAGTCAACAGAAACTCGGATGGTGCCTTGTTTTTTATCAACGGGAAATGAATTGAAAACCCATTCTGTCAAGGGAACGGGATAGATGAAACCGGTGTTTAAAAATTTTTCTACCTCAATTTTGATGGCGACTGCTTTGTGTGGCTAGACAGGTCTGAGTCGCTACCAAATTGGTTTGGAATTGTCATAAATCTTGATTTCGTACTCGACTATAGAGGAATATATGTCGGGAATTTCATCATAAGACCAAGTGAACACATCGTGGAATTCCTTGAAAAGGGATGTGAAGCATGCAATTTCCTCAGGATTGCAATCTTCTCCAATCTAAAAAATTTCCCCGATCCCCGTTTTGACCAGGATATCAATAAGCATTGTCTTAGAAATATTACCCATGTTCCCTTTTGAATCGATAGTTTGAATAGACGTGTAAGTGGAGGGAACCATCTCAGGTGGGTCAAAGGATGGGATTTCAGTATTTATCACATCCGAGTCGATCATCGAAGCGCGATGGTGAAACTCTCCCCAAGGTCGTTCTCCTAGAGACATGATCTCTCGAATAGCTTCATCTGTAGGCAAGACTTCATTGAGGAGATCCTTAGAGAGAACTGTGATGGGTGGGAGGTTTGTACCTTTGGTCGAAACCATAGCACTGGAGGGTTCAGATGTCATTTGGATGGCTTGTTAGGCCAACTCGGCTGGTGAGAGCGGCATCTGATCTCCATAGGAATCAATGTCTGACGGTGCCGGGAGGATCCATGGGTCGATAGAGCCATCGAAAGTGGTGGATATCATTGCAACCATATTTGGGATCTCTGGCGGTGGGAGAGGAAAACAACCCATTAGAAAATATGCCTTCAGAAGACCGGTACCAATACTAACGTAAGAGTCATGAAAGCCTCCTATTAGGTGTATATTGCTACTTGGTAACGTGGAATAATCAGGGGTGCAGAAGGATAACTAATCCACTATGACTATTTCCCCATCAAATGGAAATTGGACGAGTCAGAAGACCGAAGAAACAATGGTGTTCATGGCATAAGACCAACTATGACCAAGCAATAAATTATAGTCGAGATGGTGATCTATGACTTCAACGTCCACAGTTACCGTTTTCCCACTCAGAGTGATGGGAAAGATAGCAAGGTATGCTTTTGGGAGGAACGTGTGGCCATCGAAAACTTTGAGGGAATTAGACAACAGTGTTAAGGTAGGATAACCTAAAGCGAGCCAGCAAGCTTGTGACATAACGTAGGTCAAAGCACCTTCATCAATGACAGTGCGATGGATTGGTCTCCTTTTCGACACAACCTGCACTTGGAATGCAAGTTGGTGCGAGAGGCGAGTCTGAGAATCAAAGATAGCTAGCATGGAATCCTAGGGGTCTATTCCACTAATGGCCGAAAGCAAGGCTTTCCTTTGTGCTAGACAAGTTTGCAATACTTTGAGAGCAGACATAGTTGATGGTGCCTACGCCAAATCTTCTACAATGTTGTAGTTTTGGGCTGCATGTGCAGAGGTGTTATGAGTCGTGCGTCGAAGTGTCCCTTTGGGGGGACGAATCATGGGATCAGTAGTGGGCCGTTCGATATGAAAATTGTTGGTCGGTGGTGGAGTTGAACTAGTACCAGGTTCTTGAGTGTCTATGGTAGGATTTCCATAAAGCTTGGCTTGTGTTTGAAGTTCAACACTCTCAATGCCATAAATGGCGGATGATCCTTCACTGAAAGGATGTGAACCACCATTTCCCCGTTGTTGGGGTTGTGGTGGGTTGTCAACCATGTGTTGGTGTTGCTTCTATTGATTAGGGAAAGGATTATGAAGAAAGGTAGGTGTTCGCCCAAAATCCTTGTTTGCAATAAAATCGGTGCATTCCTACAGCCAAGGACATTTGTATGTCAAGTGGTCCTCCACACAGATCTTGCAAGGAAATTTCATGGGTTTATCCTTCCCTTTGTCATTTTTGGTAGCGTTTTTCTGATTAGGATTATTCTAATTGTCCGACTTCTCTTCCGAAGAAGATGTCTTTTTCTTGTTCTTATTATTCTTTCCACTAGGTTTTTGTGAAGTTTGCACAGAATGTACCTCAGCGGTAGGAAGAGTAGTCATTTGGTTAGGGGCGGTGGCAGCTGAGGATGGCTGGGAGGTTTTCCCCCGAGGCTGTTTTGTGGCTACACCAGAGATTGTGCCAACGAGACCATCGGCGTGAGCTCCAGTTTTCTGAGTAGCTAGAGGATTTGGGTTACTAGGGGCATTGGGGAGTAAATCATATAGTGTGCCAGATTGTGAATAGATTAAATCCAAATGTTGGGCATGACGAATGCATTGATCTTCTGTAACTGCACCGGAAACTTGGCCAATGTCTTTAGAGATGTGGGGTAAGAGAGACTTACAAAACCGATTAGATAGGAGATGATTTGGGATTGGCGCTTTGACTAGCCTCCTCCTACGTCTCCATTCATGAATGTGATTGGAGATGTGGGTGGCGGTGTCTTGGCACAGCGAGGTTAACAGTTTTGTTCTGGTTTCAAATCTGATTGGTAATTGGAAGTTCTTTAGAAACTTCATCGCTAAAGCGCCAAATTTTTTTATGGCGGCGCATGTTAATTCAATATACCACTTGGAAGCATTGCCTATAAGGGTGCGGGGAAACAGTCGAAGCCAGACACTATCATCCACCATGGAATTAGATATAGACCATAAATGAAAGGTGGTGATGTGTGCGGCTAGGTCTTCCCCTTGTTTCCCATCGAACTTTGGGATGTTAGAATGAATCTTGTGTGTTATTGGAGGCCAAAGCGGGTTGTGATTAATGGGGTCATTAGTCAGTTTATAGATGTCGCGAATGTCTAGAGCTTCCAAAAATGGCAATTGTGGGTTTGCCCCTGAATCTAACCAAGGAAGTATTGGTTGACTATGTGGACCATAGGGTCCACCCATTAATGTGTTACCAGTAGGATAAGTAGGACTTTGATAAAAATTTCCTATAAGTGGAGGGGTAGGGATATATGGTTGTTGTCCATAGGGCATATTGTATTGTGGGGCAAACGGTTGGTTGCCCCCAGTGTAAAAGTGCCCTCCCATTCCAGATGGAGGTTGGGGTGGGTTAGTCCATATGGATGCAATAAAGCTTCCTGGAGGCATTCTACTACTTGCATATTTCAGCAACGGCATAGACCCTACACCGATATTTAAACCACTTAAGGGAATAGTGTTAACAATAGGTTGTCTGGTTTGTCCTAATGATTGCAAAGGTAGTGAAATGTTCCCTATTGTTTGCATGCTGGTGACACTGCCCCCTGGTATGGAGGCCAAGGGGTTTGAACTCAGAAAAGGGTTCCAACCGAAAGGGTTACTAAAAGGAACCGAAGGAGCCCACTCATGGGAGGAGCAACCGTAGGTCCCAACGTGGTCACGATAGGAGTAGATCCCGAAGGACTCGACGAGTTACTTACAGTTGTTATGACCGTAGGGTTGGGACTAGGTATAAGTTTACTATTGGGGTTACCAAGTGATGGCATAGAACTAACAACTGGCGGGGAGGATGGTGGCGAACTTGGGATGGTTACCATTGGTATCGACCCTGTGGATGCCAATTGTGAAATGGATTTTTGTGTGGTCGAAGACATGTCTTGGCATGGTGGAATCTAAATTATCACAGGCCCCAACGAATTAGTGAGTGGAGGATTGTAATGAAGTACGGCACCTTCCGTGAAAGGGTCCTCTGGAAATTCTGTATTATATGAGGCTATGTGAAAATCAGGGTTTGTCAACGGAGACTGATCTTCCACAAAAGGCACAGGTTCACCAAGGTTCAGTTATTCCTCAAGAGTCAGAGGAGGTAGACCTTGCTGTCGTCGAGACAGACGACGTGGGTCGGATGATGCCACGGTGACCTGTTTTTTTTAACAAATTTTATTAAATTGTGATGTATTATAAAGTCTCAGTGACAGTAACCACACACCTAAAAAAGAAAAAAGAAAAAAGGACTCTCTAAATCAATCAACAAGCAGCCAGAGTAGGGTGCCATGTTTGAGTACGACCATTTGCTGGTGATGAAATCCAGTATCACAATAGCATACAGAGAGGGTTGGTCGAAAGTACTGTTACGGTCACTCTAGAGCTTCGCCCAAACCTCAGATGATAGGTGTAAGCACTCCCATGAAGACGAGTACCCTCCTAAAGATCGAAGACAGAGTGGGTCCGTCTGTTTCAGGTACCAGGATAGCCTGTCCCAGTCATCTTGTGTAAGTCCCTAAAAAGTATGGCCACTAAAGATACCTCAAATCACAGACATCATCAGGGGGGTCCACAGTCTAGGACAACATGTTATATGGGCAGAACACCTAGATCCTCGATCTAGTTTCGACATCGTCGAAGGGAACCCCAATATATAGCATGCCCACCAGATGTAGTTGAACGCAGGCTACCTTCTTGTGCACCCAAGTGTTTTCTCGCATTAAGCTCCGATAAAGGAACGGTCTCGATAATATGAGTGAAGTAGGATTTCACTAGTTAATGACTCTAGTCTCAAGTTTTGAGATCTTGGGTGTTTTTCTGACTTTTCCTAACCCAAGATCCTAGCTTGAACTACTGTTAGTGTGAGCTCAAAAAAATTAATGTGATTTATTTTATTATCGCTTGATTCTTAGTGTACTTGATTATTATTCTTGCGGAGGGGGAGTGGACGTATGAAATGTAATGAGACTTTGACTAAAGAAACCATGCAAAAAATATTATCTAAATATTCAATTTGATGAAGAGTATTTCTACAAGGAGAGGTTTCTTTTCAACATCCATGCACTAACATTCAAATATCAAAGTTCAACCTTAAAGATTCAGACATCTATTTTCCTCATTTTAACAGTCTTTTAACTGAAATTTTCAGAATTAATTCAGCTAGATGCAGAAAAACTAAAAAAAAAATTCTTCTCTAAAAAGTAAATGTTTTTTACACTAACTTTTTAAAGAAGAGAAAATAAATATAAATTTCAGCTTAGTAAACAAGCACAGGGATTCAGTCAAGGAGGGATATTGATGGCCAAAAACCTTGCAACCAAAACACAATCACAAGGGTGAACAACAAATTTTCGCTGAGTAACGCACTGTCTCTGAGTAAAGACAACGTTAATCCAGAGACTAACACACTGTATTTAATCAGAGCCCATGTTATAACGCACTGGAACACCAACAAAGGTAGCGTTAACCAGGGTAAATTCCTTCAGATGGTCAAACAGAAATAGGATTGAACTCTGTGAGCTTTTGAAATGTCTACTTGGCATAAATACTGGTCAGAAGGGTCTGTGAATAGAGGAAAGAAGAAAGGGGGAAAGATATAGTCCGGAAACTATGGGGACATCCCCAGTGGAGTCACCTTATTCTGCTATAGGGTAAAATGCTTGGGTTTCTAATATCCCTCTCAGGGCTTTCCGGTGCCCGAGGTAGATAGTAAGATTAGCTATATAGTTCACAAAGAAGGCATATACATGTTCATATCAACTTAAACAACTTGATGGAATAATAAGGAAGATTACCTCTTTAATGATCTTGAAGTCTTTTGGAGAGCGCTACGCAGTGAAGAAGGGATTCTTCTTCACCAGCTCCAAATCTCGACCCTGTAATCAATCAAAGCACCCGTGTAATCTCTACCACAACATACATTTCCTATCAATTAAGTTAATATATGATAAACATTTAAACAATGCACATCTAAGCCATTCATCTCATTCTATATAAGTAATTGAAGAACAATGACAATATTAACACATAGAATGGACAAAACAGATACAGTTCTATTAATTTGTAAAAAGGAGGATTACAACCGTCGGCTGTACCAAGCCCTCCTCAGCCTTCCAATATCTCTATTTCTCAATGTGGTAATGTCTTGATCAACAAGTTCTCAATGAACCTCTTTGAATTTTGACCTTCACATTACAAAAATAATGCTCTACTTCACAAGTATTCAAAACTTTGACAATCCTCCGACCTTGAACCAATAGCCTTCAGCTCCATTTTATAGGAGATGGAGAGAGCAATCATTGCCCTTCTCCTTCCACTAGTTCTAAATAGAAAAAACCAAGATGTTTCCTCAACTTCCCATGCTTTTTCCATCCTTGAGAGTTCAGCTGTTTTTGGCAAGGCCGAATAAGAGATTAGTGCTTTGCAGTTTCTATTTTGTACTGACTCTCTTATGAGAAAAATTTGTGATTTCAAATCATTATCCACGGGTTTTTCCCGTTTCAAACTCAAAACACGGGTAACGTTGCCCTAGCCACTAACACAGCCTATTCATTGATCAGGTGCGTTATAATGATCTTGTGCTGTTATAGGGGTGTGTTACCTTGGCAGAAGTAGGTTTAGTTTAGGCATTCGTATTCCTTCCATATTTATCTTCTCCTCTGAGCCGATGAGGAGGTTTTTTGACCTATAACAAGGTCACTATTTTCTTCACTTTAATGCCCATACAAATTGTTTCTTGTGTGAGGTAGAATGTTTCCTTTGTGGAGGAGGTTGAATGCCTTTATCTAGTGACTTTCCTTCGTGAATGGTTGTCTCTTCACTGGGATTGAATAGACTTGAGGGAGGTCCGACTTGACTATTTTGGAGCCAAAAATTCAAAATTAAAATTTTGAAATATTATCTTTTAATTTGGCATGAAGAATGTGTCTTACAATAATTCTATCAAGGGTTAAATAATCAAATTAACATGAATAACATGTCTTAAAAATTATGTATACATTACAAGGACTAATATATAAATTATGAATATCAAATGTTAGCGCAAGGAGCCACTCCTTGACTGTAAAAGGAGTAAGCCTTACACATCATGGTTCATTTCAAGTTTTTAAAGGTTTTGAAAAGATTTTAAATGGTGGGATGGCTTCTCAAATGAGTTTGAAATGATTGCTTTATCCTTTAACACTTTCATGCATTTGGAAAGCTGTGGAAATTACAAATTATATGGGTAAATTAGTATAGGTAGTAGAGCGAAAAAATAGAGAGGAGATGGATAGATGGTACCTATTCTAGGAAATAATCAGATCCTAAATCAATCACACAACTATAATTATGACTCTTTACACAAAATTTGTTTATGTAAATTAAACAACACTCAAAAACAAATTTCATACATAAAGTATCCCACAAATCCTTTACGGAACCCTAACTAACATGTTCTGCAACATACATATAATTTGTAGAGAACTAAAAAGCAGATAATTTACTGTTAAACATTTTAACAACTCTCACTCATATTCTACTAGCTACTGCAACTTATAATTATGAAATTAACACAGAAGATAAAATGTTCTTGAAACACAAAATCCTTCAGCATGAATTTTAGAAAGGATTTTCGTTATTATAATGAGTCTTCAGTAAGATCAACATCCAAACCCCTCTACATCTATCAACTGTCTATTTATAGATTTACAATAGTTCTCTAGAAAGGATAGACCATTTGAATCTTTCAAGGATGGGGACTTTATTACATTTCAAAGAAAACATGAGGAAATTTGTTTCTATTTATTACATCACTAGAAAAATTTAACTGGGCACTCATCTAAAGCTTATCAAACCCAACATCCATGGGGATGTGGCATTTTATTATCCTAAATTATAAGTCACATGCACAAGTTTTTCTAGAAAAAACAGATTGAGTAACTACTGCCAGAGTTTCTGTAAATGTTATGATTTGATTTGTTCCTTGAATGTTGCCTTGCTGCTAAAATATGTGCTGGTGCTGAAGAGTAATGGCAGTGCAGGTTTATTGGAAAACTTCTCAGGAAAAAAATTTGTTGCTATTTCCATTCTTTTTGGCTTCTTCTTTGTTCTAATAGGTTTTTCTTTGTGGAAAGAGATTTGAATGAATAAACTCGTGAAGATAGGTTTTATAGGAAAGACTAGGCATGTGAATGAGATGAATGGAGGAGCGTGAACAACAATGAGATGGAGATACATGGATGTGGACTAGCGGAGAAAACTATTAAAGAAACGATGTGCGGGAGGAAAAAAAACCTTTATATATATATATATATATATATATATATATATATATATATATATATATATATATATATATATATATATATATATATATATATATATATATATATATATATATCGCAATAAGGCTTGGATTTATTTTAAACATAAGACACAGGCGAGAGGAACTGAAAATTCACGATTTGCGATGGGGGTGATGACATGGCATGTGGTGGGGTATACTTTATCGCATTGGGGAATGGAATCAGATCACAAATCACATATCAGAAGTAAACATGTGCTTGGATGAGAAAATAGACCATTGGTTTGTGATTTGCATTATCATAAATTGGGAAGTAAAATTTTTTGCATATCGGAAGTCAAAGGTTCATCGCAAATCATGTATTTTGGAAATAACGTAATCGAGGACCAGGAAGGTTATCACATATCGGGAATCGGTGAATTGGGTAAGTAACATGCATGCATGTCAACAGGATTTGTGATTTGAATTGGAAGGTGACGTGGCAGGGAAAGCAGATCCCACACAATATCGCAATTGGGGAAATGAGGAAGCAGAAGTGAATGAGGTGAGTGAAGTTTGTGAATTCGCGATGAAAAAAGGTGATGGGTCCCATTAAAGGCTTTTAAAAGCAGACAAGTAAACACTTTGTTAAGTAATGGTAATATGAAAAAAGTCTCCCAAATCATATTACAAAGGATTTTAAAGCATTTCTAATGTTTATGAAGCAGACCAAATGGAAAAGATGGGTCACAACAATCCCACAAATCACATTTCAGGGGTTCTGTAGGATTTGAAAATTATATTATAAGTGGAGTTTGAAACTTGTGAAATGTCGATTGCGATGAAAGGTAAAGGGGCTAGGTGTGGAAAATTATATCATATATGTAATATATTATATATATTTAAAGGGCTTGTTGTGGAACAAGCAGAGTCGCGGTACATAATATATATATATATATATATATATATATATATATATATATATATATATATATATATATATATATATATATATATATATATATATATATATATATATATATATATATATATATATATGTGGATTGTGAATGGTTAAAAGGATTTTTTGAAAGAAAATGAAGCATTGGACTTTGGGTTTTGGAAAAATGAATAGTAAAAGAGGATAAATGAAATGAATGAAGGCAGAAAATGAAATTTGCATCACCATTACATTTTTTCAGCAGCACTTTCTTCTTTCAACTGAACTGAGAAGGCATATTGATTCCTTGTAGCTTTGACAGTCATGATTTCCCTTCCTTTTTAACTTGAATGTGCAGTAATACAGTACTAAGATTTCTGAGACTTGAGCTATATGAAACAAGAAATATTGTTTTTATTTGGACTACAGAAACATGCTTTCTTCCTTCACCAAAATTTTATGAATGAAATGGATGGTTAACTGACTTATTTTAGTGGAAATATGAAGATTTTCCCATGGGTAGTTTGAACCTAAACTTGACCTATATCAGATGGAATGACCTAACTCTAGACCTCTAAATGATGATGATGAAATGATGAACTTGAAACTGCTAATGATGAAATGAAGTGAAGAAGAAGTATACCAGATTAATATTTTTTAGTGACCAAAACAATTGCTGAAAACTTGTTGAAAAATTTAAAATTTTGACTAATGATCTGATGAAAAACAAAAAGTAAATAAAAGAGCAATGGGTGACTTAGAAGATAATTGTGATAACATTGGCTCCACAGGGGATAGAGCTCTCCCTACGAGGCTCTAAGAATATTTTGTAGTTTCAGTGCCTTGTCATTGGGCTATGGAGTCTTATTATAAAACACACCAGTATTTACAATGGGCTTAGGCTACGAACAACCTTAGTAAAATAATTCTTAATAAAACACCCATTGAATGGGCCTCTAAATAACTTTGTCCCATCCATATGTTGCAACTTAAAAGTATTTTTTTGTAGAATATTAGAGATTCTGAAAGGACCAAGACATAGAACATAAAACTTTGGATGCTTACTTGGGTCTTGATGTTGTGCATCCCACTTCAATACCACGTCTCCAATATGGAAATATTCTTTCTTAGTTCCTTTATCAAAAAATTTCTTCACAGCTTGTTGATATTTCCTTATCAAATCATATTTTTGTTTTTGTTGTTGTTGTACTTCTATGATTTGATAAACTCTTCTGTTTATGTCATTGTTATAGGTCAATTTGGGCACCATTCCCAATGACCTGGTTAACTGGGCAGCATCTCCAGGACTGATGATCAAAGGGTCTATCATTCCCTATCATCTCAATTTATATATGCTCCACGACAGGAAACATTCATGAATCGAACAATATTTTCATCAAAGCAAGGCTTTTCCATGGTTTGAATCTTATTAGTAAACATTTTGGAGCTCACAAACACAGGCTCTAAGGGGCCTAAATGCATTGCATATGCAGGTAGCTCCATTCTGGGCTGCTCTGCAAAGCACTTCCCGACATTCAAAGGTGCGTTGGTCACATTGGGAGCGAAATTCTCATTCTTCTAGAATCTCCACTTGGCCAGTGTCTTCTAGAAGGGTTCACATGTTTCAAGCTTCGGATCCAAGTGTCCATTTGACATCTACATGAATGGAAACATTTCTTGCATATTTTTGGAATGCAATTTATTGCAAAACAACCTACAGTTCATCTATAAATTGAACACAAAGCTAAGTGTTCAAAGAGGAAGAATTTTAGTAGAGAAATGTTGGAGAATTTTCAGTAGAGATTTGATTTGTGGAGTTGCTGGTGGAGAGAATTATGCTGTGATGAGACTAAGGAAATTTGTTGGAAGGTCACGATGAATCATTAATTAGGTTGTAACCTCTCCTTCTATCATCAATAAAGAGTACTTCTTGTTTTTCCCTACATGCATCCATGTTTACTTTGAGTTTCCATGTTGTAAAAACTTTGTTGATGAATGTGGTTTATGCTTAACTGATTTGGCTAATTAACTTGAACAGATATCTAGATTATTGTATCTGCTATTGTTTCAGTGCTCTTTCTTGCAAGAAGCATTCAACTATTTGAAACCGCTTGAAGTTGAGGCTGTAGTGGAAGTGATATAAAGGAGCCATTTGGAAGCGACTGAAACAAGTAAGCATCCAATCCTCTCTGTATATCTATTCTGAGTTAGGAAAAAGGGTAGTGCATTCTTTCACTTGTTGTTCTAGACTAGACACCGGTGTGGGGAAGCGTAGTTTATTTTATCCGTAGATGAAAATTCTGGCCCAACAAACTGGTGACTCCACTAGAGAGAATTTCTCTTGAATCTTGGTGTTTTGGTCTCTGATCTACTTTCTAAATCCACCCAGTAGTTATTTCACATAAATATTAGACATTTTCAGAGTTTAATTTGCAAATTTAGTGAGCTAAAAGGTAGTTTTTTATTTTTTTACTGCCCTCAACGCACCCTTGGTCAGGGCACAGTTCTTTGCAGAGCACTGTCTCCCTTTGGAGACTGTGTTGGCTCCTAAAAGGAACAAATCCCCTTGAATATGACTTTGTATTTTGCTTCAGTTCTGTTTGCTGACATGTTCTGAAAATTTTAATGCTCTATTTGACCAGTAGCTCTATATATTTCTTCTCTTTTGACTGAAAATTTGTTCAATGTTGTTTTAAAAAGTTTTTCATTATCATTGACAAGTTGATTTCAAAGTACTTTTTATGGTTGCATTAAGAATCGTTTGCTTTTGAAATAGGAAATTGTCGTAAAGTATTTATTTCCTTGATAGGAGAAATTGTTGTTTAAATCTTCGTTTTTCCTTCAAAAGAGAAATTTTTGTTTGTATTCTTTGTTTCTCGAAAGTAAAAACATTTGAATGATGATCAGGGACCTAGTTTTCTTTCTGCATTCATAACATTAAGGAAACTGAAAAGAAAAACTTTCATTTGCATGTAGGATTGTGTGTTTTTTGCAAAAGGAACATTAGGAAATCTGCATTTAGTTTGAGATTCATTGATTTTTTTTTTGTTCATTGATTTGTTTTCTCTCAAATCACTTGCTCTCTTCCCTTAGTAGCTATTTCTTTCATTGAAAAGGCTGAAAGTGAAAGTTTGTTTATCATTATTAGCTTGCATTTTAGGAATTTCATATACATCATCATGGTGAACCTGAAAGGAAAACTGTTAAGCAATATCAACATAAAATAAATCTCAATTTACTTAACAATGCTTTGGAACATTAACGATAACATTTAGAGGTCTAGGCTAGAGATGTGTTCCAGTGTCGTAAAACATAGCAGTTGTCGTTAAATTTTCTGCGATACATTCTGAGTGTGATACTTCACTCAGCGTACGTAAGTATATCGTAGCTCGTCCACGTACTTTCGAGTATATCGGGTAATGTTACAGTACAATAAGTATAAAGGGGTGCTCTCACTGTGCGGTTTTGCATCAGACAGCACTAATACAGACTTGGGCCTCCGCGTACCTTTGGGTATATTTGGGAGGACAAATTTTAGGTGTTATCCATCCATGGTGAACCAAGTCGGCCACCTTGAAATTGTGATACACCGAATATAGCATTTGGGGAGATAACCTGCCTGTATTTTTTGGTCTGCCAAGAGGTATTTTGCAGTTCACAGTTTCTTAGTAAACCCTTTTTCCTAGAATTACCCTCTTTTTGTTTATTTGTTTTTTGGTTAAAATAAATTAGTCATCGTGGAAGAACAAAATCCTTTCCCCCGTCGTTCAGGTAGACATCGCTCTACCAGTACCTCTGGTGATGCATCATCTTCCCATATACCAGAGTTGGCACAATTTGTTTCTACCAATCCTGGTTTGTCTACTGTTGTCGAGATAGAGTCCTCACAGCTACCCGTGGTCCCAATCCATCCAATCTGTGAGACCATACCTCCTGAACCTGACGTTGTTCAACTGGAAGCTGATCCGGATCCCATTGTGCTCTAGGGGGAAGTTGTTATTGGTCAAACTGGACATCATCCCCAAGACCAATGAAATAGGATCTATCATCCCCTTATATTTCAATTGCTATATTCCCTAAGTGGATAAAATCTTGATCCTGAAGTTGAACAATCGGAAGTTTTTCCTGAATTGGTCATCCCAAAATCTATTGTAGCCATTGAGTCTACCATATCGCACAGTCAACCATCTGAAATATACTTTGTGCCTGACGACAAAATTCTTCCACCTAGTTTGATTTTGATTGAATAAATATCACAAGATGAGACACCTTTAACTCCAACTCGTTTTCGATAGGAGCTTTACATTTATGAGTCTTTTCCTCAATCACCTTCCTCTGCTTTTGTTGATCCTGTTTCATTTTGATTTCCTATAGATTCTATAGGGTATAAATTGGGTCATTTGGCCATGGATGAGATAACATCCTAGACTGAACCATTTGTTTCAGCTGCAACAACATCTGTTGTTGCTTCATTTTCGATGTTTTGTCCATTGACTTCACCCATGTCATCATCTGGAATCCTATCTGGTTCCTCCTTTACGAATATTGAACAACTTGATCCTTTATTCACATCTTCAGTACGATATCAAGCTAATGCCATCAGTTATTCTCCTTGGTGGCTGGTGATACCACATATGTTACCCTTAGAAATTCCAAAATTCAATTAAAACCTTGGATAAGACCCGTCAATGCATGTTATAACTTATCATTTATGGTGCTAATAAAACTCCTTAAATGATGATTTTGTTAGACTATGTCTTTTCCAACACACACTCACTACTCCAAGTGCCTACGAGGATGGTTTTTTTTCTGTGTCAACCTCATTACAAAAAGAAACAGAGTAATGAGGACAGTTCTTTTTTCTTGTGTCAACCTCATTAAAAAATGAAACAAGTACCTATGAGGATAGTTAATTTTTCTTGTGTCAACCTCGTTAAAAAAATGCAAAAAGTGCCTTTGAGGAAAGTTCTTTTACTATGTCAACCTTGATAGAAAATGAAACAGGCCATGAGAATAGTTCTTTTCCTGTGTCAAGCTCGTTAAAAAATGAAACAAATCCTCTCCTAATTACGATGAGTCTTCCATCTGATCTCGTAAATGAACCTTCATTCCATCCAACTATTAGTAACCAGTAATCTATTTATATGAATGAAATGAAGCTTGGGGGGCATCTTCTCTTGCAGGCAGAATTCAACATGTGCTCTTGCAGGGGCCATTCAAAAAATTCTTACTAATTGCACATAATTGACTGCTGAAGTTCGGGGGAAAAATCAGGTTCAAAGCTAGAAAATGCAAATGGTAACTATGGAATGGTAAAAATGAACAGTGAAACTACCTTTTATAGTCATTTAATTGTTTTCAAGTTAAATTTATTCCTATGACTATGGTTTTATCTGTTTTTATCATGAAACGGGTATTTTTAATCCATTTGATGTTGCTCTGAAACAAGAAATACAACTGATGAATAGATTAGTCGTGCAGATTTATTTCAAGAATGATTTGATCACAAAGCATGATTTTTCTCCTTATTTTTCGAGCCTTGATAAAAAAAAAAAGGATTTGAAGAGCACTTTTATCTCTTTTTCGAGCTTCTATAACAGAAAAAAAGGAACCCCTGGAGTCTTCTTTTAGCTCTTTTCAGACTCCGATAATGTGAAAATATTTACGAGCACTTGTCATTTCGAGTTCATTAAAGTAAATGAATTGATATCTACTCAGTATAATTTTAACCCTTTTTCGGACTGAGATGGATTATTTACGAAAAAGGAATACCTTGGTTAAACATGACTAAAGAAGTTCTTTCAGATATCATTTTACACTTTTTTGGATCTGAGAGACAAATTTACGAAAAATTACTTTTGGATTCCTCTTTCATCCTCTTTTTCAGACTCTCTAAACATGAAAAACGATTGGGCTATCACTGTCGTTAAGCTCATTAAAACATAAAATAGCGACAGGCTTGTCAATCATGGCAAGAATCAAGTTTCATTCATCGCTAGACTCGTTAAATTATTAAATAGTGATACTTTATTCTTTGTTCACCCGAAGGGTTGAATTATAGATCAAGCAAATTTTATCCCCCTTAAGCTTGTTAAAAAATAAAGAGGTACTAATTGACAAATGACCAAGGAAAATTTGGAAAATCAAGCAAAGTTTCTTTTTGGTAGCAAGTCGCTCTTGAACATGACACTTCTTTCACTCCATGTCCATGACTGTTTGGTTTGGGTAATCATCTTGACGTCTCATTCACACCTATGGTTCATCATACCTTCACTTCGATTTTGGGTCAATGTTGCAAACTCATCACAGTGTCGCCAATATGTTCAAGAGAAGTCATCTAGCGATTAAGAACTCATCCATCTGCAATACTCATAAACCTTCATTTTCATGACCGTCATCTCTGAAAAATGCTATATCAAGTCATACCCTTGTCTCTAAAATCAGTAACTCCAGTTTTGCAATAAGGTGACTTCCTGTCGGTGACAAATCAAAATCCAGGAAGTTCACTTAGAAACATCAGATTCCAGTACCATGAGGCTTGTTACAGCATCGACAAGATCCTCGATTCTAGACTATTGACCGAAAGATTTTGTTTGGTGTTCGACATCAAATCATCTATTCACTCCTTACGAAATGTACTGCAGTACTTTGAGGGCCATTGACATTAATGGTGGTTCTCTCGCATTTGTTAACAACTTTCATTATTGGTTGGTAATCAAATGATGTCTTTCCATGTTTGACGACAAATCATATATTCGCATGGCTAGACTTGTACCCGAATGATCGAGTGAATGAGATAAAAATACCCCGGATCTAGTTTCAGTCATCCGAGCTGCGATTTCAGGATTGTTGTACACATCATCTGTATGGTGACCTTACATACAGATTGTCATCCAAACATGGGCCTATATCTGTAGGCGATGTCTGCATCTAGGAAACATTCCAATGTAGACGAATTCCTGAATTATGTACATCTTATTAGAATGTTTTATGTGCTGACTATGGGAATGCCTACCCTCAGTAATTATGATCAATAGAGGATTTATCATGATGTAATGTATTGTAATATTGATGCAGGTGACCGTTCCACTTTGTTTCCAGTCTCATAACATTGTAAAGCATCTTAATCAAATGCTCTTATTATTTGGATCTCACGCTTTAGGGGGAAATTGTTATAGGTCAATTTTGGAACCATTCCCAATGACTTGGTTAACTGGGAAACATATCTAGGACCGATGATCAAAGGGTCTATAATTCCCTATAATCTTAGTTGTTATATGCTCCAAGATAGGAAACATTCATGAATCAAACAAGATTTTCATCAAAGCAAGGCTTTTACATGGTTTGAAGCTTATTATTAAACATGTGAGAGCTCACCAACGCAGAATCTAAGGGGCCTAAGTGCATTGCATATGCAGGTAGCTCCATTCTGGGCTGCTCTGAAAATCACTTCCCGACATTCAAAGGTGCGTTGGTCACATTGGGAGCGAAATTATCATTGTTCCGGAATCTCCACTTGGCAAGTGTCTTCTAGAAGGGTTCACATGTGTCAAGCTTCAGATCCAAGTGTCCATTTGACATCTACATGAATGGAAACATGTCTTGCATATTTTTGGGATGCAATTTATTGAAAAAAAACCTATAGTTCATCTATAAATTAAACACAAAGCTAAGTGTTCAAATAGGAAGAATTTGAGTAGAGAAATGTTGGAGAATTTTCTGTAGAGAGTTTGATTTGTGGAGTTGCTGGTGGAGAGACTTATGCTGTGATGAGACTAAGGAACTCTACTGGAAGGTCATGACGAATCAGTCACTAGGTTGTAACCTCTCCTTCTATCATCAATAAAGAGTACTTCTTGTTTTTCCCTACATGCATCCATGTTTACTTTGATTTTCCATGTTGTAAAATCTTTGTTGATGAATGTAGTTTATGCTTAACTTATTTGGCTAATTAACTTGAATATATATCTATATTATTGTATCTTCTGTTGTTTCAATGCTCTTTCTCACAGGAAGAATTCAGCTATTTGAAACCGCTTGAAGTTGAGACTGTAGTGGAAGCGATAGAAAGGAGCTATTTGGAAGCGACTGAAACAAGTAAGCATCCAATCCTCTCTGTATATATGTTCTGAGTTAGGAAAAAGGGTAGTGCAGTCTTTCACCTGTTGTTGTAGACTAGACACTTGTCTAGGGAAGTGTATTTTATCCGTAGATTACAATTATGGCCCAGCTGTCATTTGGCTCAACTTCATTATCTTGCAGAAATTTAGCTATATAAATAGCTAATTGAACTGGAGAAACAACCATAGTTCCATAAACCATTTGAAAAGGTGATGTATTAATGGAATTTTTAATAGTCACCCTATCAACCCACAAAGAAAACTTAAATTTTGAATCCCATGCTTTCTTATTTTGCTCCAATATTTTGGTGATGATTCTTACCAAGTTTTTTTTTTAAGATTTAGCTAAACCATTCCCTTGTGGATAGTATGTTGTTGAATGAGTGAGATGAATACCATAATATTCAAAAAAATTCACCAATGGTGTGGCCTTAAAATTAGTTGCTTTATCTGCTACTAACCTTAATGGACAACCAAATCTGGTTATAATTCCCTCTAGAAAGTTAATTATAATTTTATGAGTAGCATTCCTGGTAGGTACTGCTTCAATCCATTTGGTAAAGTAATCAGTTGCAACAAGGATCCAACGATGTCGTCCGCCTGAAGGTGGACGAATCTCTCCAATAAAATATAAGCCCCATTGTTGAAAAGGTGCAGAAACAATTATGGGCTTGAGTGGAAAATATTTCAATTTTTTTTTCCAGTGAATTTATGACATTTTTCACATGCTCTTACTTCAACACATACACCAAAAAATAAACTAGGCCAAAAATAGCCAGCTCTTAATATTTTGTATGCAATAGTTCTCCAATAATGATGACCTCCACACACACTATTATGCATATCAAAAATAACTTTCTTGGACTCATCTGGGTCAAGCCATCTTAACAAAAATCTTGTAGGGTATCTCCAATATAAATGATTATCTTTAATGCATAATTTAACAGTCTTCAGCTTCGAAGATCTTACTCTGCTTTTGTCAAAATTTGGAGGAGGTTTGAAATGCTGCATAAAATAATTGATATATTTGTACCAGCTACACTCATAAAGTTTTGTATCCACTGCCATAGTGTCTATATGTTATGAAATCTGTCCTTCAAAATTGTCATCCAAAAAATCTAAGCCCAAAATTTTACTATTTTCTTTAGCTATTAGTTTGGCTAATCCTTGATCTTTAATTAGTTTATTAGGCTTTATCTCTAAATCAAAATCAATAATTTTATTCACCCACTTACTTATATTTCCATCAATATCATGTTGAACTAATATTTATCTAACAACAAATAAAGGTACATAGGCAATACCTTGAGCATGCAGAATACAAACTCTAAAAGCCTTCAGAGCTTTCACTAAAGCATAGGCATGTTTTTCCAACATTCCATACTTCAATTTTTCATCTCTAAGAGCTTTGCTGAAAAATGCTATTGGGGCTTCTTTATTTTCTAAATATTTTTACAATAGAACAATGGCAATAGTATCTTAAGAAGAAAATGAGAAAATCAAGAAAGGATTTGAATATTCATGACTTACCAACTGGGGTGCTTCAATGATTTCTTTCTTTATCAGCTCAAATGAATTTTTGGCTTCAACTATCCACTTGAATTCTTTTTCCTTCTTCAACATGCAAGTAATATGTTTCACCACTTCAGCAAAATTGGGAATGAATATTCTTAAGAAATTAATCTTCCCAAGGAAATATTGAATTTCTTTCTTGGATCTTGGAAGTGTTAATTCCTGAATTGAAATTACTCTTTTGGGATCAATGCTCACTCCATATTTGGAAACTATGTGACCTAACATCTTACCTTATTTAAGAGAAAAATGCGATTTATTTGGGTTCAAAGACATACCATACTTTCTTCATTTAACGAATACTTGTTTCAAATGTTGAATGTGTTCTTCATCTGAAGTTTAAAAAATATTGATATCATCCAAATAGATGACCAATAATTTATCTTTTTCTCCAATGAATGCAAAGTCCATAACACACTGAAAATTAGCTCCTGCATTCATAAGCCCAAATGGCATCTTTACATACATGAATTTTCCCCAAGGAGTAGTGAATGTTGTCTTCTCTTGATCTTCTGGCCAAACAGAAATTTGATTATACCCATAGAACCCATCTAAGATGGGAATTCTATCAAAACCAGTTACCTTTTGAATAATATGCTCCATTTTTGGTAATGGATAATTATTTTTTTTGGAGCATTTGTTAAGATTTATGAAATCCGCACATAATATGATTTCACCATTTTTTTTTCCTCACTGGAACTAGATCAGCAACCCAATTTGAATATCTAAATGGAATGATAATTTTGGCATCCAAAATTTTCTTCACTTATTTCTCCATCACTGGTAACAATAGTGGATTGATTTGTATTAATTTTTTTCGGAATGGTTTAATACCATCCTTCAATGGTATCCTATGCTTAATGATAGATGTATCATATGTATTAATATCTTCATATTTCTAGGAAAAAACATCATCAAATTCACAAAACAATTTGTAGTATTCACTCTTTTTCTCTTTTGATAAAGCTTTTGACAACTTAACATACCTTGGTTCTATTTCTTTTCCCAAATTTAAATCTTCCAATTCTTCTTATGTTTCAACTAACTGTGGCTTAACTGAAACATCATTGTGATCAAAGAGCTTCTCAAGTGGGATTAATCCCTTGGGAATATGATTGGTAGGCATATGTATGATAGGTCGATCAACAATGTGTTTTTTCAACTTCTTGGTATCTTGCAAATCAACATTTTTCTCCATGAGATCTTCATCTTGATCAATGTTTAGGACATCAAATTCTTCAGTAGCTTCAATAAATATTTTTATTTCCTTATCATATTCAAAATATTTCCAATGCTTGAAATTATCAGGAATTCTAGGTCTGAACCTAACTTCCACCTCATACTTCAGCTTTATAGCCATTGGAATCTTGAATGAGCTTGCTGAAATATAAAGTGAATCAACCAAACTATTAGATTCTCTGGGATAAAAATAAATATTGAAGGTCGGGAATGAGTTTTCAACCATGCTCCATATTGAAATCTGGTAATATTTGAGTATGGGATGTTTAGTTTGATAGACATTTCTGATTTGCTGAATAATAAGTTCAACATCTCCAAAAACAGACATTTCTGAAATGTGCATCTCTTTTTTTGTCTTTAAACCAATCAATGTAGAAATTTATAAACACAATAATGTATTTCTGGACTCCCCTGATATAAAAATTAAATCCACTGTTAAATAAAGAATCCTTCTACTCAATTCTTTGTGGAAATTAAATTGCCAATTGCAAACACATGAAGAAAAATAAATCGCACATAACAAGATGTTTTACCGGGAAATCTTAAAGCTAAAAACCCAAACTATCATATATTATGTATATCATGTCACCATGAAACAATCTCATACAAATATCAACTCATAGAGCTCTTAGTACAATATACAATTGTCTCACACTTTCATACAAAAGGTTGGTTCACACATGAACCAATTTAATGCCTCCTCACAGCCTGCCTCCACTGTGCAATCCCTACTGAAGAAGATCCCTGAATCAATTTGATCTTGCCTTTCCTTGACAGTGCAATCCTCATTGGAAACTCCAATTTTTGTGTAGATGCATTGAATGCACCACTATAGTCACAACTAATAGTCAAACACACCCTTTCACCTATCTCTCCACTGGGTCTCCACTGGATCTGACATGCAAGTAGTTAACTATTGTATTTCTTCAGTTGCAAGTAGGACACTTCTTGTGAATTAATTAACTAATTAATTCACTCATCTTTCACTAGTGTATCTTTAGTTACAACTAGCACAATTGAGTTTAACTCATTTAACTGAGTTAAACTAAATAAAAAATCACATAACTACTCTTCCAACTCTGTTACAACTCTGCCACAATCAGTTATAACGATGTCCACCATGCATGAGTCACTAACCAACCTTGGAATGCGTAATTCCTTTAGCTAAATATTTTTCCACATCAGTTGACTGAAATCAAGTGCTTCAAGAGAATAAGTTATTATTTATTGTCTGATTATCATTTATGGCTAATAATAATCGACATGCATTCTATTTTTAGATATGCAATCTATAAATAGACTTCGTCCATATATATAAAAATAGAAACTCATCTGAAGATAGAATTTGCTCAACCATCTAGAAATAACATCATGCTAATTTGAGAATATGCTCACCATTCTAAAAATAGACATACACCTAAAAATAGCTTGCGGGCGCCACCTAGTGAAGGTGCTTAATTTTCACTAGGATCATCATCTTGTTGAATCTCAACACTCCCTCTCAACAAGAAAGGGATTATCCTTCACCCTAATTCTATCTATATGGTATTCGAATTTGCTCCTGGTGAGCGGCTTCGTCAGAGTATTTTCATCCTGATATTCCGTAGGAATGTACTGAAGAAACATGATCTTCTGTTGCACACAATCTTTGATATGATGATACCGTATATATATATGCTTAGATCTATCATGAAACATAGGATTAATAGAGATTTTAATGCAACTCTGATTATCACAATGGATCACTGTAGGATCTAAATGAGAACCAAATAAACCGACCAGGATCTTCCTCATCCAGATAGCCTCACATACAGCTTGACTTGCTACAATTTTTTTTGCTACCGCTGAACTGAGTGCCACAGCTCTTTGTTTCCTGTTGTACCAAGAAATAGTTGTAGATATGATACTGAAAGCCCCTCCTGATGTGTTCATTCTGTCCATTGGGCTACCTACCCAATCTGCATCCATGAAGCCATGCAACTTCACCTCATCCATATTTTTGTACCATAAGCCATACTCATATGTGCCCCCGAGATATCTCAGACATGCTTTCCCGCCTTCTAAAAGAGCTTGGTAGGCTTAACCATCGCTAGAATAAGCTGGTTCACTGCATAGCATATGTCCACTCTTGTATTAACTAAATACATGAGCAAACCCACCATCTGTCAATAAACAGTAGCATCCACTACCTCTTCCAAAGTAGCATCCTCTTTCCTCCAATTTCCTGGAAAAGGAGTATCCATGGGTTTGCAGTCCTCCATGTGAAACTTACCGAGTATCTCCCATGCATACTTGCCTTGAGATAAAAAAAAATTCACCTTCTCACTGCCATATTTCCAATCCAAGGAAATAATGAAGGAGGCCCATATCCTTCATCTTGAACTTGTTTGCAAGGTCTTCCTTGCATGACTGTATCAGCTGCTCATCACGAGTCAGTATTAAATCATCAACATAAAGAAAAATGATTAAAATCTTACCCTCCACCACAATTTGGTATAGGTTTTCATCTGCCTCACTCTTGGTGAAGCCATGTCCAGTGAAATAGCTTTCGATCCGAGTGTACCAAGCATAAGGTGCTTGCTTCAGCCCATACAATGCTCTTTTGAGTCTACACACATGCGACTTGCTGTTGAAGATCTCAAATCCTTTAGGCTGCTCAATGTATGCTTCTTTCTCAATGATACCATTAAGGAACATAGTCTTCACATCCATCTGATGAATGTGCCAACCCATCTACGCTGAGAGAGCAAGGATGGTCCTTATGGAAGAATATCGTGCGACAGGTGCAAAGATTTCTTCATAATCAATCCCCTCGATCTGTGAGAAGACTTGGGCAAAAAAAATTTCCTTATACTTCTCAACACTCCCATCAATAGCTTGCTTTACCTTATAGATCCATCTTGAACCTACCACTGATTTATCAACCAGCCTTGGAACAATTTCCTAAGCACTATTTTTGACAATGGAGTCATACTCCTCCACCATGGAATCTACCCATGTGGGCTCGTGCACTACTTCCTTAAAATAATATGGCTCTGTCACAATACATTTGCTCATGAGAGCCATTTATCTAATGAATCGGTTAGGAGACTGCCTATGTCTGCACTGTGAAGTAGGGGCTCCTACATTCTATGCCGCATCAAGCTTCAACCTCTCAACTTCTATGGTATGCCTTCTGCCAGTTCTAATGTTTGGCTCTACGTGAGTGGACTCCTCCACTCCATGATCCTCCTCCTGTGGTTGATCCACATCTCAAGACTCATCTTTGGGAACAAGTAGTTCCTCCTCTGCATGCAAGTGTAGCTCCCTCTCAAGCGACAACTTCATGGCTTTCTCCTCATTGAATTTTATATCCCGTCGCACCAAATTCATTCGACTATTTGGAAAACACACACGATAATTATGGGGTGTTTCTATGTGCTCCACAAATATCCCAACTTCACCAGTCGGCTCCATCTTCTTCCTCACGTTCTTGGTCACATGAACATAAACAGATGAGCCAAAAATATTAAAGTGAGAAACTTATGTTTTCTTACCAGTAAAATCTTCTTGAGGTGTACTCATGCCAAGTACTCTATGAGGACAATGGTTTTGCACATAAACCGCAGTGTTGCATGCTTCCACCCACAAGTGCATTGGTAGGCCCTGATCATGCAACATAGGTCATGCAACACCCACGATCGTTCTGTTATTCCTCTCTGTGACCCCATTCTACTGTGGGTTATGAGGCACTATGAGTTCTCTTTGAATTCCTTTTTTGCTATAGAAGTCTTTGAATTTGTTCAAGATATATTTACCACCATTATCGCTCCGCAGAGCCTTCACTTGTTTCCCCGACTCTTTCTCCACCAATTCTTTAAACTCACAGAAATTTAAGAATGTTTGATCCTTCTTCTGCATGAAGAAGATCTAGCATCTATGAGAATATTCATCAACAAAAACAACATAATACCTATGTTTTTCTATTAAAGAAACCAAGAATGGTCCACACACTTCTATGTGAACTCTCTCCAGGATCACCGATGCATGTTTCTCCTTTTCATGAAAGGTGGTCTTCACAAAACTACCCATAGTACATCCCTTGTACTAATATATCTGGACAAGTGTACCCTTGGGAATTCTAGTAGAAATCTACTGCAAAATCTTCAGGGCACCATGGTGAAGATGGCCCAATCTCCTGTGCCATAATTCGCCCTCATACTGGCTCTCCACTTCTTCTTCTTTGCCCACCATTGCAGTGTAGCCATCTACCTCCAGTTTGTAGAGATTCTTAGCTTGAATCCATATCCTCTTGGTTTGACCCATTTTTTTATGTCGCAGGAAATATTTTCCATCACTGAAAACAACGTCATAATCTCTGCCCTCCAACATCACGACTGAGACCAAGTTCTTCTTTAGACCTGGAACATGCATAACATATTTCAACAGAAATGGTTTATCTGACTACCTCTCAAAGGTAATGGTACCAATTTTGGTTGCACTGTATTGTCCATTGTCGCCCATCTCTATATGCATTCCAAGCTCTTTCTCCTCCAAGTCATTGAACAACTCCTTATCTCCCATCATGTGGAAGGAAGCCCCACTATCAAGATACCACACCGATCCCATTGACTTTGAAACCAAGAATGAGATCAAAGATAAATCGAGTTCAAATTGTGAGGCAAGGGCCTCACCAGCTGCAGCTCTAACAACCTTCTTGTTCTTCTTTTTCTGTGGGTAGTTAGTGGCGAGATGCCCATGTTCGTGACAATGAAAACATTTCACCTTGGACAAATCCAGCTTCTTGCCTTTAGCCTCAGATTTTGGATGGGATTTATTCCCCTTCCCTTTCCTCGCTTTGGATGAATTATCTTCATCATTATGTTTTGATGAAGAGCCATCCCTGGTATTCCGCCTTATCTCCTCCTGCACTAGATCTGACCAGAGTCGCTCCCAATCCAGTAGTTTCTCCCTACCATTGACAGAGTCTTCAAAACTGTGCCAACTCTTCTGAATTTCAAGGAGAGCCAAGCTCACCAAGTCATCATCAGCAACTGTAATTCCCACACTCCTGAGCTCATCCCTACATTGGACAAAATTCATGAGATACTTTGGAATACTGTCGCCCTTGTCCATTTTTATTTTTCTGAGTTTATCTTTCAGCTCCAACTTCGTATGGTCGTTGATGCTTTGGAAAAGATCTGTCAAAGCCTTCCACATTACAAATGGAGTGGCTTTCTCATGAAGGCTTGACACAATATGGTCTTTCACACCTTCCAACGGAATCCTTGTCGTCTTCGCTACTTTCTTTTGTCAAGTGTCAAGTAATGCAACATCCATCGAAGTGGGCTTAGGAACATTGCTATCGATGAAATCCTTCAATCCATTATCTTCAAGCTCCACCTCCATCCTATCCTTCCAGGCTATGTAGTTCGAGCTTCCCTCGAGTGCATACTCCAACCGCAACCCATTGAAAGCCATTTCAATGTTTACTCAACTGTCGCACCAAGAAATTCTTGCAGCAAATTCAAATTGTTCTACCAAAAAAACTCAACACTTCTTCAATATTGTAATCTTCAGTGATTAACACTACTCTGATACCATGTAGAAATTTATAAACACAATAATGCATTTCTGGACTCTCCTGATCTAACAATTAATTCCACTCTTAAATACAGAATCCTTCTACTCAATTCTTTGCGGAAATTAAATCGCCAATTGCAAACACATGAAGAAAAATCAATTGCACATAACAAGATGTTTTACAAGGAAAGCTTAAAGCTAAAACCCCAACTATAATATATTATGTATATCATGGAATCATGAAAAAATATCATACAAATCTCATCTCATAGAGCTCTCAGTAAAATATACAATCGTCTCACACTGTCATACAAAAAAATGGTTCACACATGCACCAATTTACTGCCTCTTGATAGCCTGCCTCCACTGTGCAATCCCTGCTGAAGAAGATCCCTGAATGAATTCGATCTTGCCTTGCCTTCACTGTGCAATCCTCATTGGAAAATCCAATGTGTGTGTAGATGCATTTAATGCAACACTATAGTCACAACTGATAGTCAAACACACCCTTTCACCTATCTCTCGACTGGATCTCCACTGGATATGACATGCAAGCAGTTAACTATTGTATTTCTTCAATTGCAAGTTAAACACTGCTTGTGAATTAATTAACTAATTAATTCACTCATCTTTCACTAGTGTATCTTTAGTTATAGCTAGCACAACTGAGTTTAACTCACTTAACTGATTTAAACTAAATAATAACTCACATAACTACTCTTCCAACTCTGTTACAACTCTGCCATAATACGTTATAACAATGTCCACCATGCATGAGTCACCAACCAACCTTGGAATGTGTAATTCCTTTGGCTAACTGGTTTTCCACATCAATTAACTGAAATCAAGTGCTTCAAGAGAGTAAGTTATTATTTATTGTCTGATTATCATTAAGGGCTAATAATAATCGACATGCAATCTATTTTTAGATATGTGATCTATAAATAGACTTCACCCATATCTCTAAAAGTAGAAACTCATCTAAAGATAGAATTTTCTCAACCATATAGAATCAGCATCCTGCTAATTTTAGAATATGATCACCATTCTAAAAATAGACATACACCTAAAAATAGCCTATGGGCCCCACCTAGTGAAGGTGCTTAATTTTCACTAGGATCATCATCTTGTTGAATCTCAACAATCAAAAGAGCTTCATATTCTGCCACATTGTTAGTTGCTTCAAATTCAAGTTTGAAAGAAAGATGGAGCTTTATTTTGAAGGAAAAATGAGAAAAAATCCTACACCAGCTCCTTCTTTAGAACATGAATCATCAAAATAAATTTGCCACAACTCAGAATCCTCATGACTAATTTTCTTTTTAGCAGGCTTCAAAATCTAGAAATTTTCTACATACAGAACAGAATTATCCATCTCCAAAATTTTTGAAGCAACATCAGTTGTTCTAGCATAAATTGGATTATTTGTTGGATCTTTATTGTCACTACTTATATATGCCAACTGAGCTTCTATATAAAGTATTATTTTTTCTCATCCAATCAGGGACAATATCATAAGTGAAATCCATTTGCAAATTTCCTCCCAACCTCCTAATCCATGATCTTGAAAGTAACATGCCAAATCTAGGAGGAATATCAACTACAACAATATCCATCACCATTCCTCTCATGGGTAGCTGAAAAAGACTCATTCATGGAAAATTTTAGGGGCTAATATTCGTAGGTGGGCTAATTTTCCATGGTTTTTCCAAAAAAAAGATTTGCCAATTTCCATTTTTTTTTATAAAAACGATTCGCCCAAATTTTACAATATAAAATTATTTTATGTTAAAAATTTCCAACATTATATAGAAAATATATATAATATCATTATAAATTTGAATAATTTTACAAATACATCAATAAAAATTTTATAGTTTGCATATTAGGGACTAGTGAAATTCGCCAATTTTTTAAACTTCAAGATAATTTTCCATCCTTAAAATTATCCCTGGACTCATTGCAAGGTATTTTTATGACACCAAGGCATTGAAATTTATGGGAAACAAAAGAATAGAGATCTTGGTACTCTCTAGTCACTTCAAGACCTAGTTCATCCATGACTACTTTGGGAATTAGATTATGTGAGGCTTCAGAGTCCATAAGGCAATTATGCAAATATATTTTTATGAATATTCAGAGATAGATAGAAAGGAGGGGTTGATTCATCTCTTTCTTCTACCAATGGACCTAAAATTATAGTAGGTTTATCATCTTGAAGATTAACAAAATCATATACTACTTCAGTAGGTGGAGGTTGAAGAGCTTTCATGAAAGTATTTTTGAAACCATCATTCTTCATGAGTTCTAAAAGAGGGGTAGAAATATTTATCTTCTAAACCTCATTTTCAAAATTGAAAACATTGAGAATTTTATGAGCAATTTTTACCTCAAGAGAAGGAGGATTAACTCTAACTGGAACTTCTGATCTGCTAGGTTCAGTAAATTGTTTTTCTGCAGAAATTTTTTCTGCATCTTTATTCTTCTTTGGTTGTGCAACAGGTAGCCTTGCATTATCACCAACCTTCTTTTATATAAGATTATATTTTCTTTGATTATCAACTGCAATCATGGAACAACTGCAATCATGGAATGATCAAGATCTATTTCATTTTCTTGAGTATGTGACATGAAATTTTCATACTTTGTTTTTGTAGGATGAATCAACCCTTATTTATCTCTCAGACAATTTATATCAGCATCTTTGTCCAACCCTGATTATCTGACATATATTTGACTCTTTGGAGTATGGACTATTTATGTTGAAATTGCATATTTGATATGCTGCTAGGTGCAACATGTAATTTTTCTTATCTTTAATACAAAATACAAAATTATGCAAAGGAGGTTTCACCTTTTCATCATCAACACCTCTTCTTTCTCTTTTCAAAATCTAGGGAGCATTTGGTCTTCTAAATTTTTGCCTATAAGGCTGATCAGATGAAACATTTCTTGTATTAGTTGACCTTTCTTCCATCTCGAGCTTTGTCATCTCCGTAGTCAATGATTTGACCATCTTGGTTAATTCATCAAGCTCAGAAGTTCCTGAGGTAGAAACTTTATATTTTTTCTTTCTTTTTTCTCTATCAATTCTTCCTCTGATTTTATCAGCTGCTAACATATTAGATTCAACTTCCAGTGCATTCTCTTGCATTTGTGCTAATGTTGCAGATATTATTTCCCTTAATAATAAACAAAAATCAGGATCAAAAGCACTAACATAAGTGATTTTGGCTGATGTTTCAGTAGGATTTATTTCATTAGGCATCTTGTTGTGCATCATATTTACTCTTTTAGAAAAATCAGAAACTAATTCTCCTTCTTTTCTTTTTAATGCACTAAATTCAATGATATAGTACATAAAATATTTCTTATCACCCTATTTCCTTAAAAATGAATCATCAAGGGCTTCGATTCCAGTGATGCTAAAAACTTTCAAAGATATAAACCATTTTCTAACATCACCTTCAAGACTCTGAACAAAAACTCTCATAGAGACATCTTCATGCTCAATATTTAGATTGTTAGCATATGCCTAAAAATCAACAAGATTTTCTTCAGTTGTTACCTCTCCCTCACCATTAAATTTAGGCATATACTTGAGATAATCTCCTGCAGGTAATGCATTCATAAGTTGAGGTAAAACCAAAAGGGCATACCTAGCAACAACGATTGCATCCATTCAGTTAGGGGGTGGTTTTGGACCTACCATGGTGTGAGTTGTTGGGTTTTGTGGAATAAAAATTTGTGGACTTTGAACAATAGATGATGGAGCACCAACTTGTGATGTACAGACTATTTTTTGGCTAGAAAACAAGGGAGGTATAGGATTTTCTGCAAAATCAGGGGATAGGGTTCGAAGGACTTCTTTATGAATAGTCTTTGAGAAATCAGTATCAGAAGTAGAAAACTTTTGTTTACACTTCTTAATTAGCTTTTAAGGGTCAGGAACTCGGATTATCAAAGGGGAATATGGGTTATCCATGGTTCTAGTTCTTTTAGGAGTCCTTATAGGAGCTATAACTTCAACAATGGAATCACTAGGTGTAAAGAAATCTGAAAATACAGTTGGAATTGTACACCTCAGAACCAGAATTATAACTTTTTCGTTCACCCACGGATAAAATTCAATTCACCTCCCTGACAATGGTGCCAAATATGTTAGCTCAAGGAGTCACCCATTGAATGAAAAAGGAGTAAGCCTTACACATCATGGTTCATTTCAAGTTTTTAAAGATTTTGAAAATATTTTAAATGGTGGGATGTATTCTCAAATGAGTTTGAAATGATTACTTTATCCTTTAACAATTTCATGAATTTGGCAAGCTATGGCAATTACAAATTGTATGGGTAAATGAGTAGCATAGGGAGTAGAGTGAAACAATGGAGAGGGGATGGATAGGTGGTACCTATTCTAGGAAATAATCAGATCCTAAATCACTCACACATCTATAATTATGACTCTTTACACAAACTATGCTAATGTAAAGTAAAAAACACTAAGAAAATAGATTTCATGCATAAAGTATCTAGCAAATCCTTTTTGGAACCCTCACTAACATGTTCTACAACATACATATAATTTGCAAAAAACTAAAAAGCAGATAATTTACTATTAAATATTTTAGCAGCTCTCACTCATATTTTACTAGCTACTACAACTTAAAATTAGAATAAATTAACACATAAGAGAAAACACACCATACATTCGATGTTCTTGAAACAAAAAATCCTTTAGCATGAATTTCAAAAAGGCTTTTCTTTATTATAATGAGTCTTCAGTAAGATCAACATCCAACCCCTCTACATCTATCAACTGTCTATTTATAGATTTACAATTGGTCCCTAGAAAGGATAGACCATTTGAATATTTCAAGGACAGAGACTTTATTACATTTCAAAGAAAACAAGAGGAAATCTGTTTCTATTATTACATCACTAGAAAAATTTAAATAAGCACTCATCTGAAGATTATCAAACCCAACATCCGTGGGGACGTGCCATTTTCTTATCCTGAACTGTAGGTCACATGCACATGTTTTGCTGGAAAAAATAGATTGAGTAACTGCTGCTGGAGTTTATGTAAATGTTTTGATTTGTTCCTTGAATGTTGCCTTGCTGCTAAAACGTGTGTTGGTGCTGAAGAGTAATGGCAGCACTGGTTTATTGGAAAACTGCTTTGGAGAACATTCTTTCGTTGTTTCCATTCTTTTTGACTTCTTATTTTTTCTGATAAGGTTTGCTTTGCGGAAAGAGATTTGAACGAATAAACCTGTGCAAATAGGTTTTGGAGGAAATACTAGGCACATGAATTATATGAATGGAGGAGCATGAAGAGCAATGAGATGGAGACACATGGATGTGAACCAGCGGAGAAAAATATTAAAGAAACAATGAGCGAGAGGAGAAAAAACCTTTATATATATATATATATATATATATATATATATATATATATATATATATATATATGTATATAGATATCGCAATTAAGCTCAGATGTATTTTAAACATAAGACACAAGCGGGAGGAATTGCAAATTCGTGATTTGCGATGGGAATGATGACGTGGCATGTGGTGGGGTCTACTTTATTGCATCAGGGAATGGAGTCGAATAACAAACCACATATAGGGAGTAAAAAGGAATTTGGAGGAGCGAATAGACCTCTGGTTTGTGATTTGAAATATCGCAAATTGGGAAGTCAAACTTTTCGCATATCAAAAGTCAAAGGTTCATTGCAAATCGGGGATTTTGGAAATATCGTAATCGAGGACCGAGAAGGTTATCACATATTGGGGATCAGTGAATCGGGCAAGTAACATGGATGTATGTCAAAATAATTTGTGATATGTGAATTGGAAGGTGACGTGGCAGGGAAAGCAGATCCCACACAATATCGTAATCAGGGAAATGAGGAAGCGGAAGTGAATGCGGTGAGTGAAGTTTGCGAATTAGTGATGTGAAAAGGTGATGGATCCCACTAAAGGCTTTTAAAAGTAGACAAGTAAACATTTATTTAAGTAATGGTAATATGAAAAATCCTCCCAAATCATTTTACAAAGAAATTTAAAGCATTTCCCAATGGAAAAGATGGGTCCCAACAATCTATCAAATCGCATTTCGGGGGTTATGTAGGATTCAGAAATTATATTATTAATGAAGTTTTAAACTTGCAAAATGTTGATTGTGATGAAAGGTAAAGGGGTTAAGTGTGGAAAATTATATCATATGATATCATATATGTAATATATGATATATATTTAAAGGGCTTGCTTTGGAACGGGCGAAGCTGCGATACAAAATATATGTGTGTGTGTGTGTGTGTGTGTGTGTGTGTGTGTGTGTGTGTATTTCGAATGTTTAAAAGGATTTTATGAAAGAAAATAAGCGTTGGACTTTGGGTTTTGGAAAAATGAATGGTAAAAGAGGATAAATGAAATGAATGAAGGAAAAAAATCAAATTCGCATCACCATTACATTTTTTCAGCAACGCTTTCTTCTTTCAATTGAAATGAGAAGGTAGATTAATTCTTGTAGCTTTGATAGTCATGATTTCCCCTCCTTTTTAACTTGAATGCACAGTAAGATAGTGTTGAGATTTCTGAGACTTGAGCTATATGAAACAAAAAATATGGTTTTTATTTGGACTACAGAAACATGCTTCCTTCCTTCACCAAGCTTTTATGAATGAAATGGATGGCTAACTGACTTATTTTAGTGGAAATCTGAATATTTTCCCAGGGGAAGTTTGAACCTAAACTTTACCTATATGAGATGGAATGAACTGACTCTAGACCTCTAAATTATGATGATGAAATGATGAACTTGAAAATTTTGATGATGAAATTAAGTGAAGGAGTAATATACCAGATTAAGATTTTTTAGTAACCAAAACTATTGTTGAAAACTAGTTAAAAAGTAAAAAATTTGACTAATGATCTGATGAAAAACAAAACGTAAATAAAAGAGGAATTGGTGACTTAGCAAAGAACTGTGCTAACACCAACCATAGCTAAAAAAATAAAAAATCCCTCTTAGTTAGGGAGGTATTCATAATGAAAAGACAAATTTTATTCTTGTGAACAAATTTCTCTAAGAAAATGTTATATCAAATCATCAATAGTATCAACATCATTCATCTCACATCATTATGGTCAATAACTTTGACACATGGAATATTTATCAGAATGAACAAGCTACCATCATTTTGGTTGGTACTTCTAACACATGGTGCATTCTCAACATAAATCTAACCATTATTCTTGACACATGGTAGATCAACCATAATTATTGTGGGTACCTATGAAACATGGCTCATGATTGGCATCAACTAGTCATCATAATGCTATTCTATCTATTACGTAATATACATACTAGATTTGGTGCACCATTATTTAGGTCAGAACTTGACACATAATGAATCCTAAAATGCCACACGCCATCTAATTAATTTTGTGCTTGATGCTGAAAGGCCACACTATCTAAGTAATTCTAGGCCCCTATGACCATTCTTCCTAATTATGGTCAACAACTTGACATAGGAAGAATGTTTGTCCTCTATCATACCATTCTCCCTAGTTCTAGTCATATATGACAAAGGGAGAATGTCAATCCATGATGTTATCTCATCAACACTCCATCTCAATGAGAGATATGTTCTCAAGAAGTCTAATTTTCCCCCTAAAGTATACAAGCGTTTCACTGGACATAGGTGTTGTAAGAATATCAACAATTTTCTCATCGGTAGAAACATATTGGATCTTCACTTTTCCCTTCTGGACCATGTCTCAAATAAAATGGTACTTGATCTTGATGTTCTTTGACGTGTCATGGAAAACTAGATTCTTTGTCGGCTTCACATAGCTCTGATTATCACAATATACCATGGTCATTTCTAGCACGTGACCAAATAGTCTTGCGAGTAGCTTCCCAAGCCACATCATTTCACAACTCGCCATGATAGCTACAATATATTTTTCCTTGGTAGTGCTAAGTACAACATATGTCTCCTTCCTGCTCATGCACAAAATCATAGTGAATCCTATACTAGATAGCCTTTGTAGGTACTATCTGTGTCTTTAACACTCCCTTCCCAATCTACATCTGTATAACCCTACAGTTTTATGTCACCATTTGAGACATATCTCAAACCATAATTATTCGTACCACGTGTTGTATCTCAAGAAACAATTCCTTGGCTATTATAAGGAATTAGTGCTTAATAAATTTTATAAATGTATGTCACAATTACGATATCAAATGGCCTATGTTTAACACCTTTGGAATTCAATTACTTAATACCCTCAATAATTTGATATAATGAAAGCCTTCACAATGCCATAAATTGTTGATACTTGAATGAAATGAAAAGAAGAACTGTAAGAGAAACTCAAAATGATATGCTGAGATACATAATCTATCACTTTTAAGTTTTAGAGGAAATCATGGAGAGAGAGGAAACTCGAAATAATATGTTGTAAACACATAATCTATTACTTTAAAGTTTCATCAGGAGTTTGTGAAAAGAGAAGAGATGAAGTGAAGGAGCCAAAATTAAGGTGATTTAACTCTTACTCACGGATGTAATTAAGAGATCGACTGCTAATTTAATTCACTTCATTCAAAGAGGAATAAACATAGAGTGAAACTGGAAAGACATATCAACATCAACAGGTGCAAGAAACTTGATCTTCTTTCATTAATTTCTCAGAAAATTCAGTACCAAATTAACAGTCATCCAGAGGTCCAAAACTTGGAACCTCTTTTCTTTATTTCTATCTACTTAATTACATCAAAGTAGTTCATAACCATTGAACTTCTTGAAACTATTTGACTACCTAAACGATTAAGATTACCTATGCAATCATACAGAGAAAACCAATTAAAACTGGAAATATTGTTTGTTTTGTTGAATTTGATGTAGCTGATGCGTCCTCATGAAGTATCGAGGTGTCCTTTCTGGTTATGATGCAGCAGTTGCACAGTTCTGTAATGACACCTCAGTGCCTGACTTGACCCAACTTTCGTGCTTCCCACAGTGCCATTATACATTCTTCTGCCCGTCTCTGCATCTTCCTATTTATTCATTGGTCACCCCTTCACATTACCTTATCACATACATGACTTAAACTTTATACAAACTAAACAGACCTATGGTTTACGGGCCCACACACGACTTGATGAATTATAAGAAATCTCACTTTACAACTTATTCGATATCGCATGACAACAATAATAACAAATAACTTAAATGGTAAACAATGAAAATTTTGATGTGCGAAACTGCTCTGTTTGCGATTTAACCTCCACCGTTGATCTGTGCCCCAATCCAATGGTCCCATTGTACTGTCTCACACTACCATCTCTTGTTTGTCACATCACAACCAAAATACTTTACCTTGCGAAGTCTTAATGTTAAACTCTAAACCTGTCGATGTGCAATATGATCTGAATCGTTGTGCCAACACGTTTATCGCATCGCAAGTTTCGCTTCTTACGGCATCGCAAGTTATTTTATTTTAACTTGTGAAGTCCTTAACACACAAAATAAATAATCGTCAATGCGAAATCATGCTATGCTGACACGTGTCCACTTCGCAAGTTTTCAAACTTAACTTTGTGATGCAACCTGATCCGTCCATCTCTCACTTTAATTTTGCGATTTAATCCTTGCCGTCAGATCGCCTCCTTTGGGAATATTCTAAAGGTTTTCTGCCTTAACCGATTTCTATGTTTCTTTGGATATCACCGCTCTACAGCTCCAGCTTCTCCATGCTACTCCTTGCAATAGCTCATTCAATGAGCTCGCGCAGCTCCATCTTTCTCCACAGTGTTAAAAACCTCCTGAGATTTATTCTGGTTATTCAATCCTTCGACCTACCTTCACATCTCATCACGAAATGTTAATGTACCAACATATAAATCAAAATTATTCTTCGACATACAAAATTTTACATTTTCTAACATATATTATTTCTTGGTGTTTTGAAAAATATTTCAAAGGTAAATGCAAATGAGCCACAACATCTGGCTCCACCTAGGGATAGTGATTTTTTTCGACGGAAGTGCTAAGAACCATAGATTAGTGCCTTATCCATTGGGCATGGAGTCAAATATTACTTTGTGACATATGGAAAATGAGAAACCTAGTATTTACAATGGTTGAATGCTGAATTTTAATGCTGGAAATAATGCTTTAGATACTTCCCGTTCAAAGGCATTTGTACTGACTCTCCATCTAGATCTTTTAGAATCAATGTGTTATTTGACCTTGCGTCAAAGATTCTGTATGGACCATACCAGAGAGGGTAAAATTTACCATGTTTCCCCTTTTCTTCTCGTTTGGTGTCCCATATTAGTACCGAATCTCCTTCTTGAAAGGGAACTTCTTTTACTTTTCTGTCAAATATAGACTTCATCTTTTCCTAATAAGTAATCAAGTTATCCCTGACTTTGTTTCTGTTTTCACTAGATTATATTATCTTGTTCAATCTTCTTACCAGAGCATTAGGTTCTCCCTAAGCTTCTTGAAGGAAATAAATCACTGGTTTGGTCAGCTGAGTAGGAAATAGTGCTTGAGTCCCATAAACCAGTTCATAGGGAGACTTCCCAGCAGATCTCCTAGGGGTGACTCAAACTGCCGAGAGGGCGAACTTCAACTTCATATCCCAATCCTTCTGATTCTCAGTGATTGTCTTCTTCAAGATTTTCACCAATGTATTATTTTAGGAATCTTCCAATCCGTTCCCTTGGGATGATATGTTGTGGAATGTGATAAAGTTACACTATATGTTTGATAGAAATTAATGAAATGAACAGAGTTGAATACCTGAGCATTATCAATCACAATTTTGATTGGACATTCGAATCTGCTGAAAAAATTTTCCTCTAGAAACTTCATCACTACTTTTTCATTCACCTTCTTAGTGGGTATTTCTTCAACCCATTTTGTAAAGTAATCAGATGCAGTCAGAATCCACTTGAACTATCCTTTTGATGGTGGATTGATCTCTCCAATAAGATCCAATCCCCATTTCCTTAAAGGTTCTTCAATAAAAATTGGTATGAGAGGCAACAGAGCAAGTTTTCTCTTTTCAGCAAACAACTGACACTTTTTACAACTTATAACCATCCCATAAATATCTGCAAATAGGGTTGACCAATAGAAGCCTAACATGAGAATTTTATGAGCAGTGACTTTCCATCTATAATTTCTTCCACATAGAAATTCATGATATTATTTGGTGACTTCAATAGATTCTCCTTCGATCAAACATAACAACAAAATACCAGCAGTATCTTTCCAGTATAACTTTGCTTCTATGATAACATATGGTTGAGACTTGAGCTTGAGATCTCTGTATTTTATTCTATTTAGTGAAGTTGGACAGGAAAATAAGCACATGTAATGCACAATATATTTAAACCAATCAGAGCACAAAAATTTGCATTGAATAATTGTTTTGGACTTTTTTTGACCTTCTTCATTAACAACTCCAACAGATTGATTCCCAAGGCTTGAAAATTTGTTTCTGTCAGCAATTTTGTCAACCCCTATCCCTTGAACAGCTTGGTGGGTATGATTTCCAAATCATACTCTTGGAAACTTTCCATCCACTTCCCCCTTTTCCTTGAACATTGCTTTGGACCAGCACGTATTTCACAACACAATTAGGAACATAAGTAGTTATTTGGGACTGCAACACATAAGTCTTGAAGACTTTCAATGCTTTGACCAAACCATATACTTTTTTCTCCAAAATATTTTATTTGAGCTCATCATCTCTGAGAACTTTACTGAAAAATGCAACTAGATGCTCCTTATTATCTTCATTTTTCCACAACAACACAACGACAGTAGTAGTGGGGGATGCAAATGAGAATACTTGAAAGGCATTTTGATAATCTAGATTAATTAGAACTCAAGCTTCCTGTAGTGTTTCCTTTATTCTAGTAAATTCTTCTCTTGCTCCCTTATCCCATTTCACTTCTGCATTTTTCTTCAACATATTTGTTATAATTCTCACAATCTCAAAATAATTGGGCACAAATCTTCTCAGAAAGTTTATTTTTCCCAAGAATCTATGCATATCCTTCTTTCTTCTAGGTAAAGGAATAGTATGAATGGCTTCCACCCTTGCCAAGTCAATCTTTACTCCTTTTTTAGAAACTATGTGACCCAATAATTTACCTTCTTCTAAGGAAAATAAAGGTTTCTTGGGATTTAATGACAGACCAAAATTTCTGAACTTTTGAAAAGTTTTTTTCAAATGCTCCAAGTGTTCATCATCTAACCCTGAGAAAACAGTTACATCATCCAGATATATAACTACAAACCTGTTGCCAATGAAGGCTATGTCCATGTCCCTCTGAAATGTTGCACCTACATTGATAAGGCCAAATGGCATCCTCGCGTACATGAAGGTACCCCAGGATGTAGTGAAAGCAGTCTTCTTCTGATCTTCGTTTTCTACTACTACCTGATTATACCCAGAAAATCTGTCAACCATAGACAACCTGTGAGCTCATGTCACCTTTTGTAAGACATAATCCATTTTCGGCAAAGGATAATTATCTTTTAGAGATGTTCGGTTCAAGTTATTGAAGTATACACACAGTCTTATCTCTCCATTCTTCTTTCTTACAGAGACCAGATTAGAAACCCAGTCTGAATATCTGAGAGGGACTATAATTTTCGCCTGCAACAGTTTCTTCACTTCTTTTTCGATTGGAGCTAACAAAAATGGATTGATCTGTGTCAACTTCTGTCTATGTGTTTTGAGTCCTTCCTTCAATGGAATCTTATGCTGAACTATGCTTTTTTCATATGTTTTTAGGTCTTCATATGACCAGGAAAACACATCCATATATTTCTTAAAAATATCAATGTATCTTTATTTGTAGGTTTTGGAAACACCTTTGAACAATTTCACTATTTTGGGTTCCTGTTGAGTTCCCAAATTACAATCTTCCATCTCTTCTTCTTGATGTGTTTTCTTTGAATTAACAACAACATCATTAGCATCAAATAATCTTTCAAGGGGAACCGACCCTTTGGGGAGCACATTATCTTTCGATTAGATAATCTTCTATTCACCTATTTACTTCTTAAGGTTTCTTATTTCATCTTTATGCTCTATTTCTTCTTCCTCTTGGTCTATCTCAGCATCTTCAAAGTTTCCAATCATGGTTAGGAACTGATTTATCTGTTCATCATCATCAAACACCTTCCAATGTTTCACATTGTTAGGGATAGAAGGTCTATGTCTAATTTCAATTTCATACCTTAACCTTGGATTTATTGGAGGTTTGAAGGTGTTGGCTGCAACTGCTAAATAATCGGCCAATATATTCTCCTCCCTCGGAATATACTGAAGATTGAAGGCTTCAAAATAATTTTCTATTGGATCCCAAAATTCATTCCTATATGATCTCAATCTCGGATGCTTGGTTTGACAATGATTTTTAATCTGCTTTATTATCAATTCATAGTCACCAAAAATTGAAATACGTTGAACTCCCATCTGTTTAGCAACTTGAAGGCTTGAGACTAAGACCTCATTCTCAACCAAATTGTTTGTTGAATCAAATTCCAGTTTAAAATAGAAAGGCATGAGGTTACCTTCTAGTGATATCAGCAAGAATACAGCACCAGCGCCCTCCTTGGAGTAGGCACCATCAAAGTAGCACTTCCAAATCTTCCTTGAGTGCAGCTCATTATTTAAAACTGCTGGAGAGAGATGCTTCCCTATGTCTTCAGCAAATTTTGCATCTTCATGCAGCATGAAACAAGAAATATATTATGTTTCTTGACTATAAATGGGGGAATCTCCTGCATATTTCTTGGAGGTAGTCGTCACAAACCTTGTTTCCCTATACAATATCCTTTCTTCCCCATTAAAAACCGAAATGATAGCATAAGTGAAATCTAATTTTAGTACGCCTCCCAAATTTTCTCCCCGAGATCTTGACGGGAGCATTCCAAACCTGGCTAGGATTTCAGCAACCACTACATCCATGACTATACTCTATGTAGGGATTTGTGCCAACAAAACTGCTACACGTTCAATTAACCCAACATAGTTCACCCTTTTGGAATCAAATGAATATATATCCCTATAAGTTTTGGTAATCTGCAAGTTAAGTTCCTTCATAACAGACAATGGCATAAGATTATGGGACCCTCCTGAGTCCAACATGAAATTATGTAGAGTAAAATCATGAAGCAACAAAGAAATATGGAAGGGTGGAACAAAAGGATCTACTTCTACTACATGAGGGTCAAAGGTGACCATTGGATTTTCTCCTTGTAAGTTCACCATGTCACTTATATCTTCCACCTGTGTGAGATTAATAAATTCTGAAATTTCTTTCTTGTAAGATGGTATTTTAGCTAATTCTAGAAGAGGTACCTATATTTTAGCCTTCTCCAACTCTTTTTCCAAACTAAAAGCATAAGTTTTCTTAACGTTCTTTTCATTTTCTTCTTCACTCTTTCTAGAATGTGTCGCTTGTTCGGGTATAACAACAACTCTCTCCAAAATATTAATGTCAACTGATTTGTTTTGGGAAGATTCAGCCTACTGCACATTTGTTCTATTAAGTGAATTTACAGGTTTTTTCCCCTTACTGACTTGTTTCACAGGGTCCTTTTTTTATGGAGTCGCCATTGGTGGAGGAACAGAACCTTGATGTTCACCTTCATTATCCTACACTGTAGATATCTTTCTAGACCCTAAATAATACTTTTTATGTAACTCAGCTTGCATGAATTCTGTGAATTGTCTACAATATTCATCCATTTCATCTTGATCAAAGATACTTCAGCTTCAACATATTCTCCCTCACAATATTCCTCTTCCTCCTCCTCTATTGCATTCATAGCAGATACCTGATCTTCGACCACCATTTGGTCATCTTCTGCCAACTCTGTGTGATATTAAAATGGCTTGGATAACTTGTTATGATTTTCAAGAACCTCCCACTCAGTTAAACAAATAAAAGATCTAGCTTGTACTTGAATTTTGCAGAAATTATTACTTGAAATAGGTATATGTTTCTTTAAATGTTTAATTTCTTTAAGTCCATTTTTTCTTGTTGAAATTAAACATGTATAACATCAATATAATATATCAAATAAACATCCACACATGACATCAATATAATCTAGGAGTTCACCTGAATACTGTGGGCTACGTATCCTTGAGCTCTTGTCATCTTGAATTGGCTCTTGGGATTATGGTAAAGTTTCTTTTACAAGTTCCACACTTAACTCCAATGGTTACTAAACTGAACCAAATTTCTTATAATACCATCTATATCCCTGTCATGGTTTTCATCACTCTGTAAACATATCTAGGCTTCCTTATACTTGATTACTTTTGTCGATGCACTTGAGCTACACTAAGCTTATATATGGCACTAACTCCTTCATAATTCAGTTTCTATCCCTAAAAAATCACCTAATATCTCCATCACACATCATATACCAAATATATGCTAATCATTTGCTCGAAATGAGCACTGCATTCCCAAACTAGGCCTTCCTCTACGGTTTTCCTTGGGTTGCCCAAAACTTCCCTGTAGCTTCTTGAGCTATATAAGTCTTAAAATGGATCTTAAAATCCCTTCATTCAATTCATAATTCTAAAAATAGTCATAATAGACTATTGGTTCATTGAAAATGGCCTCCGTCTGCTTCAGTTTCACCTCTAACACCTGTCGGCACCCCCTGACACTGTGGTCACTGAAAAACTTATCCGATGGGTTCTCGACCTCTAGAAGTCCTCAAAATATTCTTAAAACTCCATCAATGGATTCATAAGTATCAAAACATTCATAAATTACTATTGGTTCACTGCATAAGGCCTCTAGCTGCCTTGGCTATGCCCCGAACTGCTACTAGCACTTGTCGGCCCTGGTGGCCACTGGAACTTCACTGAAGCATATCAGCTTTCAAAATTCCTCTAGAAGCTCTTAAAACCACACCATTAGTTCCATAGCATCTGAAACATCCAAAATTGACTATTGGATTCCTGTATAAGGCCTCTAGCTCTGCTGGCTAAGCCTCAAACTACTGTTGGCCCATGGTGGCCCTAGTGGCCCCTAGAACTTCTCTGAAGAAAAAAAACTGCTCAAAAGTCATTTGATAACTATCTAACCCTCATCAATGAGTCTGGAATGTTGGAGATAGTCTAAATTGACTATTGGCACTCCAAAATTGGTCGAATCTAGCTCAAGATAGAGTCTAAACTCAAATTTTCCAGTGACACCCAAAAACGCTGCACTAAATGTGGAGGAACTGGACTAAATTGAAGTTAAAATTGGAATCTACACCAAATTTTGAATTCACTCCAAAAATACCGGCAAGTTAACCATTAGCATTAAATTGAAGGCAGTTAGCTAGTCATATATCTGCCTAAAGCTCCGCGGTCACATTAACCTGGACCAGAATAAACCACGTGGATAACATTTTAAACGCCATGTGACAACATCGAACATGGCAGAGGTTACGGTGACAAAGTCATCGGTTAACAAACTTCATGGGTTTGTAAAAAAATGTGACCACCTTCAACAGTTATGACTGACTATTTTGCGTCGGTGGTTCCAGCTTTGGCCCACGGTCTTGGCACTAAGGCCACATGGTGGAAGGGGCTGGCCCACTCTCCAAACCCCATCATGAAAACCATTTAACTTCAAATATCACCGCAAACCTTATATGGTTAAGAAACATGCTTAGGGGAGTTATTTAAGTCGTTCTGTGCGTAGGCAGTAGGTCTCGTGTTCGACTCCGGTGCAATCCAAAAATTTTGCAGAATTGTGCATGGGCCACGTGGCGGCCTCCGGGCCTACCACGTGGTAGCCTTCGATTGGTCGAACCATAAAATATTCAACCCTTCGATAAATAAGATCACGCCACATCTTAAGACCTAATTGGACTGAATGGAATATTTGTAGGAATATTCCAAGAATATTCCTTGGAATATTCTCTTTTTAATTTCCCAAAATTCCAAGTCAAACTTGGTAAAAGTCCAAAAATTGAAGTTTACTGGACTTTTCAAACTATGATAACTTCTTCATATGGTGTCGGGTTTTCGAACTATTCACGACAACGGAATCAGGAAGACGAGATCTATCTAGTCGCTTATGTTCGACACACTAACAAACATTTTGAATTTTGAGCTATCACTTAGGTCTATGATCTAGTTCTAATCACTGCGGGTGTTTCTTCTATATACAATGGTGCTTGAATCTAGTCTTGATCTCTTCTTCCCCTTTGTAAAATTTGCAGTGGATGTCTTCTGAATTGAGGGTTAAACCCCCTTTATTTTTTTCGACTTGTCTTTGGGAGTTTTTATTTTCCAATTCCATCTTGGCTAGCTTATTGGTTAGATGCTTCATCAACTTTTTTATATCTTCAATTCTTAGATCTTGTGATGATTCTTCTTTTGCTTTCCCCTTCTCTTGGATCGGTTGTTTCCCTTTCACTTTTCCAACTGCTGTCATATTAGCTTCAATCTATAGAACATCTATCTGTATCTGCTCAAGATTAGGGGCTCTTTTCTCTCTCAATGTAAAACTAAAATCAGCTTCAAAAGCCCCAGCAAAAACTACCTTTTCTCCTACAGGGGGGGGGGGGGGGGCTTCAAATCTATGGGTAAACTATTGTACAATTTATTGAATCTTTTTACAAACTCAGAAATGATTTCATTAGGCCTTATTTTAATTGCATTAAAATCTGTCAATGAATAACCATGATCTCTCTTTTCTCCCCATCTCTGAGTGAATTGAGTTTCTAACTCTTCCCAGTTATTTATTTAACCATTTGGTAAATGTTTGAACCATTTTATAGCCTCTCCATCTAGAGGCTGCACAAATAGTCTCATCACAACATCAAGAAGTGATACATTTAAATTCTCAGAAAAAGTGAAAAACAAGGGTAAATGTTGTTCTACAGTTACTTCATCTTCTCCAGTGAAATGAGGAAGTACTTTGAGGTATTCTTGAGGCATGGCATTCATTGGATGCACAAGATTTAGTGGAGCATATATGCTCAACAAAAATGCTGGTGATGGCATATTTTAACCTTGGTTAACTGTTCCTTGGGTAGTTGAGGTTATGAACCTACTGTAAAAGTGAATGAGGATGGAGGAAAAACTGATATGGGAGTGGGTTGATGAAAAATGGTAGAAGAACTAGAAACTCTATTTGGTTGAGCTTGAGTGAAGGTAAAAGAAACATACTCGAAAGAATGTTATTCTAACTTAGGTTCTTGAAAATGAATGGGTGTGGAAGGAGAATCTTGTTATAAGAAAGATATTTCCTTTGAAATATCTTCAAACAAAGGGTTATGAGAACTACTATCACGAGCAGACAATATAGGATCAGGTATTGACGGAATTTCAGGTTTCTGAGCATTTTTAGAAACCAATCTTTATGGGTCTGGTAAAGCAGGGACTATCTGTTGTGAGGTATCTAACCTTGTGTGAGGCCTTTTGAAAGCTATAATTTTGAAAATAACAAGCACAGCCCAATATTTCCTCCTCACTGAACAACCAAAGGAAATACTGTAAAAAACCCAGGGAAAAGTAAACTCCATTTCTTAGTCCCTGACAACGGTGCCAGAAAATGTTGTATCTCAAGAAACAATCCCTTGGCTATCGTAAGGAATCAATGCTTAAGAAATTTTATAAATGTATGTTACAATTATGATATCAAATGGCCTCTATTTAACACCTTTGGAATTTAATTAATGAATACCCTCAATAATTTGATATAATGAAAGCCTCCACAATGCCATAAACTGTTGATACTTGAATGAAATGAAAAAGAAGAACTGTAAGAGAAACTAAAAATGATATACTGAGAAATAGAATCTATCACTTTTAAGTTTCAGAGGAAATCATGGAGAGAGAGGAAACTCGAAATAATATGTTGTAAACACAGAATCTATTACTTTAAAGTTTCATCAAGAGTTTGTGAAAAGAGAAGAGATGAAGTGAAGGAGCGCAAATTAATGTGATTTAACTCTTACTCATAGATGTAATTAAGAGACCACCTGCTACATTACTTCACTTCATTCAAAGAGGAATAAAAATAGAGAGAAACTGGAAAGACATATAAACATCAATAGGTGCAGGAAACTTGATCTTCATTCATTAATTTCTCAGAAAATTCAGTACCAAATTAATAGTCATCCATAGGTCCAAAGCTCAGAAGCCCTTTTCTTTATTTATATCTACTTAAATACATCAAAGTAGTTCATAACTGTTGAACTTCTTGAAACTATTCGACTACCTAAACTATTAAGATTACTGATGAAATCATACAGAGAAAACCAGTAAAAACTGGAAATATTGTTTTTTTTGCTGAATCTGATGTTGTTGATGTGTCCTCACAAAGTGCCAAGGTGTCCTTTCTGGTTATGATGCAGCAACTACATAGTTCTATAACAACGCCTCAGTGCCCAACTTGACCCAGTTGTCGTGCTTCCCATAGTGCCACTATACATTCTTCTACCTGACTCTGCCTATGCCTCTTTATTCATTGGCCACCCCTTCGCATTACCTTATCGCATACACGGCTGAAACTTTATACAAACCCCACAGACCTATGGTTTATGGGTCCACACACGACCTGACCAATTAGAAACAATCACACTTCGCAACTTATTCGATATTGCACGTCGAAAACTATAAAAAATACCTTAAATGATAAATAATAATAATGATGAAGTGTGAAACCGCTCTGTTTGCGATTTAACCTCCACCATTGATCTGTGCCCCAATCCAACGGTCTCGCTATACTGTCTGACACATCCATCTCTCGTTTGTCACATCACAACCAAAATACTTTACCTTACGAAGTCTTAATGCTAAAAGCTAAACCTATCAATGTGTGATATCAGTTGAATCATTGTGCCAACACGTGGCTCCTCCCTTTATCACATGACAAGTTTCGCTTCTTACAGCATCGCAAGTTATGTTTTTTAACTTGTGAAGTCCTTAAAGCATAAACTAAATAATTGGTGATGCGAAATCGTGCTATTCCGACACGTGTCCACTTTGCAACTTTTCAAACTTAACTTTGCGATGCAACTTGGTCCGTCCATCTCTCACTTTAATTCTGTGATTTAATCCTTGTCGTCAAATCACATCCTTTGGGAATCTTCTAAAGGTTTTCTTCCTTAACCGATTTCTCTATTTCTTTGGCTTTTGCCGCTCTATAGCTCTATCCTCTCCACGCTACTCCCTGTGATAGTTCATTCAATGAACTTGTGCAACTCTATCTTTCTCCACGGTGTTAAAACCCTCTTGAGCTTTATTCTAGTTATCCAATCCTTCGACCTACCTTCACATCTCATCACGAAATGTTAATGTACCAACATATAAATAAAAATTCTTCTTCAACATACAAAGATTTTCATTTTCTAACATACATGATTTATTTGTTTTTTGAAAAATATTTCAAAGGTAAATGAAAATGAGCCACAACACCACACATATATCTCAACATGTGCTTTGTCGCAATCTAATGAACATGTCTCGGTTCCACCTTGAACTAGCTCAACGTGTTTACTGTAATGCGAATTTCTAATCCGGTATTAATCAAATACATCAACGAGTCAATCATATTTTGGTACATGGATTGATATACCAAATTAGACTCGTAGTCTCTCAACTTTCTTACGTTTGTCACCATGGGAGTCGACATCGACTTGCAGTCCATCATTCCAAAATTCTAAATGATATTGATAATATATTTTCCTTTACCAAGAAATATTTCATTGGGCTTTTTCCATACTTATAGCCCCATATAGTAGTGCATTAATCCAAGATCCTTCATGTCAAATTCAAAATCCAACTCCCTCTTACATTGAATAATGAGATGATCCACACCTATCAAAAATAAGTCATCAACATATAGTAATAGAATAACATGTTCTTTTTTCTCCACCTTGAAGTACATGTTTGGATCAACATCACTTTTGAGCAATAAATTCTTGTCAGATAATTTTCAATTCATGTATAACAGGTTCTCGGTGCTTTCTTAATTCCATACAAGGTTTTATTTAATCTGTAAACATGAGAATTTCTTCCGTGGACCTAAAAATCTTGAGTTTGTTCAATCTACACTTATTCCTCAACTAATCCTTTAAGAAAAGTAGGATTTACATCCATCTAATTCAAATTCAAAACCATAAAGAAAGCAATAGACATAATAGGTCTAATGGTAGTGTACCTAGTAACCGGAGAAAATGTATCATCATAGTATTCTCCCTATTTTTAGGAGAACCCTCTAGCCAAAAACCTTGCCTTGTATTTGTCAATACTTCCATCTACTACATGTTTGATCTTATATACCCATTTGGAAGACAAAACTAATTTTCCTTCAGGTCTAGGCTCAATTTCCGATAAATCATTCTCCACAATTGATTGGTATTCTTCTAACATCACATCCTTCTAAATTTCCTAGCTAGCTACATATTCAAAAGTGGAAGGTTAAACATTAATAAGATTATTCATTAAAGTGGAATATCTAGAATACTTTTTTAAGCTCTTGCTTTCCCTGAAGGAGCCACGTGGTGTTTCATGTCATTTTTCCTCCTATAAAGTGGATCTTAGCCAAGCTGGCCTCTTCTTGATTTCATGAACAATAACCAGGTCCACTGGATTGTTAGGCCCTTCTATCTCTTCTTCATGATCAATAGAATGTTCTGAAGGATTTGATGGAACATAACCTTCTTCTTTCTTGGGAGCTTCATGTTCTATGTCCTCATTAGAGTCCATAGGGACTTGGATTTCCAATAGGCCACACTACAAGGACAAGACCTTATAGCGGAGGTTATAAAGGAGGTTTTTAGTGTTATAAAATTGGCCAAAATTGGCCAAAAAACATTTTCTACAAAACCTGTTTTTGGTAATGAAGGTTTTGGCAGAGCTTCTAATAGAATTTAACCACAATTAAAAAAAATTAGGTGGCCGGAGGTTGTTGCGTAATTTTTTCTCATCGTTGTGCGCATCAAGTGTGAACGCACCAGTGCATTTTATCATGTACACATCGATTATGTAAACATACCAAGCACCAGGATGGAAAAAAAATTTGGACGCCCCAAGGCATTTAGCAACGTCCCAGTGTGTAGCACCCAACAAGACGCATTGGGTTGATGGAAGGTGCATGCACCAAGCCATTCAGGTGAAAATTTCATTGGGTGGTCTAGGTGCTAAAACACATTGGACCATTAAGTTATAAAAAAGCATTGGAGTTGTTGGAACAGGGTCTCCTACGAGCTGCAAAAATGGTCCGATTTGATATAATTTTGATTATATTTAGCCTGGCACAGGGGTTTTGGGGTGGGCTAAAGCCTCGAAATCATTATAATGGGAAAAAGGGTAAACCAAGGGTGTGCAAACCACGATCTGCGGACCATAGGAAATTTTAGGCTAGATTATTATAAATAGAGGAACATTTTATATTGTAAGGTAGGCAATGAATAGCTATTGATGTGAACTGTGGTTTAAGATATCTGTTTGGGTTTTGGGGAAAGGACTCCTGCTAGCTGTGTGCGTGGAGATCCAAAGTCCAGCTGTGTGCAGACCTGCTACTGTGTGCACAGGCTGGGATGGGTATTCTATGAAGGAATTGATGAATTGATGAATAAGAAAGGTTGCTTGAGAACTGAATCTATGTATATTGTTTGTGCGAATCATTGGTAATTACTGTATTATGTGCATTCTGTATTCAAGCTGTGAAATATCTGTGTAAGTGTGTTTGCTATATCTGGATCTGTTTTGTTCTGTTTTATGCAATATTATGCTATTATCATAGAAAGATATAATTATAGATCTAGCGCACGTGTATGTAAAAAGAGACCTATTGACCTTGCGCAGAAAGAGGCGATCTGGGTATCACAGGGCCGAACGCAATTCTGCTTGCCTTACCTATCCTTTCTTAGGGTGCGGAAACGTGGTTCCAACACCCACCCATACTACTTCGAGTGATACTTTGACCTACGCAAGTAGGTCACTGCCGAAAGGGCCAGTAGTATAGGGGTTTGTTGGAAAACCTTGAACTCTGAACCTGGGTCAGGACCCCTCCGCAAACAAATGGTTCCGTTGCCAGGACTTGAAGCATTTTGAGGAAGCGATCGAGTAATGACAAGTGAATACTGGAAAAATGAATGAGCGCCACTCTGGATGAAAGTACAATGTGGAGCAGTAAGTACTATCGAACCAATCAAGAAGGGGATAGCTCTATCTATAGCCCGCTGAAAAGCGCGACTACACAAGACCTGCCAATTACACCAATGTCAGGACCATGGAAGAACAAACCCTCAACCAAAACCTCGCTAGAGGGAGTCATGGCAGCGCACTTGAAATTACCTACCTTTAAAGGTGCGGCCGATGAGGATATGGATCGTTTTTGTTTTGTGGCAGACTCAGTGTGGATTGCGCAGGGTGTGGCAAGCGATAATGTGAAGAGAACGCAGCTATCCCTAGCCTTCGAAGAGAGAAATCTGGACTAGTACATGAAGTACATATCTCAAAACGGGAGCACATCTATTCAAGATATTAAGGACACCCTAAAACAACAGTTCCAAAAACCTAAATCCTACTCTCAGATTGTAGCAGATGTGAAAGATTTCAAGCAAGGAGCAACTGAGTTTGTCTGGGAAGTTGATCAAAGACTAAAAAAAGCAATCAGAGAAGGAGGATTTAAGTATGACGACAAACAACACACCGTATGGTTCATTGCTATGCTGCTACCTCACTTGCGTATACCAATGGGCCACCAGACCTTCGAGTCGCGGGAAAAAGATTTGGAGGCCACCATGAAACTAGAAGCTGCTCCCAAAGAAAATAATTTGGGAGGAGTACAGTAGATTCAGGAGCTGGGAGCCATGCACATGGAGATATAGAACCTACGGAAAGAATAGGGAAAAGGAGCTAGCACAGAGCTCTGGTGCATACAATGTCGGGTATCTGGCCATACGAAGGATCAGTGCCCTCTATTGGTAGATTACATGCAGGTAGGAGGACCTAGTCCACTACGTCAAGGCTCAAGCGAGTCTGTGTTAAGGTGTGATGATTTCCATGTAGTGGGACTACACGATACGGCCCAGTGCCTCTGACTAAGTATGGGCGAACTAAAGCAACCGTGGTGCAGGTTCTGCCAGTCGGTAGGACACGGTGATCAGAACTGCCACACGTATGAATTGATGATAGATTGTGGGAGATTATATAGGGTACAATCAGACTCTGCATCACTAAGATCTCCCGTGAGCTTTGGTGGCTCCCCAGCAAGGGGTAGGGGAGGTCGGGGCAGAAGCACAGGACAAGAATGTGGGTAGCTAATCTGTTATAACTACGGGGAGGTAGGACACTTTTCCAAGGACTTCCAAAATCCTACGAGGCAATCCTGCAAATATTTCCAATAGCTGGACCATGAGATTGAAGAATTCCCGATCCTGATAGCAAAAATGAATGAAAAACAGCCCACCCCTACGCAGAATGTGCAAAGAGTTAAAGCCAAGCTAAGAAACATAGACCCAAGTGTGAAATTCATAACACGCAGTGGGATGGTCACCCAGGGAACAAAGGAGGCACCTACTAGGGATCCTACAACCTCGCAGGAACAATCAAACATCAGCAAGGGACAAGAAACAGTAGCAGCTACTGCGCAAATACCGACACACCTCAAGATAAGGGAGGGGTTTGAGCCCTTTCTGCAGGCATTTCTGAAGCTGCTACATAACCCACAGGCTATAGAGAACCTTCAAGCATTAATTCATAGATGCGTAGCTTGACCCGATCTGATTCCTGGGATTAAGGATGTACACAAGCTATACAGATATAAAAAACACACTGGAAGAGAAATACGATTGACTACGTAGATTGGTGACTACGAGATGGATCAAGTTATTTTATACCTTTGATCAGATGCAAACGTATTACCAAAACAAACATGGCAACGAATGGGAGAGCCTAAATTGGAATGGTCCACCATCCAGCTGCGCATGGAAAATCAATAGAAGATCATCCCTCTGGGAAGGCTACCAAAATTCATGGTAGATATCATAGGGGTAGAAGTCTTGGTTGACTTTGAAGTAATATAAATTATGGAAGATGCGGATCCTTACCCTACACTCCTTGGACTGGACTGGCCGGCTATAGATATGGGGGCTGTCATCAATCTAAAACAACGCAGCATGGTTTTTGAAAATAACGATACGCACGTAATAGTACCGCTGGATCCCAAAGAAGGTGCGTTGTATACAAAGCCAGCACGCGACGAGGAAGAAATAGATCAAATTTACAAATTAACTATGCAGGACGAAGACTAGATTAACCCCACAGCGAAAGGAGTACTCTACTGGGAAAAAGACAGTGAATGTTTTTCCAACTCTGATGGGGAACTAGAGAATTGGCCAAATTGATTGCATGATTTCTCGGCGCTACAATGGTGTTAGGTCGCAAGGGCCCTCTGCTGCATTTCTTCAGAGGTAAGAGATCTACCCCATTTTGATGAGTGTGGTAGCGTCCAGGAATTCCTGCAAACACCGAAAGCTACAGTTCCAAGAGAACGACAACTCTGGGCCATAAATCTAGTTATGCATGGGACACCTGCACAATGGTAGGATACCCATAAGGAAACGTTCTCGGATTGGGAGACGTGTCAGGATATGATGATCCTGCGGTTCGCACCCCCAGCTAACATATGCAGCAAGATATTTCTCAGACCCGAGGATCCCCACACGCATCTGCTCAACAGGATGGGAAAATGATCCGACCGGACTACAGAAGAATGGGTTCATCTATTTGTTCATGCCTTGGGACCTATCCCCGCTGCATGGTATTTAGATGCGGAGCTACATCAGCGCACTTGCCACTGGGAAATACTAAAAGATGACTTTATAGGAACGTTTAGTCTAATTGGAGGGACGTAAATGCTCGAAAAAGCTCTGTAGGACATCGATGCTTTTGTATTTAATAACTCGCACAATCACGCCGCACCAGAGGTCCTGACATGGGAAGCGTGGATGCAGGACATAGTCAACTTTCGGAGCTTGGCAATAGACGAAGAAGAAGACAATCCTCGTAATGTCTCTGTTCCATAATATGAGGAGGAACGCACCGTTATTAGACCCCCGCTGTAGAATATTGATGTGACGCAACCTCTCAAGCCGTGCGAAGTTAATATTGGGACGGAATAACACCCTAAGTTGGCTAAAATTGGGGACTATTGAGACGAAGGAACCGTAGGCAAAATTGCAGAGCTACTTACGGAATATCAGAAATTCTTTCCGACAAATTTTTCTGAGCTCAAAGTAATCACGGGAGACCTAGGCATTATGCACATCACTTTGAAACCTGAGGCGTGCTCCCTAAAGTAGCATCATTACTAACTGAATCCTAAACATAAGAAAAAGGTCAAAGAAGAACTAGACAAAATGCTTGCTGCAGGTATCAATGAACCAGTTGAATAGTCAGATTAGGTAAGTCTGATGGTCATCCAGGAGAAGAAAAAAAAGGGATAAATATGCATCTGTGTAGATCTACACAAGTTAAATGATGCTTGCGTCCCAGACCCCTTCCCTACGCCCTTCTCAGATGAAATCCTTGATAGCGTGGGTGGACAAGAAGCCTATTCCTTCACCGATGGGTTCTCAGGGTACCACGAGATTCGAATTGCACCTGAAGATTGCAGTAAGACTACATTCGCGACAAAATGGGGATCCTTTTAGTATACGGTCATGCCCTTTGGTCTCAAGAACGCACCCACTATTTTCTCAAGAGTCATAGTTGGTGTATTAAAGGAGTTTATTCATGAGTTCCTGGAGGTTTATTTCGATGATTGGATGGTCTTCAGCCTGGTAAAGGAGCATGTCTCTAACCTGCAATTAATGTTTTATGCCTGTCAGAATCACCATATTTCCTTGAATATCAAGAAGTGCATATTTTATGTACCTTTTAGAATCTTTCTCGGGCACATAGTATGTCGGTAAGGGTTGATGGTTGATCTTGCGAAGGTGGCCGTAATTATAAACCTTGCAATCCAAACAATAGAAAAATAGCTGCATTCTATTCTCGGGAACACGGGCTATTACAGGAAATTCATTCAGGGGTGTGCACTGATCATAGCACCCATGGAAAAACTGCTAAAAAAAGATGTTTCATTTTTTTTGGAATGCTGAATGTCAAAAGAGTTTTGAACTACTCAAAGAGAAGATGATCTCTGCACCCATACTGATATTTCCTGATTGGTCGAAGAAATTTCATGTACATGTGGATGCATCAGGCATCGCCTTGGGTGTTGTCCTCACTCAACCTGGAGAGGGAGAAATTGATCACCCGATTGCCTTTGCGAGTCAGAAACTCTCAGGCGTAGAATGCAACTACTCTACCACCAAGCAAAAGGGACTGGATATGGTATATGCATTACAGAAATATTGACACTATCTACTGGGCAGGAACTTTAAAATGTTCATCGATCATTCAGCGTTGAAATACCTTGTCAAAAATCCTGTGTTGGGGGGGAAGATTTGCCGCTAGCTATTGCTATTTCAGGAATATGATTTTGAGGTCATCGTCAAGCCCGGGAGGTTGAATGCGGGTCTAGATCATTTGTCTCGCATCGAGACAGGGGAAGAACCTACTAACTTGGAGGAAGGATTACCAGATGCGTAGCTGTCCACCATTAAGGTTGTTGACACACACTTCGCTGATATCATTCAATTCCTAACTACAAGCGTAGCCCCGGCATAATATTTGTTGCAGCAGAAGAAGGAGTTGGTTACTCAGGCGGTGGAATTTACTATCATCGTCGACTAGTTATGAAAGCTAGGCGTTGATGAAATACTATGCAGATACATCCTGGAACATGAACAACCTACCGTTTTGGTAGAGGCACACGAAGGCATCGCAGGAGGTCACTATGCAAGGAGAGCAACGACACAAAATATTTTGAGAGCTAGGTTATGGTGGCCTACCCTGCATCAGGATTCTTACACCTATTGTAAATCATGTGATACATGCCAGCAAAATGGACGACCCTCACGCTGAGATGAGATGCCATTACAGCCTCAAATGGCTTTACAAGCTTTTGAAAAATGGGCCATTGATTTTGTGGGACCCATCAATCCGCCAGGCAAGAAGATAGGCGAGCACTACATTATTACCGCCACTGACTATGTTACTCGATGGGCTGAGGCATAAGCGGTGAAGGATTGTACTTCGGATACTACTGTGCACTTCATCTTTGAGTAGATTCTGACTAGGTTTGGCTGCCCAAAGATCCTAATGAGTGACAGAGGTACGCACTTCATTAACGAAACGATTCAAGCCCTGAATGAGGAATTCCGGATCCATCATGTAAAAATTACACCATACCATTCACAGGAAAATGGGGCAATTGAAGCTCTTAACAAAATCTTGGAACAGGCATTAACCTAGGTCTTCAATGCCAATCGTAGTGACTGGGATGTTCGCATCCCCTCTTTGTTGTGGGCCTACCGAACGACCTACAAGAAGCTAACAAGAAGAGACCCCTTCCAGATGGTCTATGGCAAGGAGGCCATTATGCCCATAGAATACATTGTTCCTAGCTTGCGCATCATAGCATTTACAAATATGGCAGAACCAGATATCATGGAGGAGCGCCTTGCGCAGCTTTTGGCATTGGAGGAAGATCATTTTATTGCTAACTTTCATCAGCAGGTTCAGAAGGCTCGTGATAAATCCTGGCATGATCAACATATTCGCCAGAAGACACTCGTAGCAGGTGACCTAGTCCTCTTATACAATAGCCAGTTTGTGAAACACCCAGGGAAATTCTGGTAGCCCTTGCCTGGTCCCTACATCATTAAGGAAATCACAAATGGTGGAGCAATCTGGCTAGCTACCCTGTGCAGTGATATGTTACCTGGCTTTGTCAATGGTAGTCAACTCAAGCTATATAGGGCTAAATGACTATATGGCTGGAATAATTGGCTCAGGCATGGTCGACCCACCAAGGAGAGGCCGAGGACATGCCTGTGGGATACGCACGCTGGTCATCCATTCACCCTAGAGGTGCTTGGCAAACCTGCGGCCATAGTGACTTGGGACGAGTCACAAGATTATGTTGGGGGAATTTTGGAACAGGGTCTACTACGAGCTACAAAAATGGTCCGATTTGATATAATTTTGATTATATTTAGCCTAGTGCAGGGGTTTTGGGGTGGGTCAAAGCGCCGAAAGCATTGTAATGGGAAAAATGGTAAACCAGGGGTTCGCAAACCACGGTTTGCAGACCATAGGAAATTTTACGCTAGATTATTATAAATAGAGGAACATTTTGTATTGTAAGGTAGGAAATGAAGAGCTATTGATGCGAACTGTGGTTTAAGATATCTGTTTGGGTTTTGGGGAAAGGACTCCTGCTGGCTGTGTGCACGGAGATCCAAAGTCTAGCTGTGTGCGGACCCTGCTGCTGTGTGCACAGGTTGGGATGGGTATTGTATGAAGGAATTGATGAATTGATGAATAAGAAAGGTTGCTTGAGAACTGAATCTGTGTATAATGTTTGTGTGAATCATTGCTAATTACTGCATTATGTTCATTCTTTATTCAAGCTGCGAAAGATCTATGTAAGTGTGTTTTATGTATCTGGATCTATTTTGTTCTGTTTTATGCAATATTGTGTTGTTATCATAGAAAGATATAATTATATATCTAGCGCACGTGGATGAAAAAAGAGACCTATTGACCCTACACAGATAGATGTGATCGGGGTATCACAAGGCCGAACACAGTTCTACTTGCCTTACCTATCCTTTCTCAGGGTGCGGAAACCTAGGTCCAGCACCCACCCATACTACTTTGGGTGAGACTTTGACCTGTGCAAGCAGGTCACTGCCGAAAGGGCTAGTAGTATAGGGGTTTGTTGGCAAAATTGAACTCTGAACCTGGGTCAGGACCCCTCATGTCAACAGGAGTGTTAAAGGCAAACCGTACCAATGCATGCAATGCCTATCAAACCGCCCCGAGTGGTAGTCGTCGATCAAGTGCACCAGGCATTCTAATTGGTATTGGTATTTGTGTGGTGCCCATAGGTAGTAGAAACGCATCGGTGCGCATTATCATACAAACACATCAGTGTGCAATAACTAACACACAATGGTGTTCATTTTGTATTTTTTAGAAACATCGACTTGTGAGAGTGCAATTATTGTGATTTGTTTAATTTCATTATTCATCAAAAGTTGACACATATCTTATAACAATATTCATATCAATTAAATTTTTATTAGTGCATTTGAATGTGATGTTTGGATTAATTTGTTATATCATATCATCATATTTTTCATCTCCTCATTATAATATTTAATTATCCATATATTTAATGAGTGGTGTAACATTTCACAACGACAATGGAGAACATAATAGAATAAATTAAAACGTATTTTATTATATATATATGAATAAGACACTCTTTGTCATACAAAATGGGATATTTATTGGTATCCATTTTTCTTTCAATTGGTACACTATGTCCATTACATTAAACAAAATGTTTGATTTCATAGACAAATATTTCAAAAAATACAACGCCTTGCTTTGATATCCAAACATAATGATCATCATCCTTCGCTGGAACTGTTTTCACTGCTCGAGCTACTTCCATGACTTGGGTTATTTGGAGGAATGTTTTGTTCACTGTGTCGATTTTTTTCTTCTTCTTCAAGTTCCATCTACAAACATAAAAATAAAGTGTAATGAGTGAATATACATTAGCCAGAATAATGAAAATTGCAATATTAAATAATATACATCAATGTAAATCGAAAAGAAATGTACCATATCAAGAATTGACTCATGAAATATACACATTCTTTCAAAACCAAATTTCATGCCAACTTTCAACAATTCATTTGTTAGCGTAGTTCCATACTTTGTTTCCTGCAAGTGTTTACCCCATAACAAATCATAGATTTAATATAAAATATTTTTTTTCTATTAATTATAGACGGAGCTAAGTAATACAAGATAGATGATTACAAATTCCACAATTAATTTCTGATATGCCAACATATACTAACAACCTATATTTAACCCAATGTCAATCAATTCTTCTTATGGTTCTTCTATGTGTGTTAGCACTTGTTTGAAGACATTCAATGATGATTGTTGTATAACAACTTAAAATATACAAAAGTGAAATCTAGTTAAGTTGTTATAAGGAAGTACAATTACTCACAAACATAGATATCAACCATTCTCTTCTTTGTCGTCCTGTTTTATGTGTTGAATGGGTTCCATTTTCTTTTCTTTTCTGCAACAAAATACTTGAAAACTAATATTTAATGCTAAATTGTTTATTTGTTGTACCTAATCAAAAAATTCAATGATTACATATTACATTTGAAGCACGTTGCTATTGAGATGGCTCCTCGTGTGATGCAATTATGTCCATTTATTTTACAATCTCCTTGTATGCCTTTTTGGACATCCCTACTGGCATATTTATGATATCATCTCGTTCATCTTTTGAGATTTTCATAATCTTCCTAAAAATGTAACATGACAATAAACTATTTATTTTTACATTGATATATGAAAATAAAATAGAACAAAAGTGATATTTATAAATGATTTATTTATAGTAATATATACATATAATTCTAGAAAAACATTTAAAGGAATATTAATTTTTCATTCCTTCAATATTGTTGTTGTACGTTTATGCTATTAAAAGTGTGACATGTCTCATCGACCAATTCTCTGGAAACTCATCTTGTAGTTTAAATAAAATTTAGTTCTTGGAACCATTGGATTGATTTTTGTATTGTAAGTGGAAATAACATCTATACATTCGTTCCACTAGATCCCTCAAAGTTTTGTAAAATATTCCCCCCCTTTCATTAACCTCCAACACCACTCCAGATGAGCTAAGGAGCAATTCATTTTCATTTGCATGTTCTATTTTTTTTCTTTTCTTAGAACAACATTCATTTTCTTCGTTGTTGGTCTCTGTAGAAAATTAAACATATGTTAATTAATATATTGTTTGAAACATCTTATCTAATATTTTTAAGTATATTATTAATGAAAATTCAAAAAAGAAACTCATATTGGATCGATAGTATTTTTTCATTCACCTAATTCATCCTTCTGTAATTTTTCCATCAAGATTTTACGCTCTTCTTGTCTTAGTTCATAAATAATCTTATCGAGCTTCGTCATTTTGTGTCTCTTCATGACACAATAAACAATACATATTATTTAAACTTAAATATATTTAAAAAATAATAATTTTTTTAAAGAATCTATAAAGAACTTTCCTTTTTTGCTTTTCTCGATGCGATATCAGTATTTTTGTTACTTGATCTCTTGTCAGCCATTTCTTTATCAATATGAAACCTGTACCATACCATTCATTGATATATTTTATAAATAAATCACATACTTTTCAGGTAATAAAAGAACTACAAGAAAACAATGCACCTTTCAAAAAGTACACACCAAAGGCAGTGCGATAGGTTCTTATAAACACACTGTCAATATAGTAGAAACATTGTACAGTGCTCTTTGTAAAAAATGAGACTCGGTGCATTATATGTTAATCGGTGCACCAATTAACACAAGAATAAGTTAATAAAAAAAAAAATTATCAGACAATGTTATTTTGTCAATATGCGCCTGGTGCGCTATACTACAATAGAGAACCAGTGCACTATTTTAAACAGGGCACACCGATTAAAAAAATATGTTTTTTAAAAAATCATGTAAGGGAAGACATGGATTGGGATCTGACTCTGTAAGTGGTCCTACAAGTTAGGTGTCATGTGGATATATATATGACAATACAAACCCTATAAATCTAAAATGAAAAGCCCTAATTGTGAAGTCACAAAAACTAGAAGAAGCAAGGGTTTAACGTAAGAATGGATTTTTTTGTTTTTTTTTTCTAAATGCTCGGTAAAATTTACAATTTTTACTATGCATGTATTAAATCCAACATAAACTGTAAAAAAATAGAATATTACAGTAAAATTTAACAATTTTACTATACTACATGGTTTTTGTACAAATCACCAGATGTTTCAAATTCTGATTCTCTGAATAGTGCTGATGTTCGAAAGTATTTTGCTGCTCCATAGCGCTCTTGTGCTCTCTTGCTCCAGGTATGTCTCTCATGCAAATCCATCGCTGAAATTTTTTGAAAAAATAATGAAATAATGAATATATTTTACTATTTATAGAACTTTGTTATGAAATTAGATTTCCAAAAATAATTTGCCACCGATTTTTCAATTTACCGCTTTTTGTTTCACTTAAAAAAAATAAAGTTGCATGTTTTTTATTTCTAGATATTCTGTGCCTTTTTTAACTAACCGCACCGGTTTTTCAGTTAATAAAACTGCACCGGTGCATAATATCTAAAACGCATCAGTGCGACTAACTGCACATTAGCACCGATAACAATAAGTCCGTTTTTAAGGCACCAAAATTACATTTAGGTATGTACACCAAAATTTATTGTTTATTTTCCTCAAATGTAGGGAGAAAATCCCATAATTATGTCAAATGGAAAATTCTTCAAAATCCAGCTCATTCCATAATATTTCTTGAATTCCATCACAGAGTTCCCCCTATCCATCTCCAAATGTAATTACTTCATATTTTATTTATATTTTCATTATCTAATTGAATTTATTTTATTTATACATGTCAATCAGCTGAATAAAATGAATGTATACAAATTTTTAGGTTCATGCATATTCAGAATCGAGTTCAGATGCACAAAATATTCAAATAGCTCCAAAACATCAGAAGCTCTTACTAGGAGCTGGATACCGCAAGGCACATTTGGTAGATGAAAATGGGCAACCGCTTCACCCTGCAAATTGTAACATTTCATCTTCTAACCACAATTATGGGACAATGATGGTAATAATAATTGTTTGGTATATTAATGTAAATATTATTTCAACGTCAAACCAATTAATCATTCATTGTCGATGTTCTTACTAATTGATATCATCGATTTTTTACTATTCATGTTCAAATATATTTTTTGAAATTATTAGGATTCTAGTGATGATGAGCGACCTACCTACCATCTTCCGTTGCACCCCATGACATTGTCAAATCATGCATATATGTCTCAACACCCAAAGAAATTGTTGAAATGTTGGGTGTTGAGACATATCATATCATGCATGTCCAAATGATTGTATTATATATATATAGGAGAATATGAAGACAAAGATATATGTCCGAAATGTGGGCATGACAGGTATGATAAATAAAAAAATAAGGGTAAATCATGTGGTCCTCATTTTAAGATATTGAGGCACATGCCTATAATCCCATGGATTAAAAGGCTCTTTTGTTGCAAATAATTAGCTATGTTGCAGGGATGGCATGCCTCACACAGAAGTGAGTTGGGAGTTATGTGAATCCCAACAAATTCAATAGCCATGAAGCATATAGAGGATACATGGCCTGGAAAATTGAAGGATGAAGTACGAAGTCTACGACTCAGCATAGCCATGGATGGTATCAACCCATATTACCTCTAGAACACCAACTATTATGTTTATCCTGTAGTAGTGATCAATAACAATATCCCCCCATGGTTGTCCGTGAAGAACTAAAATCTTATGTTGGCTCTCATAGTCCCTGGTAGAAGATAAGTGAAGAATATGGATGTCTACTTACAACCACTGGCAGATGAATTGAAGGAATTATGGGATGGGATAAATGTATACGATGTATCAATACCCATTACAGGAGAGAGGAGTTTTACGTTGTATGGCATATGTGCTTACAGGACACATGATTATCCAGGCTTATGATTTTTCTCTGGTAAATGACATTTTTATTGATTTTTTTATATACGTAACCATATCCTTTCACATATTAGTTATTTAATTCGTTATAATTGCTCTGATCTTCATGGTATTATTTCACGTGCCATGCATATTGTATACAATAATTTCGCAGGTCTTGTAACAAAAGGGTATTACGGATGTAAATGTTGTGGACCTTCTATGAAAGCTAGATGGTCCAATGACCTATGAAATCTAGTGTATGATTGCTACAAGTTATTCCTCCCAGAAGAACACCCTTACAAAATAGCAACATCCACTTTCAATGGTAAAAGAGAGAGAACCCAAAGGCTTCAAATAACAACACCAACTGAATGGCTTAGAGCATATGAGAGAGAGAAGGAGAAGGAGTTCATAGAAATGTTCGATTCAAATGGGGAGCCTATATTCGATGATATAGAATTCTTTGACACCTATGTTGAGAAATTTCCCACTGGGATGAAAAGAAAATATATCTTTTATAACCTCCCATATTGGGAGCATCTTAAGATTACTCACTTATTAGATCCCATGCATATATTTAAAAATGTTTCATATTCCTTATGGAGGCACATATCATCGAAACAAAGTGACACATTGGCTGTTAGGAAAGATATTATTACTTCAAAAACTAAAAAGAAACATTGGCCAAGATGATTAGTAAGTACATGATCAGAGGTAGTTGGTCCCTCTAATTGGTATTTCAAAGAAGAGGATGTCCCATGGATTTAAAAAAAAATGATATTTCTTTGGCTAAGAAATTTATAATGGGCATGGGGTTGTCATCTTCATATGGGTCTTCACTATGACGTTGCTTCACTGTGGATGGCCATTTTCAGGGTTGAAATCGCATGACCATTTGAATCTTCTAAGAGTACGTATAATGTCAAAAGCATGCTTTTATTATTTTTTATATTAATAAATTTTATCCCATGCAGGGATCATAAAACATAACTAATTTTGTATATTATTGCATTTGTTTATAAATTTGTAGTGTTATTATCTTTTGTTCGTGTGTGGGTGTGTGAAACATGACTTCCCCCAAGACCTAGGACGTGTCATATCGAAATGATCTTCATTTGTACATTGGATCGCGTCAAAGGAGATTCATGTGGCTAGCATTCCACAGTGGCGTCAAGAGATCGTTGAGATCGTTTGTATGTTTGAGAAGGAACTGTCAACGATTTTCATGTACTTGCAGGTTCATCTTCTAATCCACCTAATATATGAGGTTGAATTAGTTGGGGTGGTTTCTTGTCATTGGATGTTCTTCTTACATAGGTACATGAAAAAATTGAAAGGTTTTGTCCAATAAAGGGAAAAACCCAAGGGGTCTATGGCAGAGGGTTACATATCATATGGGTATTTTTTTTATGTCAGTGAGTAAATCAAGAATATCGACAATAGACTAGGTGTTGTGATTTGGGATGATGAAAGGGGTGAAGACAAGAGAGAAGGGGAGCTTCTCCAAACGAATGGAAAAAGGTGCTTGATAAAGAGTAAGCAACTTATGATTTTTCAAGTTTACACAAAGCAAATATTCATGTTGAACTTCGATATAATGTACATTTTGATTTTATATGTACTATATGTCAGTTTGGTTTCATCAGCGAATGCAGAAATTGAAGAAATCAATAAATTCGTTCTTTACAATTCCGAAGTGACACAACCGTGGGCCACATTGTACGAACAAAAGAGGATGAAATGGCATAGTTACAGGAAAGAATTCAGAAGTTTGAATTGTAGAAGTGTGACTTATCCTGATCATTTAAAAGAAACTATACCAATTGTATGCCCCAAAAGTTAGGTTGTTGACCAATTTAAAGAGAAATATGTTGCAATTAGCCGTTACCTCTGTGATGTAGAGGATGCGCTAAACGTAGGCATTGGGTGCACCCACTCGGTAATAATCTATTTATGTACTTTTAAAACTTAATAATGCATCTTTGAATTGTAACATCCATATTTCATATTTTAACAGTTGGGTTACTATAAGAAACATGACACTATGATTTTTTTAATTTTTTATAGGTGAATTTGTTCCCATCTATGTGGGCATATGGACACCATATTCGCACAGACAATGCCGATGATGGACACATGACACAAGACTATCGAGTGGAAGTCGAGTTCGATCAATCTAGTCGAGATAGCCACCATGATCAAAACCTAGTATGAGGGATGATAGGTTACGTCGGAAATATACAAGAGATCATCGAAGTGGATTTATCTTCTTTTCAAAGTGTTATTTTTAGGTGCAAGTGGTGGGACACCTTTGATCATAATAATTTAAAGGAAGATCGTGATAGTAGGCTGATATGTATCAACTGTAAAAATATGTGGGATGAAGCTAAGGAGCCCTATGTTTTCCCGAAACACTGCAACCAAGTTTTTTGTTACCTGGATGTGCTGTATAGGGATTGATGGTTCGTATTGATACATGACCCTAGATCAAAACATATTTTTAAGAACAATAGTGTTATCATGCCAAGCGAGCTGGAAGATAATGAGGGACATCATGAGAACCGAGAGTGATATCGTACATGTGTTATTTCATCATTTATACTTCTTAAGATGGTTTTTATAAATAAGAGGACTTAACCTTATAAGTAAGACTCTGTGTTATTTCATCATTTATACTTTTGAAGATGGGTTTTTATAAAGAAGAGGACTTAACCTTATAAGTAAGACTCTTTTTTTCGAAACATTATAATATGTATTTTGAATTAATTGGTTTGCATTGTGTTAATGTTAAAATAATTTCACTAGATAATTTGCAATTATGTTGATCTCGAAAACAATGGCATATTGTATCAAGTTCTTTTTGTATGTCAATTCCTAAAATAATACAACTACTTGATTGCTTTTAATGTGTGAATGATATCTTTGAAATGTATATTGTTATTTTTGGTATGTAAGATCATAATAAAATAATGATAATTCTAAACATGAACTTATTTGCCTTATTTTCTAAACTTTATTATGTTACAAAAATTCATATTATTCTAGATTTATTATTTTACAATTATTTATATTCATACAAATTTACAATTATGGTAATTTAAAAATATTTACGGTATATGTTTTACTTACGGTAGTTATGGTTCAAAATTCAAAACTAATTTACAAATTTTAATAAAATTGAATGATGACAATACATACAATTACACTTGCAATTTCACAATACAATTACAATTAAAATTACAATTTTACAAATATTTTACATACAATTACAATTACAATTACAATTTTACAATTTTACGTACAAATACAATTACAATTACAATTTTACAATTTTACATACAATTACAATTAAATTTACAATTACAATCATTTCACAATACACTTACACTTACAATTACAATTTTACAAATATTTTACATACAATTGGAATTAGAATTACAATTACAATTAAAATTATAATTATAATCACGATGCATACAATTACAATTACGTTTTTAGAATTTTACAATTTTACAAATTTTAAAATTTTAATAAAATTGAATAATGACAATACATACAATTACAATTACAATTTTACAATTTTACATACAATTAAAATTAAAATTTCAATTACAATCATAACATAATATTTAATAAATATCATGATTTAATATTAAAAATAAACATCACGATCATGATAATCATCGTACAGACATCATATTTGACTAAAATAAATATTCAAATTCGCTAACATCATCTAATCATGGTGATCATGATCATCTAACAAAAACATCAAATATATATCACATGCCAAATAAATGTTATCAGATACACATCTATCTGCAAGCACATTAAATGAACATATCTAACATGACCTAACAATATACACATCATGACGAACACCAACATGTAAATTAAGTACATCAACATGAACATAAAATACATGGACCATATATATATATATATATATATATATATATATATATATATATATAATGTTAAAAATATAAAACTGTAATATAACTGCATATGAATGTAAAATATCTGGTGGTGCATCAATACTAGTACTATTTGAGCCATGCTTAGTCGATGGTGCAGCCTCATGCTCAGACAGATAACGTGCCTACTCCAGGGGAGCCTACTGATCACTCGATGGTGCAGTCTACTCAAGAACTGCCTGTTGATGGCTCGTCAATGGTACAACCTTGATCTAGGTGGATATTGGTGGCCACTTGCCTATTCTACTTAAGGCCCCACCATTGCTTCTTTCAGTTTTTCAGTTTCCTTAATAATACCACAGTTTACTATTTTTTAGCATTTTTTTGGGTCTTGAACTTCTCGAGTCATTCTGGAATTGATAATCGCAGTCAAAAGTTGTAGTCCTCGGATAGATATTTCTAACGATGTATCATGTGCGTCAAACGGAGATAGTATGCCAAAGTTACAACCTCGAGAAATTGATGTACCAATTTACCCTGACAGGGCCCATACTCTGGCTTTTCATCTCCTAGGGTTATGTTTTTGGATGTTTAGGGTTTTCCATTGTTTGTCAATAATATATAGGCCTTTGAGCCTCATTGTAACATAGAGTTCGGAGGCCTGTAGCCACCACATATCTTCTCAGAGATAAGATACCAGTGCCCTAGCTAGTTTATTTCGATTATGTCTGTAAACAGATTTTAGTTCTTTGATATTAATGAAATGAAGTGTGATTTCCACTGCATTTTTATATTTATGGTTATATGTGTATTATGTTGCGTTCTTGCATAAATCTAGATCATTCATGCTCAGTCGATGGTGTCACCTAGTCAGATGAACCTGCCTCCTCAGATGGACCTGCCTGCTTAGCATTAGGTGCCTACTCAGGACTAGGTATCTGCTGAGATGGTGCACACTTCTCAGACGTGATCAGGACTAGATGTTGGTTGCTCATCTAGTCAATGCTCTGGAAGCTCCAACGATATGACGCATGAGTGTCATCATATCACGAGGCATGCCTCTCCAGAGTTGTGTGATCCTACGATAAACCTGGATATCTCTAATCGTAGTCGAGTGGACTCCCTCATCAACTAGGATTCGACAGAGTTGGTCACCCAACTCCATCCTCAATCAAGTGTCCAGCCTACGCCTCACCCCTGGGGGGATCTACACACGATCAGGATCAGGTATGTCACCCTGATCCTCCGCCTCTGCCATCTCCTCATCAACATCTACACCTGGATCATTCGGTGGGGGTGGAAACATGTCCCCAATGAATGTCCCAATATCTACAAAATATATAATACACAGCAATAATTAGACATTTTTATTAAAAAAAATTAATAAAACAAGTTAAATAACGCATTAGAATAAATTTGATAATTATAATTAATAAATTAAGGAAATAAAATGAAACTATATTAATTTAAAGAAAACATTACTATTACCTCTCGCATCCGGTGGCTCACCCTGTGTGAAGAGGATGTTGGTACAACCTCGCCAATCCAAAATGGCATATGGACATGGCACCAGAACAAATGAGTGATCATCATCACTAGATAGAAACTCCAGTGAAAGTTAGAGGGAAAGTAAGACTGGCCTCTCTTGGGCATCATCTGGCCCTATAACTGCATCTGTACATGCAGTATCAGCCTATGAGGCTGCCAAAAAAAAGTAGGCCTCGTCTCTGGAAACTTCTCAAAAAATAAACATAATAAATCTGAACCAAAACAAAAGGTCAATTTCCCACGTTCCTTAGAACGACACCTATCTAAAGCTATACAAAACTACTCCAAAAAAATCGCAGACCATCTCACAAGTCATGGCACCTGGAATAAAGAATAAACATAAAATAAAAGTGGGCAACTAATCCGTTGCCTGTCACTGGTATAGTGTGCAATGGTTTTCAGTAGTAGTGAGAATCACCTCACCTCATCTGCAGCAAATGAAGCAATATGTAACTAACCACCGAAGACCTGAAAATCTGCAGGAGAAACTATATCGTCCCTAATGTATCTATGGGAGTACACCAATCGACTCCCTGCTACATAGTGGATGGGGACATCGAGGAACTGGGGCAAATCCCGCCCTCTCCTAGATAGGCCAGTAATAAAATATGTGTCCTCCTCAGTGGGCGCGAACCACTGGCCAGGACTAACCCAGAAAGCCTATCGGTGGGCATCCCACCTAAAGATCAGTTGTCCCAATAACCCACTATGGCCCTTCAGGGATGTATCCTCCTCATATAACTTGAGGAGGCCTACCTCCTTTAGGAGCAACTAGGTAGTTGTCGTAATAGGGCTGCGGTACAAAAGTATTTCCCTCTCTCATGCCTCTAGCACAGCTGAATCACGTTATACTGGTCCTCCATATCTTCTTGTTGTTCACTTTGTTCTCTCCATTTACATCGCTGAATGATTCACATATTAAATAAATTTTTCTTATTAAATGATAAATTTATTTATTTAATATATATATATATATATATATATATATATATTTTTATTTTTTTTTCTTTTTTCTTTTTTTTCTTTTGAAAAAAAAAATAGTGGGTGTGCCCCAAAAAACAGTCACGCACCGGTACTGGTGCGTACTTTTTTATCGCGCACCACGCTCGGTGCACATGGAAAATGTTTGTGCACTGCCAAAGATGAAAATATTTTTCTACAGTGCGTTGATGAAAATATCTGCCCTGAGGCGGATATTTTGGTCAACGCACCACCCAACAACAATACATGGTCAATGATGCGGTCCTGTGAACAACTGCACCGTTGACCATGTCCTGATGTTGGGCAGGTGGTGCGCTGACCTAACTATCTGCCCTGGGGTGGATAGTTTGGTCAATGCACCGCCCAACAACATTACATGTTCAACGGTGCGGTCTTGTAAATGACCACACCGTTGACTATGCAATGTTGTTAGGCCGGCAGTGCACTGACCTAACTATCCACCCTGGGGTGGTTAGTTTGGTCAATGCACCACCCTCCTGACACTATTACATAGTCAACGGTGCGGTCATTTAAACAACTACACCACCATGTTATTTTTTAAATTAGTTACGGTGCGCGTTTTTTCGGTACCGCAACGGAACCCAGTGCAGTTTCTGTTAACACCATTTGCGGTGCAGCCTGTAAATTTATAGGCAAAACTGAAAATGGTGCGAGATGAATGGCTCGAACAGACCACACAGAAAAGAAAAAAATTAAAAATAAAATATAAAAAATAAAAAAATAAAATAAAATAAAATATAAAAAACATATATATAAAATAAAATAAAATAATAATAATAATAAATATAAAAAAATAAATAAAAACGATTAATTTTTAGCTATTTTCAAAATCTAATCTACTAAAACATTTAGTTATTGAGAAAAATGTAGAATACCTATACATTTTTACGTTGAGGAGGCATATTCGTAGAGGAATTGAAGAAACTAAATTTTCCCACTGTTTTCAAAAATTTGAACTCCACAAGGTGCGCAATGGACGATGGCAATGCGTGCAATGGGAGCACTAATGGTAGGGCACGTCACACAAGACAAACTCACACCAGTGCTTGAGAGGTTTGGAGCACTAAAGAAGTAAAAATGATGTTTTTATGGCCGACAATTATTATTTTTTAATTCACCCAGTTTCGGTGCGCGGTTTCTTGAGACACACCGAGTGGTATTATCGATGGCGCACTGCACATTGTTATGGTGCGCTGGATTACAGAGACGCACCAGGCCTATTTATACGTAGAGAACCAGTGCGCTATAGTACTTAGACACACGAGGCAGGTTTGTACGGAGAGCACGGTGTCTCGGTGTGCCAATTTTTAGTACGCACCGGTGCGTTTTGAGTAAAATGCACTAGTGCAATTTATGATGAGAAACGCACCGCAAAAAAAACATCCGCAAAAACCTCCAACCGCCACCCTCCTGTAGAGACCTTCGCTAAAAACGAATATCTGGGATATTTTATAATGGGTTCCTCAAAAACATCTGCTAAAGGGTATTTTCCTTGTAGTGCCACATTTTCATCAAATGTCACATCCCTGCTAACTTCCACTTTCTTTTTTCTTGGAACATATATTCTATATGCCTTTTATGACTCAGTATATCCAAAAAATATTCCTTTCTTTCCTAAAAGCTCTAACTTCCTTCTCTTATATTCAGGTACATGAATATAAATAGGACAACCAAATGTTCTCAAATTACAAAATTGAGGTTTTTGTTTGGTGAACGCTTCTTCAAGAGTCTTGTCTTCCAAAATTTTATGAAGAATTATATTTTTAATGTAGATGGTTGTCATAGATGCTTCACTCCATAGAAACAAGGGCAGGTCTTAACCGTGCATCATTTCCTTCACGGGGTTTTCAATGGATATATTATTTTTTTTATAAACTCCATTTTGTTGTGGATTGTAAGGCACTATTAACTCCCTATTAATCCAACCTACTTTACAAAAGGAAGTGAGCTCCTTGGAGGTGTATTCTCCTCAATTACCAGATCTCAGGATATTGATTTTCTTTCCCTTCAATTTTTCTACTTCAACCTTGAATTCCAGGAATGTTTCAAAGATTTCATCGTTCATCTTCATGAAGTAAATCCAAATATTGCAACAGAAGTTGTATCAGCCCCTGGTTGAATTTTCTATGTAAGTAAAATAAGACCAAGGTCACAGGACACGTATTGCAAGCTAAATGTTGGGAAAATATTATAGTGGGAATCACTTGTGGATTAATAAGGGATATGGAAACTGGGAAAGGAATTGGAAAAGGAAAAGAGGAAATAATTGGCATTTTAATTATGGAAATAAAGGAAAATAGGAGAAAAGGAAGGTGAAGAGACACATATTTTCATGCAAGGGAAATTAGAGAGAAAATGAAGGAAAATGAAGGAAAATGAGACCTCAATGATAAAAATGCACCTAAGAATCATTTTACATGTGTTTCTCATATTTTTATCACGATCAACAAAGGAGAGAGAACAATCACTTGGACAAGACAGCAAGGATGCGTAAGAGGAATCTTGGAAAACGATAAGGAGATAAATTAATTGTTGATTGCAGGTAATAGTATGCATGTGAGATTTAGCATGCTTTTTTTTTTTGGATGCATGGTATATGCATGTGACTCCTCGGTTATGTGATTTCATTAGTATGGAGATTTTCCTGGATTGAAAGTGGTTTTAGCCTTTCCTTTCCATTTCCTAGATAGACATGGTGTTGTGGGTTTCCCACTTGTTTTTTATGATTGATGCTTAGGTTCCCTATGGTTGTGGGTTGGAACAAACACTTTAGAAGCCATGGAATATTTTTGGTTGAGTTACTAATTCCTGAAGCCATAGGTTGGGATAAACAATCTTAAGTCCCTATTGGGTTGAGTTAGTATTTCTTGGAGTCGTGGTTGGAACAAACACTTTGGAGCCCTGGAAGGTTTTGGGTTGAGTTACTATTTCTTGGAGACCTAAATAGCTTGGGTAGAGACCAATCTGGTTGATGCTAGTAATTTATGGACCATATAGGTGAGATCACTATGGTTGAGGGTTGAGTTAGTTTGGCCTCTGGAAGCCTTGGTTTGGTTTTGTTTTGGTTTAACCCGTGAGATCCCACATTCATGCTTGGAATATCATGCAGGGGTGATTGGATGAAAGAGAGATTTGGTTTAGCCAAATATATGGTTGGGTGGTACGTGGAAGTCCCTAACTTGGTTGGAATTTTCATATGTTAATTTATCTTTTTTCTATTTTTATCTATGAGCACTTGTATTTTTTATCATGTTGATATTGTGGCTAAGTTATTATGGTATCTATTCAGATTATATGTTGGTTATATACCTGGTTATATGATGTGCTCTAGTTATTTCTCTTGTTCTTGATTTGTTAAGTGACTGGATGGCTGACGAATGCATGGACTAAAAAATGTTGTTGCAAAAATTTAGAGAGGCCTTGGATCCTTCTTGGTTATTCTCAGATGAAATTCAGAAGTTTATGATCAAATATGCATTCATGATCTTTAGCTTACACTTTTACCATATGTTTGAAAAAATGTTTATCATGGATTAGTGTTACACCATTTTTTGGTCATCTCACCTTTTATTATTAGATGGACCCAAGTACACCATGTAAGACCAGTTTTACCCCAAGTAAAACTGCTTTCACTATGTTAATTAAGGAAACCCCAAAAGGAATAATTAATTAAACCACAATTCAATTATTATTCCCAGTCATGTTTAACCCAAAAACAAAGAAATTAATGAGATACACCCATAGTTATCTTATTATTTTCTAGGAATAATTATTTAAATAATATTCCTTGTTAAATATGACCAAATCACCCACTATTAATTAAATAAATCATTATTTATTTGATTATATCTCAGCCACTTCCTTAAAAGGATAAATAAATCATTTATTTATTTATTCTTCACTAATCAAGGGATTTTGACCCAAGTCAAGGTCCCTTTCCCTCCAACAAATAATAATAAAATATTCCATAGAGGTGGATCTAGATTTGGTTAACATTATTTTAATCATGCACCAAGATCTAGAATGACCCAATATTTTGTTATAAATAGGAGGGTTTTCTCCTTCATTCTTCACCTTTTGTTGCATATTAGATCACTCTGGATCTATACACTTGGTCTCATTTCTGCCATTTTGCTCCCATTGAGCTCTACCTTCTACATTGGGTTTTCTACATCTACAAGAGAGAGAAAGCTTAGATCTGAAGTGTTGAGGACTACAAAGAACCCATCCCATTGAGGAGATCTGGATACACCTTCTTGTTTCCTCCCAGGTGCCCTGTAATATAAAAATTCATTCAAAATCGTGTTCTTGTCTTGTCTGTTGGATGCATGGAGCAAACTCTTTACTTTACTGCTTAATGTCTTTCCATTTATAGATCTGTTTGTTGCAACACTTTAACTACTAATTGCAGATCTGAAGATGTTTTGCAGCCATTATTGTTGTTAGGGCTATTAGTTATGCGTAGCTAAAGTGGTTCTTTTTCGTACACTTCGACGGAGAATTCATACTAACAAATGGCGACTCCACACGGGTTTTAAATTACGACCGCTGTCGTTTCTCATATTCCTGCATATCCAGCTACTTCAGGCCCTAGGGCTTCTTTTCAGCTGCTTAGTTTTTCTCTTTTCATGTCATTTTTCTCACATAAAACCCTAAAAGCTTAAAATTTCTAACTTCCGTGTGTTTCTGGCCCTATTGCGCAGGTAAGCGACACCAGCCGCAACTGAGACGGCAACTTTTCAGAAAATCTGCCGCCGAAACAACCGGAACGGGGGGGTCGCACCTTTTGGCCCAAAACCTGCGACCTGGACGCACCTTTTGGCCTGTTTCTTGCGACCTCAACTCAGATAAGGTCAGAACCTGCGACCTGCCTTTTTTCCAGCATTTTTTCTGAAATTTTTCTGGGTTCTGCTGCAGCCTCTGCCAGGGTTTTCCAGCCTCTGTCTCAGCCCGCCTTGACCAAGATCTGATCTTTTTTTACTCATCTAAGTGGGAACCCAGTCCCTTAGGGCTTTAGTACCCTCCACTTTTTGTGGAAGAGTTTCAGCTGTTTCAGCCGTCGGTTTCAGAGCTTCAGCCCCCTCTTTTTCCAGATCTGTTACCTCACTTTCAGATCCATCGAAATCAGCCTCTTTTCCTTTCAAATCACCTCTTGTCGTTTTGTTTAGACCTCTTCCAAAGGCCTCTGCCTTGCCCCCCCCCGGTTTTTTGCTGATTTCCCTTTTTCCAGCCACCTTGCCTCTGTCTCTTGGCTGTGATCTGCACCCCTTGTCTGCAGCTTTATCCTCCAGATCTCTGTCCCCTTTGACCCTAGATCTGTCGAGCTTCCTTTGTGTGTGTTTTCATAGTTTTTCCCTTTCTTTTTAGCATAGTTGTGAGAGACCCACCTTCTTGGTTTAGATAGATGCATACGTAGCTGTTATTTTTCTGTTATTTCAGCATTTTATTCTGTTCTCTGTAGGTTTATTTTCAGCTACGTCGCACACTTTTTCTTGCTCTCAAACAACGGAAAGGGCTTAAAAATTAAAATTAACGCACGCCACACACTGACCCTAAGTGAAGAAGCGCCTGGTTTACACCGCCTGGCAAAGACTCTAAAATCAATTGTCACTGCACCTTTTCTGCCCTTGACCTTCTTGATTTTGTCCCTTTCTTCCCTTGTTGGTTTCCTTCTTCCTGTCATCATTGCGCCCCCAAGGCGCCTTTCCCGGAGACTTCTTGGCCTTCACCCTCAGTTTCCGGTTGATCGACCTGCTCCGCACCGCCGTCGTCGAGCCAGTCCACCTTCGAGTCCACACTCCGACTCCTCCCCTGATTCCTCGGGTCCTCCTTCCCCTCCCGGTTCTCCTGCCCCCTCCACCATGTCTGGCCCAGGGCCTAACGCTAGCGGTTCCCCCGGCCCCAATGCCGGCCCTACTTCTAGCGGAACCGTCACAACCACTACCCCGGCCACCCCCGTGCTACCGTATATTGCAGGCCTCAGCCTCCCCGATTTCCATCAGTTGATTAATGATCCCATTCACCACAATGCTACCTGGCCCACTATGCCCACCAAGCTGCCCTCTGATATCCCTAAGTTCGAGGGTCTTAATGGAGAAGATCCAACCAATCACGTCCGATCTTTCCACATGTGGTGTTCCTCCAATTCCATTACCGATGACTCCATCCATCTTCGTTTGTTCCAACGCACGCTTACCGGCGAAGCTTCCAAATGGTATGTCGAACAGGCCACTTCCTCCCATACCACATTCGAGACTCTTGCCCAAGCCTTCTTGTCGTACTTCCAGCTCCCTCTCCGATACGACACTAGTACGGAGCTCTTGACTTCATTTAAGCAATCCTCTTCCACACGCCTTTCTGCCCATGTTCAGGAATGGCGACGAAGACGGAGCTTATGTCGAGCCCCCTCCCTTTGAAGATCGGGTTTACATGGACTGGTTCCTTCGCACCCTCCCGTCTCCCATCGGCAAAGATGTCGCCTCTCACTTTCCTCAATCTGAAGAAGCCGCCCTCCAAATAGATTTAAAATATGACCTGATCTACGCTCAATCGGGTTATGTTTATACCGTTCTGCCTGACATCCCCAGGCCCGGTGGCGCTAACGCCCCGGGGGCATCTCATTCCGCCGACGGTATTGTTGGATCTCTTTCCCACCCATTTGCTCACCCTCCTATGAGCCATGGTCTCCCTCAGGGAGGGGCCAGCACCTCAAGCAATCTTCCCCCTCCCGGCAACATGTATCCAGGATACGGCATGCCTCCTCCTTTTGCCCAACCTCCTGCTTACCTCAATGTCGCCCAACCCAACCCTTACTTTTATCCACAGCCTGGTGCGCCAGCTCCTCCAACATATGCGCTTCCGCCTCCCTTGCCTCCTCACAACCTGCAACAGCACATACAACCCCCTCCAGGGCAAGTATTTGCACAGCAGGGTGCGATTAATCCCCCTTCTTCTCAAAGAAGGCGGCGAGGCAACCAGAACCCATCTGCCCCCGGTAACCGAGGACCCAAGTCTGGTATGGACCCTAACACTAGCAACCAGCCTCAGGGCATCTCGCCCAGGCCGGACAGGCCGCTTCGCACAAACAAGCCCTGTTCGTGTTGCGGTGTTTACGATCACTACACTCACGATTGTCCTCTCTTACCCCAGATGCGACAGATGTGGGAGTCTCAAGCCACATTGCGCGGACAACACGCCTCCCCTCACGCTCCTCCTAATGTGGCCACTACCCAGCCAGCTGTGTTCACTGATCCTTTCCCTCAACGGGGATTCGTGGCTACCCAACCCCCTGACAGCCATGCAGCCACACCCTCGTCCATTTCTGGTTCCTCTGACTACCAGATCCTCATGATGCACTCCGATCCGTCCCCTTTCGTCGACCTTCACCTTCAAACTCGGTCTCGCCAGTACCCCAAGCCCCCTGCTCAATCTGCTCCCGAGCCTCCATCTTCAGGTTCTACAGAGCCTCTTTTGACATCCAGTGGCCCCTTACACATCCCTCAACCCAAAGTTGAGGTTCACCCAAAGATTCCAAAGGGTCCCTTACGCCGAAATGCTGCCTCCGGTCGAGCCGCTCAATCGTACAGTATAGTAGATGATTTGGCACAATCCCCTGCTGCCATTTCCACACTGGAACTCCTCCAGTCGTGCCCTTCTCAAAGGAAGGCTCTACTATCTGCCGTGGGCACTGTTGATCCTGCTGATGACCAAATGATTGTTTTCGACGCCACTCACTCGGACCACCCTCCTCTTCCTCCTTCCGTTGCTTTCCAAATCCCAGTCAAAATCCGGAACGCCACTGTGTCCCGGTGTATAATTGATGAGGGGGCATCCACCTGTGTGATGTCCGCTTCGGTTTGGAAGCAACTCGGATCCCCTGAGCTGGCCCCTTCCACGATCACCCTTCGAGCGTGGGACGGTCACGCCTCCCAGCCTATTGGCCTGTTTCGTAACTGTCCCATCACCCTAGCCGGTAAGACTGTTTGCGTTGACGTCGAAGTCATTGACGCCCCTCTAGACTACAACATTCTATTGGGGCGAAGTTACACTTATGCCATGTCTGCTGTCCCATCCGCGGTTTTCCGCAAGATGTCTTTTCCACATAATGGGAAGATAGTCACCATTGACTAGCTATCTTATCATGAGCCGCCATCTCAGACCTCCTCCGAGACCACCATCTCTTCTGTAACCAACAAGCAAACCGTCGATTCCTTGACCAGTGTCTCCCCCGGCGTCTATAAAGATTCCACCCTGCTTGGTACTTTTCCTCACCTTCCTCCCCCTCCGGTTACTGATCCCAGCTTGTCGAATGTTTGCATGATGCAATCGTCTCAGGCTGCCCATAAACGGCCTGCCTCGGCTAGCCCGCACCCTCCTCCCCGCCCTCCGCAACCCTCTCCTAGCCATCCATCTCAGCCAGCCGGACCTCCTCTTTCTGGCCCTCCCCCTACAGCTGGCACCCCCGAACCTCTTTATCCTCCAGGCTCGGTCCCCCCTGGCCTTAACCATCTTGGAGTCGTTCCTCCTGGTCATTACCCTGCTGGACAGATCCCCTTCTTGGCTCCCCCTCCCGGAGTATATTCCGTCCCCGTCATGGCCACCCTTTCTCTCCCTAACTTGACCTTGGGTATTCCGGTTTGGTACCTTGATCCCCCAGCCGCCACCCCCCCTGGTCACCCCAAACCTTACATGGCTTTGACACCGGTTCAACCGGTCCCCCTCGCTTCCTCCATAGCCACTGTGCCCCCAGCACCTCCACAGGACCCTTCTCCTGTTGAGTCGGCTCCCGGGAAGAAAGGAAAAACCCGCAAGGGGGCAACCAAAGACCAAACCACCACAACCACCTCGGCTCCTTCCCCACCCTCGAAGCCTTGTGCCTTATGTGATATCATCGGTCATGCCACCCATGCTTGTCCCGAGTTACCCCGTATTCGCCCCATGGTAAAAGTCGCGTTCCCAGACACTACGGTCCCTGAAACTCCCACTCCTGCTTCGACCGTCTCCAAGAACCCCAAGACTCTCCGCACCAACAAGCCTTGTGCTTTGTGCGGTGTCCATGGCCACTACTCCCATCATTGTCCTCACCTGACACATTACCGTGCCTCCCTTGAGGTGATCCGCGAGTATGAGGTTGAACAAAATCAATCCGCCTCTCCCATTCTCGCGCAGTATGCTGCAGACCAGCCTGAGGATCCCCCCGCTCCCATCCACATCCCCCCCCCTGATGTCCAGATGACGAAGTCTACAGTCACCATTCTTTACCTATCCTCCTCTGCACGACCTTCGGAGCCTCGCCCGTCTGCAACCTCCCCCGTTGTGTCCCTTGATGCTCGAGATCACTCCACTTGTGTCTCTGTTGACCTTCGCAGCCCGAGTCCTCGCCATGTTTCCAATAGCTCTCATACATCACCTTGTTTGAGTTTTTCTCATCCTACCCCTTCCCCCCGCCATTACCGCTCGATGACTTCTGCCCCCTCACGCTGCCGTCCTTTCCTTTCATCCCCTCATGTATTGTCTTGTCACACCACCTTGCGCATCCCCCCGTCCACATCCTTTATCGGTTACGCCGATGGTGCAAGTCGCTACTCCAGGAATCTTGCCTCGGCGGGGTGGGCCATCTTCACCCCCTTGCATGACCTCGTTCTGTCTAACGGGGTATGCATTGGTTCTTCCACCAACAATCAGGCCGAATACGATGCAGTGCGTGGCCTACTAGCTGATGCTTTGCTGCATCGCATTCACCATCTGCACGTTCGTTTGGATTCCTTGCTTCTTGTCATGCAACTAAATGGTGTTTATCGTGTGCGTAACCCTGTGCTGTTTAGACGCTATTTACGAGTAAAAGTCTTAATAAGTGCGTTTGAAACCATAACTTTCAACCATGTACCCAGAGACCAGAATCACTACGTAGATAGTATTGCAAACCATGTTCTAGATTGGCATTTATCACACTCAATTCATACAAGACAATAACATTAAATCAACCATCAAAAGACGATGCATATCCATAATATGTGTCGCAAACCATATATTGATGAGTCCATCTACTCTGATACACATGACATGCCCATCGCATGTTCCAAAAACTGGGGGCACCATACGCCCCCCCATACATATACATACGACATGCCCATAGCATGTTACAAACAAAAAACTGGGGGCACCATACGCCCCCCCCATACATATACATACGACATGCCCATAGCATGTTACAAACAAAAACTGGGGGCACCATATGCCCCTCCATACATTCTAGGGGGCACCACCTGCCCCTACATACATCCGAAGGGGCACCATATGCCCCTAATCACTATCTGGAGGCTCCCGGGCCAATGGCTCTGCCCCTGCAGCATGTAGATCCCGCATAGTTTGACCGGCCATCGCCATGCGCCGCATGATACCTCGCCACTCCGAGGGGAGACCAACACATGGCTCTATGTACTGGTCGTCTAAATCCTGCCACCCGCGCTCTGATACTCCGGTCAATAGCTGCTCACATCTACGGCGGATGTCCTCCAGTAGGGCGGCTGCACCATCATTTTGCGCTGCTCTCGATCCACTCGGACCCGTAGCTCCAGACGCTGCCGGTCGTCCCATATATTCGGCCGGTTTTACCGGTGCTATATCTGCATACCAAAAGTCCCTGAATCAGTATCATTACTTACTATTCAAAAACTTTAAACATGCCCATATAAGAATAGCAATTTGTCACTTACCATCGGGCCCCCAGACTCGACCAGGCGGAAGTGGCAGATCCGGATCCCCACAGTAGCTCATCCCACTATAAGGGTAGTCGTCTATGTACAACGGCATCTGATCCCAATGGGCAAAAAACTCCGGTCGAAATGTTCGCCCGGCCGCCCCTCCTCCTCCTTTGCAGAGTAGTCGTCCCCAATGACGCATCCTGGGCTCTCTCGGGCCCCCATCTGGAAGCTGCACGCGAGGCCTCAAGGTCGGGATCTTCTCAAAGAAGAAGGCGCACAACAAAGTCCCATATGAGCAATCATGATTCACCTGCCGCTTGCATAGCGACAGCTGTCGCTTTAGCGACACCAACATCATTTGGGCCCACCCAAAGTAGGTCCCACTCAACACACTCTCCACTATCATCATCTGCCCACCGGTGATGTGATGGAACGCCTGGGTGCCCAGGATTCGCAGCACAGCTGCGGCCACTGCACGGGTTTCTAGCCTCTCTAGATCCCTGATCGATATCCGAGTCCCCTTGACTTGGAAACCCGGTCGATAATGGCGTTCCACAAACTCCATGATATGCCGCCCCCGCGGCAACACTGGCTGCGTGTCTCCCACTATCCCCAATGGTGGGAGGCCGGTCAGGAAGTACACATCCTGGACCGTCAGTTCAATCCTGTGCCCCTGCACTACAAAGATCTCCTGATCTGGATCCCAGTAACTGATAATCCGGGCCAGTAATGGTTCCCCTGCTCTCATCGACGGGTTCTCCACAAACTTGAGAACCCCAAATCTGGCCAATACACGACGGACGCCCTGATCCGCCTGGATCTCTGCCCGAAGTGTTCCCAGATCCCTCTCTCTCCAGTTGACCCGTAACTCTGCCATACCTGCACAAACACATTCTCTTTGTCAGGGTACAGATCGGGCAAACCATAACCACACACAAAAACCCAACTCCCAACCATCAAACAGCACCAAGCCCCCCTCCCCTCCCAGGTCGCAGCTTTCTGCCCATTTCTGAACCAGGTCGCACTTTTTGCCCCCAAACCTGCGTCCTGGGTCACACTTTTTGCCCCAAAAGGTGCGACCCGGCCGTAGAGAGGAGGGAGGGGCTGTTTCTGGGGTGTTGGGCCCTAAACTGCAAATCTAATCCATCAAAATGCAAGAGCAAGGTCAGGCCTCTTACCTCCAACTGACAGATCTCGAATCCAACGGTCGGTTTGTCCACTACGTTCGCCGCAAGATTTAGGGCCTTCTCTCCTCTCCACATTCACCACAGCAACAATAGCAAATGAATGATTTTGGAGGGAAAACTGCCTCATTAAAAGAGAACCCCTGTTTCTTCTTTCGACTGTTACGACCACACCGTAGCCCCGTTCGACGAACCGTCAGCACCGCTGGATAGATCTCACCGAGCTCTCAAATGGGTTTTACTTAGTTTTTGGTGATTTGATACTTCACCCGGACACATTTTTTTCCACGAAGGGTCACTTCACCACTCCTTAAAATCGAATTTCCTCACTTACGACACTTGTACTTGGGGCACCACATCGCCCCCTTACTTGTCCATGTTCGTGTTGATTTTCGTCATGAGTGCCCACTTTGTACTCATGTTTCTATGACCCCCCATTGGGGCCTTTACTGTGTGGCAGAACTCTACAGTCGCCCTTGTTTAGAGCATCCAAGTCGAGTCATCATTGCATTCATGGAGTCTATCTTGCGTCCTTTTGCACCCCACTATAGCCCTCCATCCTTCTTTGCTTGGTTCCTCCCTTGTGTCGCATATCATGACCTTCAGTCCCACTGTCCCCTATCCCTTTCGATATTGTGTCAGTCGCTGCCATGTCATTCATGCCCTTTATGCTCTAACAAGGGAAGTCGTCCAGTCGCCACTCCATCCTCCCCCTTTCCACTATCATCATTGGTGTCAGTCTGTCTGTCGCTCTATTGTTCTTCTCTCGTGCCTTAGTTGAGGGTCTCTTATTGCCTCACCTACGGCGGACCTCCTTCTGTCGACATCAGCGCATTTATTCCAGAAGCAAGGTCTAGAGGGAGGTGTACCTTGGTTCCAGCTTCCACTCTTGTTCGGTGCCTCGGATCAGGCAGGGGGATCTCTCACTTCCCTTTGACTTGATTACTTCTCTAGCTCCTTTCAGCATGATCGAGATGAGTATACTGGACAGTCCAGTGACCCAGCAGCAGCTCTTGATGATTCCCGGGCGTGTGTGAGATGTCTCAGCCCTCATGAGGGGGTGGCCCTGCAGGTAGCCCCCCACATGCCCGGATGACCTCTTCATTGCAGCCTTTGATGCCGCTCCAGTTTTTGATGATGTTGGCCTTAGCCACTTGCAGCACCTCTATGATTTGCATGTATCAGTCAGATTTTGTGAGCCCTTCCCCATTTACAGGGGGCATTTGGGTTGTATTTATCTCATGTACTCAAATATTATTGTACTAGTCCTGGCTGTTATCCCAGGCACAGCATGTATGTGAGACTCTTCATTGTATTTTTATCTGGCCTTTGTTTATGCCAGCTGTACTCTATGGTTCGGTCCCTTGTTTACTGGACACACTATTCTTTTGTACTTTGGCACGGCGGGCATAGGTATGCCTCCCCCGCCGCCTTCAGCACAGGTACCCTCTCATAAAAAGAGACTTGTTGCACCTGCGAGTCTCGTCTCCTTAGGGTCTAGTCCTTCAGCACACTATCTACCTCACACTTCTCTCTCTGACATCCCCTTTCATTGTCTGGTGATTGTATTCTTACAACGTACTTCAGGTCATACGATTTGCTCCTAACACTCGCACGCTGGGGGGCAATCTGTTACACCATTTTTTGGTCATCTCACCTTTTATTATTAGATGGACCCAAGTACACCATGTAAGACCAGTTTTACCCCAAGTAAAACTGCTTTCACTATGTTAATTAAGGAAACCCCAAAAGGAATAATTAATTAAACCACAATTTAATTATTATTCCAAGTCATGTTTAACCCAAAAACAAAGAAATTAATGAGATACACCCATAGTTATCTTATTATTTTCTAGGAATAATTATTTAAATAATATTCCTTGTTAAATATAACCAAATCAACCACTATTAATTAAATAAATCATTATTTATTTGATTATATCTCAACCACTTCCTTAAAAGGATAAATAAATCATTTATTTATTTATTCTTCACTAATCGAGGGATTTTGACCCAAGTCAAAGTCCCTTTCCCTCCAACAAATAATAATAAAATATTCCATAGAGGTGGATCTAGATTTGGTTAACATTATTTTAATCATGCACCAAGATCTAGAATGACCCAATATTTTGTTATAAATAGGAGGGTTTTCCCCATCATTCTTCACCTTTTGTTGCATATTAGATCACTATGGATCTATACACTTGGTCTCATTTCTGCCATTTTGCTCCCATTGAGCTCTACCTTCTACATTGGGTTTTCTACATCTACAAGAGAGAGAAAGCTTAGATCTGAAGTGCTGAGGACTACAAAGAACCCATCCCATTGAGGAGATCTGGATACACCTTCTTGTTTCCTCCCAGGTGCCTTGTAATATAAAAATTCATTCAAAATCGTGTTCTTGTCTTGTCTGTTGGATGCATGGAGCAAACTCTTTACTTTACTGCTTAATGTCTTTCCATTTATAGATATGTTTGTTGCAGCACTTTAACTACTAATTGCAGATCTGAAGATGTTTTGCAGCCATTATTGTTGTTAGGGCTATTAGTTATGCGTAGCTAAAGTGGTTCTTTTTCGTACACTTCGACGGAGAATTCATACTAACAATTAGGCATGTCTATGTCAAGTTCTTGTTCAAGTTTTGGATGGTTAGAATTGTTATCCTTATTATCATGATTCTGGAAAGTTATAGCACGTTTTGGGCACTGGTCTGGTGGCTTGCCTTAAAAATTGGCAGGCTCATGTGCGAGGTGGAGCCTCATAACCTCATGAATAGTGTGCCATGCATACGATTGGGGTGAAAAACTTGTAAAAAGAAGTTCCATCTCAGGATCTGACCACCAGAGGTTTTTGGTCGACTTCTAAGTGATTTGGTGTTGTTGGAATAGGGTCTCTTACACAGCTGCGAAACTGGTCCATTTTGTATATTTTTTATTATATTTAGTCTAACAGGGGTTTTGGAGTGGGTCAAAGCCCCTAAAGTATTGTAAACAGGTCAAGGGTAGACCAAGAGTCCGCAAACCACGATTTGTGGACCATTGGATGCATAGGCTAAAATATTATAAGTAGTTGAACCTTTTTGAGTTGTAAAACAAGCTAAGAATGATAAGATATTGCCGCTAAGTGCGAATCGATAGATCTAGTCAAGTTTTTTGGGTAAGGAATCTTGCTGCTGTGTGCGCGGAGGGCCTCTATCCTGCTGTGTGTAGACCCTACTGCTCTATGCGCAGGTTGGAATATTGGGATTTTTTAAGTAGATTTGAAAGATTAATGAATGCGGAAGTATTTTTGTCTATCTGAATCCACTAGAATTACTGTGATATGAATCTGTGATGTCTTGATTACTTAGTATATGCTGATATGTTATTGGTTTAAGTTGTGAACATACTTCTATACTTATTAATGCTGCGATCTAGGTTTTGAATATCTGAAATAGCTATGTATTGTTATATGAATTCTTGATCTGTTGATTTTTGTGAGTAATATTGCTATTACGCACATGTATGCAAAGGGAATCTAGGCTCTGTGATATCGTATCGGGTCACAATCAGGGTGAATGTAGCTCTTCTTGACTTACCTACCCTCTCCCAAGGTGAGGAAACCTGGTTCCAACACCCACCCATACCACTTCGGGTGAGACTTTGGCCTGCGCAAGCAGGTCACTACCGAAAGGGACAGTAGTATAGGGGTTTTGTTGGCAAACCTTGAACATCCGAACCTGGGTCAGGACCCCTTGAGCCAATAGATGGTTCTGTTGCCGGGACCTAGAGAATTTTGAGAGAGGGATAAGGTAATGCCAAGGTCATACTGGAAGCCGGAAAGAAAGGAAATTAATGAATGGTTTGAATAGCAAGTTCAGGAATTTTCCATAAAAGAAAACCGCAGTAAGAGGTTGGCCACTGAAGAGTGGAAGAATAAGTACATTTTCATAGAGATATACTATATCTTATTTGTAACGATTGCGATCGAGCTCTAGGAGTGGCTCGCAAGACTGGTAGAGTCCCAGAAGTGTTGGAAGGATGAGCGGAAGACAGAGTGGACCCTCGAACTAATCCAACAGCTAGAAAAGACTTATAACGGCATCACTCACACTGTGGACCATTGGGTGGACAGCGTGTTAGGGGGATTTGTGACAGAATTTTCCATTGATTAGTTTGTCTCCTACTCTGAAGCAGAGCGAAGATTCTTCATGGGGTTCCGAGGTAAGTTTCTGAAGACGTTGCCATTGTTGATCAAGATATTATTATGCGAAAAGAGTATTCTATGTAGACATATCGAGTGAATGACCTCTGATCTGGATGGGAGCACAATGTGGAGTGGCAACTACTATAGGGCCAACCTAGAGGGAGATCGAGTGGTCTACAGTCCAGTAAGGGAAGAAACTTCGTAGAGTCCTCTAGCCACACCGCTTTCAAATAAGCCTAGAGGTAAGAATTCACCGAACCCTCCGCTACCGGAAGACGACATGGCTGCGCACATGAAATTTCTGACCTTTAAGGGTGTGGGGGATGAAGACATGGATCAGTTCTGGTTTTTCATAGGATTGGTATGGACTGCGCAAAATTTGGCTAGTGATGCAGTGAAAAGGGCACAATTGTCCCTTGCTTTTGAAGGAAGAGCTTTGGACTGTTACATGGGATACATCAACCAAAATGCAAATGCAACCATTGAAGAGATTAAGAATGCCCTGAAACAACAGTTCAAAAAACCTAATTCCTACTCCCAAATCATGGTTGATCTAAAGGATTTCAAGCAAGGACCTTCTGAATCTGTGTGGGAGGCAAATCAATGAATAAAGAAGGTGATCAGAGAAGGGGGATTCCAATATGATGACAGATAGCACACAGAATGGTTTATTGCTATGTTTCTGCCTCACCTGCATGTACCTATGGGGCACCAAACTTTCGAATCGCAGGAGAAGGCCTTGGAAGGTGCCATGAAGTTAGAAGCTGCACCTCGGGACGAGACTCAGCTAGGCGTCCAACAGATCTAGGGACAGTTGGAAGCGATGCATGTAGAGATCCATAACCTGCGAAAGGAATGAGGGGTAGAGGCTAGCCCCGAAAGATGGTTCATACGATGCCGGGTGAATGGCCATACCAAGGATAATTATCCTCTATTAGCAGATTATGTGTAGGCTGGGGGACCTAACCCATTGCACCCTAGGGAAGTTGCGGGACCTAGTGAGTTAGCACTCTGGTGCGATGATTGTCATGTCACAGGGTTGCATGATACTAACCACTATCCCCGCCTTGTTGCATACGTTCCAAAGGTAAAGTAGCAATGGTGTAGTTTCTGCAGATCAATGGGACATGACGAACAGAACTGTCGAACATATGATTTGATGACTGATCGAGGAAACTTATACATAGTACAATCAGACCCTGCATCACCAAGGACCCCCGTAGGTATAGAAAATCCCCATCAAGGGGCAAGGGAGGAGGACGCAGTGGAAGTGCAGGATGGGGACGAGGTCAGCTAATCTTCTATAATTGTGGAGAAGCAAGACACTTTGCAAGGGACTGCCCGAACCCCACTAGGCAATCTTGCCAATATTGCAGACAACCAGACCATGCTTTTACACTAAAATTTGTCACCATGACGTTTTAGTGTATATATGGGTTCATCATTATTCATATATTACTCCCTTATATGTCTACAACATCAAAGTTCCTAAAATCAAGCCTTGAAATTGAGAGAAAAGCTCATAAAAGTCTTAAAAACACTTGTACCACACTTTCTCTTAACATTGCCTGCGGTGCCACACCTATTTGTTATAAATCATGTGGAGCTAAACAAAAAATTTCTTCATTAAAGGTGTAGACCCCTGTTAAAGGTAAAATGAAGGCAGAAAGTAACATTTAGAAGCCCAGCAGTCAAATATGGAAGCTTCTGGAAGCAATTATCCGATCAAAGGTTTGCTCTTATCATGTACATTCATTTCTCCATTAAGGGAGCCTACTCATTGTTTTATGGAGCTCAATCCCTTCAAAATAGGATTCTATCCCCTCTTATGTGGAGCTGCAACCTCTTCTCTTTTCCTGTAAATTGAGGCCATAGTTCAGCCTCAAGGGGAGTTAGACTTTGAGAATTTTTGAGGAGAAATGTTGTAGAAACTTAGAATCTCTTAACTGATCATTATGTGGGAATGATTACACACCCATATGCATTTTAGATGAGAGAGTGCAAGGCTTGTCAGAGTAGAGGAAACGTCTGTTTTGGACCCCAGAAATACATGTACGACATCAAGGCAGACACGGTTGTAAGGCTCTTTCTTCATCAAAGATAATATGAATGGATCTTGTTTTCTCAATGAGTTCTTTAATTAAGTAGCTTTTTTATCATGTTTTATTAATGAGTTATTTAATTAATTAGCTTGTTTCTTGAATTCCTTGATCATCTTGGTAGATATATGATTTGTGAATTAGTTTATATTATGTAGGTGCTATTGATTTTTTCCATGTTTGTGATTGCAGATCTTTGAAGACAACTCTTTCAAGCAACTAGAAAGAAGATCATTATGAATAGCGCTGGACTGCATGTAGGTCTTCAAAAACCTCTGTTGTAGCTAATTCTGAATCAAATATTATCTATAGAAAATAGTTTTTGTTTGTCTGTTTGTTGCTAGCTATCTATAGGACACTAGGGAGATATGTCTTGTCAGCAAGAATGATTTATCCATCCAACAAAATGGCGACTCCACTGGGGAATGGATCTTGAACTTTGATTTCTTTTATTTTTGACTTGTGAATTTATTTTTTCTAATTTTGATTGGTTTATACTAGCTTGGGTAGTTTATCCTTGTAGAAACCCTGACAAATGTTTTAGAGTTTTTTTATTTTTCTTTTAGTTTTCTGGTATCCGCACTTTTCTTTTAGAAACAGTGCGGGCATATTCGCCCTTTTCTTGTATAAACATTGCACAACCACACCTTTTTACACTGAAACCTGCAAACCCTGTGAAAAATTTTAGAAAACCTTAAAATTCTCTTTTCTGGATCAGTTTGTTAGATTCTCAATGTATACCCAGACTTGTATTTTCTGTCAGAAAGCTTTAGTTGAGATTTTATTTCAACATTTTTAAGTTTTGCATGATTTTCTAAAATATCTACATGTTATAGTGATTTTTTTCTTTGTCTTTATCCCACTCAAAGATTAGAAGTCTTGGTATACCTTTAGATCACTAGTATTTCCTTGCTATCTTGCTGAGTTTGACTTAATAGCAGAAATTGTTTTATGAGATTTAGATCCCATTTTATCATTTGCAAATATTTAAAAGTTTTTGTTGATAAGTTTGGAATTTCACTTAAAAAACCATAATTGGATGTTTTTTGAGTTCTTTCTGATCTAAGAAAAGAATTTATTAGTTAGATAACAAGCTAAGAAAAACATACTCAAAACATTTAAAGTTTTAATTCAGATTTAGTCTTTAGAATTTTTAGATCTCAAAATTAGTGTTTTTTAGTTTTGAGTGTTATTTCTAGAAATTGTAGTGTTCTTTTGGAGAAAATTTTGTTCGTAGTTTCGATCTTGAATGATAAAGGGATTTCTTTTTGAGCAATTGATCATTTTGAGTTCTCATGAAATTAGATTTATTTTCATTTATTCTTGTCTGAAGGAAAGAATTGTTTTAAAAGATTTCATTTCTCAACTCTTTCTTTTAGATAGAATTCATTGAAAGGAAAGGAATTGTTTCTCATAATAGATGCATTTTTAATGTGTTTTGAGTCGGGTCACTACATATCAACAGTTTCACTTTCTCACCTCTTGTATTAAGAAATAGCCTACTAAAAGCAATGCTTAAATCAAAATCAATCTAGTAATTTTTGTATTTCTAGGGCTCTTTTCCACCAACATAGCTTAGGCTAGTGTCTTGGGTTAGGGAGTAATTAACTCTCCAAGACAATTAAAACAAACAATTAGTCAATATTGCGGTAGGAAAAATCCAATAGTCGCTTCTATGCTCTGGGAAGCTCCTCCTAAAGGACTCAAGCACGAGGTCATATCTGAACCAGTGGGATAATCAATTCTCTCTCATTGGGAATGATAGAATATGTGCGCGTATGAACAACGGTAAACCTAAAATAGACCATTGTCGAGGAGCCTGGTGTCACTTGTTGATATACCTTGGATTATGTCAAGGAGCCTTCAAGGAGATTGAGCTTTGTTACTCTGCCCTTGCATGTATGTTGGATCGTAGACTATTCCCCCAAGTATATTAGTTCTTTTTGGTAACCTTAGTGGCCATAAACTTTATGATTTTTTCCTAAGGTGACGGTGGAGGAAAGATCCCACTGTACCTAGAGTAGACGTTGACTAGACTCACTTGGACTCTCTGGAGGGTTATCTTCACTTGTGATGATTTAAGTGGAGAAACTTGCACCAATCTGTTTCATTAAGCAGCTTTTCGAGGTAACTTTTCCAACTGCCATTTCCACATTAAAATAGGACGATGTTGGACTTCATCACCAACTAGTGTCTTTAGTGTGGGAATTCACTGTTTGTGTGCGATTTGATCTCCTAGATTTTTAGGAGTGTGATTCATTTGTTTGTTTCCTTAGTGACTTTAGGAGTTTTCATTGAAATTTTCTTTGATTGTGTGTGATTAATAATTTTTAATCATGGCTGAATTACCAAGACAATCGTGTAGACTCTAGGGGAAACCCCCTGAGTATACAACAAGCCAACTTGAAGTACTGCGAGCTCTGGTACCACATAGTGTCAACATAATTAGATCAATAGAACCATGAGAATCATTCATAATTACTCATCCTGATTATCAATAAAAAAAAACATAATATAATCAAGAGCCAATTTCAATTCCGAAGTCACTGACATTGCTTCTCCAACCAGTCAATTAGCTGAAGAACCTAAAATTTTTTAGCTCGAAACTGAACCTGCTGTGTTGGAACCATCTTCAGTATTTGTTACTCTGACTTCTAGTGATCCTGATTCACCTACGGTAAGACATAGCATTACTGAAAACATTCCTTCTGATCTCATATGTATTGAAGAACTTGTTGGTCCAGACGAAGACGTAGTTCTTCCCTAAACCAAAGAAATTTGAATCTTAGGAAGCATGAATCAATATTCTACAGTCCTTTTAGAAATGACGCTTGGTATTTATCATTAAGAGATTTTTTACAAAATGCAGGTCTTACTTATTCACCACCCTGAATTCCTTTTTACCCTACACCAAGAGGTTAACAACCTTCATCAGCTATGTCGGGTGAGTCATCTATGTTTTCTCAATCTCCAGAAACATTTTTATATGGTGGTTCGTCTGTTCCTCGGGGATACCAGTCACTCTCTAGTACCTTCTCAAGAGCATCTCCTCAACCAATTAAACAAGTGTTATCATCTGGTACAAATGGAACAAACACTGAAACGTTGAACACAGAACATATTTTTATGTTGTCAAGCAATATTCCAAATCCTCAACCTCAAGGAAGTCAATTACCGCCTGGGGGGAAACCACAAGGAAGTCAGTTACCGCCTGGGGGGCAACCTCAAGGTAGTCAGTTACCACCTGGAAGGCAACCTAAGGGTAATTTTTTACCACATGGAGTTCAAACTGTAGGACAATATTTACTGCCTGGGGACCAACCTCAAGGATAGTACATACCTCAAGGTCAATATCAACCTCAAGGATAGTACATACCTCAAGGTCAATATCAACCTCAGGGACAATACATACCCCAAGGTCAATATCAACCCCAGAGTCAGTTTATTCCTCAAGGTCAATATCAACCCCAGATTCAATACATGCCTCAAGGTTATCAACCTCAAGGTCAGTACCCAACTCAAGGTTTTCAACCTCCTTCAGGTCAACCATTGTTACAAGGAACTGGAACTTTACTAGTTAATTATCAACCCTACATTCAACCAGGTTATGGTCTTTCATATGCACAACCTTCTATGGTTCAATACCCCAGAATGAATACGGTGTGGGATCCATCTCAAATTCAACAGACTTTGCAACCCAATATGCAGTTACCTAATCAACCTGGACAACCCATAGGTTCTGGTCCAACCCAGCAACCTGTCCAGCCTACCATTCAAGTCTCTGCACCTGGTTCTGTTTAGCACCTAGGCCTAGTACACCTAGAACTCCGCCTCAAATTTCTATTGCTGCTGCAACTTCTGTTCAACCTACCACAACTATTTCTGGAGTATCTACAGCTCCTGTTTCTACTATGCATGTATCAATTAAAATTCCTCAAGTATTTGTGCCACAGTCAGGATCTACAATTCAGACTACAACCCAAATGCCTACAGGAAAATCTAGTACGAGTACGGTTCTCACTAGTCAACCACAATTTACTTATCAATCGTACCAGGGGCAGTATCAATTTGGACAAGCTACACAAAACCCAGCATATCAGTATCAGCCATATCCTGAGTATACTTATCAAGTACCTCAACAACCTCAGTAAGGTCCGGTTAATCCTAGTTATCCTGGAGGTTTCACAATTCCCAATGCACATCCAATTCTAAGATATCCTGGATATCCTCCTCCTCAAACTGGTTTGATCACACAAGGTTATCAAGAGCCTAGCCATCGGTTACCGCTTATAGAAACTTTAGATTTACCTAATCTATCGCACCTTACAAATGATCCCATATTTTATCTTTCGTATTGGTCGCTGATGCTTAATAAGTTGCCCAGTGATATTCCAAAGTTTGAAGGTAACTCAGGAGAAGATCCGTCTAATCATGTTATGACTTATCACCTTTGGTGTGCATCCAATTCACTAACCGATGATTCGATTCGATTGCGTCTTTTTCAGAGAACTCTCATTGGTCTAGCTGCCAAATGGTATATTGAGTTACCACGAGGCTCATTTAATAATTTTAATGCATTAGCTACTGCTTTCTTAACCCATTTTCATTTACCTGTCAGATACGACAATGGTATGAAATTTTTGACCTCATTAAAACAATCTACGTCTACATACACATCTGATCACATTCATGAATGGCCATGTATGAGGCGTTTAGTGAAAGTCTCTATTCTAGATCAAATTTTGGCTGAATGTTTATCAAATAATTATTTCCCAAAATTATTGAAGATGTGGCCAAAGGAGGCGTTGTTACAGAATATCAAGTCATTGCTCAGGCTCAGTACCTTGACCTTGTATATACACAGTCAGGTACTCTGTATGACAAAATCCTCGATTTACCAAGACTTGGTCAATTAACTACAACTCCTTTCGGCTCTCATGCCGCTGATGGTGTAATTAGTTCTGTTAACACTAGCAAAGGCAAGAATAAATCTTCCAAGATGACTTCTCCTATTATAACTTTACTTGATTCAACGAAAGGAGATTTTTTCGTTGAAACTTCTACCCATATTCATGTTGTAGAATTATCTACAGCCAAACCCAAAATTGGTGATAAGAAGAAAGGTAAGAATAAAAACAAAAAATCTTCAAAAGATAAAAACTATAAAACTGAACCAACTGACGATAAACGAAAACCTCGTTGACCTTTTATGATCTCTGATGAGGATCATTTTACAAAAGAGTGCCTGCATAGAGCCGAGGTATCAAAATTCATTAAGGGTTCGCCCATACCTGCTATCTTGAAGGATCCCTTTCCTGCTCAAGATAGTAACATGATTGGATCTTCCTCAAATACGCTGGAAGATATATTAATGGTTGCAACGCGATCACAAGATTACGGTAGTAAAAATATTATTGGTGGAAAAGAAGTGGAAAGTTCTAATTCAACATCAAATACACCTCCCTCAGTTTCTGATCCACTCTAGATCGAGAAAACAAATCTTGACTTACTAATTAAACCACATGCTAAAGGTGTACTTCGTAAATCAGCTTTCAATCCACATGCAAGAGCTACTCAGAATTACAATATTGTTGAAGACTTGGCAATTTCCCCTTCAACAATGTCAGCTTTGGAAGTGCTGTAATCATGTCCAGCCCATAGAAAATTACTATTCTCAGCCATAGGAGTCGTAGACCTCTAGGATTCGAACCTCATGATCTTCTATTTAGAGAATTTTACACCCCACCTACCCCATCAAATGGCTTTTCAAATTCCGGTAATAGTCAAAAACAAATGTTTCTTTTGTACTATCGTTGATGAAGGGGCTTCTACGTGTATTATGTCGTTAAAATGTTGGAAATCACCAGGTTCTCCGACAATTAACCAATCACCGACTATCCTCAAAGCTTTTGATGGAAGAGGTTTCCATCTGTATGGTATTTTATAGGATCTACCTATAGAGGTCGAAGGTAAAATAGTAAATCTAGATGTGGAAGTGGTTGATGCCCCTCTAGATTACAACCTTCTCCTGGGTTGTAGTTGGTCTTATGCCATGAATACTATTGTATCATCGGTCTTTCGTCTCATCATGTTTCCACATAAAGGAAAGATCGTTAAAATAGATCATCTCTCATATTATTCATCCGATCCAGCCTCTACTGATAGCATCCAGCATATCAGAAAATTGAATATCCCTTATAAGGAAGTTGGGGTAGGGTTAATTAAAGATTCTGCTTTACTGGGAACTTTTTCCCTGCCTGCCCCCAACGTACAGCCTCCTATTGCTAATATCAATATGATTACATCAAGTACTATTTCCTTTGATGATCCTTGGATAGTACCTTCATAATCAGAACTGGATTCTTTTGACGGCGTGATGCCTTTGAGTCCTTTTGAGTTAGCATATCAGGAAGTACAATCATTTTTAGATACTCCTTCAACTGAATCTGATCCAGTGAATGTGATCAATGAGGCATCACTTTCAATATCGAGCTCAGCTTCAACATCAATTCTATATTTTGGTCGACAAGTATTCAATACTAATGAACATATTGGGGAATTCTTGTCTGTCGATGAATTACCATGGGAAGATCTGCATCATAGGTCTTCGTTTTTACCTAATATTGATCATTTTGAGAATGATTTTTCCTCCATTTTTACTACTGATTGCATCAAAGAACCTCAAAATCCTCTCTCACCTTCGATTCTGAATTGAATTTAGAAAACATTTCTACAACAGTTCCCATTGACATTTCAGTAAAACCCGAAATTGTTAAAAACATTCATATAGGTGCTTCTTGTACGACTGATGAAATCCAAGCATATAAAGCCCTATTTTAGGAATTCTGCGACATTTTCGCTTGGTCATATGAAGAAATGCCAGGAATCGGTCCGTCGATTGTTGTTCATGAAATTAAGACATACCCGGATGCTAAACCCATCAGATAGAGATTACATCCGATACATCCGCGAAAAGTTGCCGCTATTAAAGCAAAAGTTGAAAAATTACTTCGTGCAAGTTTTATTTATCCGATTTCGTTAATGGATTGGGTATATAATATCGTTCCTATCAATAAAAAAAAAGGAACAATACGAGTATGTATCGATTATAGGGATATAAATCGAGCTTGTCCAAAAGACAATTATCCAACCCTTTATATTGATCAAATTATTGACGATTGTGCTAGAAGTGAAATGTTTTCGTTCAAGGATGGATTTTTCGGCTACACTCAAATCAACATACTCCCTACAGATAAACCTAAAACAACTTTGATTCGTTCATGGGGGACTTTTGCTTATCGCAAATTACCTTTTGGACTTAAGAATGCTGGCGCCACTTTTCAAAGTGTAATGTCTTATGCATTTCATGACATTAAACACATTGTGAAACCCTACCTCGATGATTTTTCTGTTCATTCCTCACACAGAGTAGATCATATCACTCATTTACGAGCCATTTTTATACGATGTAGGCATTATAAGATTCGTTTGAATCCTCAAAAATGTGTTTTTTGTGTACAATCTGGACGATTGTTGGGATTTATTGTCTCAAAGGCAGGCATTCGTGTCGATCCATAGAAGGTTGAGGCTATCATCAATTTAGCTCCTCCTTCTACTCTTCACCAACTCCAAAGTTTTCAAGGGAAAGCAAACTTTTTATGTCAATTCATTCCTAACTACGTCGAGTTAATGAAAGTTTTTACCAGGTTGTTGAAATAGAATATTCCTTTCTTTTGGGATGAGATCGTTGATCGATATTTTGATGCTCTTAAATACGCGTTGACCCATGAACCGTTACTGCATCCTCCCAATTACAACCAGGATTACTTTTTATACCTCGCCACTTATGTTTCCACAATAGGAATGGTTCTAGTTCAGGAAGATGAATTCCATGGTGAACATGTGATTTACTATCTTAGACGCAATTTGCATCTGACTGAAATCAAATATTCACATGTGGATAAATTGGCCTTCGCAACCGTTCAAGTTGTCCAACGTTTTTGTCATTACATACTTTTATGCAAAACAACAGTGATTTCTGATTGTAACCCTATGATGTATATTTTGACCAAACAATTGCTAGGGGAAAAATACTCCAAATGGATTGTTATCCTATAGGAGTTTGACTTGGAATTTGAAAAATCCAAATCAAAGAAATAATTGATATTTTCTGAACTTATGTGTGACTTCCCACGTACTGATACAGAAACTATGGTGGAACAATCAATCGTGGACGAATCCTTGTTTCTCATTAGTACCATTGATCCTTTGTATAGAGATATCATTGTTTATCTTCAGAACCAATCGTTTTAGGTTGAACTTTCACAGTTACAATGACGTAAAATCTGTTTAGTCCGCACCACGACGGTATAGTGTGCCACCAACAATATCATATTGTTGGTGGCACACTATACTGTTGTGGTGCGGACTCTGTTTGTCGACGTTGTCTCACCCATGAAGAAGCCAAAAAGGTTTTAAATGACTGTCTCTCTAGAGCATGTGGCGGTCATATGTATGGGTATGCCACAACCAAAAAGATATTGTGTGCTAGTTATTTAAAGATTGTATTTATGCTATCTGAAAATGCCATATTTGTCAAATCTTTGATCGAAATATGCGTGCACCACCTACTGCTCTTCACCCGATAATTTCTATCGGTACTTTTTCAAAATGAGGCATTGAATTCATTACATGTAACCCTCACTTGGCCAGGGGGCATGGGTATATTATTCTCGCAGTAGATTATTTTACCAAGTGGGCCAAGGCGATGCCTAAATTTGTGGAAGATGGAAAAACTGCAACTACTTTCGTGCTCAATAATGTGATTTCTCGTTTTGGTGTACCCCAAGCATTAATTACTCATCATGGGAGCCATTTTCAAAACATCATGATGACCGAATTGACTGATCAACTTGGCCTGTGCCATGACAGTTCTATACCATATTACCTGCAGGCTAATGGTCTGGTTGAAGCTATTAATAAAGTTTTAGTCACCATGATTAAATGAATCATTGGAATTCATAAATCGAATTGGCATACCATGCTTTTTTCAGCACTTTGGGCATATCAGACCTCAGCAAAAACATCAACAAGTTTTACCCCTTTTCAACTGGTTTACGATTTAGAAGCGGTATTACCGATTGAATGCGAGATACCATCACTCCAACTAGCCATAGAGTTATTACCAGCTACCTCTGAGGAGGAAAAATGATTTTTGTACTTAGCTCAATTAGATGAGAATCAGCGCACCGTTGCATTAGCTACCGAGGCTCATGCGAAACGAATGAAAGCTCAGTATGATAGAAGTGTTACACCTCGTATTTTTTCAGAAGGAGACCTAGTTTTGGTATATGATCAAACTAACGAAAAGCTAGGGGCTGCTGGGAAATTTGAACCTATGTGGCATGGTCCTTATATTTTCAAGTGACAGCTTGCAAAAGGGGCCTATGAATTGATTTATTTTGACGGGGTCTCTTTAGGCAAACCCAGAAATGGGATTTTTCTGAAGAGATATTATGCTTGATTCTTGTGTGGAGATCTTTATTGTATATTAGTTATTTTCTAGCTGGTGTGATGTAGATTAGAAAAGTGTGCCTAGATTAAGTGTACTTTTAATACTATTCCTGCTTATCTGGATTACTCTCGATATTGCAGATGTCAACGTCTTTTCAAACATACATTGGTTTTGCTGATGGTGCTTTTCATGGAACACGGAACATTTCTTTTGTAGCCTGAGTTATTTATTCACCCACTGACGAGTTAGTATCTATGCATGGGGTAAGCCTTGGTCAAACGACAAATAATATTGCAGAATATAGCGTAGTTATTGAGTTATTGTCTAAATCCATTTAATTTGGAATTCGGAGTTTGATCATTAGGTTAGATTCTAAAATTGTTGTATTACAATTAAATCGATTGTATGCAATTAAAAACCCAGTGTTGTTAATATTATTTTTGAAATTTCGTCTCTTGGAATGAGAATTTGATTATATTGAGTATCAACACATCCCAAGAAATTTAAACACATTAGAAGATGCATTATCTTCTAGTGTTATAAACAGACATTTTCGATAATGAAAGAAGTAAATCAAAATAACATTCGATAACATGTTGGACAAGTAAATGGAAATAGTAGTATATCATAGCATAGAGTAGTGTTTCAAAAAAATAGTACATCGTCCTCAATCATAGGTTCAAAATGCCTTATGATCAGGAAAAAAGTGATACAAAAAATGATATGAGTCTATACAGTCGATCATCCACTATCCATGGTAATGATCATGATAATATACTACAGCCCGTGCCACCCTCCTCAGGAATCTCCTAAATGGTCCAGGAACTCCAATGACATATCTCTGCAAGTGAAGTGGAATGTCATCTATGGTAGTCTTTGGGATGTCCATAGTCAGTCGCTCCAAATGGTGTTCCAAATCAGTAAGGATCTCTGTTGTCTAATCCTGTGGTGGTGGTGCTACTGCAGCTGCATCCCTTTTCCTCCTCTTGAAGGGGCGGAGAGTGGCTGTTCGACGTGGACCCACATCTTCATTTGAATTTTTTTTTATCATTTGTGGATGATTTAAAAAATAAAAATAAAAATTAGAATTTAGAACATGTCAAAAATGGTTCTTACCTGAGTTATCCCACTGAGCTCCCGTAGGAAGTGACATATGCTGATCACCATGGTAATCCATCTTGGCATAAGGGAATTATTCTATCACTAAGACTTGGTTCTCTAACCAACAGAAGTAGGCTGAGGGAAATCGAACAATCTTTGTACCCTCGTTGTGACGGGCCATCAATGCAACCCATTGGACCATCCAAGGCTCTTGCACTCTACCATGATCAATTGGAATATGTTGTAGGGCCAGTAGAGGAATCCTCTCTAGAGCAAAATTAACCACAATCGATCCATATCCGAAGTTATTCAACTTCCCGTTCTTTGCCCTAGTTATTTGGCCTTTGATATTGGCCAACATTTCCTAGCACCAATGGAAGATGATGCCTCAGAAACAGTCCACTGCAATCCGCATTTGAGATCCAGTAGAAATGTGTAAATCTGCACTTCCACATAACCTTGTTACAGTAAATGCAACTACTTTCAACTCAGGATAGATGATGGTTTTGATATCAATCTGTTTTTCTTTAGGATCAGCCTCATCCTTGCAAAACTCTAGTTGCAAGCTAGCAACAGACTGGCCACTTGGCCTAGCCCCAAATAGAGAAATTGGTTCGCCTCTTTTAGACAAACTAGTCAGAAATTATATGTCCTCTAGCTCAATTTCGAGCTGGTTTCCTCCAATCACAAGGCACTGGTCCTGTAAATCCCACTTGTTTACCAACCAAGTGAGTAGGTCTACTTGGGCTCTCATGCCCTGAATAGCCCAAAATTTAAGTAAACTGCATGCTCTCAAAACATGTAATGTAGGTGGATGAATCATTTCAGCTTCATCGACCTCCTTGTGTTCACATTCCCGCCAGATAAGCATTGTAAATATCCTACAATGAACAAAATGAAAGATTAGAATCATTTTAAAAAGAAAATTTTGGGTAATTTGGAGAGAAAATGTGTTTTTATATTCTTCACGACGCCTCCGCACTTTTTTTCAGAGACAGTGCGTAGCTACACATGGACTCTATACTAAAAGTGTGAGACCACGACATTTTTCTTTGTAAGAAAATGTCAGGGTCCGCAGGTACCATGTGTCTTACCTGTGGACCACCGTGAGAGAAATTTTGAACCTATTTCTTCCCCAAAAATGAATTGTAAACCCTAAATTAAGGAAATGAACAGATGAAAAGCAAGGAAAAGAGAATGTGGATTACCTGGAGCAGACAATTTTCGATTTGAACGGTCGGTTTGTCAGGAATGTTCTCTGGAGCATTTTTTGCCAAAAGCTCTCAAACTTTAACTCTGAACTCAAATGGTAAAAATGATTTTGGAAAACTCCTTTTTATAAGTTTTTTCGAATAAATGAAATTTAATTTTGTTTATTTTTCACTTTAAAGAGATGGTTTTTCAAAATATTTTTATTTTATTAAAAGAAAGTACGTTTAATTTTTTGAGTTTTTGTGCAGAATACCGGATTTTTTGGGTGAAATGGTCATTTTTGACGAAGAGTATACTTTTATCACTTTTTCAGGCTCTTAAAAATTTACAAAAAATCGAAACCATGGAGTCATCTTTTTAGCCCTTTTCAGACTCTCTAAATATGAAAATATTTCCAAGTACTTGACTATTGGAACTTGTTAAAGGAAATGAACAGTCATCCCTTCAGTATAAATTTACCCCATTTCCGGACTGAAATGGACTATTTACAAAAAAGGTATACGTTGACTAATAATGGTCAATAGAGTTCTCTCTCGCATTATTTTATCCTTTTTTCGAGCCTAAGAGACTAAAATTACGAAAAAGTACACCCATGGAGTTTTCTTAAGTTTTTTCTTCTGACTCCCTAAAAATGAAAAAAAATGAGTTTCTCCTATACTGAGCTTGTTAAAATTTAACAGTAAAGGACTTGCGATTAAAAACAGGAACGGACCACTCCTTCTTAGGGTTCGATTTTAAACTAAGTTGGACTCATCCGAAGGATGAGCTTATAAACAAGAAAATGTTATCCTCCTCAAGCTTGTCAAAAATAAAGAGGTACTTGCCAGAAATGGTGGGGGAAAAAGGGAGAAAACGAATCCATTTGTTACACTTTGATTTAAAAGTAGTATACCACTCTTAAACACGACACTTTTTGTCACACTTCTATCTGGGTTGGGAAAATCCTTTGCCTAGTATTTAATCAAACCACATTGAAGGTCTTCAGCCGATTTCTAGGTATTAACTTAGGGAAATTATTACCAAACCATCTGCAGTGTCGTTATGTATTCAAGAGGACAATCAAACAAACCATTCATCTACAAACATTTGTCTCCATTCGCATTGACCATCCCTGAGTCATTCCTTGCAAAACATTTCTTCAAAACTTGATCTATGGTTTTGTGTCATGAGCTTTCTTACAACGGATCACTTTCTATCGACGAAAACTCATCATCTAGGAAGTTGATATAGAATCCGTCAGTACCTTTGAATCTACATGCCTTAATGGCAGGTTTCTCTCCTTCGAAGACAAGTTGCATCATTGACCTTCGATCGAACGATTCCATGAAATGTTCGACTTCAGATCACTTATTCACATTTCATGGATTGTACTGAGTACTTTGAGAGCCATTGTCATTATTTATGGTTTCTCTCACACTTTTTAACAGTTCACATCATTGACTGGTAATCAAGTGGGTTCTACCATGTTTGACTTCGACAAATTTAATCGCATGAATAGAATCGTACTAGTTAGGGAAGCAGAAATCAAGACCCTGGATCTAGTTTCCACCATCCAGGCTGCGAGGAGTTTTATTATTCATTATGTAGTAGACTATTCATTACAGATGGTTGCGTCCATGTTATGTCTACACTATTGATGTAATAATAAAATCATTTATGTATCAGAACAAGTTTAGTTAGTTTTTCATCTAAGTATGGGAATGCCTACCTCAGTGATGATAAATAAGTAAATAAATAAATAAATATATATATATATATATATATATATATATATATATATGTATGTATGTATGTATGTATGTATGTATGTATGTATGTATGTATGTATGTATGTATGTATGTATGTATGTATGTATGTATGTATGTATGTATGTATGTTTTGCATTGAATTTTTTTACAAGATTCCGACTGGGGTGTCCATAGGATATTCCTTGAAATGATAAAGCACATCACTCTTTGAATTCTCTCAGACTTCGCACTTTAGGGGGAAATTTGTTACATTGAAATTTATCACCATGACATTTTAGTGTTTATATGGGTTCATCATTATTCATATATTACTCCCTTAGAAGTCTACAACATCAAAGTTCCGAAAATCAAGCCTTGAAATTGAGAGAAAAGCTCATAAAAGTCTTAAAAACACTTGTACCGCACTTTCTCTTAACATTTCCTGCGGTGCCGCACCTATTTGTTCTAAATCATGCAGAGCTAAATGAACTTTTTCTTCATTAAAGGTGCAGACCCCTGTTAAAGGTAAAATGAAGTTAGAAAGTAACATTTAGAAGCCCAACAATAAAATCTGGAAGCTTCTGAAAGCAATTATCCAGTTGAAGGTTCGCTCCTGTCATGTAAATTCATTCCTCCATTATGGGAGACTACCCCTTGGTTTATGGAGCTCAATCCCTTCAAAAGAGGATTCTATCCCCTCTTATGTGGAGATGCAACCTCTTCTCTTTTCCTATAAATTGAGGCCATAGTTTATCCTCAAGGGGAGTTAGACTTTGAGAATTTTTGAGGAGAAATGTTATAGAAACTCAGACTCTCTTAACTGATCATTATGTGGGAATGATTACACACTCATGTCCATTTTAGCTGAGAGAGTGCAAGGATTGTCAGAGTAGAGGAAACGCCTGTTCCAGACCCCAGAAAGACCAATTCGACATCAAGGCGGACATGGTTGTAATTATTTTTCTTCATCAAAGATAATACGAATGGATCCTATTTTCTCATTGAGTTCTTTAATTAAGTAGCTTGTTTGTCATGTTTTATCAATGATTTATTTAATTAATTAGATTTTTTCTTGAATTCCTTCATCATCTTGATAGATATATGATTCGTGAATTAGTTTCTATTATGCAGGTGCTATTGATTTTTTCCATGTTTGTGATTGTAGATCTTTGAAGACGATTATTTCAAGAAACTAGAAAGAAGATAATTACAAATAGCACTGGACTACATGTAGGTCTTCAAAACCTTATTGTAGCTAAATATGAATCGAATATTATCTAGAGAAAATAGTTTTTGTTTGTCTGTTTGTTGCTAGCTGTCCGTAGGACACTAGGGAGATATGTCTTGTCAGCAAAAATGATTTATCCATCCAACACATGTGATTGAAGATTGCTCAATCTTGATAGCGAAAATGTAGGAAAAGCAGTCGACACCTACATAGAATGTGCAGAGAGTTAAGGCTGAGTTGTGAAACAAAGATTCGAGTGTGAATGTGGTGACAAGCAGCGGGATAGCCACCAGGGGACCTAAGGAGAAGGTTGTGATGGAACCTCCGATCCGTCAAGCCACTATCAAACAAGAAGGCCTGGACCTAAAAAGGGGGAGAGAAACATTTATCACATCTCACAAGGACTTTTTTGAGACAGAGGAAACTACTCCTCAGCCACCTGCGAACCTCAAGGTAGATGAGGAGGTTGAGCCCTTTTTGTAGGCATGTATGAAATTTTTGCACAACCTAGAGGTTGTGGAGAACCTTTAGGCATTAATAGATAGCTATGCAGCATAACCCAATCTAACCCTGAAAGTCAAGGATGTGCACAAGCCATACATGTATAAGAAACACACTGAAAGAGAAATGCGGTTGTCTCCGCAGATCGCTGACTATGAAATGAGCCAGGTTATTTTGGACCTAAGGTCAGATGCAAACGTGCTACCTAAGAAGACTTTGAAACAAATGGGAGAGCCTAAGTTGGAATGGTCCACGATTCAGCTGCACATGGCAAATCAGCAGAAAGTCGTCCTGCTAGGAAGGTTGTCTAAAATTGTGGTGGATATCGTAGGAGTAGAATCTCGAGCAGAATTTGAAGTGATAGAAATTGTAGAAGATGCGGACCCCTACCCTATTCTCTTGGGATTGGACTGGGCCATACATATGGGCGGTATCATCAACTTCAAAAAAAAGAAGCATGGTGTTTGAGAATAACGGCACAAGGGTGATAGTACCATTAGATCCTGCAAAAGGTGAATGATATACAGATTCGGTGTGCAATGAAGAGGATATGGACCAAATTTACAATTTGACCATGCAGGACGAATATTGAATCAACCCCATGGCAGAAGGTGTACTCTGCTGGGAAAATGACAGTGAATGCTTCTCTGACTTTGACCGGGAGATGGAGAATTGGAAAAACTGATTGCATGATGTCTCAGCATTGTGGTGTCTTCGAGTCATAAGGGACTTCCACTGCATTTCCTCAGAGGTAAGAGACCTACCTTACTTTGATGGTTCTAACAGCATTAAGGATTTTTTGCGAGTATTCTAAGCAGAGGTTCCCAAGGGATGAAGGCTATGGGCCCTTAAGCTAGCCCTGCATGGAATACCTGCGTGCTGGTGGGAGACACATGAGGAGGCATTCCAGGATTGGGAGGCATGTCGAGATATGATGATCCTGCGATTTGAAGCCTTGACTAGCCTACGGGTCAAGGCATTCGTTGGATCAGAAGATCCACACGAATATCTATTAGTATGGGAAAAACAGTGGTGAGACAAGATGACTAAGGAATGGGTTCACCTATTGATTCATGGTACTTAGATGCGGAGCTCCATCGCTGCACCTGCCACTAGGGGATGTTAAAATAAGAGTTCCTGGGAACATTTGGGTTAGTAGGCCGTACCATGGCGGTTGATGCAACCCTGCGAGACATTGACACTAGGGAGTGGGGAGAATCGCACCTGTTCCTCGCACTAGAATTACCCACATGGGAAACACAGATACCAAGCAAGATCAACTACCATAGCCTAGGACCAAAAGATAGTAAGGATGATCCACGAGCTATGTTTAACTCGGAATTGGAAGGGGTGTGCATGACTACCAAGCCGCTCAGGTTGTGAGAGGGATGCAATAGGACGTATCTTATGTTGAATAGGAGCATAGAAGGTAGAGTTATCATATCTGCAATGGCTCTTACAACAATTAAACAACTGCAATCACTCCTCGTCCATGCGGGGTATTACAGAAATTTTTTTTGGGAATACGCGCTACTTATAACGCCTATGAAATACTCGTTCCCGCAAGGGATCCAGTGCAGTTGAGAGGACACCTATGGGGAAAAGATGTCTTTGGTTGTAGAATACCTTAGGAACAAGCCTGTGTTTGGGGGGATGCACGAGAGGCATGGATGTTTAGTCCAAGCTCAGCAGGTATGCAGAGTGCACATAGGGAGAAAAAAGTGACAGGGGGAACAATAAAATCAGGAAAAGAGGAGAAGTTACCATTAAGTGGAACAGGCGGTTGGCAATTAATGAAGCGAGTCCTTGAGATTTTTTACCGTTTACTTGATGGTAAGCTCTGAATGACACTTACCCTATCGTTGGATGGACATAGGCACTATAAAGTAGGACAACTAGCGAAGACAACAATTTCGTATTATGCCGGTAACCTGTATGTAGTTTTTTTATGTTGCGCGATTTTTTGGGCCTGTTGCATCCTGTTCATGGAAAAGTGATCCACTCCTGCTACCGATAGGCCCCCATAACCAAGAGTCCTTGTTCCCACTAGATAACATCTCCCAGGCCCATGGAAGCTTCAGTACCTGCAGAACCCGAATAAGAGGCATTCATTATTGGGTCAAGGGACAAAGAAATCGATAAGATAATTGCACTCTGGCTCCCTGAATGGAGGATTGGCCTTAGTCTTGGTGAAAACAGCACCAAAGGGACCTGCACCACAGTATTACAATCCACTATAGACCCCAAGAAAACCCCAGAACCAAGCGCGAGGGGCACGGGCATAGACGCGGAAAGGAACGCACAGCTTCTACAGGTCGCCAATAAGGATGTCGGGGCTGATTAGCAGCTAGCACTAAGTGTACTAGGGACAAATAACCCAGCTAGCACCTCTCTCCAGAATACAAAGAGGCCAGGTGAGCCTGGTATCGGGCCCTAAAAAAATTAATGCACCCAGCGCTAGGAATATAATGTGACGGTCACACTGACTAACAGTGACCTCGAACAGATCACAGATGCAATTACACTAGCCACAGAGGAAATATGAGCATCCATAGAGAAACAACAGAAGGCTACAATTGACACCTTCCAGAATGAGCTCCACACCCTCCAGGGGAAGGCAGATACACTTCAAACCAGCATAACTCAGGAACGGGCTCCCTTGGTAATCAACAGTACCGTGCTTGTTCCGAGAGGAAGCCACCTCTGCTCCTTACATAGCACTAACCTTATAAGAACCCAACTCCAAGTCGATACAGGGGTCCACTTGGACCTGGCTAAGTTGCCCACTGAGGCATTACAAGGTCTCCATGCTGCCATAATCTGGGATACCCACCGGCGATACTTGGAGGTACATCAACATCTCGGTATGGCCAAGTAGGCCCTCAAATGGAAAGACGCAGAAAAATACCTTGCTATATCACATCAGGTGGAGCCTAAAATGGCGATCCACTAGCTCTACACAGAGGTTTTGGACAGAGTCCTGGTTGTAGCTACACCTCGAGCCAAGGTAGAAAGTATGTTTGCAGCAATAAAAGCGTCTCAGACGGAAAGGCAGACCATCAAGGCACAACTAGAGAAGCAAATCTCCGACTTATAGGCTACATTATAGCCTGCCACGCCGCCAGAGGTTCGAGCCCAGTGCACTGCGCTGGTGGCCAAAGCTACGAACTCCATCTCAGAATAAATTGCTCAGGCCGCCTAGTTGCTCGAATCAACCATGCAGCTCTGGACCATGGTCCAGTTCAACCCGGTCCTCCGAATGGTCAATCAGGACTTACGACAGCAGGAAGAAGCTTTCGCACAGGTCGAGGCTACCTTGCCCACCTTGGTGCTTGCGCAACGGTTAGAACAGTTGTAGACCAGCAACACTCTCCTCGATGCGATTGATAAAATCCAGTACGAGAAGCACATCCTTGATGAACGATTAAAGCCATGGGCTACCACAAACCTCCAGCTCGCACAAGATGCCGATGGCGTGGTCATGCAACTCAACCAGACACTGAAAAACGTCACTACAGCCACCAAAAAACGTCACTACGGTGGACCTCGTGCAGAGTGCCGCAGCCGAGAGTCAAGAGGTGTTGCCTCCACTAATCACCTCCCTCACTGAACTACGCACATAGGTGGAGAATATACCATCACCATGATTCGGTACGAGTCACAAGATTGTGTTGGGGGGCTGTTGGAATGGGGTCTCCTACAAAGCTGCGAAACTGGTCCATTTTGTATATTTTTTATTATATTTAGTCTAACAGGGGTTTTGGGTTGGGTCAAATCCCCTAAAGTATTATAAATGGGTCAAGGGCAGACCAAGAGTTTGCAAACCACAGTTTGTGGACCATTGGATGCATAGGCTAAAATAGTATAAGTAGTTGAACCTTTTTGAGTTGTAAAACAAGCTAAGAATGATAAGAGATTGCTGCTAAGTGTGAATCGATATATCTGGTCAGGGATTTTGGGTAAGGACTCCTACTGATGTGTGTGCGAAAGGCCTCTATCTTAGTATGTGCGGAGTCACTGCAAACCCTACTGCTGTGTGCACAGGTTGGGTTTTTGGGATTTTTTAAGTAGATCTGAAAGATTAATGAATGTGGAAGTATTTTTGCCTATCTGAATCCACTGGAATTACTGTGATATAAATCTGTGACGTCTTGATTACTTAGTATATGTTGTTGTGTTATTTTTTTAAGTTGTGAACATACTTGTGTACTTATTTATGCTGTGATCTGGGTTTTGAATATCTGAAATAGCTTTGTATTGTTATATGAATTCTTTATTTGTTGATTTTTGTGAGTAATATTTCTATTACGCACGTGGATTCAAAGGGAATATAGGCTCTGTGATACCGGATTTGGTCACAATCAGGGTGAATGCAGCTCTGCTTGACTTACCTACCCTCTCCTAGGGTGCGGAAACCTGGTTCCAGCACCCACCCATACTACTTCGGGTGAGACTTTGGCCTGTGCAAGCAGGTCATTGCCACAAGGGCCAGTAGTATAGGGGTTTGTTGGCAAACCTTAAACATCTGAACCTTGGTCAGGACCCCTTGAGCCAACAGGTGTTCCTGAGGGATATCAGTTGTTATTGGTTGTAGGTCCCACTTCCATAAATGGAACTTGGAGGTCGGGTCATGTCATAGTGACACCCGTCTCACATTTACCCTGGAGAGATTGTGAAACTGGGTAAGCGTGGGAGGGATGATTACAGATTGCTATCAGAGCAATGTTGCAGCACTAGACCTCAGGGTCAATGCATATTAGTATGCAGGTTTATATTTCAGCATGAAGGAATGATGGTTAATAGTTTTTATATGCATTTTGATTATATGCATTCCTATGATTTCATTGTTTTTGTGGCTACATGCATAATAGATGCTAGTGGATCATTGCGGTCATATACACATGCATCAGTTTGTCATGCATGATAATAATTTTATTTTTATGCAGTGCATTCATATGCATGATGGTTATTGTCATTGTGGTTAAATTCTTTATATTATTATGTACCATGCTAATATGGATTGGCCTGTATAGATGGTTATGGTTATGATATTCATGTATGAGTCAAAATACTTGTGATATTATTTCATACCTGTTAGCACTCCATAAATTTCCCTAGGTTTAAGAGAGAAATTTCATATGTAACAACAAAACCACTTTTCGGATAGAATATAGCCCTTCTAGAATTGGAGAGGGCTCTCTCACTTAGGTTGTTAAAATAATCTGATATTAGGCTAGATTTAGTGCTTAATAAGGTGTGATTTTCAAAGGTTTGCTAGTAAGAAAGGAGACAAGTCCATTGGGCATGGAGTCATGTCAAATCGATTATTTGTCAAGTAATATGATGAAGAAAGAAAGGGTTTCTCCACATGGGAAATGTATCCAGTATTGGTGATGGAATTAGTTCGATGTAAGAAGGCGAGTGTGAGAAAATATGGAAACAACACAAAGAGTCTCAAACTGCACATAAATTTTGAATGTTGCTTTAAGAGGAAAACATAGATCACTTGGAAAAACTAAATCAGAGCATCTTTTGGATGAATTATGAGTTAAACATATGCCAGTTCTTCCAAGCATGAAGACAGAAATTTAATATATGTAAAAAAATAATACAAACTTAAAACATGAAATAATCATAACACCACCAAGATCTGACACAGGAATCCCTGTAAATCACTTTTGATCTTTCATTCACTGCCAAACTTTTTCAGAAAATAAAGTGCACACAAAGTCTCTTTCTCTCCAATCTGACAAACCTTTTTCATACTGAAAATCATGAAAATATATACAATTATCTCATCGCTAGACTTAGGGGGTCAAGCTCTACCATTTCCCCAAAGATAGAGATAGTTGCATTAAATTTGGAATTGACTGCTAGGAATAGGGACCGAATTTCTGAAAATAAGGGTCAAAGATTAACTTGTATATCTTGAACCAAGATATTTGTTAAAAAACCAGAGGTTTTTGTATATGATATTATTCTTGGGAGAAACCACCCTTATTTTTTAAAAATTTCTCTCCACTAACTTGTAATCTGCGCCCAAAAAGGATGATTAAAACAAGAAATAAAAAAAAATCTGAAAAAATAGGCTGCCAAGTTTCATTGGAATCTTCCAAACTATGACACTTGTGAAGAACATGAAGGAAATTTTTGTTATTTGACTCGTTATTAAAAAATTTATATTTTAATTTTTCAAAATTCATCTCCATTTGGTCAGGAATTAATCTTGAAGTGAAATCCTCCAAAAGAGTAGCAATTTTTCAAAACACCGTCGTAAAAGTGGAGCGACTGTATTTTTCAAATATATCCTAAACAGTGAATCAAACTTAGCTGATTTTTTTTCAAGTTAATATCATTATAATTCTTCTACACAAACAAATTGAGCTAAATTCAACCAACGTGTTTTAAGAAAATTAAAAAATGGTTGCAGATGATGGTGGCTTTTTTCTCGAAAAAAGTGAAGCATTTTGACCTGAAATTAAGTGAGCTTATTCATCTCACCCCCATGAATATACTATAAAAAATTAATGGAAAAAATGTACACGTTTTAAGAGATATGGTTAAAATACGGTCACTGTGTGAAAGCGTAGAGCTCCAATCTTACACTACCTTCCACCATCATCCAAAATACTAGGGGCACTAGGATGGCATGGAATGTTCCATACAATGTTTCAAACCCATGAGAAAAATTCTAATTCATACACAAGCCTTCAAACCCAAAAATTTCTTCTCCATATTCATGACTTAAACAAGTCAATTATTGATGCATGTCCTGCTCTAAAATCCCTTCATTGGGAGGTTCTCTCGAAGGATAAGCATATGTCTAAATTCCACAAGATGGTTGCAAATTCTTCTTGCTCGATAGATGGTTTAGCTTATTCAATGAGAAAGATCAATGTTGATCAAGTCTCAGCGCTCCTCTCTTGGATTTTGGAGGTCTCTTCTCTTTCGGATTTAGGTATTAGATTGCCTGCTTCTTCTTTCTAGTCCGATATTCCGGGCTCCCTTAATCCTAGAGTTAGCGTCGTTCCAGCCCGTGAGCAGCATTCTTCATTTCTGATTAATGTGAACTCTCATCTCTCCGGCGTTGTGAACCCTTTGAATTTTAGATCCCCCATAAGGCTTTCAACTATGTATGCGTGTGGTATAAGGCTTTCCTCTTCGTCCAGAAGAAGTGTTGGCTCTCTCCATAGCTCATCGAGCTCCTCGCCTTGTTCCTCGACGGATCGTAAGTTCATTATCGTTGAAGAGCCATTAGGTGCAAGGCAGCTTGTACCTATGCCTTCTGAATATTATTTCTCTTACTGAAATGGCTACATTGTAGCTAGACCTCTTACTGGTGGTAGATCTCCTCTATCTAGTTCGCTTCCATCCTCTGTAGCTTTTCAGGCGGACGAGGGCTCAGTAAATAGCACTGGCTTGATACCGGGTTCCTTCTCGTCTCTGTCTCCTTGCTCTTCTGATTGTTCGATGGATTCCAACGGTGTCATTCGTAGCTCTTTTTTGGGTGTGCCCCTTGGCTCTGGTTTCCTCCACATCATCAATCGTTATGATATTCTTCCTTATAATTTTGCGTCTCCCATTAAGAATGAATATAGGAATATAAATTTTCAAAAACCATTAACCTTAAAACTAATAATACTATTAAAAATAATTATGATAATAGGAATAATACTAATAATTCTAATATTAATAATATTAATGATATTTATATGAACGATTTTAATATAAACAACATTGATTTTATTAATAAGAAAGAATTTATTTATTAAAAAATATTCTCACATTATTAATAAAAATAAAGGGCATGTGTATAATAACAAGAAAAATAAGTGCATAATTAAAAACATTCATAAAAATAAAGGGCATATGTATAATAACAAGAACAATACGTACAGAGTTAACAACAATAATGATAGCATTATTAAGAATATTGACATCAATAAAAATAGTAGCTATTCTATTATTAATAAATATAATTATGAAGATGATAAGAAACTTGATAATAATAATAATAATAATAGTAGCAGGAATACCAATAATTATTATTATTATAATTAAAAAACTCTAATAATAAGGTAGTCAATCTTTCGAATTTCTCCTTTGACCCGTTTGTCTATAGTATTTTAGAGAAAAGCTTTAATTTTTCCTTAGCTCCTAGAAAAATCCTGATTCAAGATATCATCTATGACATAGAATTTCGGATTAGGGATCTACCATATTCCTCTAAGGAAATCATCAGAAAATATTGTGTGGTCATCTTGAGGAAAGCCAAGCCTCCCAGGAGTAACCTTAGTAAGCCCGAGTTTGAGGCTCTAAAATCTTTAAATAATAATAATGATATTGTTGTTCGTAAGGCTAACAAATGAGGTGCAGTTGTTATCCTTAAAAAAGATGATTATCGAAGAAAAAATTTAGATCATTTAGAGAATCGTGGGAGGTATAAAAAACTGACTAAAAATCCCATAAAAAATATATCCTAAGTTTTCGCTTTGGCCATTAAATCCTATAGCTCGGTGAGCTCCCTGAGTAAGAAGCTAATCGAAAGCAACCCTATCACTCCTAGAATCTATGGTCTTCCTAAGATCCATAAAGATGGTGCCCCCCTTCGGCCCATTGTTAATATCATAGGAGGTCCAACTTATCTTCTTGCCAAGTATTTAGCCCATAAGCTTAAGCCTCTCGTGGGTCATATCGACTCCTTTGTCAAGGAATCTTCCTCTTTTGTTAAGGAGTTAAAGGACGTGAGAATGGATCTAGATGTTAGGCTTGTTAGTTTTTATGTTGTTTCTCTTTAACCAATATCCCCATTAATGAGGTCATTGATGTCATTAATTGGATTACTGATCCTGATACGACCCATTTAGTTGAGATATGCCTAACCTCTACTTTCTTCTGTTTTGAAGGGGAATTCTATGAGCAAACCTGTGGTGTTGCCATGGGCTCTCCTCTTTCCCCGATTGTTGCTAATATTTTTATGGAGGACTTTGAATTCAAAGCCCTTTCCTTAGCTCTGTTCCAACCAATTAAGCTCTGGAAAAGGTTTCTAAATGACACTTGCATCATCTGGACTCGTGGAAAGGAAAAGTTAGACCTCTTTTCCTTCATCTTAATAGTCAATCTCACTCCATTAAATTCACCATGGAATATGAGGTGGATGGTATCCTTCCTTTCCTTGATGTTCTTATTTGAAGAAAGGAATATTGTTTGTTTTTCCATCAAGTTTATCGAAATAAGACTCACACTGAGCAGTATCTTCACGCGAGTTCACATCATTTCTTTGCTCAGAAGTTAGGCATCCTCAACACCTTAGCCAATAGGGCGTTGAGAATATCTCAGAAGTCCCACCTTGAAGGGGTAAAGACCCACCTCTTGGATTCCTTTTGTAAGAATGTTTATACTAGTAGGTCTGAGGGCCTTAGAGCTTTCCTTAAAGCAGAAAAATGTCCTTCGAATAGTAAAAAAGAGCATAGTGAATGGTCCTGCAGTGTTCGCCTTCCCTTTATTCAGGGAACCACTGATAGGATTGCTAGGATCCTTAAGAAACATAAAGTTTCTTCATCTTTCAAACCCCTTAATACAATTCGAACCTCTCTCAAATTTGTTAAATATATAGTAAACCCTAGAGAGGGGAAAGGTTTCTACATCATTCCATGCTCCTGTGGGGCACCTTACATTGGTGAAACTAGTCAGTCTATTAATCAAAGGATTTGTGAGCACGTCGCTGACATTAAGGATGGAAGATATCGCTCCTCTACCTTAGTTGAGCATGCAGAAAATATTAACCATCATATTTTCATCGAAGAGGCTAAGGTTATTGCAAGGATTGACCATTTTCATCACTGTAAGTTAAGGGATGCCTTAGAAATCAAAAAAATACCTGTTAATCTCAATAGAGATGATGGTTGGAATAATAGTAGGTGTTGGATCCCTGCCCTATATTCTAAAGTTGTTTTAGTCTCCGCCCTTTCCTTCCTTCAATTATTTATTATTAATATTTTTATTTAAAAATAAATAAAAATAAATTATAAATAATAAATAAACAATAATATTAGTAATAATTTTAAATAAATAAACAAATCATTTAATTAATTAATTAATAAAAATTAAAAAATTAAAAAAGTTTTAATATTTAAATATGAATAAATAAATAAACAAATAAATAATATTAATCTTAATTTTCCCTTCGGAGTCAAACAAGTCGTTATTGTAATGGCTAGTTTAGTCATCTGTACATCTATTTAAACACAATGCCTTGATCTGATCTCTCACCTAGTCCTGATGATGAACCACACTGGTTGGTTCGAAACGCGTCGGCAGTGTTCTTTCACATGCGATTATTACCGAAGAAAAATTTGAATATTTACAATGGATCATAGAAGCCTGAATTCTGGAAAAAAAATTGATTTGGATCTAATCCAAATATTCAAAAAAGCCTCCTACATGGACAAAAGTTCCAAAAATCCTGACTCCTCATCAAAATTTTATGCCTTAGTAGAAGCGCAGCACTCCCTGCAAACTTTGCGCAATGAACCTTTCAAACAGTTGAAATGGAGTGATGTCATGATAGATTATGATTTGAAATTCTAACTGACCCAAGAGACCCTATAAATTTATTCCCATTATGACAAGACATGACAACATGACCTCACTTGTGATCTTTTGATGAAGCATGACCCTAGACCCACTTAAGTCAACCACTCAATACATCACTGACTATTTTCATGACTCTTGACATACTTTGACATAATTACATTGAATAATGAAAATGCTATTCTAAATTAAGACCCATAGCTTGATCTTCTACAAGATCAAGGCCAAACCTTTATACATTTTTCAAGTAAACTCGAAAGAAAAGAAAAAAAATTCTGACTACTATGACTATAGGATACTAACAATACTAATATGGACTAAATTGTGCAGATGAGATTGCCTCCATTGAGATATACTAAGGTATGATTTGATTATGTCTATATTTGGTTTAACAACATGGCATGTTTGCAAGAGATATGAGGTCAGAGATGAAAAGAAGAATGGTGGACTATAGTCCACGCAACTCCTCTTATAGGCCTAATATGAATTCTTTAGAATGGGAAAGGTAAATTGAGCAGCAAGTAGAGGGATATTCTCCTAGTTTGGATGACACACTAAGGATTCTAAGGGAAAATATCACAAGTTGCAACGAAGATAATGACAGGTTGATCGAGGCACATGAATGACTTGTCAAAGATTAGGAAAAACAAGCATAAGTTAACAGATACAACCTTCAAATACTTTCAAACTTACAGAAGCAAGGACAATGATGGATCAGCCATGGATAGGAGGAGAAGAATAATGGGGAATATGGTAGTAGGTCTTATACAGGACATCGGGTGGATGGATATCATACAGTCATAGGTGGCAGATCTTCGGATACACATGGGAAGTGGGAAGCAACATTTTCCACAAGAGTTCAAGAAATCCAAGCCTCCTACTTTTGATTGTGATTTGACTAAATCAGAAGATGCAGAAGCATGGCTACATGATATGAGTTTGAGATACCCTTCTAAAAAGAAGTATTTGTCTAAGAAATATCATGATGGAAAGGTCAAGGGCTTAATTTGAGAAAGAAAAGGTTCAAATATTCATTATTAGATTACCCATTAGAGAACTTTTGAGGTCTAAAATAGGCCTCCTAAGAAAAATGTACAACCAAAATAAAATTTATAATAACCAATAGGATTCAAGATGATGATGTCAACCATGGGGGATGATTCACCATTTTTTGGGTAAAAAATTAAAATGATTAAAAAATAATAGAATAATAAAACTACTTTTTCAACTTGCATTTTAAACTTATTTCCTAAAGGTTTTACTCAAATTTCGAGCAGGAGTACTCGTTGGATGCAAAACTTAATTCATCATCCAATGAGTACTCATGTTGCATACTTTATATGGACTCTACTTTATGAAAAATGATAAATACATTAAAGAGCGTGATTACACGAAAAAATAAAAAAATACATGAAAAACATGATTGCAATCACGTTTTTACATTTATTTCTCATTTTTTGTGTAGTAGGGTCCATCAAAAGTATCCAACATGGGTACTCCTTGGATGATGAATCAAATACTACATCCAACGAGTGTTCCCACTCGAAATTTGAGAAAACCGATAGGGAGATAAGTCAAAAAAGTAGTTTTTCTTTTTTCCCTCTAAAAATTGATGATGTAATATAATATTATTATATTATTTCCACTATTATTTTATAATTTCCTTAGGAGGCCCATTTTAGACCTCAAAATTCCCCTAATGGTTATCAGATCGGATTGAGTTTGATAATTCTCAATCATTGTAGGAAGACCTTAGGATGCAGGTGACAAGGAAACTGTGGCTTTGTATAAGAAGTTCAATGTAGCTAAGAGAGGGCATGGGTCTCAGTCTATGGAGTAGTAGAATAAAGGAAATTGTAGAGAACCATTGTGGTGTTGAACTTATGGTCTTCAACCTGTGATGGAGATCATCACAGGAAGTATTTTCCTTTGTAGCAGAGTGGTGCAACGGGGTCGTGACAGACCTCGGGTCTATAATGTGAAAGAGGCACAAACAATTGGGGATGTGGGTCAAAGCATTATCTTGATCTATGTATCTGTGGAAAAAAGTAAGGAAGTTCATCAAACATCCATCATTGAGGTGGAAGTGGAACTAGGGGATAGTTATAGGCAAAGTCTCAATGCATTTTACAGCAAAAAGAGCTCATGTTATGGAACCGAGCAGTAGAGTAAGTTAAAGTGTGTGGAAAAAATTTGGGCTCGATGAAGCTACATGGAAGATGGTTGATAAGATGTAGGCATAATTTTTTTTTTTTCAATTATGGCTATATTTTTCAAGGGAAGTGGAATCATTTGGGAGATGATATATGCATGTGTTCAATTATAAGGCAATCTGCTTAATACAACAAGGTAAGGTAACTCGTATATTGTTATATTTATTTATGCACCAACAATTGTATGTTTATGGAAGTATGATGCATGGGACTGCATGGAAAAGAGAATGCCATAAATCTTGAAGAAGTATCAGGTTGAGATTTCCTTTGGAAGCGTTGAGTACCATGGGGTTGAGTCATGGTGTCTCTTGCTAGTTTTTTTATTTTGGTGTTTTATGAATTTTTTGTGCTTGAATTACGGTTTTGATTGTGTATGGTGCATGACCATGCCACTTTGTTTGTGATGTTGTATTGATATTGGTTTTCCATGGTTTTATTATTGTTTGCTTCTTGTTCTTGAATTTTATGTTTTTAGGGTCTTGGGAATTGGTTGGGAAAGAGTAAAGTTAATGGAGCTCGAGGAGAACTAAATGAAACCTTACAAGTAATGTATGACCCGGATGAAGCCTAGGGCATGAATAAAGGGAAACTAAATGCAAGAATATGACATTTAGTTGGGTCGGTTGGGTCCATTGGGGTAAATGGATAATGGCGGGATAGTCATGAGAAAGGTAATCAGAGAATTTAAAGTAAACGGATTTTAGAATTATATGCCTTAACTATGTTGGGAACTTCTTTTCTCAATGTGTGCACGCATTGCATAGATAAAGGGATTTCTATTAACCTTGACCTTATGAGCACTGGTAATTATGTTTTGATCATGATTATGCTAATGTGTATATATGTGTATGTGTGTGTGTGTATAACTAGAGTTCATGCATAAATTATTTCATAAACATTTAATGAAATATTCACTAACATGTTCTACACAACATTTATATTATTTGCAGGAAAATAAACAGCAGATAATTACTATTAGATCCTCTAAATGTTTCTTACTCACACGTTAATAGTTGTCACAACTCATAAATTAGAAGAATTAAACAATGAAGGATACACACCATACATTACATAGTCCTTGAATCACAAAATCCTCCAGCATGAAGTGCAAAAATGAGTTTTCTTTATTATATTAAGTCTTCAATTAGACCAACATCCAACCTTGAAATGGTATTTACAAATGGTATATATAGGAAGAGTGGCACCAGCTCTATCTCTTATAAAAATAAGGAAACATTATTTCTAACCTTACATAGGTATAATAGGAAATTAAATCTATATCCCATCCAAATCTAACTGAAAGGACAGATGTAGATGAAAGAAGAGAAGAGAATTTGGGCTAAACTGCTAAGTATGCTGACATGCTGCCCCTTTTTCTGTTGATTCATTTCCTCATGTCTTTGGTTCTTAAATAACCATGTGTCTTCATTAAATATGACCTTCAACAACCTCAGAACCACTTATCACCATCACTTGCTATATATATTTCGTTATGAGTCCTTATATTTCCTGAATTGGCTCAGAAATTTTGCTGACAGTTGTCAAAAATCATTTAAAACAGACGCTACCAGAAATTCCGGTAAAAACCTGTAACTGCGCAAAAACTGTAATGCTACCAAAATTTCTAGTAGCGATCTGTTTCTTTTAAAAAATGCACAGAAAACACTTGAAAAATCTGTGCAGACTTATACACTTTGAAATTTGAGTTGTTGTTCAAAAATGCACCTGATAAGCAAAAAGGATTTTTATTAGGAAACCTTTTTACCTTTCTTCCATATGGGTTGTATCTTCAGAAAGCTTGTCCAAGTCTGATTTGCTAACAACAACATACTTTGATCTTATGGTCCTTGTGGTTGTTTCTTTTACAGTGGTCTTTTCTTCCTTTGAACCCTTTTGAATTTTTCTTCTTTTTGAGGGTTTTGTTTGTTTATATGAAGGGGCTTTGTTTTTGTCTTTCTTCTTGGAGTCCTGGACCCATTATTTTGTATTCCTTCACATTTTCTTTCTACATCAATGACCTTTGTCAAGAAACTTGGATTGTGCAGAGCCTTAGATTTGAGCCTGAACTTGTTGTTGTCTCTGGTGTTTCTTTTTATGGTACCAGTAACAGGTTTGGTATCCTCTTTCTTTCTCTTGCTATTGATTTAATACCATGCATATTTTAGGAGCTCTTCATCAGTATTAGTGTGTTGATACTCTTTCTGCATTTTTTGTTGAATTTTTTCTTCCAAAATTTCAGGTAGCACCTCTGCTTTAGATTTTTCTATAGTTGTAGACCTTCCTCTTCGAGCTTTGGTATAAACATTAGGAAAAAGAGAAATGGGAGGCACCATTTTCATGGATTTGGATTAATTTATTGGTGAGATGTCTCCTTTATCCAGCTTCCTCTCAACCTTGACTGAAGGAGTCTTTTCTTTTCTACTCTTAGCAATTTTATGGATATTCTCCTTCTTAGCCTTTCTCTTTTTTATTTTTGTAGGCTAAGGGTGTTGTTGTGAGGCTAGAGACAATTAAGCTGGGGGTGTAGGTGCAGTTTGGTCTGCCCTGTAAAATATAAGATGGTCCCATGATTTATTTCTTTTCCTTAATTCTTCCTCAACTAAAACTTTAATGAGATCTTGATTATACAAGTTGTATTCTAAAGCAGTTGTGTGTGTTTGAATCCTGGTTGACATCTTTGTCAGGCTCTTCAGAAAAAATAATGGAAATTTGAGGGTCTTCATACCTGCAACATGAAACAAAAATCTCATATGATAAAGAAAAACCACATTACACCTCCTCTCACAATTGAGGTAAATTTTGATGAGCTTAACAACTTCAGGCCATTCATTTTTTAGGTAAGAGTTTGGAATTCCTTTGGCCCAGTTAAGATCTATGTGTCCATAATTAAGGAAACTGTTGAGGTATCCTCTAGTGATGACTTGGCCTTTAAGCCACTCTTCTCCTTCCTGTGGAAGGTTGAAAGCTTCAACAATTGAATTTGTTGATACCTGCAATCTAAGACCATAAATGATTGCTTCCTGTCCATTGAAAGAATGTGAAAACTCCTGATCTACTCCAAAGTGAGAGCTTCCCAGTCTTGAACACGGAGGATACCACCCTAATTGAACAAACAACCTTCTCACATTCGAATTTGCATCCACTAGGTCAGCTCCTTGTGGTTTAATTCGTTTTAGCTTTCCTCCTCTTTTAGCCATCTTCAGTAATTAATAAGCTTGTATGGTGAAAAAAGATAGGTGGCAAGGCTAGAAGAGCTCACCTAACATGTGTTGTTGTGTCTTCTATGAGATATTTTCTGAAATATAAGACTCCTTTCTCAAGATTCTCAATGGAAAATATTTTTCACCAACAGTTAAACTCAAAAATGATAGTCTTCCTTCCTTCTTGGTGGTTTAAAATAGATACATAGGTTCACCTTCCCATGCAAAAGATTTTTTATTATGGTAATTATCTTGAACCGTAGCATGCACCATGCAATAGTCATTATGATCTTCAGTTGGCTACGTAGCTTCAGATGGCATACTACAGGTGGCTGGAGATGAGAGGATTTGTGAGTGGAAGTCACCTCTAGTGAATCTTGATTATTGGCCTAAATTTCCGGCAGCGTCTATGCATGATCAACCAAATGGTCATCGCATTAAAACTTTGGATCCACGATCTATTCCAATGAAAATTGTGTACTTTAACATGAGGATAAACCAACTCAACTGACAGATGGGACGGAACAATGGTTGGATGTGCTAACTGCAGATTGACACCTAGATGCTACATGTATAACCATGACTCAAACTTGACATTACTGAACACAAACCTTTCCTATCACGTGACTTAAATCAAGATAAAATATTTAAAATGTATTTCAAAACAAGAACACATGGCTTGACACAAAGCGGATGCACTTTTCTTTTATTTTTTAAAAACATGGGAATTTATCGGAATTTCTGGGAGCATCAGATTAAATAAAAATAGACACAAACAGAATTAAAAATAACTTTCCAAAAAGGGCTAAAACAGGCTCTATTGGAAGTTTCGGTAGCGTTCAAATTTTAGGCTCGTAACTTAGCATAGAACTTTGCTGGCATTGGCTCCATATGGGATAAACCTCTACCTGCGAGGCCCTAAGAATATTTTGTAGTTTTAGTGCCTTGTCATTGGGATATGGAGTCTTATTATGAAACACACTAGTATTTACAATGAACTTAGGCCACCAATAGCATTAGTAAAATAATTTCTTGAGAAAGAGCCCATTGAATGGGCATCCAAATAGTCCAGTCCCATCAAGATGTTGCAACTCAAAAGCATTTTTCTGCAAAATATTGGAGATTCTAAAAGGACCAATCCATAAAGTATCAAATTTGGAATGCTTACCTGGATCTTGATGTTGTGCATCCCATTTCAACGCCAGATCATCAATCTGAAAATATTCTTTTTTGGTTCGTCTATCAAAACCTTTCTTTACAGCTTGCTAATATTTTGTCACCAAATCATATTGTTGTTCTCTCTTTTGTTGCACTTCTTTGATCTGATAAATTCTCCTGGTCATGTCATTTTGCTCAACTTCATGATCTTGCATAAATTTAGCTAAAGGAATGGCTAATTAGACTAGGAAAACAACATCAGTTCCATAAACCATTTGAAAAGGTGATGTATTAATAGACTTTTTTATTTTCACCCTGTCAGCCCATAAAGAAAACTTCAGTTTTGAATCTCAGGCTTTCTTTTTTTTCTCCAATAGCTTGGTGATGATTCTTACCAAAATTTTGTTTTATGATTCAGCTAAACCATTCCCCTATGGATAGTAATTTGTATGTTGAGTGAGTTGAATACCATAATCTTCATAGAAATTTACCAATGGTGTAGCTTCAAAAGCAGTTGTATTATTTATTACTAACCTTGATGGACATCCAAATCTGATTATGATTCCATCCGGGAAGTTAATGATAACTTTATGAGTATCATTCGTGGTAGGTGTTGCTTCAATCCATTTGGTGAAGTAATCAGTTGTGATAAGAATCCAACGGTGATGTCCACTTGATTGGGGATGAATTTCTCTAATGAAATCTAAGCCCCATTGCTGAAAAGGTGTAGAAAAAACTATGGGCTTGAGAGGAAAAGACTTCAAATGTTTCTTACCAGTGAAATTTTGACATTTTTCACATTATCTCACCTCAGTGCATACATTAGAAAATAAGCTAGGCCAAAAATCGCCAACTCTCAGTATTTTTTATGGAGTAGTTATCCAATAATGATGACCTCCACACACACTACTATGCATGTTAAAAAAAAAATTTCTTGGACTCATATGGGTCAATGCATCTCAAAAAATCTCCATTAGGATATTTCCAATGTAAACAGTTATCTTTGATGCAGAATTTAACAGTTTTCATCTTCAAAGATCTTCCTTTATGTTAGCCCCTCGTAATTTTTAAGATTGGAAAGAACAAATGATAGAGGACAATATCAAACTGCTTTGGAGTCCAAGACCTAGCCTTCCTAGACTCAGAGAGGGCTCTCTCTCTTTTATTTTTTTGATATAGCTCAATAACTCTAACTATTGATATTAGGCTAGTTACAGTGATTATGAGGGTTGTTTGTTTTATTGATTGTGTGGTTGGACAGAGGGAGTTGTGAGACTTAATCCATTGGGTGGAGTCATAAAAGGCTGAATTGTGCATCAAATTTTCAAGGGAATTCACAGGGAAAGCTAACTATGCAGACTGGATCTCATTAACAACGTGAATATGAGATGGGAGAAGGATATTGAGGTTCAAATTAAATGCAGAGCAAACTGTATCTAAATTCTGCATTAAGGTCTCAGAGGGAAATGTTAAGATCACAAACACAGACAGAATTAAGGTGCTCTCTTATCAAATCTTAATATAAATTTTCTATTTTTCAATCAGAGAAATTGATGCACAGCATGAAAAAGCAAGGAAAATCATTAAAACAGAGGAAAGAACATCACCATTAACATAGCTCAAGAATCCTGTGAACAGTCTCTTATTATTGGTGCCCACCTCGAACAGTTACATAGTTCCAATACTTCTTGCAATGCAAGCTTCAATAGGGTCAAATTTTCCAACTTTCCAACCCCTGATAATGAAAATTCAAACAGTATTTAACCAAAGACTAAGTTGGATTCTCTTCCTTACTCGGAAACCTTTCATTGATTACAATTTTAGCAAAAAATGGATAAGTGTGGTCATGCAAGGTCTGATCAAACATTACTAACAACAACACCACCTCTGGAATTAATTTTGGGAAACCCTTGTAGATCAGAACGCTTCAATGGCTCCTCGGAAGATCGAACAGTAAGCTTGGAGGTGACTGTGATGGTTACGAAGAGGCAACCAATGGAGACTCTGACATCTGGCTCTGCTTTGTAGAAAACTAGCATTTAGTAATTAATATGGTGCAGTGTTGGCCACTTTTCATTGTTTGGTGACGATGCTGATGTGTTCTACTACCTTCTCTTCTTCTGCTGGTATACCATAATAATTTTGCGTGAACGCCCTTTGCTCGACTCGACCGTCTTTGCTTGCACACCTTATCGGGTCTTATTTCCACCAGAATTCCTCTATGTCGTTATAACATAACAAGTTTGGTAAAACGCCTTTCCTGACTCGACCCTTGGTGTCTCTTTGCTAATTGAGCCCTTTCATCGTGTTTTAACCCTTTTTCTAAGAAAAACAACGTAAAAACTCAATATACTATATCTGAAAATGTTTATATTTAAGTTCTGAAGTGGTATCGCATCCGCGCCAGCATCGCACTTGGCATGTTTTACACTTTAAGATATGATAAAGTAATCAGCGATGTGATGCGAAGAGGGAGGCGACGTGGAGGGGAGGTGGGACCAGACTGTAGCCCGCAGATCACAAATATTAACATTAAGCAGCAAAGGGAAACCTCTGGAAGATGTGAAGTGCAAAGCGCGGGGAGTAGGCGATGACATGGAGGGAAGGTGGGACTAGACCACAGCCCGTAGATCACAACTCTTAAGTTTTAGTTATAAGCACGGAGGTAAACTCTAAAAGACATGAAGTGTGAAGTGCGGGGATAAGGCAAGTGACGTGGCAGGGAAAAGTGGGACTGACTGCATCGCAAATCATAGATCTTAGCTTTTGTTTATAAGCAGCGGGTTAAAATACAAAAATTGTGAAGTGCAGGGAGAGGGACCCACCTACGTCGCAATCACAAGTTGGAAATATTCTATTGTAAAGTAAGGTTTATGATTTTTCATATGATATGTGTTATGTATTGAAAATAGATGTGAAGTGGGGGCCGAAGCTGCTATGGTGGGGCCAACCGCCGCATCGCAAATTAAACCTGAATACATTGTAGGCACTACACAAGTAAGTTAAAAAATATGTGATGCGATATATCACAAGTCGAGCATCATGGGGGAAGGTTACATGTCAGGGAGGATGGTCCCACTTTAATCGCAATCGGGGAATAGGAAGTGGAAGTAAACAACGATATAGCAGTGAAAAGTGTAAAGTACAAATATAAGGCAGAAAGCAGAAAAAGGGTAAGTTTTAATTATTTTCAAGGGAAATGAAGTGAAAAAAGGAAGTGTGGCAGGTGGTTGGGTCCCACCGCCATCACACATCGCACTTTGGCATCTTTAACCTTTACCCTTTACACCTATCTTGTAAAACTTGCAATCTGCGATTGCGATTTAATCTACATCGTCGATCAATGCTTAGATCAACAGTCCTCACTGTTCCCTTGCTGTGGTATGCCAATTTTGGTTGCGCTCATTCTCTTCTTAGTTTTTTCGTTTAATGCTTTGACTCTTTCACTACTTGAAGCTCTTTACCATTCATGACTCAACACAAACGTGCACGTCTTGACCCAATCACGTTCACGACTCTTCCCATCACGTTCATGACTCTGTCTTTGTTGTTTTTTCTGCCTTAACTGATTCTCTACTGCCTTTGACTTTGCTAATGGTCTAATACTGCTCCTTGCCTCTCTGTTGCCTTTGTTTCCTTTGATTCTTTCTTTGGAGAAAAATTTGAATATTGACATTTATGTACCGTATAAAAAAATTGCAAGGAGAAAGTACACATTCACCTTGTGATACTGTAAATTATAGGGTTCTAACAGTGGCTCCAGCTGGGGATGGAACTTTTGTTTACGGAAGTGTCAATAACATCGCAGACTAGTGGCATTATCCATTGGGTTGATCCCACAACTTGTATCTTGATCTGTCAGGAAACTTAGTGATTGGAAACTAGTTGATTGTTCCTCCTGACTTTGATTGATAAGAACTGACCACATGCTTGGCCAACCAGCTTATTAGCATACTTAAATATGAACTGAAACTACAATTAAACTTGTCCACTGCAATACATCAAGCTGAACATATTGATGCACCTTGAAAATTTGAATGGTGATACCAGAAATGAGCTGAAACTAAAGTCTGAAACATATTGATCTGAAAAATAAAAAGAAATATAAAACTAAGATTTGAAAGATGCTCAGAATGTTGAGCTTATTTCCACCCCTACCTACCCTAATCTACTAAAATGGTTGCCCTTCTAAGCAATACAATAATGCCAGTGCATCTAGTCAGTCAATTGTTCTAATATATTTTTTATTTCATTTCTCTTCACCATGTTCAGAGACAAACCTGACACTAGTGTTTGATAGAAATTCTTGGCCTGATCTTGTTTACATGGATCTTGGTACCTTTGAAAAACAAATGACATGCCGAAAATATTTTTTGGCTTTGTAAATAAAAATTCCTCCATATAGACAGCCACTGGATCAACATATTCTTGATTCATTTCTGGGTACTCTGAATGAGCCAACTTAGCTTCATATTCTGGTATTGCAGATGTTCTCTCCTAGTCTTCAATCAACTCAGAACATGTTTTCATGCTACCTGATGAGTGTTGTGCCACTACTTCTACTGAATCATACAATGGGGAAGACTGGTTGATCATATCCATATCATATCAGCTTTTGAGAGCATTATGAATAGAGGAAGATTGATTTTGAAAGCAGAAACCATCCGACATGTCTGTTATTGGATCATGTGGTGCTTTGGATGGTAGTTTTGGTTCTCCTGAGACGTCATGTTTTCTCTTATAACTATCAGCCAGAATGTGATCCCAATTCCTTTTCATAATCCGAAAATCATTAAAGCACAAAGGTAGAGAACCAAACTTGATCAATTCATCATCTGTTTCAGGCTCTGTGATTTCATCTGCTACTAGAAATTCAAAAGAACTCAAGGGCTGAACCCCTGGATCTAAAACTATTATTCTATCATTATTGATTTCCTCATTTGATTGGTGAGAGAGTTCTCTTCTCTTATGATTATCAGCTAGAATGTGATCCAAATTCCCTTTTATAATATGAAATTCATCAAAGCATAAGGGAAAAGAATCAATCTTATCGATTCATCATCGGTTTCAGATTCTATGATTTCAAGATGACTCAGGGGGAGAACTTATGGATCTGAAAACAGTTTTGGATCATCCCTCTTTTCTTCAACTGACCCATTAGAGAATTTCTCCTCCTTCCTATTTGAAAACTTCTTATAATGATCTCTTAAGAGTGAGGCAAAAGATAGAGGAAGGAATTTTTTACTTACTTGAGAACTTCTTGCATTTTCCTCTTTTCCACCTTGCTCAGCATGCAGAGTTTGATTGTCATATTTGCATTGTGATAACTTAGTTTGTTCTTCCCAAGAAAATAGTGTTGGTTTCCTTGAATAGTCAGCCTCAACCTCAACCTTATATTCTTCCTCTTAATAATCATATTCGATATCGGTACCTCTGTACTCAAGGTCATCTATCATGTACATTGCTGCTGAAGATTTCCCTGCCTCCTTCTGATTTTGAACTTCATCTTTTGCTGTGTTGTGGATAGAGTACATGAAACAATCATTTTCTATTTTAGGGTGTCCAAGATGGGCTGTAAAATACTTAGGTACATTGATTTTTTTCTTTTCTAGAACTAATGGAACATGATGTATTTGAACAACAAGTTCCTCTTTCCTGCTAATCATATGCATCATTTCGCTGACTGTTTTTGTAACTGTATCTAGTTTTATCTCTGAAGATATCAATTGCTCCTTTTCTATTTTGTCCTTCTTCATTGCTTTTAAATTTTCTTCCATGTTCAACAAGTTGGATTCCACATAAACTAACACTTTTTTCATGTATTTCAGGGTTGCGGGGTCCCTTTCTCTTAACTGGAATTCCATCTCTGGATCAAAAGCATCTGGGTAGTGCAAGAGAGCCCATCCTGGGTGTTGCTTTATCTTAGCATGTATTGAATGGTATACCTTATTGAACCTGGAGGAAAATTTTTGTACTGTCTCCCCAGGCTATATTTTTAAATGGTTATACTCTTCTATGATGAGAAAAACATTTCCCATGACCTTCCATCTATCTAGGAAAACTTGAGTGAATTGATGAAAATTTCTAATGCTTGTAATTGGAAGATCTTTAAACCAGTTTTTAACTTTACCCAGCAAAACATCCTGATACATACATCATCCTCTTCCACCTCATACCGATCAAGAAAATCCTCAAAATTTTTCTTGTGTTTTTCAGTAGTGATCTTTGCATTCTATCCATGAAATTTGGGTAGATTATTAATAAAATTTGCAGGGAGATCATGGAGGATGGGAGGAAAAACCAAAGGCTTATATCTGTCGGGGACTTTTACAGGTATAGGCAGTACAACAAGAGGCTTATAACCATTTGGAGTTTTTTCAAGAACAGGAGATGAACTACAAGGCTGATGTGCCACTGGGTTTTCTACAAGTGCATCAGGGATATGCACAGGTGCAAAAGTATGTACATGGTCTACAATTTGTGGCTTATCTTCCTGAGGCTCATAAAACTAACAATGATTAATTTAAAATTGAGTACTGTACTCTTGATCAGGCTTAAAGTAGGATAGAATATAGTTAAAGATAAAAACAACAATTTCTTGAATCCAATTTGGGTTTGAATACTTTCTCCTTCTAGGTTAATTGGTCATGTTTCAGGCCCTTCCTCTGATGGAATATTTGAATGGAACTAATTTTAATTGGAGTCGCTAGGTGGATGATTTCAACTTTCTTGTGGTTGGCTGTTGTCCACCATCAACAACGAAAAACCAATCTTGGAAAATACTTGAATCCTCTAATTTTGACTGGGGTTGCTGAGTTCAGAAGAAACACTAGGCTTTTTCAATAACCCATTCCCTAGTATTGATGAAAAGTGAAACCCACTATAAGCAGGTTCACCTTTCATTTTTCAAAATGAACCTGCAACCTCAAAACTATATCAAATTGTAGATTCATAAACCCGATACTTCGATCATGGGACCTGTGGGTTATAGGCCATTATGCTTCCGTTGTGCCACTTCAATGTCTAAACATACAAATACATGTATGGGAAGAAAATTAAACAGAACCCTTGATCTCATAGTCCTGAATCAATGTATGCAGCCCTTTTTAAGGTTTAATATCCGAACCCAAGGTCTCCTATTTTCACCTTAATAACCCATCAGAAGAAAATTAACAAAATTTCATAAGCCTGACATACGTTGGCCCCACCTGCAACTTAGAACCGAAGCTCAAACTTTATTCCACCACAATCATAATACATTGGTTCCATTTAAAAGGGTTAAAAACCGAGCATCTCGCATTCTCGAGGACCATTGATCATAGATCAAACGGTATTTCTCTACACAACTTACCCAACGTCATGCAGAATAAATGTTGGGGCTCCACCGTTATCTTCTGTGCAGCTTGTCTAGGCGATCACTGTTGGATCAACCAGAAACCAAATTGAACGATGGTCGCGTTACATCGCACCTTGTCTTTTAACACCTAAACATTACGCGACATGGGTGGTATTTCACTGGTGACGTGGTAAATTTTTATTTGATCGCGCTCTAAAATGAAAAAACCACCCTTGGTCTAAATGGCACGCGATACTGGTGGTCTCACCTTTCAAAACCGCTCATTGAAACTCTGTAAAACCATTCAACCTCAATTGGAATTTTGAGTGCATTCAACATGGAATTTTCACTGTAATGATGTCACAACTTTCACGTACTTGGATTTTGCCTTATTTCCAAGCACATCTCTGCATACTTAACTCACAATTCCACTTAATACTATGGATCGACCTCAACTGGTATCGATTCAAATAAACGGAATTCGATACAAATTAAACATGCCTGATAGCCATTCCGTCTCAGCTCAAAGGGAACAGAATTTATTCAATTCGTATTCTGATTTACATAGTGGCTTAAAGACATATAATCCACCGAGTCTGCAACCATTATCACGTTTTGAAAATGTTGCATTAGATCGCCATTGATCCTTGCAGGGATCGATGGTCAATCATGGAGTCTTAGCAAAAAATTAAAACCGTGAATCTAAATCAATAATAAACCATACTTAGACATAGAAAATCCAAATAACCAGCAATTTTATTATATACAAACATTACAGATACTCGAAGGCATTTTAGCCTCAGTACAAATCCCCATGTTGTTACATTGTGCTCGCTCCTCCCCCTCACACATTAGAAACTCGTCGTTATATAGAAATTACAAAAGATCATGAATCGGTTGAGATGCACAATTCTCTCCCGAGCTTTCTCAAATGAACCCTTAATCTTCTATTGGGCACACCTGGCAGATCATCAGTTACAAAAATTCAGTATCATTTTTAACAAATTTTGCCCCAATTTTGTGTGGCCATTCACATACTCGTCTCTTCAGCTTCAAATTCGAATTTGAATTAAAATCGGCTCAGATGCCCCTGCATCAAACTCCCGAGGCACAAAAATTTATGACCTCCTGGTCATATGTCTTCTACATCTGTCAGCAATTCTACCCACGTCATTTGTGGAACTTCTCTTTGTGGTCTTCCTGTAACAGCATCTCCTGAACAATTCTACCCACATCCTCTGTGGAATTGTCCATAGTGAGCTTCAACAAAAACCTCTGCAATAGCAAGTCCTCCCTGCTACCAAATACCTCACCAAGCTTCTCTCCTGAGCTCAATCTTTCGGCATCTTTTTGGTTTGCTCCAGTGGAGCCATTGAGCACTGCTGCTCTAGGTTGTTGCAATCTTCTCGCCTCTTTCTGTTGCTACCTTCACAAAACATAAAAATCACAAGCTTAACAAAACTTCACAAAATTGTACCTCTTTTTCTTCTGTACGCAAACTCCTTTTCGCAAGAAATATTTTCCCCACTCTGATACCACTTGATCAAAAGTGAAACCCACTATAAGCAGGTTCACCTTTCATTTTTCAAAATGAACATGCAACCTCAAAATTATATCAAACTGAAAATTCATAAACCCAATACTTCGATCGTGGGACCTGTGGGTTCTAGGCCCATTATGCTTCCATTGTGCTACTTCAATTTATAAACATACAAATACATGTATGGGAAGCAAATTAAACAGAATCCCTGATCTCATAGTCCTGAATCAATATATGCGGCCCTTTTTAAGGTTTAATATCCGAACCCAAGGTCTCCTATTTTCACCTTAATAACCCATTAGAAGCAAATTAACAAAATTTCATAAGCCCAACATACGTTGGCCCCACCTGCAACTTAGAACCGAAACTCAAACTTTCTTCCACCACAGTCATAATACATCGGTTCCATTTAAAAGGGTTAAAAACTGAGCATTTCGCGTTCTTGAGAACCATTGATCATAGATCAAACGGTATTGCTCTACACAACTTACCCAACGTCATGCAGAATAAACACTGGGGCTCCACCATTATCTTCCATGCAGCTTGTCCAGGCGATCACTGTTGGATCAACCAGCAACCAAATTGAACGATGGTCGCATTACATCGCACCCTATCTTTTAACACCTAAAAATTACGAGACATGGGTGGTATTTCACTGGTGACGTGGAAACATTTTATTTGATCGCACTCTAAAATGAATAAACAACCCTCAGTCTAAATGGCATGCGATACCGATGGTCTCACCTTTCAAAACCGCTCATTGAAACTCTGTAGAACCATTCAACCTCAATTGGAATTTTGAGTGCATTCAACATGGAATTTTCAATGTAATGCTGTCACAAATTTCACGTACTTGGATTTCGCCTTATTTCCAAGCACATATCTACATATTTAACTCACAATTCCACTTAATACTATGGATCGACCTCAACTGGTATCGATTCAAATAAATAGAATTCGATACAAATTAAACATGCTTAATGGTCATTCCGTCTCAGCTCAAAGGGAACATAATTTATTCAATTCGTATTCTGAGTTACACAGTGGCTTAAAGACATATAATCCTCCGAGTCTGCAACCATTATCACGTTTTGAAAATGTTGCATTAGATCGCCATCGATCCTTGTAGGGATCGATGATCGATCATGGAGTCTTAGAACAAAATTAAAACTGTGAATATAAATCAATAATAAACCATACTTAGACACAGAAAATCCAAATAACCAGCAATTTTATTATATAAAATCATTATAGATACTCTAAGGCATTTCAACCTCAGTACAAATCCCCACAATGTTACATTGTGCTCGCTCCTCCCCCTCACACATTACAAACTCGTCGTTATATAGAAATTACAAAATATCATGAATTGGTTGAGATGCACAATTCTCTCTCAATCTTTCTCAAATGAACCATTTATCTTCTACAGATCATCAGTTACAAAAATTTAGTATCGGTTTTAACAAATTTTGCCCCAATTTTGTGTGGTCGTTCGCATACCCGTCTCTTCAGCTTCAGATTTGAATTTGAATTCAAATCGGCTCAGATGCTCCCGCATCAAGTATGGTCGCCATTATGTTATCACCCCATAATTTGTAATATTGGCAAGAACAAAAGAAATAGGACAACATCAAATCGCTTCGGAGTCCAAGACCTAGCCTTCCTAGACTCAGAGAGGGATCTCTCTCTTTTATTTTTATGATATAGCTTGATAACTCTAAGTGTTTATATTAGACTAGTTACAGTGATTATGAGGGTTTTTTGTTTGATAGATTGTGTGGTTGGAAAGATGGAGCTGTGAGACTTAATCCATTTGGCTATGGAGTCATAAAAGGTCGAATTGTGCATCAAATTTTCAAGGGCATTCACAGGGCAAGCTAACTATGCAGACTGGATCTCATTAGCAATGTGAATATGAGATGGGAGAAGGAGATTGAGGTTCAACTTAAATGCAGAGAAGACCATTTCTGAATTCTACATTCAAGTCTCAAAGGAAAATTTTAAGATCACAAACACAGATAGAATTAAGGTGCTCTCTTAGCAAATCTTAATCTAAATTTTATGTTTTGCAATAAGATAAATTTATGCATAGCATGAAAAAACAGAGGAAATAACATTAAGACGGAGGAAAGAACATCACCATTAACATATCCCAAGAATCCTGTGAACGGTCTCTTATTATTGATGCCCAGCTCAAACAGTTACAGAGTTCCAATACTTATTACAATGCAAGCTTCAACAAGGTCCAATTTTCCAACTTTCCAACCCCTGATAACAAAAATTAAAGGAGTGTTTAACTAAACACTAAGTAGATTTGTCTTCCTTACTCGGAAACCTTTCATTGACTACAATTTTAGTAGAAAATGGACAAGTGTGGCCATTCAAGGCCTGATCAAACATTACTGACAACAACACCGCCTCTGGAATTAGTTTTGGGCAAATCCTCGTAGATATGAATGCTTCAATGGCTCCTTGGAAGATCAAACAGTAAGCTTGGAGGTGGTTGTGATGGTTACGATGAGGCTACAAATGGAGGCTCTTTCATCTCGCTCTGTTTTGCAAAAAAATGGCGTTTATTAATTAATCTGGTGTAGTTGTAGCCACTTTTCATTTATTGGTGATGGTGGTTATGTGTTCTACTACCTTCTCCTCTTATTTTGGTATACCATAACAGTTATACGTGAATGCCCTTTGCCCGAATTGTTGGGCAAGAATTGTGAATTACGGATAAATCACACTTCCCTAGACAAGTGCTAGTCTATAACAATAGGTGAGAGACTATACAAATATTTTTCCTAACTCATAATAGATACATAGAGAGGATTGGAGGCTTACTTGTTCAGTCGCTTCCAAATGGTTCCTTTTGTCGCTTCCGCTGCAGCTTCAAATTCAAGCGGTTTGTCGGCTGAATGCTTCCTGCAAGAAAGAACACTGAAACAACAGAATATGCAATAATATAGGTATCTATTCAATCTATTTAGCTAAATTAGTAAAGAATAAACCATATACATCAACCAATATCTTGCAATATGGAAAATCAAAGCCAATACAGATGCATCTAGGGAAAAATAAGCAGTACTCTTTATTGATGATAGAAGGAGAGGTTACAACCTAGTGACTGATTTGAAGTGACCTTCCAGAAACGTTTCCAAGCCTCATCACGGTATAAATCTGTCCAGAAGTAGCTTCACAAATCTAGCTCTCAATTGAAAATTCTTCAGCATTTCTCTACTCAAATTCTTCCTTCTCAAGCACTTAGATTTGTGCTCAATTTATAGATGAACTGTAGGTAGTTTTGCAATCAATGAATTTCCAATAATAGGTAATACATGTTTCCAATCATGTAGATGTCAAATGGGCACTTGGATCTGAAGCTTGACACATGTGAACTCTTCTCGAAGGCACTGGCCAAGTGAAGATTCCAGAACAATGAGAATTTCACTCCCAATGTGACCAACGCACCTGTGAATGTCGAGAAGTGCTTTGTAAAGTAGCCTTGCATGGGGCTACCTGCATATGCAACACAATTAGGCCCCTTAGAGCCTACGTTGGTGAGCTTTCATATGCTATATAATAGGATTCAAACTATGGAAACCTTTGCTTGATGAAAGTCTTACTTTATTTGTCTTGTTTCTTGTCTTAGGGTATGTAGCAACTTAAATGATAGGGAATTATAGACCCTTGATCATTGGTCCTGGAGATGATGCTCAGTTAACCAAGTCATTGGGAATGGTGCCCAAATTGACCTATAATAATTTCCCCTTAAAGCATGAGATCCAAATAATAAGAACATTTGATTGAGATGCTTTACACTGTGATGAGTCTGGAAATGAAGCGGAGTGGTCACCTGCGTCAATCTTACAGTACATTACATCATGATATGTCCTCTTTTGATCATAATTTTTGAGGGTAGGCATTCCCATATTCAACACATAAAACAATCTAATAACATGTCCATAATTCAGAAATTCGTCTTCATTGGAATGTTTCCCAATGCCTACAGATATAGGCCCGTGTTTGGATGAAAATCTTTATGTAAGGTCACCATATAGATGATGTGTACAAAAATCCTGAAATCGCAGCCCAGATGGTTGAAACTAGATCTAGGGACTTCTTATCTCATTCACTCGATCATTCAGGTACAAGTCTAGCCATGCGAATATATGATTTGTAGTCGAACATGGAAATACATCGATTGATTGCCAGCCAATTATGTGTGTTGTTAACAAATGCGAGAGAACCACCATTAATGTCAATGGCCCTCAAGGTACTACAGTACATTTTTTAATGCGTGAATAGATGATTTGATGTCGAACGCCAAACAAAATATTTCGGTCAATGGTCCGGAAGCGAGGATTTTTTCGATGTTGTAACAAGCCTTATGGTACTGGAATCTGATGTTTCTAAGTGAAATTCCTGGATATTGACTTGTTTTCGATAGGAAGTCACCTTATTGCAAAACATGAGTTACTAATTTCAGAGACAAGGGTACGATTTTATATAGCAATTTTCAGGTATGACGGTCATGAAAATGAAGGTTTATGAGTATTGCAGAAGGATGAGTTTTTAATGACTAGATGACTTCTCTAGAACATATCGGTGACACTGTGATGAATTGGCAGCATTGACCCAAAACCGAAGTGAAGTTATTATGAACCATAGGTGTGAATGGACCGTCAAGATGATTACCCAACCCAAATAGTCATGGACATGGAGTGAAAGAAGTTTCATATTCAAGAGTGACTTGCTACCACAAAGAAACTTTGCTTATTTTTCCCAAATTTTCCCCGGTCATTTGTCGACTAGTACCTATTTATTTTTTAACAAGCCTGAGGAGGATAAAAGTTGCTTGATCTATAATTCAACCCTTCAGGCGAATAAAGTATCGCTATTTAATAATTTAACGAGTCTAGTGATGAATGAAACTCGATTCTTGTCATGATCGACAAGCCTATCTCAATTTTATGTTTTAACGAGCTTAACGGTAGTGGTAGCCTGGTCTTTTTCATATTTAGATAGTATGAAAAAGAGGACGAAAGAGAACTCCAAAAGTACTTTTTCGTAAATTTGTCACTTAGATCCGAAAAAGTGTAAAATAATATCTCAGAGAACCTCTTTGGTCATGTTTAACCAAGGTATTCCTTTTTTGTAAATAATCTATCTCAGTCTGGAAAAGGGTTAAACTTATACTGAGTATATATCAATTCATTTACTTTAACGAGCTCGAAAATACAAGTGCTCGACAATATTTTCACATTATCGGAGTCTGAAAAGAGCTGAAAGAAGACTCCAAGGGTTCCATTTTCGCTGTTATCGAAAATCGAAAAAGAGATAAAAGTGTGCTTCAAATCCTTTTTTGTTTTTAACAAAGCTCGAAAAATAAGGAGAAAAAGTATGCTTTATGGTCAAGTCATTCTTTGAATAAATCTGCACGACTAATCTGTTCATCAATTGTATTTCCTATTCAGAGCAACATCAAATGGATTAAAAATACCTGTTTCATGATAAAAACATAATAAAATTATAGTCATAGCAATAAATTTAATTTGCAAACAATTAAATGACTATAAAAAAGTAGTTTCACTATTCATTTTTACCATTCCATAGTTACCATTTTCATTTTGGAGCTCTGAACCTGATTTTTCCCCCGAACTTCAGTCATTAATTGCGGTCGTTTCTGTGGACGGATTTCATCGCCGTTTGATCCAGGTTAGTACCATGAACCTCCTCTTCCCTTTAGTATTCATTTCATTTCCTTTCTTTGCATATTTTTATGGTTTTGAGGCCCCTAGGGTAAATTCTGCCGAAAATGAGGGCAACAGACCCCTGAATGTCGAAACCTGCATTGAATAGCAGGTACAGTGAAGGTACCTGCATGTGCAACGCACTATCTCAGCCCAGGGAGTGCGTTGGGCACAGTTCAAGTTTTTTATTTTCAAGTTGTGCCCAAAATTTTCCTAGCTTTTCGCAATGAATGGAATCTAATGGATCTTATGGTTGAATTTCAGGTTTCCATCAGAATAAAATGACAATTACATGGAGGGAAAGAGAACATGAAGAAAAATATATGATTTCCTTGAATGATCCAGGTACTGTAAGAGCCCTAAGAGATTGTGGACTACTTAAGTACTTCAAATTGTTGGGAATGAGGCAACAAATAGAACTCTTGGAGTTCTTAGTTTGAGCATGGGATCCGACAATCGAGGCATTTCACATTAAAAACAAGGTGGTTCCCATAACAGTTGAGGACGTGTATTTTCTCACAGGTTTGTCAAGGAGAGGTTTGCCCATTTCTCTCACAGGGTCTACCATTGGAGGAGAGATAGTGAGGGATTACGTTATGTAGTATTGCTATCCAGGGGCAGAACCTAGCAAATATGGAAAAATAAACATCCGGGATGTCAGGGATTTTCCTTTGAGAACCATCCTTTTCATGATCGCTAAACTTGTTGGCACTGTTACACTACATGTAGTGAATAGATCGTATATGTGGTATGCGCTAGAGTGCTTAAAGCCAACAGTCTTCAACTAGTATGAAGTTTTTCTATCTTAGATAAAGGAGAAACTGAATAAAGCAAAGGGATAAAGGAAGAAAAATTTCAATTATGGTTCAATCCTTATCTCCTTCTCTTTGGAACGGATTCCATTGATGCAGCCACAACATGTAACATTAGATATATCTAGTCCTAGAGATCCTTGAATGCAGAGATGGGTATAACTCATGGGTCAGCATGCATGCCAATCTACCGTTGTGTTCTCTATTACATTCTTTGCCTGGTTCCGGTGACAGATCGTCGCCATCGATGAGTATGCATACGCAGGCATCGACTTTCGAGGAGATCCAGATTTAGTATTACCAGAAGGTGCTCAGTGGGGTGCAATAGGTAAGAATGATTTGATCATGTTTTTTTATTTTTCTAAGGTTTATACAATGTTTTTTGTTTTTATTTCTTTCTAAGACTAAACTAAATGTTTGATGTAATGGAGATATTGGTTGTATTCAACCAATAGAGGAACCAAAGTGTGAATTAGATGTGCCAGCAGAGAGGGCTGTCGAGAGAGCAGTCCTTCAGGACCTTGATATGGCTGAGACTCTAGCTAAGCTTCAGTAGCACATAAAGGGGTTGACCTTCGGGATTCCAGATTGTCGGATCAAAGAGCTTCCCATGCGACTGCAGCGACACACTATTAGTGTTCCTAACCGTCGAATGCGGTTGCTCCGTAGGATTGCTAGATCTATAGCATGTTACCATGAGCACCACTAGTTTACTTGTGACATTTTGCATACATTTTGAGGTCAGATGACCAATGTGTCTGGGGCACAAATTTTGTAAAAACCTATAACTATCTATCTATATGATTTTAGAGTTTTTCCTATGTTTAATGTGCAATCCTATTGAATGATGTAAATGTTTTCTTTACCTATGTCATAAATGTCTGTCTAAAACTTGATTAGCTAATGAATCAATTAAAGTGTTCAAATTTCTGGAAATGTGTTCATATTGAATGAAATCGAAATGTCTTTCCAAAAGTCGAACTCTTAGGAACAATCTAAGAAGTGTTGGATTTCTAACAGTATAAACACTAGTAAGTTGTAATACCGGAAGTTGTGAGTCTAACCTTATGATTCTGCGGTTAATACCAAGTGAAATGGCATCAGAGAGAAGTTCGATCAACGCGCTATACTGAGTGATATTTTTCATCGATCTACCAATACAATTCCCTTGAAAACTCACTAACTTGTCGTTCAGAGTGAAAATGGCCCACGCTGCAGAGGATAGATTATGCGTACTACGACTAGCACCATCAGCATATCCAACAAATGGTTTCAAAGATTCATACATCTGTCATAAAATGTAAAGCGGATTACTAAAGTCAAGAAAAATCTATAAAAAAATTAATATAGTGAATGCAAATCAGCATCATATAAACAATATAATACAAAAAATTACTACGCTCATGATTAAGCATAGTAACATTTCAATTACAACCCATTTCTAGGTTGTGCCAATGGAATTCCATCGTAATCAACTAACTCATAGGCACCCTTAGCAAGAACTCTTTTGACAATATAGGGGCCATGCCATAATGGCTCGAATTTCCCTGTACCTATTACATCAGCTTCTTGATCATAAAGAAGGACCAAGTCGCCCTCTGAGTAGATGTGAGGCTGGAAATTTTTGTCAAATTGTGCCTTTATATGTCTCTTATGTGCTTCTTTGGCCAATTGGGCTTCACAACGCATTTCATCTAGATGGATGAGGTCAAGGAGATGCGCTTCTTCTTCTGAGGTGTCAGGTAACAAGTCTATCGTGAGTTTTAACGATGATATTTCACATTGGATTGGTAAGATAGCTTCCAGACCATACACCAATTGAAAAAGACTAAATCCGGTTTCATTTCTAACCGAGGTTCGATACACCCAAAAAGCGGAGTATGGGATCAAGTTCCAGTTCCTTTTATGGACTCCTATCATTTGTTGAAGAATTTGTTTAAGAATTTTGTTAATAGCCTCAACTTGTCCATTTGATTGCGGATAATAAGGAGTAGAATTATCATTTGACAATCCTAACTTGCCAGTCAATTCATACATCATATGGCTACGAAAATACTTCCCATGATCCGTAACTATAGCCTGTAGGACCCAAAACCGTGCAATAACGTGGTTGAAGAAAAACAATGCAGCTGTTTGTCCTGTGTTATTAAATGTAAGCATTGCTTCGGCCCATTTGGTAAGATATTCGACTGCAACAATAATATAACCATGCACCCTAGACAAAGGAGGGTTACAGGTCATGAAGTCAATACCCCATTTCGTAAATGGTCTAGCAGAGACAATAGGAAGCATTGGCACTGGCGGTTTGCAGATTTTACGATAAAAAATCTGGCATGCATGACAACTTCTGATTACGAGGATGCAATCTTGAAAAACAGTAGGCCAAAAGTAACCGGTGAGGAGTATCTTCTGTGTGGTAGAATATCCAGATAATTTTCCACGACAAACCCCATCATGACAATCATTTAACACTTTTTCGACCTCCTCATGAGTGAGGCACCTCCTTAAAATGGTATTGACACCATGACGATAAAGTGTATCACCGACGATCAGATAATATTTGGCTTGGTATCGAATATATCGCTAATCAGAGCGAGAGGTATTAGATCGAAAATTTTGGGTTTGGAGATAAATGATGAAATCCCCATACTAAGGATCAGATGATCCAATCAGAAGCAGAGACTCGTCTGGAATAGATGGTTCCGACGTAGTAGCAGTACTATCAGATGGAAGGTCACAGAGAAGCTCAACCAAAACTAAAGACTTCTTTGACTTGGATTTGATGAATTCCAAATCAAATTCCTGCAAAATGAAAATCCATTTTGAATATTTTCCCCCCAGCAATTGACGTGATAAGATATAATTCATGGGGTTGCAATCTGAAACTATTGTTATTTTTCGGAGCAAGATATAATGCCAAAATCTTTGGATAGATTGAACAGTTTCCAAGGCAAGCTTTTCCATGTACAAGTACTTAACTTTCGTATCATTGAGATTACGACTCAAATAATAGATCATATGTTCAATTCATTCTTCTACTTGGACCAAAACCATAGCAATGGTCATTTCAGCAGCGGCGATATATAGGAAATAATAATTTTCATAATTAGGAGGATATATTAATGACGCTCGGACAAGATGGTCCTTGAAAGCATCAAAATAAGCTTACGCAACTCGGTCCTAATGGAAGGGAACCTCCTTATTCAATAATCGAGTAAATCCTTTAGCCATTTCAGCATAGTTTGGAATGAACCTTCTCAAGAAGTTAGCCTTTCCTTGAAGTTTCTGTATCTTAAATAAGTTTTATGGTGCAGGAAAATCAAGAATGGCCTGTACCTTCAGTGGGTCTATTCGAATTCCTTCTTTTGAGACTACGAATCCGATCAATCGGCCAGAACCAACACAAAACACACATTTGTGTGGATTGAGGCGTATCTTGTAGTGTCGACAGCGTAATAAAATGGCTCTCAAATGCATCAGGTGATCAGTCTGATTTCGTGAATGCGCTGGTAAATCATCTAGATATGGTTGAACAATGTGCTTGACGTCGTTGAAAGCATAACCCATTGCTCTCTGAAAATTTTCCCCAACGTTCTTTAAACCAAATGGAATTTTCCTATATACGAATGTGCCCTAGGGAAAGATGAATGTTGTCTTATGCTGGTCATCTGGGCAGATATTGATTTGATTATGGCCAGTAAATCCATCCATGAACGAAAATATTTTGCATCCAGCACAATCATCAATAATCTGGTCGATAAAGGGAGTAGGATAGTTGTCTTTTGGACAAGCATGATTAACATCTCGATAATCGATGCACACTCTAATGGTTCCTTGTTTTTTCATAACAGGAACGATATTGGAAACCCACTCAATTAGCAGAACAGGGTAAATGAAACCAGCACACAAAAAAATTTCGACTTCTGCTTTGATGGCAGCGGCTTTCTTTGGATGAACAGGACGAAGCCGTTGACGCACTGGTTTGACCTCAGGATACATATTAATAGTGTGTTCAACTATACTAGTATCTATGCCTGGCATTTCCTCATAATACCAAGCGAATACGTCACGAAATTCATGAAAAAGAGAGCGATATGAATCGAGTTATGATGGAGAATAAGATACACCGACATGAATATGTTCTACAATGCCAGGTTTGGTCGAAATATCGATAGAAATCATTTCTTTGATATTTGATAAATTTCACTCAGATTCAATTGCATTAATCGGTAAAGAATTCGAAAAGAATTTTTTGATGGATGGGTCATATAGTTCACTGAGATTGTTTCCTTCATAATCAAGAAGATGGGAATGATGATGATAATATTCCCATGTTTATTCTTCTGACATCATAGCTTCCAAAATATTTTCATCTGTTAAAAATTTTGAGGAAAATGGATCAGATGGAGTATGAAAATCTAATGAATGATCAACCCAAACACTCAACGACGCTAATTTCGAATTTTCTGCCCAAGCCAAATAGATTGATTGCTATGCCAACTCAATAAGGTTGGGTGGTAAAACATCATCCAACATAGAAATATTAGAATCACCCGCACTCTCCCTTAAGCCAGATAGAGTGGAAGAGATCATGTAGCAGGTCTTTATGCTTGCAATTTCTGTCGATGTCACGGGTGGTGGTAATGTAAAGGTTCCCATAAGAGTGGAATCCTTTAAGAGTCCTACACCAATGTTCTGAATTTCTAGTTGGGGTAAGTGAACAAACGGAACTCTTCCAGTTACCTGCGAAGAGGAGGAAAAAAAGGATAATTGATTAATGACTATGATTGCACCTTTATGTGGAAAGGAAATCATTCTAAAGTATGTAGAAACAATGGCAACATCACATATACCCATGGTATTCCAAGTAAAATATTATAGTAAAGGGGTCCGTCAACAACCTCAAAATCAATACTTAATGTTTTTCCCCCTAATTCAACATGCAGGTTATTAATAATACCACAAGGTTTATATGTTATTCCATCAAAAGCCTTCAACGTCGTTGATGATTATGATAATCGCGGCGAGCCAAGTGACGTCCAACAGTTTAGAGACATAATGCACGTAGATTTTTCCTCATCAATAATAGTGCGATGAACAAGGTGATTGAGAACATTTACTTGTATGGAGAATGCCAATTCTGCTGGTAATTACAGCACATAGCCTGTATGATTAAAGATGACAAGATTAGAATCAGTCAGATCAATTCCACCAATGGCCAATAATAAATTCCATTTCTGGGAGGGACAATTTTGTAATACCTCAAGAGCAGACATATCTGAAGGGGATTGAGCCAAATCTTCAACTATATTATAATTTTGTGCATCTCTTGCTCAAGGATTATATGTCGATTTATGAATTACTCCCTTCAGTGGCTTAATTTTCAATTCAGGAATAACCGTAGGTGGTACCGATTCATTAGATGGATTCGTTGTCGAGGTAGTAGGTTGATCAGTGGCCAGACTACCATAGTATTTATTCTGCGTCGACACCAAAATATCTTGTGAAGGTTTTTTGGTGGATAACATTAACACTTGGGAACTAGGAGCTGGATTCGTAGCAACCAAATTAATGTCCAGATTTGGGAATGGGTCTGTCAACACAGTTGATGCATGAAAAGTCTTGATAATTTTTGAGACTTCATCATGGTGAGGAAAATCTCTAACAAAGTGTTCCTTGTTAAATATTATGCATGGATAATGAGGTTTCCGTGGTCCAGATAGTTGATCAGATGATCTTTCCTACGGGTTAGAAGTTTTCTTTTTCTTTGATCTCCTCTTTTTCTTACCTCCTGGTTGCTTGTCACTTTTGCCTTTGTCAAATGACACGACATTTATTTCAGAAGTAGGAGCAGGATTAGATGCAGTAGCGTAGTGTGTTTTTTCAGTGCCTATCAAGTCATCTCCGCCATGAGAGTCCTTTATTTGAGGAGGAACATTGAAATTAGATCGCGGAACATTAGGAATTTTTTCATCGAGCATGCCAGACTGAGTGTAAATCAAGTATAAATATTGGGCACGAGCGATAGATTTCTATTCTGTGACAACGCCACCTTTAGCCACATCCTCAGTTATAGATGGTAACAGGGACTTAATGAACCATTCAGCAAGGAGCTGATCGTGAGCAAATGTCTTAACCATTCGGTGACGGCGATGCCATTCATGAATATGATCATAAATGTGAGTAGAATTAGTCTGTTTGAAGTTGGTCAAGAGTTTCATTCTAGTTTCATATCTTATTGGTAACTGGAAACAAGTCAAAGAGACAGTAGGTAAAGTAGTGAAATTGTCATAAGAAGCTCTAGGTAACTCAATGTACCATTTAGTAGCCAGACCTGTGAGCATATGCTGGAAAAGACGTAGTCGAACAGAATCATCATCAGGGAGTTTGATGAACACCGTAAATGATAAGTCATGACATGAGTCAACAGATCTTCTCTAGGGTTTCCATTGAAATTAGGAATATCATAGGGTAATTTATGAGGTATCACCGACCACCAAGGAGCATAATTTATAGGATCATTGGTTAACCGGTTTAAATCTGGTAATTCCAAGGTTGCAACAAAAGGCAATTTTCGATTAAGGTCAGGTTGAGCATAGCCAGGGTAAGATGGAATTGCTTTGGCAACAGGCCTTTGAGCACCAACATACGAAATTTGTTGACGGTAACCTAGATAGGGGTTGTTTTGCATAGCAAACGCTTAAGAATTATGTTGACCAAAACCTAGATATGATACTTGTTGAAATGAAGTTTGAGGCATTTGCACTTATGGCTACCAAGGGGTCTGTCCACCAATGTTATAACCCAAATTAGTATAAGTTGGATTCGGTTGATATGTATAACTAGGTTGAATTTGTGACATTCCATAAAATGGTACACCATCTTGTGAATAAATGATTCCTGATACAGGTTGTTGTAAATTAACCAAAGGATTTTGAGTCTGTGGACCCAACATTTGATGATATTGAGTTAGAGAACCCACCTAATAAGTTTGATGTACAATATTTTGATTCTGTAATAGGGGTATAGATGTATTAACAAGTGGTAATGAAGTGAGTGTAATAGGTTGAACCAGTTGATACAAATGTACAACCATTTGTGGTTGGATAGGCAGAGTGGGCTGCCATTGATAAAAATTCATGTCAACATTAGTTTGACCAAAAAGTGACTGAGTACTGTCATATTGGCTGACCAAAGGTTGCCCCCCAGCATAAGGAGGATAATAAGATGGAAAATAATTTTCTCCAAATGTTGGGAGTCCAGTTGATATGGTACTTAAAGGTATTGACCCAGAAGGACCAACTTTATATTTCCCTAATGATGTTTGTAATAAATCAAGTCGTTTAGTACTAATGATAGGACTACCACCAGATGATGACATTGTGTAATATCCCAAAATAGGGATTGCTCAGCAAGGCATGCCTAAAAAACGCATTTTTCAGGAATGGTTGCTACAAAATTTGAAGCCAAGACCTGGATCCCTTAGATAAATGTATCTAAGACCGAAATCCAAGAGGAGGCTCCAAAAAAATCAATCTAGGTGGGTTAAACAGATCTCCCACACCTAGTTGTCTTGGAAAAGTGCCCAATGAAGGGACTGCAGCAATGTATGAACATATAATGGAGTAGCAATGTTATTTTATTAAGCCATAATACATGAAAATATGAATATCCATAAAATTTATATTATAGCAGCAATTGTATACAAACCATTGAGGAAAGAGACACTTAAGCAAGGTAATGCAACCTTAATGGAATAGATAAACACTGCTACATAGGAATTTCTACAGGATAAAAGGACACATTTTATTGGAGACACTGTAACATACTGAATAATAATAGAAATATATGACAATATATGGCTCAAGAAATGAAGGGGAGCAAGCTATAAACCCCAGAAAACAATAATACAACAATCCTTAGAAGGATTGGTTGAAATATACAAAAATGGCAAAATGCCGGAGTTGAAGGGTAGCAGCTGCAAATCAAGATATTGAAATGCAGAGAGAAGGCTGAAGATGCTACATCAGATAAAATACCTCCTCCAATTGATATTCTAAGTGAAAGGCTGATCCTATCACCGAAGATCTTACCCTCCAATCAACACTGCAAACCCTCACTGTAGATGCACACTGGAAATAACGCAGTCACTGAGGGAAATTGTGTTGTAGGTGGAATAGAAAGTGTTGGCCAAGTGCCAAGATCTAAAATCTACTCTGAATCCTTCCTTACTGATCTCCCAAAGGAAATAAGGCTTCCTCCTCTGAAAAACAAGCCAAGGAATGGTGTTGTGGGATCTCCACTGCAACACAATGTTATACTTCAGCAAAAATAATGTTGTAGCTAAAGGAGGTGGCTTGGCCTTGAGCTTGAATGTGGAGAGATGAAGTGAAATCCCTCAAGAGGCCTCTCAAGAAGGAGAAGGAATCCTACACAAGAATTCCTTGTGCTAAACAGCACTGCAACTCTGCTAAACAGCATGAGACTGCAAATAGTCTAAGCAGACAAGAAATCAATAATCATAAGCATGAATAAAAATGGTTGCCTTGCTCTCCTTTTAAACAAATGAAAGCCCTCTCTCCATGGGTCCCACTCATTAGGGTTTCCTCCACCAAATAACCCTATTTCCATTAATACTGGGTGGTATATCAAAGTGTTCTCCACCTCCTATCCCAACGTTGTTGACTTGGTCAAACTTGACCTTGTCTTCATGAAAATGTCCTCTTTCACACATAAGGGTGTGAAATCCAGCTCTCATGACTATCCCCTTTCGCATTTGAGGGATTTTATTCATGTTTTTAATATGCATGGTCTAAATTACTGATTTATTTATTTTTTAGGTGATAAAAACAAAATTTTAATATTCCATTTAGCTGTGTGCGAAAATGGGAATATTACAGTCCTCCCCTCCCAAATGTTGCTTGTCCTCAAGCAACTGCAAAGATAAAACTGAGGGGCCTTCTTGAGGCATGAGGTCTGGTATGAATTTGGATCTACCATTCCCATATGAATCTCCCATCCCCAAGCAATCATCCATACAAAATGAGTTACCTCCCAACATGGCAACTCCTGAAAATCCTCTTCCACCTTTGGCTCCTGCAACGTAGGTGGGCTGAAAATCTGATCTTGGTAGACAAAATATCCTACCCCACGATGTCCTCCTCTCCTCTTAGGATAAGTGCAGATTATATACTGATCTTGGGCTGCAATAATATTGCCCTCAAGTGGCAAGATGAAGACTAGACCTCCAAGGATCTTTCCTCCAAGGTTATGAAGCAAGCTTGCCCAAATCACCTCATATGTGATGAGTTTGAAGTAACCATCATATGGCATCCAATCAAATCCATGTCTCACCTCATAAAAGAACAAAATTTTGGCTATGTGGGCCATACTACCTCTCATGCTCTCATTAGAACATGCAATGAAAACAATGTGGGAAATCTCTCCCCCAAGGGACACATCCAACCAATGTGCCATTCCCCCAATCATGCTCCCAATAAAAAAAAGAACAACAACAACATAAGGAACCATAATGAGAACCATGCTTGCTTCCATATGTAGCAAGGTAGAAGTAAAATTGTCCCTCAAATGTAATCAACGCATTTTGACCCTCAATTGCAAAAGAGAGTGATAAAAAGTGTGGTTTCTCAACCACTTGCTTGTTGTCCTACTCTCCTCATATGTTTGAAGAAATTGAATGATGTATGGTGCAAAGTAAGCATGTTCTCCAAAATACATCTCCTCCCCAAGTCCTCCTAGGGAGTGGTCACCAATACTTCTCATGGCCTCAAGTAGACCATGAAGTCTAGAAAAAGGAATACTCCTCCTTGGAGCAACATCCTACACATTTCTGGTTAAGGGATGCATATATACATTATACAAATCATTATGCAAAAAAACAATACCCTTACCATATGTCTTGCTCATGCAACTGGAGTGGCTCATAGATGAGTCTCCTCCCATCCTCAAATAGAAAATAGGTGGTTGTGCTAACTCCTCCATCTCCATATGATCCATGCATCTCCTCATATGTTGATATATCTCCTCCTCAAAACCCTTTCAAAAATACCCCTCCATGATGGTGTGGTATGCTCTCATAGAACAAGTGGGGCTGAAAAGGAAATCCTCATGAGCTGCTTGTAGCAACTTCTCCTTGAGCTTGGAAGCTCCAGATAAGAAGATCCTACCATGATAGTAGATGACCCCATCTCTGATTGAATATCCCTCCTCATGCAACTAGTCATCCAATATCATGCAAGTGAAAAGAACCTTGGAATAATCCACCAACAGCTAGGAGTTCCAATATGGATCTATCCTCCATAGTGATAGCCTTGATGATCTTTCATGAAGAACATTTGTCATATGTTCATCCTCTTCTTTGACATCTCCCATGCCAAAAATGCAAATTGGAAGGCTGTTATCCTTCCCCTGTTGCTTCTTCCATAGAGCAGAATCTGAAATGAGAGTGGGTAAAGATGTTGTTGAGAGTATGCCTCTCTCCTCTTTGAGTCTAGCCAAGACTCTTAGTGTTATACAATGACCTCCCAAGGTCTTCAATCCTCTAAAATCAATGAATGGTGCCTCAAAATGTGAAGCATATCTCATCATCTGCTGATCTAGTGGTCTCCTTGGTGAAATGTCTCCATGTAATGAGACATCATCATCAAGAGTAGACTGCATATATGAATGGAAAAACTTGTCCCTGCTTTCACTTCACAATCCAGACTCCCTCTTAGGTGCATCAACCTCATTAAATAGAGAGGGGTGTGTTCTCCTCATCACATGATGTTGGTCATCCTCCCTATCCCCTCCTTGTAGCTCCATAGTTCCACACCTCATCATCGAAGGCACATGTAAAACATGAGTTGTGCCTTGATCTCCACACATGAGATCCTGGGGAATTCCTTGTAAAGATACAATAATCCCTCTAGTTGGAGCAAGAGCTCCTTCTTCCTCTACATGAGGTGCTAGATCAACTCCAGATCTAACAGCGTTGTTGCCCCTAGCCTTCTCAACATGAATGGGCAACCCTCCAATGATTGGATCCTCTTTTGGAAAAGGGATCTCCTTGCCTTCTTGTGCCAAAATACAAGATGCCAGCAAAGTATAATGCAAGATATCAGCCTCCTCTATGGTTTTCTGAAGTGGTTTTGAGTCTATGGTTTCTTCCATCACATGCAAGGGTTTTGTATGTTTAAATTTGTTTGTCTCCTCCACATGTGTTTCAGAATTCTTCCTACCAAATATTTCCACCGAATTTTTAATGAACTTTGCATAGGAAGAAGTATTTTCATTCTTTAAAGAAAAGGACTCAAATATCCACCATGCATAGGCCTTACCTCCAAAATGCAGCACTTCTACTCTGATGGCTTCATCTTCAGAAATTTGATGCTATTGCAAAAAAGTGTCTAGCTCTTCCACCCAAGCCTTGGCTGAACATGTAGGGGAACCATAAAAGGTAGATAGAAGAAATATATCCACATTATTTTGCTTACTCCTTCTCACCTTGATCTTGCAAAACTCTAGGAAAGTGATATGATCTCTAAACTTCCGAGTTTGAGATTCATATTCATGCAAGAAACCACTAAGAGTTCCCCTCTTAGGCATTCCTTCTTCCCTTTCTCTTATGGAAAAACTGGCCATATGACTGTGTTGTGCATCATATGGTGTGGCTGCATGCTCACACTCCATATAAGAAAATCTAGAGTTTGAATCAATTTCAAACCCTCTTGGAGATTCTGTACATATCTCCCTCCTTATCTTCTTGAAATCTTCATGAATGCTCTGTACAGATCTTGGAAGAAGCTTTGTAAGCCTATCTTCCTTTCTCTCTCCACATAATGGAGTCTTTATCTTCTCTTCCTTCATAGAATTATGGCTGAGGTCCACAGGCTGAGCCAAGATTATGCTCTGATACCACTATAATATCCTAAAATAGGGAAATTCTACACTATTGAGAATATCTTAAGATATTCCAAATGTGGAGATCCAGCAATACATAAACATAAACTGGAAATAGCAGTGAAAAACATCATACCAAAATGTATGGAAACCATAGAGCCATTTTATTATGTAAATCGGCAGCAAACATGTACAATACAACTCAAATGATCAAGGCAAACAAGTCTCTCATGAATACATGTGAAAAGATGGAATGTTGCTCTATTACAAAATGTCTATGAACAAGAACTGTGCAGTCATAGATGGAGCACTGCTACAGAAAGTGTAAAATATCATATATCTACATATAGATGGCTCATACAACATTGGGAGTGAAGATCTATCCTCCTAATCACTACCTCAAGACAATCCTGGAAGGATTGGCTGAAATATGCAAAAACTGCAAAATGTCGGAGTTGCAAGGTAGCAGCTACAACTCAAGGACTGTAAATAAATGGAGAAGGTTGAAGATGCTGCATCCAATGAAAATACCTCCTCCAATGGATCTTCTAATTGAAAGGCTGATCCTAACATTGAAGATCTCACCCTCCAATAATCACTGCAATCCCTCACAGCAAAAACTAACTGAAAATAACGCAGTCACTGAGGGATACTACGGTGTAGGTGAAAGAAAAAGTATTGGCCCAGTGCCAAGATTTGAAATCTACTCTGAATCCTTCCTTAATAATCTCCCAAAGGAAATAAGGCTTCCTCCTCTGAAAAACAAGCCAAGGAATGGTGTTGTGGGATCTCCACTACAACACCCTACAACACAACATTATACTTCAGCAGAAATAATGCTATAGCTAAAGGAGGTGGCTTGTCCTTGAGCCTGAATGTGGAGAGATGAATTGCAATCCCTCAAGAGGCCTCTCAAGAAGGAGAAGGAATCCTAAACAGGAATTCCTTGTGCTAAACAGCACGGCAACTCTGCTAAACAACAGGAGACTGCAAATAGTCTAAGCATACAAGAAATCAATAATCATAAGCATGAATAACAATGGTTGCCTTTCCCTCCTTTTAAACAAGTGAAAGCCCTCTCTCCATGGGTCCTACTCATTAGGGTTTCCTCCACCAAATAATCCTCTTCCCATTCATACTGCGCTGTCTATCAAAGTGTTCTCCACCTCCTATCCCAGCGCTGTTGACTTGGTCAAACTTGACCTTGTCTCCATGCAAATGTCCTCTTTCACACATAAGGGTGTGAAATCCAGCTCTCATGACTATCCCCTTTCACATTTGAGGGATTTTATTCATGTTTCTAATATGCATGGGCTCCCTTACCCATTTATTTAGCTGCTAGGTGATAAAAACAAAATTTTAATATTCCATTTAGCTGTGTGCTAAAATGGGAATATTACACATTGGCAAAGACCATGAACATGAAGATGCACCAGAGAAAGTGCTAGACAATGATTTGTAACCTATTGGGACCAAAGGGCCACCGTGAAAATATGGCTCTGGTAAGGTTTTGAACATCGACAGAGTAGCAAGGGTAGGAGTTGATGCAATTGGAACAGCAGACCCAACCGAAGAGGTTGGTTCAGACATGGTTGTGCAACCAAATGTATACCCTCAAAATCAACAGAAGATTGAATGGAAATAGGATCAACAAAAGCAGATGGAAACGATTGAGGAAAAGATTCGTACAAGTAAAGGTCCTCCCCAAAATGGGTTGGAGTTAAAGGTGTATCGTCTTGTGGGATTTCTTCAATCGCAATTATACCAAGAGGAAGAACTTCACCGTCAGGCCCAAAATATATTTCAGACGGTTGACTGTGTGATATAGGAGGTTCAGCAGCTACAGAAATTTGTTGGGTGACCAAAGTAGGAACAACTTTCGATTGTTCGATTTCAGGATTCAGATGATCTGGAAAAGAAGAGACAGGATCTGGATCAATTTGTGATTGCACAACGTCGGGTCCAAGAGGTATGGTCTCAACAGTTGAATGAATCATGACCACAGGTAGTTTTGAAGACTCTTTTTTGAAAACAGTAAACAAACCGGGATGTGTGGAAACAATTTGAGCTAACTCTGGTTTAAAAGATGATGTTTCACCAGAGGTACAAATTGTATTTGATTCGGCAAATCGTGATTGCCTTCTCCTACCAAAAGTAACTTCTGGTGGTAAAGGTAGTTTTAAAGCTAATCTATGCGAACGATGGGGGATAAGAGTTTTTTCTTCCATGATTAATGTTTTATTTTAACCAAAAAACAAATAAACAAAAAGAGGGTAATGCTAGGCAAAAGGGTTTACCAAGAAACTGTGAATTGCAGAATACCTCCTGGGGAACCAAAAAGTACGAGTAGGTAATCTTCCTAAATGCTGTGTTCAGTGTATCACAATTTCAAGGTGACCAAATCGGTTCACTATGGATGTATATCACCTAAACATTGTCCTCCCAAATATACCCTAAGGTACGTGGAGGCCCAAGTCTATATTAGTGTTGTTTGATGTGAAACCGCATAGTCAGAGGACCCCTTTATACTTATCGTACTGTAACATCGCCCGATATACCTGAAAGTACATGGATGAGCTATGATATACTTACGTACATGGAGTGAGGTATCACACTCGGAATGTATCGTAGATAAGTTAATGATAGGTGTTATGTTTTACGATGCCGAAATACATCTCTAGCCTGGAACTTCTAAATGTTATCGTAATGGTTCCAATGCATTGTTAAGTAAATTGAGATTAATTTTATATTGATCTTGCTTAACAATTTTCCTTTCAAAGGTTCACCGCGATGATGTGTATGAAATTCCTAAAATGCAAGCTAAGAATGATAAACAAACTTTCACTTTCAACTTTTTCAATGAAGAACTTAGCTACTAAGGGAAGAGAGCAAATAATTTGTGAGCAAACAAATCAATGAACAAAAATAAATCAATGAATCACAAACTAAATGTAGATTTCCTAATGTTCCTTTTGCAAAACACACATTATTCTACATGCAAATGCAAGTTTTTCTTTTCAATTTCCTTAATTTCATGAATGTAGAAAAGAAACTAGGTGCACTAGATCAATAATTCAAATGCCTTTTACTTTCGAGAAATGAAGAATACAAACAAAAATTTCTCTTTTGAAGGAAAAATGAGGATATCAACAACAATTTCTCCTATCAAGGAAATGAATATTTTACGACAATTTCCTATTTCGAAAGCAAATGATTCTTAATGTGACCATAAAAATTACTTTGAAATCAACTTGTCAATGATAAAGAAAAAATTTTTAACAAACATTGAACAAATTTTCAGCCAAAGGAGGAAGAAGTATATAGAGTCACTGGTTAATTGAGCATCAAACTTTTCAGAACATAGCAGCAAACAAAAATGAAGATAGTTGCAAAGTCAAATTCAAGGGAATTTGGGTACTTTCAGGATTCAATGCAGTCTCCAAGGGGAGACAGTGCTCTGCAACGCAAGCTAGGAAGGGAGACATTGCTCTTGAAAGCACTGTGTCTAGTCTAAGGGTGCGTTGGGCGCAGTATACAAAGAAAAATACTACTATTTAACTCATTGTCTTTTCAAATTAGGCTCTGAAAATATTTAATCTTTATGTGTATCAACTACTGGGTGGATAAATAAAGCAAATAAAAGGCTAAAACACCTAGAACTAAGAGAAATTCTCCCTAGTGGAGTCGCCAATTTGTTGGGCCAGATTTTTGAATTATGGGTAAATCATGCTTCCCTAGACAGGTGCTAGTCTAGAACAATAGGTGAAAGACTGTACGACTATTTTTCCTAACTCAAAATAGATACATAGAGAGGATTGGAGGCTTACTTGTTCAGTCGCTTCCAAATGGTTCCTTCTGTCACTTCTGTTGTAGCTTCAAATTCAAGTGGTTTTTAGGCTGAATGCTTATTGCAAGAAAGAACACTGAAATAGTAGAAGATGCAATAATTTAGATATCTATTCAAGTTACTTAGCGAAATCAGTAAAGCATAAACCATATACATCAACCAAGATCTTGCAATATGGAAAATCAAAGCCAATACAAATACATATAGGGAAAAATAAGCAGTACTCTTTATTGATGATAGAAGGAGAGGTTACAACCTAGTGACTGATTTGAAGTGACCTTCCAGCAACGTTCCCAAGCCTCATCATAGTATAAATATCTCCAGCAGTAGCTTCACAAATCTAGCTCTCAATTGAAAATTCTCCAGCATTTCTCTACTCAAATTCTTCCTTCTCAAGCACTTAGATATGTGCTCAATTTATAGATGAAGTGTAGGTATTTTTTCAATCAATGGCTTTCCAATAATAGGAAATACATGTTTCCAGTCATGTAGATGTCAAATGGACACTTGGATCTGAAGCTTGACACATGTGAACTCTTCTAGAAGGCACTGGCCAAGTGGAGATTCTGAAACAATGAGAATTTCGCTCCTAATGTGACCAACGCACCTGTGAATGTCGAGAAGTGCTTTGCAAAGTAGCCTTGCATGGGGCTACCTTCATATGCAACGCACTTAGGCCGCTTAGAGCCTGCGTTGGTGAGCTCTCATATGCTATATAATAAGCTTCAAACCATGGAAACCTTTGCTTGATGAAAGTCTTGCTTGATCTGTCTTGTTTCTTGTCTTAGGGCATGTAGCAACTGAAATGATAGGGAATGATAGACCCTTGATCATTGGTCCTAGAGATGATGCCCAGTTAACCAGGTCATTGGGAATGGTGCCCAAATTAACCTATAACATGACTCGACCTTCTTTGCTTACACACCTTGTCGGAGCTTATTTCCACCAAAAGTCCTTTATGCCATTATAACATAAAAAGTTTGGTAAAATTCCTTGCCCGACTCGATCATCAGTGTCTCTTTTCTACCCGATCCATTTTTCTATGTTTTAACCCTTTTTCTAATCAAAAAATTGTAAAAACTCAATATACCTGATCTAAAAAATTTTATATTTAAGTTCTGAATCCGCATCGCATCCGCGTCAGCATTGCACTTCACATGTTTTACAGTTTAAGATATGAGAAATTAATCGACGATGTGATGCGAAGAGGGAGGAAACATGGAGGGGTGGTAGGACCAGACCGCAACCCCCAGATCACAAATATTAACACTAAGTAGCAAAGGTAAACTTCTATAAGATGTGAAGTGCGAAGCGCGGGGAGTAGGCAGGGATGTGGAGGGAAGGTAGGACCGGACCACAGCCCGCAGATCGCAACTCTTTCAATTTTAGTTATAAGTGCAGAGGAAAACTCTAAAAGACGTGAAGTGCGAAGTGCAGGGAGAAGGTAAGTGATGTGGCACAGAAAATTGGGACTGACTGTATTGCAAATCGCAGATCTTAGCTTTTTTTTATAAGCAGCAGGGGTTAAAATATAAAACTTTCGAAGTGTTGGGAGAGGGACCCACCTACATCACAATCACAAGTTGGAAAGATTCTGCGGTAAAATAAGGTTTATGATGTTTCATATGATATGTGTTACGTATTGCAAATGGATATGAAGTGGAGGGCAGAGCTTCTGTGTTGGGGCCAACTGTCGCATCGCAAATTAAACTGAATACATTTCAGTTGATCCATAGGTAAGTTAAAAAAATTGCGATGCGATATATCGCAAGTTGGAAATCGTAGTTTTTTAAGGTTTCGTTGTGATGTGAAATATTATAATATGCAAAATGAAATGAGTCGTGGGGGAAGGTTACGTGTTAGGGTGGATGGCCCCACTTTAATCACAATTGGGGAATAGGAAGCGGAAGTAAACAACGATATAGCGGTGAAAACTATAAAGTAGAAATATAAAGTGAAAAAAGGGTAATTTTTAATTATTTTCAAGGGAAATGAAGTGAAAAAATGAAGTGTGGTGGGTGGTTGGGTCCCACCGCCATCGCACATCGCACTTCGACATCTTTAACCTTTACCCTTTGCTCCTATCTTGCAAAATTTGTGATCTACGATTGCGATTTAATCTTCGTCGTCAATCGATGATGAGGTCAACGGTCCTCACTGCTCCCTTATTGTGGTTTTCTGATTTTGGTTGCACCCATTCGTTTCTTAGTTTGTTCATGTAATACTTTGACTCTTTCACTACTTGACCCACTTTAGCATTCACGACTCGATCCAAATGTGCACGACTTGACCCAATCACGTTCACGACTCTGCCTTTGTTGTTTTTTCTGCCTTAACTACTTCTCTACTGCCTTTGTCTATGCTAATGGTCTAATGTTGCTCCTTGCCTCTCTGCTGCCTTTCTTTCCTTTGATTCTTGATTTGGAAAAGATTTTGAATATTGACATTTATGTAGAGTATGAAAATTTTTCAAAGCGAAAGTACACATTCACCTTATGATATTATAAATTACAGGGTTCTAACACTCTACTTTTATCAAAATTTGGAGGAGGTTTAAAATGCTGCAGAAAATAAATGATATCTTTATACCAGCTACACTCAAAAATATTTACATCCACTGCGATGTTGTCAATAGGTTCATAAATTTTCCCTTCTAGATTGTCATCCATGAAATTCAAGCCCAAAACTTTACAATTTTCTTCATCTAGTATTTTGGTTAATCCTTGACCTTTGATTAGTTTGCTAGGCTTTATCTCTAAATAAAACTCAAGAAATTTAGTCACCCACTTGCTTCTTTTTCAACCAATATCAGGCTGAACTAATATCTCTCTAACAACAGATGAAGGTACATAGGCAATAACTTGAGCATGCAAAATATAAACTCTAAAAGCCTTCAGAGCTTTCACTAATGCCAATAAGCATGCTTTTCCAACATTACATACTTCAATTCTGCATCTCTAAGATCTCTACTGAAAAATGCTATGGGATCTTCCTTATTTTATGAATATTTTGTAACAAAACAGCAGCAATAGTATCTTGAGAAGTAAATGAGAATATCAAAAAAAGTCTTTGAGTATTCAGGGCTTACCAACTGAGGCGCTTCAATGATAGCTTTTTTTGTCAGCTCAAATGAATTTATGGCTTCAAATTTCCATTCAACTTCTTTTTCCTTCTTCAACATGGAAGTAATGTGCTTCACCACTTCAGAAAAATTGTGTTAAATCCTGAATTGCAATCACTCTTTTAGGATCAATTTTCACTCCATATTTAGAAAATATGTGACCCAACATCTTACCTTCTTTAAGAGAAAAGTGAGACTTCTTTGGATTCAATGATATACCATATTTTCTACATTTAAAAAATAATTGTCTCAAGTGTTCAAGGTGTTCTTGATCTGAAACTGAAAAAACAGTAATATCATCAAAATAGATGACCAAAAATTTATCGTTTTCTCTAATGAATGCAAAGTCCATAGCACACTGAAAAGTAGCTCCGACATTCATAAGCCCAAATGGCATCTTTGCATGCATGAATTTTCCCCAAGGAGTAGTGAATTTTGTCTTCTCTCGTTCTTCTGGCCAAATAGAAACTTGATTATACCCTGAGAACACATCCAACATGGAAATTCTATCTGACTCGATTACCTTTTGAATAATATGTTCCATCTTTGGAAATGGATAATTATCTTTCTTGGAGCACTTGTTAATATTCCTGAAATCTACACATAATATGACTTCACCACTCTTCTTTCTTATTGGACCTAGATTAGCAACACAATATGAGTATCTCAATCGAATGATGATTTTGGCATCCAAATTTTTCTTCACTTCCTTCTCCATCACTGGTGACAATAATGGATTGATTTGTCTTAATTTCTGTCGGAAATGATTAGTACCATATTTCAATGGTATCATATGCTCAATGATAATTGTATCATATGTCTTAAGATCCTCATATTTCCAAGCAAAAAAATCAACGAATTCACATAATATCTCGTGGTATTCAATCTTTCTTTCTTCTGATAAATCTTTTGAAAACTTAACATACCTCGATTTTGTTTCTGTGCCCAACTTGAAATATTCCAATTCTGCTTCTGTTTCAGCTAACTGTGGTTTGATTGAGACATCATTGTGATCAAAGAGCTTCTCAAGTGGGATTAACCCCTTGGGAATATGATTGGTAGAAAGTTGTATGATAGGCTAATCAACATTCTGTTTTTTCAGATTTTTAGTGTCTTGAAAATCAGCATCATTCTTCATGAGATCTTCATCTTGATCAATATTTAGGGCAACAAATTCTTCAACAACTTTAATGACTCTTCTAATCTCCTGATCATCCTCAAAAACTTTCCAATGTTTTACATTATTAGGAATGCTAGGTGTTGTGGTTCCTAGAGACAGCCTTGAGTTGTGAAATACCAATGCCTAGGACATTTTATATAGCAAGGAGCACGTGGTATAATATGGGGAATTATCAACAAAAGGCTCTCATGCTATCTCCTGTAAACAGGGAGGTTAACTCGAATGGGACCAAAACTTCCAGAAACTAGAAACAGGGAAGGAAACACTACAGAGACAAGATGCAAAACTCCAATATAAAAGCATCAGACAATTCAGAGACAACTTACTGTAAATAGGGCCGGTTTAGAAAAACCTCACAGAAATAAATCATCAGAAGGTGTTTGTTGTGTATGAAATATTAAGAGAATACTAGCTATCATTGAGATGATATCCAGATACACAATATCACCATGTAATGGGCTTACCAATTTAAGAATCCATACATGACAATAGCGTTTTAAAAATAACTTCTCAAAGAAACTAATATAGCAGAAATATGGTTGAAGTGAATAGTGAAACGGTATATCATGCCTGAGCCATATTTAAAGCGCTTGACTGATTCTAGCATGAGTATAAACAAGGATAAATTTGTACCAAAACCAGTGAGCCACTCGCATTCCAGAACATGATACGAGAAAGATGGATGGAAAGAAATGAACAATTAAATTAGCACATATAAGAGAAAGTTACAAACTGTGAGACACCAAAGACCAGAATCCTCTTTAAAGATGGAACTCCTCCTCACTGAAACCCAACGGGCTCTGTACATTCATATAAGAGATCTTACAAAATGCATACAAAAATTCTCTCATCGCATATTTTTCTGATCAATATAGAACCCTAATAATCTGTTCTTCGGGAGTTTTATAGGAGCAAAAGAAAACTAGTAAAGGAAGTGGATGATGAACATTTAATTTTCCTCATTAAGACAGGATGGCAGAAATGTGCATGCCCATACTTCTTGATGACTCTATAGTGTTGTATGTACTCTGTGGCCTGCTTTCTGAAATAAATGCACTGGGTGAAAGTCTCTTCAAGAACACGGTATAGAAATAAAAACCACATGGGAACTCCATCCTTTCCTGGAAAGAAAACTCTGCTGAAATGAAACCTAGAGGGTATTGTTTTCTATGCATCGGATCTTCTGAGTGATCCACGGGGTCTTCGATATGATACTCTGCCTTTAAATGGTTAGGTTAAGGCTCCAAAATCTTCAATTGCACGCCTTTAACTCTCTTCCTTTCATTGATACTCTCTGTCTGCGATATTAATGTCTCCGGTCACGAAATTTTCACTTTGAATGACTCTGGAGGGTTTGACAGAGTTTAACCCTACTTCTTTAATGACATCCATGTCGTAACAGCTTCCCAGACCCTTTCTCCATAATTCTAGCCTCTGAAAAATGTTCCTTTCCGGTGTTCTCTGCTACTGTAATTGAGACTGTGAATCATGGTGATTTACCGCCGTTCGTACCCTGCAAAATACACAAAATCGTCAAGAAAACAAATGCATGGGAAGGTGGATGCAACAGGGATAATGAGGATGACAGCGCATCTTGGAGAAATGGTGGAAAAACGCAGCAGAATGGTAGAGAAATGCTCTGGTGAAGGTTGGCGGAATGTAGAAAGTTAAATGCAAAACCTTAGAAATCAACTCTAGAATGGAATATATATGAGGGATGGAAGAAAATGTGACAAAACTCGTGGACTGATGACGTGGTGGGACCGGTCAACGGCGGGTGTGTGAATAAATCTGGACCGTCCGACCTCAGGAGGAGATCGGCGGTGGAAAACATATCGGAGAGCAACGGATGGCGAGCTTGGAGTATGAATACCTTGGGTTAACTTCCACGCATCTTCGAAGTGCGATGGCCATTGGATGGAGAGCCCCAGATCAGATGGTTAGTATGCATATCACGCCGGGTCAAATGCCAAACAATAAAGCATGATGGGGGGGCAGTTTTGAAATAGTGAAGGAGCCACGTGTCATACGCTGAGTGGAATCGCTCTGAAATGGAAAATACCACCTGCCCTCCAAAGGCGGTGCGATGGAAACTGCCGGTTTCCGCACAATATTTAGGCATGGGGACCACCGGGCGGAGGGAATACGGACCGTTGATTGGCGGGTTAGATGGATGGTTGTGATGAGATCTGAGGGGCGAACAAAGGAGCGACAGGCGCATTGCGAAACAGCGCTGACCGTCAGATCTTACATAGATCAACGACTGAGATTATTTCAAAGTCCAACATACAAGTTCACCATCGCATCGGAACTTTTGTATTTACAAAGGATAAGGGCGCATGTAAAACCCCGATTGCGATAAGCGCTCTTTGGGCTAACGCTTGGTCTAGCGCCCGGGTCACGTGGAGAAAAATACTGAGGGGGCTAGAGCCGAAAGGTGTTGGGCCTTAAATATGTTAAAATGTGTGATTTCGGCCCTTTTTATGCAATTTGGAGTTAGAGGAGGGGAACGATAGGCAGAAAAAGGATTTTTTAGGCCAAACAGAGGGGGTTTAAAGGGGATTGCTTGTCAGAATTTAATAGGGGGCTGACATGATCAACACTAGGTTTGAGCTTAGCTTCCACTTCATATTTCAGCTTTATAGGTATTGGAATCTTGAATGAGCTTGTTGAAATAGAAAGTGAATCAGCCAAAATATTACTTTCTCTTGGACAAAATAAATGTTAAAGGATAGGAATGAGTCTTCTACAATGCTCCATACTGAGTTCTAGTAATCTCCGAGTCTGGGATTCTTAGTTTGATAAACATTTATGATTTGTTGAATAATAATTTCAGCATCTCCAAAAACAAAAATTTCTGAAATATTCATGTTTCTTGTTGGTTTTAAACCAATCGACAGAGCTTCATATTCAACCACATTTTTAGTTGCTTCAAATTAAATTTTTAAATAGAAAGTAGAGCTCTCCTTCAAAGGGGAAATGAGAAATATTATTGCACCAGCTCTTTCTTTAGAACATGACCCATCAAAATACATCTGCCACAACTTAGAACCCTCATGACTGATATGTTTTTCAGTAGCCATCAAAATTTGAAAATTTTCTTCAGACAGGGCAAAATTATCCATATGTAAAATGCTTGAACCATCAGTTGTTCTAGCATAGATTGGATGACTAGTGGGATCTCTGTTGTCACTAATGATATATGCCAGTTGAGCTTCTCTATAAATTCTTATTTCTTCTCCTCCAAAAATAGGGATAATAGCATAAGTGAAAACCATTTGCAAAGTTCCTCCCAACCTCCTAATCCATTTGGATCAAAGTGTATTTTTAACAATAGTCTATTTATAGATGTTTGAGAAAATTATATGGATGGATGGGCATCTATTTTTGGAATACATGTGCGAATTGTTTCGTGGAATGCATGCCAATCATTGTTATCCCTTAAGAATAATTAGACAATAAATAATAATCTATTCTCTTGAAGCACTTGATTTCAGTTAACTGATGTGGAAAACCAATTAACTGAAGGAATTTCGAGTTCAAAGGTTGGTTGGTGGGACGTGCTAGTGGACTTCGTTGTAACTTAGTGATACAAAGTTGTAACAGAGTTGGATGTGTATTTATGTGAGTTGTAAAGTAGTTTAACTCAGTTAAGTGAGTTAAACTCAGTTGTGCTAGTTGTAACTAGTTGTAACTAAAGATACACTAGTGAGAGATCAGTGAAATAAATATTTAATTAATTCACAATCAGTGGTCTCACATGCAACTGAATATTTACTACTGTTAACTACATGCATTTCAGATCCAGTGGAGACCGAGTTGAGAGATAGGTGAAAGGGATAGTTTGACTATCAGTTGTGACAATAGTGGGTGCACTCATGCAACCACACACACATTGGAAATGCATATGAGTATTGCGCAGTCAAGGCAGGCTAGAATGAATCATTCAGAGGTTCTTGACCATCATGGATTGCGCAATGGAGGCAAGCTGTTAGGAGGAAGTAAATTGGTGCATGTATTTGCTAATTTTTGTATGACAATGTGAGACGATTGTATATTGTACTGAGAGCTCTTGGAGTAGAGTTTTGTATGAGATTATTTCATGATCCATGATATATACATAATTGTATTAAAATTTCTACATGGTATCAGAGCTAAGAAGATTGCAATATTGAAATAGTAGTTGAGTTTGTTGGTGGAAACAATTCGAATTTGCTGCAAGAATTTCTTGGTGCAACAATTAAGTAAACATAGAAATGGCTTTCAATGGTGTGCAGTTAGAGTATGCACTCGAGGGTAGCTGAAACTACATTTTATGGAAGGATAGGATGGAGGCGGTGCTTGAAGATAATTGCTTGAAAGAATTCAGCGACAATGATGTTCCTAAGCCCACTTCAACGGATGTTGCATTACTTGATGACTGGAAAAATAAAGTAGCGAAGATGAGAAGGATTATGTTGGAAAGTGTGTGAGACCATATTGTCTCAATCCTTCATGGTAAATCCACTCCATTTGAAATGTGGAAGGCTTTGATGGATATTTTCTAAAGCAATAGTGACCATAGGAAATTGGCGCTGAAGGATAAACTCGAAAAGATCAAGATGGAGAAGGGCAACAATATTCCTAAGTATCTCACAAAGTTTTTCCAATGTCAGGATGAACTGGGGAGTGTGGGAATCAAGGTTGCTAATGATGATTTGGTGATTTTGGCTCTCTTGGGACTTCCTAAGAGTTGGCACAGTTATCAAGACTCTGTCAACAGACAGGAAAAACTGCTTGATTGGGAAGGACTGTGGTCGGATCTAGTGCAGGAGGAGTTCAAGCAGAACAATAGGGATGGCTCTTCATCAAAGCATGATGATGAAGAGGATTGTGCTTTGGCTACCAAATCAAGGAAAGGAAAGGGGAATAAATCCCATTCAAAATCCGCGGCTAAAGGCAAGAAGCTGGATTTGTCCAAGGTAAAGTGTTTTCACTATCATGAACATGGGCATCTCACCACTTACTGCACATAGAAAAGGAAGAACAAGAAGGATGTTGGAGCTGCAGCTGGTGAGGCCGTTGCCTTGAAATTTTAACTTGATTTGTCTTTGATTGCATGCATGGTTTCAATTGCAATGGGATCGGTGTGGTATCTTGATAGTGGTTCTTCCTTCCACATGACAGGAGATAAGGAGCTTTTCAGTGACTTGGAGGAGAAATATCTCCAAATGCATATAAATATGGGTGACGATGGATGATACAGTGCGACTGGCATTGGTACCATTACCTTTGAGAGGGATTCAGGTAAACCATTTCTATTGAAATAAGTTATGCATGTTCCAGGTCTGAAGAAAAACTTGGTCTCAGTCGCGATGTTGGAGGACGGAAGTTATGAAGTTGTTTTCAACAATGGAGAATATATCCTGCGACATAAAACAATGGTTCAAACCAAGAGGATAGGGATTCAAGTTAAGAATCTCTACAAGATGGAGGTAGGTGGTTGCGCTGCAATGGTGGGCAAAGAAGAAGAAGTGGTGAGTTGGGATGAGATCAAATTATGGCATAGGCAATTGGGCCATCTTCACCATGGCACCCTAAAGATTTTGTAGCAGATTTCTACTAGACTACCCAAGGATACACTTGCGCAGTTAGATCAGTGTAAGTAATGTACTATGGGTAAGTTTTTGAATACCATCTTTCATGAGAAGGATAACCTTGCTTCGGTGATCTTGGAGAGAGTTCACACAGTCATGTGTGGGCCATTCTTGATTGCTTCAAAAGAAAAACACAAGTATTATGTTATTTATTTTATGAATATTCTCGTAGATGCTAGATCTTCTTCATGCAGAAGAAAGATCAAACATTCTCAAATTTCTATGAGTTTAAAGCATTGGTGAAGAAAGAGTCGAGGAAGCAAGTGAAGGCCTGCGGAGCGATAATGGTGGTGAATATATATCGAACAAATTCAAAGAATTGTGTAGAAAATAATGAATTCGAAGAGAACTCATAGCGCCTCATAACCCATAGCAAAATGGGATCGTGAAGAGGAAGAACAGAACGATCGTGGGTGCTACACGAGCTATGCTGCATGATCAGGGTCTACCAATGCACTTGTGGGCGAAAGCATGCAACACTGCGGTTTATGTGAAAAATTGTTGTCCTAATAGAGTACTTGGCATGATCTAGGTGGATATTAGTGGCCACCCACCTATTCCATTTGGACTAGCACCATCAACTCTTGTAGCTTTTCACATTTAGCACAACTTACTATTTTTAGCAGGTTTTCGGGTCCTCCACTCCCGGAGCCGTTTTGGGGGCATTAGTAATCCAGATGCATATTGGTGGCCACCCACCAAGTCCATTTGAACCCCCATCATCAGTTCTTTCAATTTTCAAGTTGCAACAAAACTTATTATTTTTAGCAGTTTTTTTGGGTCCTAAACTTCTGGAGCCGTTTTGAGGCCCTAAACGACATTTTTTGGGAAACCGAAGAGAAACATCGATCGTTTCTTGTTCAAAAGTTTTACTCCTCAAATATATCTTTCTAACAAGCTATTGAGTGTGTCAAACGAAGATCGGATGCCAAAGTTACGCCCCCGAGAAGTTGAACTACCAATTTACCCAAACGGGCACCCACAGTTTTGGCGCCTCATCTCCTACGGCTAGGTTTTTGGACATTTCGGATTCTACATTGTTTCTCAACAATAAATAGGCCCTCGAGCCTCATTTTAACACAGTTTAGAGGTCTGTAGCCATCAAATCTCTTCTCATAGATTCACTGCCAGCACCCTAGCTATTTTATTTCCATTATGCTTGTAAGCATATTTATGTTATTTGATATTAATGAAATGAAGCATTATTTCCACTGCAACTCTATGTTCATGGTTATTTTTTTATTCTGTTGCATTCCTGCATAAATCTGGATCATGGCATGAGTACACCTCAAGAAGTTTTTACTGGTAAGAAACTAGATGTTTCTCACTTTAATATTTTTGGCTCATCTGTTTATGTGCATGTGACCAAGAACACAAGGAAGAAGATGGACCCAACTGCTGAAGTTGGGATATTTGTGGGGTATGCAAAAACACCCCATAATTATCATGTGTATTTTCCAAACAATCGAATGAATGTGGTACGGCGGGATATAAAATTCAATGAGGAGAAGACATGAAGTTGTCGCTTGAGAGGGAGCTAGACTTGCATGCAGAGGAGGAACTGTTTGTTCCCAAATATGAGTCTCTAGATGTGGATCAGCCATTGGAGGAGGTTCATGGAGTGGAGGATTCCACTCATGCAGAGCCAAACATCAAAACTAGCAGAAGGTGTACCACAGAAGCTAAGAGGCGGAAGCTTGATGTGGCACAAAATGTAGGAGTCCCTACTTCACAGTGCAGACAGAGACAGTCTCCAGATCGATTCACTGGATACATGGCTCTCATGAGAAGATGTATTGTGACAGAGCCATCTTCCTTTCAAGAAGGAGTTCGGGAGCCCACATGGGTAGATGCAATGGTGGAGGAGTATGACTCCATTTTCAGAAACAGTGCTTGGGAAATTGTTCCATGGCCGGTTGATAAATCAATGGTAGGTTCAAGATGGATCTACAAGGTAAAGCAAGTTGTTGATGAGAGAGTTGAGAATTATAAGGCAAGCTTTGTGGCCCAGGGCTTCTCACAGATCGAGGGGATTGATTATGAAGAAACATTTTCACCTGTCGAATGGTATTCTTCCATAAGGACCATCCTTGCTCTCTCAGTGCAGATGGGTTGGCACATTCATCATATGGATGTGAAGACTGTGTTCCTTAATGGGATCATTGAGGAAGAAGTGTACATTGAGCAGCCTGAAGGATTTGATATCTTCAGTAGCGAGTCGTATGTGTGTAGACTGAAAAGAGTGATGTATGGGTTGAAGCAAGAACCCCATGCTTGGTACACTTGGATCGACAGCTATTTCACTGGACTTGGCTTCACGAAGAGTGAGGTGGATGTAAACCTATAACAGATTGTGGTGGAGGGAAATATTTTAATCATTTTTCTTTATGTTTATTATTTGATACTGATTGGTGATGAGCATCTGATACACTCATGCAAGGAGGATCTTGAAAAGGAGTTCGAGATGAAGGATATGGGCCTCCTTCACTATTTCCTTGGATTGGAAATATGGTAGCGAGAAGGTGAACTATTTGTGTCTCAAGGAAAGTATGCAAGGAAGATACTTAGTAATTTTCACGTGGAGGGTTGCAAACCCATGGATACTCCCCTTCCAGGAAACTGGAGGAAAGAGGATGCTACATCTGGAGAGGTAGTGGATGCTACTGTCTATCGACAGATGGTGGGTTCGCTCATGTATTTAGTTAATACAAGACTGGACATATGCTATGTGGTTAACCAGCTTAGTCAAGCGATGGTTAGGCCTACCAAGCTCTTTTGGAAGGTGGGCAAGCATGTCTTGAGATATCTCAGGGGCACATCTGAGTATGGCTTATGGTACAAATAGACGGATGAGGTGAAGTTGCATGGCTTCACAAATGCAGATTGGGCAAGCAACCCAATGGACATAAAGAGCACATCACGAGGGGTTTTTAGTATCATATCTACAACTATTTCTTGGTACAGCAGGAAACAAAGATCTGTGGCACTCAGTTCAGTGGAAGAGGAATACATGGCAGCAAGTCAAGTTGCATGTGAGGTTATCTGGATGAGGAAGATCTTGGTCGGTTTGTTCGGTTCTCATTAGATCCTAGAGTGATTCATTGTGAGAATCAAAGTGGCATTAAACTCTCGATTAATATGGTGTTTCATGATATATCTAAGCATATATATATCTGGTATCATCATGTCAGAGATTATGTGCAACATAAGATCATGTTTCTTTAGTACATTCCTACGGAAGATTAGGATACAGATATTCTGACGAAGGCGCTCACTAGGAGAAAATTCAAATACCATAGAGACAGGATCAGGGTGAAGGATAATCCCTTTATTGTTGAGAGGGAGTGTTGAGATTCAACAAGATGATGATCCTAGTGAAAATTAAGCACTTAGGGGGCCCGCAGGCTATTTTTAGGTGATATTTCTATTTTTAGAATTTGGATCAAGGTCTATTTTTAGAAGTAGTATATTTATAGATGGTTGAGAAAATTATATGGATGGATGGGCATCTATTTTTAGAATGCATGTGCGAAGTTATTTCGTGGAATGCATTTCTAAAAATAGAATGCTTGTTAATTATTGTTAGCCCTTAACAATAATTAGACAATAAATAATAATATATTCTCTTGAAGCACTTGATTTCAGTTAACTGATGTGGAAAACCAGTTAACTGAAGGAATTTCGAGTTCAAAGGTTGGTTGGTGGGACATGCTAGTGGACTTTGTTGTAACTGAGTGATACAAAGTTGTAACAGAGTTGGATGTGTAGTTATGTGAGTTTTAAAGTAGTTTAACTCAGTTAAGTGAGTTAAACTCAGTTGTGCTAGGTGTACCTAGTTGTAACTAAAGATACACTAGTGAGAGATAGGTGAATTAAATATTTAATTAATTCACAATCCGTGGTATCACATGCAACTGAAGATTTACTACTGTTAACTACATGCATGTCAGATCCACTGGAGATCGAGTTGAGAGATAGGTGAAAGGGACAGTTTGACTATCAGTTGTGAAAATAGTGGGTGCACTCATGCAAATACACACACATTGGAGATGCCTATGAGTATTGCGCAGTCAAGGTAGGCTAGAATGAATCATTCAGAGGTTCTTGACCATCAGGGATTGCGAAGTGGAGGCATGCTATCAGGAGGCAGTAAATTGGCCCATGTATTTGCAAATTTTTGTATGACAGTGTGAGACAATTGTATATTGTACTGAGATCTCTTGGAGTAGATTTTTGTACAAGATTGTTTCATGATCGATGATATCTACATAATTGTATTAAAATTTCGAGAGAAAGTAACATGCCAAATCTAGGAGGAATGTCAGCTACAACAATATCCATCACCATCCCTCTCATGGGTAACTAAAATATGCTTACTACAAGGTCTTTGATGACACCAAGGCATTGAAATTTCCAGGAATCAAATGAGTAGGATCTTGGTATTATCTAGTTACTTCAAGACCTAGTTCATCCATGACTACCTTAGGCATTAAATTATGTGAGGCTCTGGAGTCCATTAGGAAATTATGCAAGATCTTGTCATGAATATTCAGAGATACATAAAAGGGAGGAGTAGATTCATCTATCTTCTACCAGTGGACCTAAAATAACAGTGGGCTTGTCATCTTTAAGGTTAACAAAATCATAGGCTACTTCGGGAGGTGGAGGCTGAAGAGATTTCATAAAAGTATTTTTGAAATCATTATTTTTCATGAGCTCAGCAAGAGGAATGGGAACCTTTATATTTTGTATCTCATTCTTAAAATTGAAAATACAGGGCAGTTAGAGAGAAATTTTTACCTCAATTGAAGGAGGGTTAACTGCTACCTGAATTTCTGGTCTGCTTGGTTCATCAACTTGATTTTTTGTTGGAATTTTAACTGCACCCTTATTATTCTTGAGTTGTGCAATAGGCTTTGGATTATCATCAATATTTTTTTATCTAAGATTTTATCTACTTTGATGATTAGCTCCAAACATGGAATTATTATAACTCTCTTCATTATTCTGAGTATATGATGTGAAATCTTCATACTCTTCTTGTGTAAGATGAATCAACCCTTCTTTATCTCTCAAACAAGTGATATCAGCACCTTTCTACAACCTTTCATCTTCAAATATAGCATTCTGCAATGGGGGATGCACTTTTGATCATCAACATCTCTTTTTTCTCTTTTCAAAGTTGGAGGAACATTAGGTCTTCTAAACTACTACCTATTAGGCTGGTCAAATGAAGCATTTCTAGTAGTAGATGGTCTTGCTTCCAAATTGAGCTTGGAAATCTTAATGTTCAATGACTTAACCATATTGGTAAGCTCATATAGCTTAGGATATATGTCAGAAGTTCCTGAAGATGAAACTTCAGCTTTTTTCTTCCTTTTTTCTCTGTTAATCCATCCTCTTAGCCTATCAGCTCCTAACACATTAGATTCTACCTCCAGTGCATTGTTTTGCATTTGTGTTAGTGTTGTAGATCTTATTTATCTTAATAATAAACAAAAATTAGGATCAAAGGCCCCACCATAAGTGATTTTGGCTGAAGCTTTAGTAGGTATTTTTCTATATATCTGATTGAATCTCTTAGAAAAATTAGAAACTGATTCTCCTTCTTTTCTTTTTATTACAAAAAATTCAGTGATATAATACAGAAAATCTTTCTTATCACACCCATTTCCTTAAAAATGTATCATCTAGGGTTTAAATTCCAATGATGCTATGAGCTGTCAAATATTTGAACCATTTCCTAACATCACCTTCAAGGCTCTGAAGAAAAACTCTCATCCAGACATCTTCATGCTCAATATTCAGATTGTCACCATAGGCATAAAAATCAGCAAGGTGTTCTTCAACTATTACCTCTCCCTCACCACTAAACTTAGGCATGTATTTGAGATAATATCCTACAAGTAATGCATTCATAGGCTGAGGTAAAACTAAAGGGGCATACCTTGCAGCAACAATTGCATCCATCTGGTTAGGGGGTGGGTTTTGACCTTCCATGGTGTGAGTTGCTGGGATTTTTGGAACAAAAATTGGTGGATTGTGAACAGCAGATGTTGATGCACAAAATTTTTATGTGGAGATTGTTTTTTAGCTGGAAAACAAGGGAGGAACAAATTTTTTTGAAAAATTAGGGATAGAGTTTGTCGGACTTCTTTAGGGAGAGCCTTTGAGAAAACAGTAGTAGAGGAAGCAAAATTTCGTTTACTCTTTTTCTTTATTGATGTTTTAGGGTCAGAGACTAGGATTCTCAAAGGGGAATATGGGTTAGCCCTGGTTCTAACCCTTCTAGGATCCATAACTTCAACAATGGAGTCGCCAGATGTAAAGAAGTCTAAAACATACAGTTGGAACTGTACACCTCAGACACAGACTTATAACGTTTTCATTCACTGAGGGATAAAATTCAATTCTCCTCCCCGATAATGGTGCCAAATATGTTAGCGCAAGGAGTCACTCCTTGATTACAAAAGGAGTAAGCCTTACACATCATAGTTCATTTCAAATTTAAAGGTTTTGAGTGGTGGGATGGCTTCTCAAAGAGTTTGAAATGATTTTTTATTCTTTAATACTTTCATACATTTGGCAAGTTGTGGCAAGTATAAACTGTATGGGTAAATTGGTAGTATAGAGAGCAGAGTATAACAAATGAGAGGAGATGGATAGTTGTTAATTACTCTAAGAAATATTCATATCCTAAATCAGTCACACAACTATAATGATGGCTATTTACACAAACTTTGTTTTATGTAAAGTAAACAACATTCAAAAAGTAGAGTTCATGCATAAAGTATTTCATAAATATTTCATGAAATCTTCACTAACATGTCCTACACAACATTTATATGATTTGCAGGAAACTAAACAGAGATAATTTACTATTAGATCCTATAATAGTTTCTTACTCACGCCTTAATAGTTGTTGCAACTCATAAATGAAAAGAAGTAAACAATGAACAAAACACACCATACATTAGATAGTCCTTGAATCACAAAATCATCCAACATGAAGTGAAAAAGGGAGTTTTCTTTATTATATTAAGTCTTCAAGTAGACCAACATCTAACCCTAAAATGGTATGTAAAAATGATATATATAGAAAGAGAGACACCAACTCCATCTCTTCTAAAAAGAAGGAAAAATTATTTCCAACATTACATAGGTGTCATAGGACATTAAATATATATCCCATTGAAATATAACTGAAAGGACAGATGTAGATGAAAGAAGAGGAGAATTTGGGTTGAACTACTTATAAGTATGCTGACATGTTGCCCCTTTTTTTTCTGATTTGTTTCCTCATGTCTTTGGTTCTTAAATAACCATGTGTATTCATTAAATATGGCCTTCAACAACCTCATAACCACTTATCACCATCACTTGTTATATCTATTTCGTGATGAGTCCTTATCTTTCCTGAACTGACTCAGATATTTTGCTAATAGTTGTCAAAATTCATTTAAAAGAGGCACTACCTAAATTTGTAGTAAAAAACTGTAACTATGCAAAAATTGTAATGCTACCAGAATATCTAGTAACGATCTGTTTCTTTTTCAAAAATGTAGAACAAACACTTGAAAAATTTGTTCAAACTTATACACTTTGAAATTTGAGCTACTGTTCAAAAATGCACTTGATAAGCATAAAGGTGTTTTATTGGGAAACCCTTTTACCTTTCTTTCATATGGGCAGCAACTTCAACAAGCTTGTCCAAGTCTGATTTGTTGTCAACAATAGATTTTGATCGTGTGGTCCTTTTGGTGGTTTCTTTGACAGTGGTATTTTCTTCCTTTGAACCCTTTTTTATTTTTCTTCTTTTTGAGGGTTATGTTTGCTCATCTCAAGGGGCTTTGTTTTTTTCTTTCTTCTTTGAATCATTAGTCTGTATTCCTTCATATTTTCCTTCTACATCAATGACCTCTTTCAACACACTTGGATTATGCAGAGCCTTAGATTTGAGCTTGAAATTGTTGTTGTCTCTGGTGTGTCTTTTTCTGGTACCGGAAATAGATTTGGTCTCCTCTTTCTTTCTCTTGCTACTGATTTAATACCTTGCATCTTGTAGGAGCTATTCATCAGACTTCGTGGGCTGATACTCTTTCTGCATTTTATGTTGAATGTCTTCTTCTGGAATTTCTGGTAGCACCTGTGCTTTAGATTTTCTATAGTTGCAGACCTTCCTCTTCAAGCTCTGGTATAAAAATTAGGAAAAGGAGAAATGGGAGGCACCATTTTCATGGATTTTGGTTTATTTATTGATGATCTCTCTCCTTTCTCCAATTTCCTCTCAACTTAACTGAAGGTGTCCTTTCTTTTTTGCTTCTGGCCTTTTTATGGATATTCTCCTTCTTTGCCTTTCTCTTTGTTCTTTTTGTAGGTTGAGGGTGTTGTTGTGAGGCTAGAGATAGTTGAGCTGGAGGTATAGGTGCAAGCTGGCTTGCCCTGTAAAATAGAAAATGGTCCCCATGATTGATTTCTTTTCCTTATTTATTCCTCAATTAACACTTTAATGAGAGCTTGATGATACAAGTTGTATTCTGAAGAAGATTTGTGTGTTTGAATCTTGGCTGACATCTTTGTCAAGCTCTTCAGCAAAAAAAATGGCAAGTTGAGGGTCTTTATACCTGCAACATGAAACAAAAATCTCATATGATAAAGAAAAACCACAGTATACTTCCTCTCACAAGTGAGGTAAATTTTTATGATCTTAACAACTTCAGCCCATTCATTTTTGAGGTAACTGTTGAGAATTCCTTTGGCCCAGTTAGGATCTATGTGTCCAGTATTAAGGAAATTGTTGAAGTCTCCTCTAGTGATGACTTGGCCTTTAAACCACTTTTCTCCTTCCTGTGGAAGGTTGAAATCGTTAGAAATTGAATTTTCTTATACTTGCAATCTAATACCATAAATGGTTGCTTCCTGTCCATTGAAATAATGTGCAAACTCTTGAGCTACTCCTAAGTGAGAGCCTCCCAGTCTTGAACACAAAGGATACCACCCTTCTTGAACAAAAAACCTTTTCACATTCGAATTTTCATCCACTAGGTCATCTCCTTATGGTTCAATTCATTTTATATTTCATCCTCTTTTAGTCATCTTTACTCATTAATAATCTTGTCTGCTGAAATCTGATAGGTAGCGAGGCTATAAGAGCTCACCTAACAGGTGTTGTTGTGTCTTCTATGAGATCTTGTCTGAAATCTAAGACTCCTTTCTCAAGCTGATCACTGGAAAATATTGTTCACCAACAGTTAAACTCAAAATTGATAGTCTTCCTTCCTTCTCAGTGGTTTAAAACAGATACATAGGTTCACCTTCCCATGCAAAAGATTTTTTATTATGGTAAGTATATTGGACCATAGCATGCACCATGTGATAATCATTATGATCTTTAGTTGGTTGCATAGCTTCATATGGAATGCTACGGGTGGCTGGAGATGAGGGTTTGTAACTCACAGTCACCTCCACTGAATCTTCATTATTGGCCTAAATTTCCTACAGTGTCTATGCGTGATCAACCAAATGGTCATTGCATTAAGACTTCTAATTCATGATCTATTCCAATGAAAATCATGTACTTTAACATGAGGATAAACTGACTCAGCGGACAGACAGAATGGAGCAACAATTGGCTATGTTAAATGTGGATTGACACCTAGATATTATGCGTATGACCATGACTCAAACTTAACAATTCTGACTGCAAACCTTTCCTATCACATGACTTAAATCATGATAAAATATTTTAAACATATTTTAAAACAAGAACACATGGCTTGACACAAAGCAGATGCACTTTTATTTTATTTTTTAAAAATAGGGGAAGTTACCAAAATTTCCAATAGCATCGGATTAAAGAAAAACATACACAAACATAATTAAAACATATTGTTTGAAAAGGGCTAAAAAAACCGCTATTGGAAATTTCAGTAGTGTTTGATTTTTTTTTTTTAATTTACAAATTCTATACTAAAAAAAAAAAAAAAAATTAAAATAGACTCGTGACTTAGCATAGAACTGTGCTAACAACAACTTAGGCCCCCTAGAAGCTATGGGTTGAGTTACTCATCCCTGGAGCTTATGGGTTGAGACAAACACTCTAGAGACGTGTAAAAAATTGAGTGCAATAGAGGATGTGGGTAAGATAATACTCCCTCAAGTGCCTGAGGGAAGGGAATATTTCTCTAGAGCCCTAGACAGCTTGGGATGAGACCAACCTTGAGTTGTTGATATTGAGGATATAGGAAATATAGTCTTTGGACACCCTTGTTGTTGATATTTAGGGTAGAGGCGGTATAGTCTCTGGACACCCTTGTTGTTGATATTGAGGGTAGAGGCCATATAGTCTCTAGATGCCCTTGTTGCTGATACCAAAGAGAAGAAAATGCATTGAACAGATATTTCATTAAAATTGGAATTTTTTTATTACAAGGATATCATTAGAATTGAATTATTTTGTTATTTTGAAATTCTAGATCCACTATTTAATTCCAAATTTAATGAAATATGTGTTATTGGGTGTTTTTCAGGCTTGGAAATCGATCCAGTGTCTATACGTGGTTGAAGAGAAGAGAGGGCACTAGTTGCTTACTAGGTTTTGCAACCGATCCAGTGTGTGTATGAAAAGAACAAAGAACAAAGGAAGAAGAAAAGAATGATTTGAATGATAAGTATCATGATTTTATTTCAATTTTTAACTATGCACATAGTCTATGAGTCTGACTTATAATGGTTTATTTTGAGCTAACAAGATGTGATATGTCTATGTTTGATGATTTGATCAAAGAGATAATTTTACTTGCTATGAAAGGAAGTAAACAGAATTGAAAGTGTACCTTGTTGATGAGTCATCAATGAGGTATGATTTTAATTTATTTCAATTGCTTTTTATTCTAATGGAAATTATGTGCTTGGTACAAGAAAGCATGAAAATGTCTCGTTTGGGTGGTTGGAACTGACTGCAAGATAATTAGCAGTAGTAGCAAAGGAATTGGAATATGAAACAGTATGTTGGTAGAGAATACATGAGAAAGGCCATTGTGTGACATAGTTTCCATTGATTTCCATGAGCATGCATTGTAAATATAATCATTATGGTGGTCATGTTTTCAGTAGTTGATATGTTGTAAATACTGCAATGAGTTTTGTTATAAAGCTCCATAGGTAATATGTTTTGTTGGCTGTAAGAATCATCGAAAACAAAGGACGATGTTCCCTCAAGGGGGAGGGGTTTGTAACATGGATTTGTTGATTTTTATATGTAAATAAAATAATACCAACGTTACATTACGTGTATTCCAACCTGAATGTTGGGAAAACATTATAGTGGGAATCACTTGTGGATTAATAATGGCTATGGAAATTGGCAAAGGCATTGGGAAACACAAAGAGGAAATAATTTTCATTTGAATTATGGAAATAAAGGAAAATATGAGAAAAGGAAGGTGAAGAGGCACATATTTGCATGCAAGGGGAATTAGAGGAAAAATGAAGGAAAATGAAGAAAAATGACACCTCAATGATAAAAATGCACTTGAGAATCAATTGAAATATTTTTTTCATATTTTGATCGGGATTAGCAAAGCAGAGAGAACAAGAACTTGGACAAGCGAGCAAGGAAATAAAGGGTGCACAAGAGGAATCTTGGATAACAAAAACTAAGGACATAAAGTAGTTGTGGGTTGCAGGTAATAGTGTGCATGTGATATTTGGCATGATGTTTTTGGATGCATGGTATATTCATGTGGCTCCTTGGTTATGTGATGTCATTGGCATGGATATTTTCCTGGATTTACATTGGTTTCAAACTTTCCTTTCCAATTCCTAGATAGCCATGGAATTATGGGTTTCCCACTTGTTTTTTCTAATTGATGCTCAAGTTCCCTATCACTGTGGGTTGGAACAAATGCTCTGGAAGCCCTAGAATAGTTTGGCTTGAGTTACTATTTCTTGGAGCCATAGGTTAGGACAAACACTCCGGAGCCGTTGGTGGGTTGAGTACTATTTCGTTGAGCTGCAGTTGGAAAAAAATCTCTGGAGCCCTGGAAGGTTGTGGGTTTACTTACTAATTATTGTAGCCCTCGATAGCTTGGGTGGAGACCGATCTGGTTGATGTTAGTAATTTTTGGAATGTGTAGGTGAGATCATTGTGGTTGAGGGTTGAGGTGGTTTGGTCTCTGGAAGCCCTGGTTTGGTTTTGTTTTGGTTTAACCCATGAGATCCCACATTCATGCTTGGAATATGACGCATTGATGATTGGCTAAAAGGGAGATTTGGTTCAACCCAATCTATGGTCGGGTGGTACGTGAAAGTACCTGACTTGGTTGGCATTTTCATATGTTAATTTGAGCTATTTTCTATTGTGATCTATGAGCACTTGTACTAGTTATCATTCAGATATTATGGTTGAGTTTTTATGGTCTCTATTCTAGTTATATGTTGGTTAAATACCTGGCTATATGATGTGCTCTACCTATGGCTCTTGTTAATGATTTTTTAAGTTACTAGATGGTTGATATGTAGGGATATTATGGTTTTGAGGCAGCGATATGCCTTGGTTTTTGGACCTTCCGATGGAAGGAAACCTTTATAAGGGATGGATCACCCAAGAAGGGGATTCCAGTGGAACTTGGAAGGTGTGTGACTGCACGGGGGGGGGTGGAAATATTACACAAGTAATTATGTATCAAAGAAGGGAAGGCCATAGAATACATTTGTTTTGGTCATTAGCATTTCCAGATGGAATCGCAAGCACATTGTGATTTTGTCCTGGAACAATGAGTTGGTAATTGTTCACTAAGAGAAAAAGTAGCACAAGGATTATAGCGTTGAACATTGGATGCAGACTCTTATTTTAGCACTGGATTTTGGAATTCATGGGAAGGAGGTGAATCCTAGTATTACTTTTGAGGGTGGAGGTGGAAGCCTTTGGACTCCCTTGTTTCTGATGTAGGAAACATATCATTTTATTTGATGGTTAGATAAAATGTGCATAAGTATATGGGTTTTCATTGTAAATACTGCATCGAGTTTGGTTATAAAGTTCCATAAAAATTGTGGTGTTCAGGTTTTTAACAATTGATATGTTGTAAATACTACAATGAGTTGTGTTAGAAATCTCCACATGCAGTATGTTTTTCTGGTTATAAGCATCATGGAACACCAAGGAGAATGTTCCCTTAAGGGGGAGGGGTTTGTAACAGCCCCTGGTTGATTTTTTTATGTAAATAAAATAAGACCAAGGTCACAGAACACATATTCAAAGCAGAATGTTGGGAAAACATTATAATGGGAATCACTTGTGGGTTAATAATGGCTATGGAAATTGGCAAAGGCATTGGCAATGGAAAATAGGCAATAATTGACATTTTAATTATGGAAATAAAGGAAAATAGGAGAAAAGGGAGGTGAAGATACACAGATTTGTATGCAATGGAAATTAGAGGAAAATGAAGAAAAAGGAGATCTGAATGATAAAAAGGTACATGAGAATTAGTTGACATATTTTTCTCATGTGTTGATCAGGATCAGCAAAGGAGAGGAACAATCACTTGGACAATCAAGTAAAGAAATCAAGGGTGCACAAGAGGAAGCTTGGAATATGGTAATAAAGGATAGAAATTAGTTGTGGATTGCATGTAACAGTGTGCATGTGACATTTAGCATGTTGGTTTTTGGATGCATGGTATATGTATGTTGTTCCTTAGTTATGCATTGTCATTGGTACGTATATTTTCATGGATAGACAGTGGTTTCAGCCTTGCTTTCCAATTCCTAGATAGCCATGGTGTTGTGGGTTTTCCACATGTTTTTTCTAATTGGTGCCCTGGTTCCCTATGGCCATGGGTTGGAACAAACGCTATGGAAGTCATGGAACTATTTTGGTTGAGTTACTAGTTCCAGGAGTCGTAGGTTGGGACAAACACTCTGGAGTCCTTGGTGGGTTTAGTTACTAGTTCATGGAGCCGCGGTTGGAACACACATTCTAGAGCCCTTTGGAATATGTTAGTAGAACTAAAAGTTCCTCTTGAGTTGGGAGTTACCATGATAAAGTTATACATGAACATTTTTTCCAATTTTAGGAAAACTAACATTCGAGGCTTAGTTGGAAGAAATTATTTGTGATATAGGAGTAAGTAGGTTGTATTGACCCATCTCTCACTAGTATAATCATCATTTTTTTACTTTAGACCTTCTAATTTAGACTAATGATATTGTCCTTATGGAAAAGGGTTCTTATGATATCATAACCAACTAAAAATACTCAAGGGTTTTTTATCTAGTTTATGTATCACTTTTGGAGTCACAATTACCATTACACCAAAACCTACAGGTGTTGGTAAATAGATGCATCACGTTATTTAATGGATCCTCAAGAGGTGGTTAAGCACATGTCATGAAACACACAAGGAGCGTTGGATTATACAATTCTCAACAATCTCCCCCCAACATGAGTCGGGGGTGTTTTGTATTGAAAACATTATTACCGATGAAATAGGTAACCGCACTGTTACCTACTTTCTTTTGGTAACATAAAAAGCACCCGATTTTGAAAAGTGGTGATGCAGAATCACCTTCTTCTTTTTTAGCACATTTTTGACACTCTAATATTTTTATTTATGAAATATGAATATTTGTTTTAAAATGTTAGTGATTTTCATGCTAATTTTGAAACGTATTGATGTAGCATCAACTTTCTTTTTTTAGAGCGGTGATTTTCATGCTAATTTTGAAACGTATTGATTCAGCATCAACCTTTTTTTTTTAGAGTGGTGATTTTCATGTTGGTAATAAAACACAAAACTTAGATAAAAATATATATATAAAAACAATAAAAATAAAACTAATAAAAATGTAAAAATAAAACAAAATTAATTTGTAAAAATAAAAAATTTAAACAAAAATAAATTTAAAAAAAATACAAAAATATTCGAAAATTATATCAAAAGAAATGAAAAAATTTGAAAAAAAAACACATAATTTAAAGAAAAAACAAAAATTAACAAAAATAAATAAAAATAAAAAAACATCAAAAACATTTTTTTTCTAAGTTATTAAAAAAATCCATATAATTAAAAAAAATAAAAAAAATAGAAAATTTAAAAATTATTTAAATTACAAAATTAAAATTTAGATAAAAAAAAATAAAATACAAAAAAGGAAAAATTAAATTAAAAATAATAATAATAATAAGAAAACAAAAATACAAATTTTAAAATTAACAACAAAAAAAAAAAAAAAAAATTAAAATTGAAAAAGAAAATTAAAATAAAAGAATTATAATAAAAAAAATTATCATTAAAAACAAAAAAAAATGAAAAAAAGCACGTGCAAATAATTAAAAAACAAATATCCATAAATTTACTGTTTTTTTTTTTTTAAATGAAACAATTTATAAATTTTAAAAATGAAAAACCAAATAAACTAAAAGATTAAAACAAAAAATTAATTAAATTAAAATTTAATAAATTTAATGAATAAATTTTAAATTTTAAAAAATAATTAATCTAAAATATTCAATTTAAAAACAAAATTGGAAAAAACAAAAAAAACAAAAAAATTAAAACAAATTAAATTTAAAATAAAAAATTTGAATTAGAAAAAAAAAAAAAAATTAAAATTTTTGAATTTAAAAAATAAAAATAAAAATAAAATCAAATTAAAAATATATATATATATATTAAAAATTAAAAAAAAAAAAAAAAACAAAACAAAACAAAAAAAAAAGATTTTTTTGATTCTGGTGGCGCTGCCAGTCGGCCTCCCGCCCAGGTGGCGGCGGAGGCCGGTCGCTGGGTAGGAGGTTAATTCCAGGAATCGCCCTCCCGCGGCGGGAGGCCGATTCTGAGAATCACCCTCCCGCGACGGGTGGTCGATTCCGCGAATCGCCCTCCCGCCGCGGGACGCCGATTCCGAGAATCACCCTCCCGCGGCGGGAGGCTAATTCCGCAAATCGCCCTGAGGCCAATTCCAGGAATCGCCCTCCCGCCGTGGGAGGTCGATTCCGGGAATCGCCCTCCCGCATCGTGGGAGGGCGATTCCCGGAATCAGCCTCAGGGCGATTCTCGGAATCGGCCTCCTGCAGCGAGAGGGCGATTCCCGGAATCGGCCTCCTGCCTAGCGGTCGGCCTTCGCCATCACCTGGGCGGGAGGCTGATTGGCGGCGCCACCACGATCAAAAATTTTTTTTATTTTTATTTTTTTTAAATTTTTAATATTTTTTTAATTCAAATTTTTTTTTATTTTTTTTTTTAAATTTAATTTTTATATTTGAAACTTAATTTGTTTTAATTTTTTTGTTTTTTTTTTTATTTTTTTTTAATTTTATTCATTTTTTTGTTTTTAATTATTTTTTCTAAATTTTGTTAATAATTTTTATTAAATTTTGTATTTTTTTTTTTATTTAATTGATTTTTTTTAAGTTTTTCATAATTTGTTTTTTTATTATTAAATTTTATGTTTAGTTTTTTCACTTAATTTTTTAAAATTTAGTAAATTTTGTATTTTTTTTTATTTATTTGAATTTAATATTTTTTTTAACTTTTTAATTTTTTATTATTATTTTTTTAATTACATAAAAATTTTATATTTTTTTTATTTCAATTAAAATTGTGTATTTAAAATTAGATTTTTTTTATTATTAAATTTTATGTTTAGTTTTTTCATTTAATTTTTTAAAATTTAGTAAATTTTGTATTTTTTTTAATTTATTTGAATTTAATATTTTTTTAATTTTTTAATCTTTTATTATTATTTTTTTAATTACATTAAGATTTTATATTTTTTTATTTCAATTAAAATTGTGTATTTAAAATTGGATTTTTTTTACTTAAACTTAATATTTTCAAATTAATTTTTTATTTTATTTTATTTTTTATTATATATATATATATATATATATTCTATTTTTCTATTTTAATTGATTTTTAAAGTTTTTTAACTTTTTATTTTAACAATGTTTTTTTTTTCTTTATATTTAAAATTTATTTTTTATTTAAAAATTTATTTGTTTATTCATTTATTTATTAAAATTTAATATTTTTTTAATTTAATTTGTTATTTTATATTAACCTTTTTTTTTAATTTAATAAAATATAATATATATATTTTTAATTTAATATATATATATATATATATATATATATATATATATATATATATATATATATATATATATATATATATATTATTTTTTATAATTTAAATTTAATATATTTTTTAAAATCTATTTGTTTTTTTAATATATATTTATTTAAATTTAATATTTTTATTGTATTTTATTTTTCATTTTTTATTTTTAATTAACTTTTTAATTTTTTACTTTTAATTTCAATAATGTTTTTTTTTTAATTATTATTTTAAAGTTTTAAATTTATTAAAATTTCATATATTTCTTTAAATTTAATTTTTATTTTAAAATTTAATTTAATTTTTTTAATTTAATAAACATTTTCTTTTTCTTTCTTAAATTTAATTTCTATATTTTTTTTATAATTTCTTTTTTTTTTTAACTTGTTTTTCTTTTTAATTTAATATTTTTATTTTCTTTTTATTTTTATTTTTTTATTTCTATATATTTTGAAATTTTAATCTTTAATTTTTTTTTTTTAATTTTTTTCTTAAATTTTAGGTTTTTTTTTTAATGTTTGAATTTTAAAAATTAAAAAATGTTATTTCTATTTTAAAAAATGTCAAAAATATGACAATGTTTTTTTTTGTTTGTTATTCCAGCGTCAACTGGTTTTGTTTTGTGTTTTTTCAATCTTTTTTTCAAGAAACAATTTTGTTTTTAGCATAATTTTATAAAATGTTGAAATTTGACCTTAAAAAAAAACCAAGTGCGTTCTAGAATACACATTTTTTGTTTTTGGGGTGTTTTTTCATGTTTTTTGAGTCTTTTTGGGCTAGAGTTCTCGTTTTGAGGTCAGGTTACCTATTTCATCGGTAACAGTGTTTGAAGACCTTTGGCTCTAATACCACTTGTTGGAGTCACCATTTTTGTTGCACCAAAACACACAAGTGTTAGTAAATGGACACATCGGTAGAGTTAATGGATTCTCAAGAGGTGGTTAAGCACATGTTGCAAAACACACATGGAGCAATGGATTATCCAATGTCAAACAATGACCATCAACACAAACAAAACAAAGGTTATGATAACTAAATCCAAAAAAATCATTTATGCTAATTTCATATATGACAACAACAACTTTGGCAGAAGTAGCTTCATACAAATATTTCAAAATAGATCTTCATTGTAAGTTTAACTAGAACTATAACATTGATAAAAAGATAAATAGAAGTTGAAAATCTTATTATAGATTGGAAAACAATGTTAGTCAGTAGGACATTAGCTAGTAAATCTATGACTGTGGAAGAAGGGAAAAATCCTCTTTGAGACTCTCATCACTCTTGTTATCTCATATGGTTGTGAAGTTTGGTGCTGCAACATCCTTAGAGAATCATGAGAAAAATAAGCAAATCCAAAATCATTTTATAACTTATAGTCTCGAAATTAAAGGCAATACACCATTTCCTATCCTCATAGAGTTGAGTCTTTCCCCGCTTGAGAGAATGGATATGACTAGGTTCCTAATACACAAGAATAAGATAAATGACATGAAAGGCAAGAGGATTTTCAATATTGCTTCAAACTATAGTCAAATCCACCTGCACTTGAAACAAGGGTGGTATAAAGATGTATTTTTTTAGCTAAATCATTGGGGAATAATGTAAGAGGTTATAATGTAGAATAATGATAATATTGAAAATTCCATTACATCTAAATTAAGGAGAAATTATGGTGCAATAAATAATTAGAGGATAAAATAAAATTAAGGCACTATAAAGAGGTGAACAACCCCACTCTACTTTGACTAGAATAAATAAGAAAATTAACATTGCTAAAATAAGCACAAGTTGTTACAAATTCCATAATGAAATGGAGTGGTTGGCATTTTTTGAAAATGACATGGGTCCAAAGAAATTTTTCAATTTTATAACAATAAGAGGGTTGATGATTAAAAACATGTTCTCTTAAAATATTGTTGATGCACTCACAATGAATCACAATGTCAAAATATTTGTCATAATACCAACTTTCCTAACATTTTAACTCATATGCTCAACTACTTAAACAATACTAATCATTTTCATATATATTTCACAGATACATGAAATATACATATTCTATCCATTACATCAAAGTTCATCATGTCCATTGAAAGAATTAAACCTAAATAGATACATTTCCAATCACTCAAAATAAACTCAATTTGACTAATACTTCCATAAATTTATCTAAACAATATATTTTTTTCATTATATATTTTTTTCTTTTCCTTATATATTATTATTTAATTTTTATTTCAATTCATAAACTTCAATATTTTCATTATATATTTATTACCAACCCTTCGTATTATTTAATTATAATTCCGCTTTATAAAAATCATAAACTTCAACACATTGTTTATTCTTTTCATAATATATTTGTTACCAACAATTCGTTTTATTTAATTATAAAGTCACTTTATATGAATCATAAACTTCAACGACACGTGACAATGAGCATTTGTTATTTAAAATTTAATATTAATTAAATTAATCCTTAATTTAAACTATTTTTATTTAATTTAAGGAAATGAGTATTTGTTATTTAAAATAAAAAAAACGTTCTCATCATCAAAGTTACATTAATTATTATTATTTTCCATATATAGAGGGTGACAAAGCATTTTATGTTTCATAAATCATAAAATAAAAAATATTGTCCACGAGAATCGACTTGGGTTGCACGAGAAAATAAAAATATTGTCCAGCAAAATCAATTTGGGTTGTCCGAGAAAATAAAAATATTTAAGTGGTTTATTTAGGCAACAGAATAGTCTAGAAGTCAGTTTTTTTTTTGTCGGAATCTGATTCATAAAATTCAAAAAATAAATTACTTATAATGTTTGGAGTAAAAATAAATTCAGTACTATCAAAAACTCTTAAAACACCTTAAATTTAACAACTATAAATCATAAATTCAAGCGTTGACAATTTACCACTATTTGATTATTAGTGGGACAACGTGGCAAGTCGAAGGGGCGTGTCCGTGATAGTATAGGTAGGAGTACAACACAAACGTTCAATGTCCTGATCGCGTTCACAAGTTCCAGTGTCGGTCCGTGTATTAGGAACACATTATAAGGGACTTTCGCCACTATGGTGTCGCAGTATAGCAGTTCATGTATATCAGAATGAGGAGTGGAAATTGCATGAGAGATCAATCGTCGCTGATTGTGGGTTGTTTTTTCCTCCCCTTGCTGTTACTTCACATAAAACCGGGCGGAGGGGCTGACGCGGCTTCCGACCGCATAGTGTTAGGCGCCTCTTTGACAGGCAATGAAACCCGCATTTCGAAGCTGGGTAAGTTCAAGTTGGGATTCTTCAATCTCAACGACAACAATGTTAATAAGTGGTATGTGGGTATTTGGTATGCCACGGCCGCACAGCAGACAATCGCTTGGGTGGCCAACAGAGAGCAGCCACTGCAGAACAACTCCGGCGTTTTCAATCTCACTGAAAATGGGAGTCTCATTCTGTCTTATGGTGGATCCATATTCTGGTGCGCCAAAGGAAACCTGAAGAAGCCTTCTTCTGCTGCGATTATGGATTCTGGTAACTTGGTCGTACTGAGTGCCAAGAATACCTCTGAAATCCTGTGGCAGAGCTTTGACCATCCAGGAAATACATGGTTACCAGGAATGAAGGTTAGTGTGAGCCAGACACTGACGTCGTGGAGGAGCCCTTGGGATCCGAGTCCCGGACGCTTCTCCCTTCAGATGGATCCAGACGGATCCGACCAGTACATTATGTTGTGGAAGAATCAGACCAAGTACTGGGAAAGTGGTGCCTGGAATGGCCAAATCTTCAGCAAAATCCCGGAGATGAGGCAAGATTCCTTCTACGATTTTAGCTTTGTCGATAATGGTTCGTACAAGTATTACACCTATTCTGTGAAGCCCAAGTTCACATATCTGTCGCGTTTCGACGTGGACGAGTCGGGAGAAATTCGAGTTTACCTTATGCTGGCCAATAACGACTGGAGCATGTTTTGGGCACTGCCCAGGGATCAGTGCGACGTTTATGCCGTGTGTGGGTCTTATGCATCATGCAACGGTAACAATGTTCAGTTCTGCAACTGTGTGCCGGGCTTTGTCCCCAAAGATAGCCGCGAATGGGATTCTCAGCAGTGGTCAAGTGGCTGTGTTCGGAAAACGCCGTTACGGTGTAAAGAGGACCATGCCGGAAACAGGACCACCACCGATGGATTTGTAGAGTTGAGTGGCAAGTCTATGCCCGCTCAAGGGGTTCAATACAAAGGGCAAGGGCAAGGGCAAGGGCAGTGCCAGGCGGCCTGTCTCAGAAATTGTTCGTGCACCGCATATGCCTACGATGTTAATGGCACTTGTGTAATGTGGTTCGGTGAATTGATAAATCTGGTCGATACCTCCAGTGGGACCTCTCTGTTTCTACGGTTAGATGCCTCTGATCTGCCCAAATCCTCTAATTCCAACAAAAAGGTAACTCTTGCAGCTGCAGTAGGCGGCGTCCTGGGCGGGCTGGTTGCTATTCTGGCCTTTGTCTTGCTGTTTATTTGGTGCTGCAGGCGCTCGCGAGCGTCCGGCATGGAATACCCGCCCGGAACGTTGACTGTATTCACTTACAGAGAGCTGCAGAATGCAACGAAGAACTTTTCTGAGCGGCTGGGAGGCGGGGCTTTCGGTTCCGTCTTCAAAGGAACTCTAACAGACAAATCTCTGGTGGCGGTTAAGATATTGGAGGGAGTGAGCCAAGGAGAGAAGCAGTTCCGCATGGAGGTGAGCACTATCGGAACCACACAGCATGTAAATTTGGTTCGGCTTCGGGGATTCTGCACCGAGGGGTCTAGAAGACTGTTGGTGTACGAATACATGTCCAACGGCTCCCTCGACTCTTGCTTATTCCACAAAAAACAGACTGATGATCAGATTCAGAACAAGGTGCTGGACTGGATAACACGCTTCAGTATCGCAGTGGGAACTGCCAGGGGAATCATCTACCTGCACGAGAAGTGCAGGGACTGCATCATCCACTGCGACATCAAGCCGGAAAACATCCTGCTGGACGCCAATTTCTGCCCCAAGGTGGCCGATTTCGGGCTGGCGAAGCTCCTGGGCAGAGAGTATAGTAAGGTTCTGACGACCATGAGAGGAACCAGAGGGTACTTGGCCCCAGAGTGGCTCTCCGGCCTGCCCATCACTGCCAAGGCTGATGTCTACAGCTTCGGCATGACATTGTTCGAAATAATTGCAGGGCGGAGAAACATGGAGGAAGTCTCAGAATCCAGCGAGGTGTTCTTTCCCATGTGGGCTGCAACTCAAGTAAACAGTGGAAACGCAATGGATCTGCTTGACAAGAAATTGATGGGCAATGCAGACGCGGAGCAGGTGAGGAGGGCCGCCATCGTGGGAGGATGGTGCATACAGGATGACGAAGATGCGAGGCCCTCCATGAGTCATGTGGTGCAGATATTGGAAGGCATTGTGGACGTGCCCCCTCTCCCTCCACTTCCCCTATCCCTGCAGAACTCTGCCTTAAAACCTGAAAGTTTCGTCCTTTTCTTCTGGGAAACAGATTCTGCCACACATGAACGCAGAAACAGTGACAATACTTCCACTACCTCACACTAGTTTCTATTCACTTATATTTTCATCTAAATATTTTCTCAGACTTATCCAAGTCCCACTCCCAGCCCTCAACGATTATCCCGTAACTCTTCTTGGATAGGTTAATCGTGAAGGTTGTTTAAAAGTTGCAACGAGTTCTGCAATAGTTCTTATTTGTTTCGTTGATATAAGCTTATTTGCAAAGTCTAAGCATAACCTTTTTTTATTCCAGCATAAACTGTACTAGTCGTTCTCATACTCTAAATACATAAGCATGTTTAATGTCTACGGTTATGCATGCCTCGTTGTTCCCAGTTTTTCATTAATGTTTTGTGTTTTTTAATCTTTTTATCGAAGAAGAGTAATGAGCACTAACAAACCATATATCTTCCATTGTGATGTGCTTAATCCAATTTTATCTGTCTGCAATTTTTTTGTTTCTTTTTTTTTATTGAAATTGCAAATTTGTAAGAGTAGTTACCTTCGCGGGCCCTTAGGCCCAACGCTTCCAATTACGTCATTTATCAGACGGACTGTTATTAATTTTTACATACTTCCTGCAGAATCAACAATTTATTATTCAAGAAGCAATTTTTCAAACTCTTACATCCAATTTTTCAAACTCTTACATCTTGGTATGGAGTGGAAATTTTATTTTTTAAAATGCCTCTTTTCATTTATATAGGAAGGAAAACTTACATGTTTAGCTCGTCGTCCCTCTCCGCACCCAAAGAGCGTTGTTATTGGAAAAGTGGTTGCTTCATAAGCAAGCTAGAGGATTTCGGATGATGAGACGATAAATCTGCCCACAGTTCTAAAGTTCTTGGCAAAATAACTTACAACAAATGCACAG